>JASWHV010000008.1:2053732-2789246 GCA_030760725.1 Neostapfia colusana | reverse complement strand
AGCTAACTTTTGTGCACATTACTCTTTTGTGTCGTCCTTGGAACCATTTAGGGTGGAAGATGCACTCAAGGACCCGGATTGGGTAGTAGCCATGCAAGAAGAATTAAACAACTTTACAAGAAATCAAGTATGGGAGCTAGTGAAAAGACCAAACGCAAACGTAGTAGGCACCAAGTGGGTGTTCCGCAACAAGCAAGACGAACACGGAGTGGTGACGAGAAACAAGGACAGACTTGTAGCAAAGGGATATGCTCAAGTCGAAGGTTTGGATTTCGATGAAACCTTTGCTCCCGTAGCTAGGCTTGAATCTATTCGTATTCTATTAGCCTATGCTACTCATCATGATTTTAAACTTTATCAAATGGATGTGAAAAGTGCCTTTCTAAACGTTCCAATCAAGGAGGAGGTGTACGTGGAGCAACCACCCGGCTTTGAAGACCAAGAATATCCTGATCATGTGTTTAAATTGCATAAAGCTCTCTATGGCCTCAAACAAGCTCCTAGATCTTGGTATGAATGTCTTAGAGACTTTCTCATTGATAATGGCTTTAAGATAGGCAAAGCAGATCTCTTTGTGTGCCAAATATATGTCGATGACATTATATTTGGTTCTACTAACACATCTTTTTGCAATGAGTTTAGCAAGATAATGACAGATAGGTTTGAGATGTCCATGATGGGAGAGTTGAAGTCCTTCCTCAGATTTCAAGTCAAGCAACTCAAGGAAGGCACGTTCATTAGTCAAACCAAGTACACACAAGACATACTCAAGAAGTTCGACATGGACAAAGTAAAACCTATCAAGACACCAATGGCAACAAATGGGCACCTTGACCTCAATGAAGATGGACCAAGCGTGGATCAAAAGGTATATCGCTCCATGATTGGCTCAGTACTTTATCTTTGCGCATCTAGACCCGATATCATGCTTAGTGTATGTTTATGCGCAAGATTTCAAGCATCACTTAAAGAATGTCATTTAACAGCCGTTAAAAGGATCCTAAGATATCTAGTTCACACACCCAACCTAGGATTATGGTATCCAAAGGGGTCTAAGTTTAATCTCATCGGATACTCCGATGTGGATTACGCCGAATGTAAAATAGATAGAAAAAGCACCTCACGGACTTGCCAATTTTTGGGTAGGTCCCTAGTATCATGGTCATCCAAGAAACAAAAATCCATTGCTCTCTCCATAGCTGAGGCGGAGTATGTCGCAGCCGGAAGTTGTTGTGCTCAACTTCTTTGGATGCGACAAACTCTAAGGGATTATGGTCACAATATGAACAACATTCCACTCCTTTGTGACAATGAGAGTGCTATTAAGATAGCCCACAATCCCGTTGAGCACTCTAGAACCAAACACATAGACATTCGGCATCACTTTTTGAGAGATCATTCTATAAAGGGGGACATAGCTATCTCACACGTAAGAACTGAAAAACAACTAGCCGATATCTTTACCACACCACTAGATGAAAAACGATTTTGTGAACTTCGAAATGAGCTGAATATATTAGACTATAGGAATGTAAGTTGAAAAATTGTGCAAATAGAAGTTCTCAAAATTCTTTCACAACCTTCAAAAATGTGCATGATTGTGAAAACTTGTACCTCCTCTATTTTCCATCTCACATTATTTTTGGCCATATTGTCATCACATAATTATGTGTTTCATATATATATAGATGGACCATATAGCAGGTACAAGTAAATCCACCGCAAACAAAGGCAAAATTCTGATATATAAGAATTTTTTTAGTCTTTAAAAGCCGGACTAGTCCGACCTAGAGGTCGGACAAGTCCGGGCATTCTAAAGAAGTCCGAGGAGCAGCGGACAAGTCCACAACAGACTAGTCCGCCTGGCACCCGGACAAGTCTGGACTAGAGACTAGTCCGGACCTAGTCCGACTGACCGGACTAGTCCGGACTGGGGACCGGACTAGTCCGGCCCTTGGAGCCTTAACCTCCAAAAGTCGGGATGAAACCCCTCCCTCTCCCTCATTCACCTCTACTCCGCTTCTCTCCTCCAAAACTCGCCCCCATTGGCGATTTTGGAGTTCTCCCTAAAATCCCTCGAAGGCATCCTCGATTCAAGGGTTGTGGAGTGCGGGGAACTCTTCTCCGACCATCTCCGCTCCTTCGAACCACGGTTTTCATCACATTCCTTCACTCCAAGATCATGTCAGGATCCAACGACAGCCCTCTTCCAAATCCCGAGGCCAAAGCGGCTCGTCAAGCCGCTTATCGTGCGGCAGCCGAGGTAGAGGCAGTAGAGGTTGCTGCAAGGGAGGCTCAGACGAAGAAAAGGGCTGACAGGGAAGCCCAAGCCTCCCAGTCCGTTGACCCTCCGAGGAGGAAGAGACTAGTCACCCTGAAGGACAAACAGCCTGCCGAGCCACAAAAATCGTTCCAGGACAAAGGAAAAGGCAAAGCAGCTGATCCTTCCAGGAAAAAGGCCCTAGCCAACATGGGACTCGTCATTCATGACAATCCTAGACGGGGAAGGGAAAATCCCCCACAGGGACCTGTTGGGCCCCTTGAAAGGGCACCTCCCATGCACATCCCAAACCGCCAACCCAATTTGGCAAGTGCAACCTTCAAGGGGAAAGGAGCCGACAAAGCCAGAAGGTTCCGGGAGGAGGAGGTCTACAAGTACGAGAAGTCCACACCAGACCCTCGCTTCTGGTGTGACTTCTATTGTGACTACTACCGGCATGTCTATCTCCCAATGAAGACACCGGTAGTTGATGCTCAGTGGGTGGACTGGCCGTACATGGCCAACAAGAAACATCAAGCCTTTGATGCAGTAATTGAAGCAACAGAACGCCATGGGATCAAAGACTTGATGGCTTTTCAATATGATTGGAACATTGAGGTCATAGTCCAGTTCTACACCACCTGTTACTTCCACACCTACGGAAACAGGAAAATCACATGGATGACAAATGGTGTGGTGTACTCGGTCCTATATGATGAGTTTGCTCACATCCTAGGACTTGGGGAGCATTTGAACTATGAGATAATAGTTCACAATGAGAGAACTCTGGGAAAGGATGACTTGGACTTCATGTATCCCTCCTATCTCTCCTATGAGGCATCCTCCACCCACAACATCAAACCCTTCTTTGGAGTGATGAACAGAGTTCTGAGGAAGACTCTAGCTCCAAAAGATGGAGATGTGGGGATGATACAGGGGTACCTCAGAAACCTGTTGAAGCTGCTCAATGAAGAAGAGAAATTCAATGTCTTTGACTACATCTACAACGACATCTTCAACATCTCTCACACCCCGAACAGATCCAGGGGATATGCACCATACATCATGTGCATGATTGAAAAAGTCACAGGGCTAGAGTTTGCAAAGGATGTGAAGCACAGGAAGCTCCGTCCTCAGATGTCGACTCCTCTTCCTCGCCCTCCTGCATCCATGGGCAGGGGATCCATAGCAGCTCCATCCTCTTCTGCCGGACCATCCATTCCTCTATCATCGAGTGGCTCCTCTAGTGGACTGCTCAAGATCTTCAAGGCCATATCTCCTCGTGCCGGAAGGTGGAAGTTCGCACGTAGAAGATGAAGCAACGCCAAGAGAAGTATCTCAAGGCCATGTGCGACAAGATGGAGATACCTATGTCTCCACCATCATCAGACGATGACAATGTGACTGAGTTTCTCACTCTCACGGAGGATGAGCTTGCCTATTTTGGATCCTCCTCAGCTGCTCCTCCTACCTCCCACACCCATCACCAGGATGACGATGAAGAAGAGGATGAGGACGAAGAGACCCAAAGTGACCATGACGAAGATCAAGATGATAGTGATTAGGTTTTCTCCTTTTCTTTCCCTTTTTGGTGCCTTGATGCCAAAGGGGGAGAGAATAAGGGGGAGTAGTCTAGTCATAGTCATAGTCTAGTCTTGCTCATTAAACTCATTTCATGATGGTTTGTAATAACTATGCTACATTATGCCACGTTATGTTATTTTTGTAATGACTATGTTACTTTATCTCTTCAAATTATGCCATAATGAAATCTGCTTGCTCATAAATGTTATATCTTTCTAAATGTGGTTACTGTTTGTACTTAGTCACACCACCACAACACATGTAAGCATGAAATTCCCCATAAACTCACTCTTGTGCATATTTTTCTTTCGTTCTTGATAATCCATTATGCACACATCTAGGGGGAGTAAATCTTTATGAAAACAATCTACTACTACTTTTCGAAAATCTTAATGAGTTGTCATCAATCACCAAAAAGGGGGAGATTGAAAGTGCATCTAGATAATCCCCATGGTTTTGGTTGAGTGATGACGACAATTAAGATGCTAATAAGTTTCTACTGGGTATGAGCACAGGTGTTTATCAAAGAAATGGATATGGAGTCTCTCAAGAAGCAAAAGGAAAGAAGAAGACTTGAAAGAGTAGAAAATAGCATTTTCTATTAATCTTTACATTTTTCTAGTTGTGTATAGGGTCTTCTTTTTTAGAGTGCTTGAGAATCACTAGAAAGCTCAAACAAAGGATAGAACATTAGAATCATGAGACGAAGTAGTCATAGATATGAAGAAAAGTGAAGACCGGACTCGTCACGACAAATGGCCGGACTAGTCCGTTCCTACCCGGACTAATCCGTTTTAGACCGGATAAAAAGTCTCTGAGTGAGTTCGGACTTGTCCGTCCCAGGCCGGACTAGTCCGGTTATCATGTGAGTCAGAGCTGTTATGAGACTAAGTCTCAGAGGGCCGGACTAGTCCGCCCAAGAGGCCGGACTAGTCCGCTAAGCGGACTAAGCCGCCGTTGTCCGGAGAAGAAGTCTCTGAGTGACATCGGACTAGTCCGCTCCTTGGACCGGACTAGTCTGTTCCCTTCAGACTAGTCCGATTTAGGACGGAACAAATGTTCCTGTGTGAGCTCGGACTAGTACGAAGTTGGCCGGACTAGTCCACAGCCCTAGATTAGAGAGTTCTTAGACTAAGTCTGGTAAGACCGGACTAGTCCGCCCATACCAGACTAGTCCGTTCTCATCATACGGAACAAAGGTTCCTGATTGAGATTGGACTAGTCCGCTCTTGGCCGGACTAGTCCGAGAATTCATGACCGTTTGAATCCAACGGTCACTAAAACTTTATTTGGTAAGCTGTGACGTGAGTGGTCCCTCAAGATCGGACTAGTCCGGGGTTGGGACCGGACTAGTCCGGACTTTAGTTGGTAACGGCTAAATGCCGGGATTTCTAAAAAAGGAGACCCCCCGGCTGAGAATTGAGTGGACACGAACCCAAACGCTGAAAACTCGTTCCTAGAGCTCTTCTAAGCCTCTTTCCTCACCTTCTAGACCCCTAAGATCTGATCTTAAGGAGTTAGTGGTTTTTGTGAGAGGAAAGACGTGATGACCGACGTTTTGAGCTCTCGGTTTGATTCTCTTGCACTCTAACTGTTTTTGAGTTCTTAACGGTTGTACTTTAAATTCTAGAACTACTTGGTTGGTGTAGGGAGCCTCAAAGTGTGAGCAGCCCCTAAGAGCATTGTATTCACATTCGATTGACAGTGAGAAAGCCCGGGCTTGATCTTGGTGATCGCTCGGCGAGGGAAGGGTTGGAAAAGACCCGGTCCTTGGTGGACTCCTCAACGAGGACGTAGATTCCTGTGTGGAATCGAACCTCGGGATAAATCGTGTCTCTTGTCCTCTCTACTATCTTACTTGCTCACTAGAATTACTTATCAAGCATTCATTGTGTTATTTCCCGCAAACTGTTCTATTATTTTGCAAACTAATTATTCTCAACTAATTTGTGATATCATTTGACTACCATATATTTTCAGCTCAAACAAACTTAAAAGGAAACCTAAAACACAAATTAGGCTCAGACCGGACTAGTCCGACCTCATACCGGACTAGTCCGGCCTACTCTTGTTTTATCCGCTGTTTATTTTAATTTCAGTTTTTATTAGCCTATTCACCCCCCCTCTAGGCAACTTTCAGTAACCTCCTCCATGTACATGCATTTTTTTATTTTTTTCTTATTATTAGTTAGATTTGGTTAGAGTATAGTTAATTGAATGTTGTTTTAGAGTAATGTGTAATTAATTTAGCAATTAAATTGTTTTTTGTAGTTAGTTAGGTAATTAAGGTGTTTATAGTTTAATTTGGTAATTAGATTGATTTGCAACGACCGCCCCGCCGCACCCCGCCGCGCCGCCTCCCGTCCCAAAATACGAGCGACGACTGGAAACCGTCGCAAATAAGTAAAACTGTCGCAATTAGATTGTTTGCGACTGTTTTTCACTTATTTGCGACGGCCATGGATTCCTGTAGTGGTTGGAAGATATGTGCTCACCATCGTGTGCATTTGAAGATGAGTCGTCTTAAATTTGAGTGTAGGGTGAGGAGTGTTTGCAATTCTAGGGTGGAAGAGTTGTGTCCGTCGTCTTAAAATTAGTGTAAGTTTGTGCGGGATAATGAAGGAGTGTTCAACATCATGTGTAAGGTGCTTTAAGATTAGAGCTCGTGAAGAAAACTAGATTAAGAGGGTGATTGTTAGTTAATCTTGTTTTAGAATAGTAGGACTCCTAGTCGGATTGGGGCGAGGATGTGGATTTCCAACACAAACAACTCTTCTAGGTCACACAATCTATATTCTACAACTATTGCATTTTTTCACTTAAGTCCCTCCACCTATGTCACACCCGATTTTCCATAAGGAACACCGAGCGTATACTCACATGTATGCCAGGATCAGTTGACTCATACATGTGCCGACAAGAGTGTAATATCATTATATTACAAGCCAAGTTCGACGTACAACATAATATTACATTATAGTACATGAAATATCAAATAAGAGTACCACTACACTATAACACAACAGCGGAAGACTACAGCATGGGTGCTCCATTTCCACAGGCGTTGCCCGGGGGTTTCGCCAACCTAGAACAACTCCTCGGGATCGAAGTACTCCTCGTCAAAGTCTACATCTTCATTTGCACCTGAGCCAACATATTATATCCAACAAAAGCAAGTTTGAGTACCCAAGGTACTCAGCAAGTGTAGGAAAGAATGTTATGAAGGCTAATAGCAAGGAAGGCTAACATGGTTTATGCACTATGCATTAATCCTAAGCCTTAGCTTTGACTAGCAACCTATCTTACTAAGTGATAATCCCACCATCATCATAATTAAGTCATCAGTGTTAGATTACACCACCCAACAACCTCTTTTGACTCACATCCATGTTTCTCTAATCATGGACAAGTCCAAGCCGCTCTTGACCGTGAGCACGGTTGTCATGACAGTTTGGTTCTCTGTAGAGATTGTACCACTTTACCCACAAGTAGTGATTTCATTCCCTGTTGCCAGGTGGACTAAGAAACCTCCCTGATATCCGTGGTTGCAAGCCACATTACACACTTCCTTTGGTGTGCGATTAGGAGATCACTACATGGCCTTTACAAAGGGTCAGTACAAGCCCACTGAGGTTTCACCGCTGTAGTTCCTGGGAGTAACCCTCCCCTACAGAAGCCCCCTCTTGAGCCTTGCAGTTCCCAGGGCAGTCAAAAATGGACTCCCATTCCCCGCACCATCCAAACACTCATACTATACCGACAAACTCCTAATTAATGGGCCAAGCTGCCCCATCTCAGTCTTGTGGTGGCACTGTAAAGCCGGGTTAACTGTTCCATGAACCGGTCCTTAGAACCTAAGACAGGCACTAACTCATTCCCGAGTCTCGTGCACGAAGCACCAACCAAACAACCAGCCTGTCTAGATTCCTAATACCATGACACACTCTTGTGTCTTTCATATAATTCCACAAGACGAGTAACATCAATGTTCCATTCATTCTCTAATTCTAAGTATGCATGGCTAAGCACATAAAATGATAACCATCAAATATCAACTAAGTCCCTCCATGGTTCAACAAGGAATGATAAAGGAATATAACTAGGGAAACAACCTAAATTAGGTTTCATATTAATGACATCATGCAAGCATTCTAACTAAACACCCTAGAATAGGAACAAAGTGGTCAAGGAACACTTGCCTTTGAATGAAGGGTGATGCACTTCAAACTCTTGCTCTTGAAGATTGGGGATTAGTCCTTGATTTGGTTCTATCCATGCATTTGCACCCACAAAACAATGCCAAACATGCCATAAGAATCTTAGCAATGCATTTCAATCATATAGGTTTGGTTACACACATGCAACTATTGATTTCATGTCATTTCATGTGGTTTGGAATGAAAGTAAGTTTAAATTGGATGCCTATATCTTTCTATTTTATCTTTGTTATAGCCAAACACTCATTTTTCTAATTTTATAGTAATATTACTAATTTCTAGAATTTTATGTGTATATATGTTAATTTTCATAATTAATTAAATCCTAAAAATCATTTAAATCATTACTATAATCATTTTCAGAATCCATATTACTATCTTCTACATTTCAGAAACTATATATTTATATATATTTGGAACAGTTTCCATAATTGTCTTTCATTATATAATATTTTTATCTATATTTAAGCATTTATTTAACACTTAAAATGTATTTCAGCCTTTTAAATAATTATTCTATGCTACAGAAATTATACATGTGCAAAAATATGATAACAGAATAATTTTATGCCTTTCAATAAATTTCTACAATTTTTCTGGAATATATGTGATTTCTATTTTGATTTTCAGAAATAATTGTCACTATATAAATAATTTCAGCAGTTGGAAACTGTTATTTTTTTTTAATTTCAGAATTTTTATTCTGTTCAGAATGTTTTAATAGTGTTTTGAATAAATTTCTAACATTTTCCAGAATTCATTTAGCCTATTTTGATTAATTACAGAATTAAAAATAAACTTTTAAACTGATTTGGGCCAATTTATAATATTTTCAAACGTTCTAGGGTTCAAACTGAATTTACAGAACTATATTACCAATTTCTAAAATACACAGGGGCTATTTAGCTAATTCACAGTGAATTTCCAATTTTCTATAAGTCTAGGGTTGATTCTGTAAATCACAGGGGCTATTTCCTAGTTATTTAAATCTCCAGGGACCCCTCTGTGAAGTTCCTAACGTTTATAACTATTTTGAATGTGGGCCGTCGGATCTGAGATCAACGGCCCAGATTTAAAATAACCGAACCGGTACACTCTTCTAATCTTAACCGTTCACGCGAGATGGACGCTCCCGATTGCGCCACGTCGCCCTAACCCCTTCTCCCCCGCGTCCGGCGGCCGCGAGATCGCCGGCGAGCGGCAGCGGTGGCCGGAAACTCTCGATTTTTGCCGTTTCTTCACCATTTCTTAATCTATTTGCACCAGAAGAGAGAGGAGAGTGTGGGGAACTCACCTAGGGGAGTTTTGGAGACCGAATTTGGCCGGAGAAGCGTGATTGACGGCGGCAGTGGGAAATCTTCGGCGATCTTCGCCGGCAGCGCTTCCCAGTCGTTTTTCTTCAAAGATTTTCGTCGGAATTGGGCTCTGGTGATCGGGGAAGGACTCAGAGGGTGTTAGATCCGAAGATCAACGTGTATTTTGGAGAATTGAGGAGGAGGGCGGTTTTTCCGATCGGAGTGATTGAGAGCAGTTCCGGTGGGGGAAAATGACCGGGGTCAGGGTATTTGTAGAGGGGAGCGAGGCGGCGGTTGCTAGGGTGTCCGTTGGCGAAGAGACGCGCGGAATTGGTCACGTGCTGGCGGTTTCTTCCCACATGCGATAATAAAACGAGAAAGAAAGAGAGAGAGAAAGAGAGGCGGCGGTTTTGGAGGAGAAGGGGTCGACGGCCGGGCTGGGGTGGTGGAGGGGGAGGGGGTTTACTTGTTTTATGAAAAACTCGGGTATTACAACTCTACCCCCTTAAGAAAAATCCCATCCTCGAGATTGGGGTTTACAAAGGGAATAGATTAGGGAATTGTGACTTTAACTCATCTTCCCTTTCCCACGTAGCTTCTGCCTCTGAATGGTGTTTCCATTGAACCTTGCACATATGAATTATTTTATTTCTTGTAACCTTTTCCATTGTGTCAAGAATTCTGACAGGATACTCGGTATATGAAAGATCTTCTTGTACATCCAATTCATCCATTGGTAATTGCTCTTCTAGTGTTCTCAAACACTTCTTGAGCTGTGAGACGTGGAACACATCGTGTACGTCCGACAATCGAGAGGGTAACTCTTACTGATAGGCTACCTCTCCTTTGCGTTCGAGTATCTTGAATGGTCCGATATACCGAGGTGCTAGTTTCCCTCTTACTTTAAATCTCTTTAGTCCACGCATGGGTGATACTTTGAGATACACATAGTCTCCCACTTCGAAGACTAGTTCTCCTTGCCTTGTGTCCGCATAGCTCTTTTGTCTTGTTTGAGCTATCTTTAGATTATTTCGAATTTCTCTTACTTTCTTTTCTGCATCTTTTAGTACTTCAGGTCCAAACACCTTATTTTCACCTATTTGATCCTAAAATAGTGGAGTTCTACATCTTCTTCCATATTGAGCCTCAAATGGGGACATCTTCATACTTGCTTGGTAGCTATTATTGTAGGAAAATTCCGCATATGGCAAATTCTTATCCCAACTCCTACTATTTTTTAGTGCACAAGCTCTGAGCATATCTTCAAGAATTTGATTGGTCCTTTCTGTTTGCCCGTCCGTTTGTGGATGATATGCAGAACTGAAATTTAATCGAGTTCCCATGGACTCATGTAATTTCTGCCAAAATCTTGAAGTGAACTGTGTACCTCTATCTGATACTATCTTTTTGGGTACACCATGTAGGTAGACTATTCTCGACATATACAGTTCTGCTAGTTTGGAACCGTTATAATTTTCCTTCACTGGAATAAAGTGAGAAACTTTGGTTAATCTATCCACTATCACCCATATTGAGTCATACCCTGTTTTTGTCCTGGGCAAACCCACTATGAAGTCCATCCCAATTTCTTCCCACTTCCATTCAGGTATCTTTAGTGGTTGTAATAGCCCTGCAGGCCTTTGGTGTTCTGCTTTGACTAGCTGACATGTGTCACACAATGCCACATGCTCTGCAACATCTCTTTTCATTCCATACCACCAATACCTTGTCTTTAGATCATGATACATCTTTGTGCTTCCAGGATGGATAGAATAATCAGAATCATGAGCCTCTTTTAAAATTAACTTCTTTATTTCCTTGATGTCTGGCACACATATTCTTTTACCATGCCATATGATACCATTCTCATCTTCTCTAAATCCCGGAGCCTTGTTTTCTTTGATCAACTCCTTGATTTCTTTGATCTTTTCATCGTTCTTTTGACCATTTCGTATATCTTGTTCTAGAGTTGAGTCAACTTCCATTGCTATGGCTTCTGTATGATTCACCAAGCATAAGTTGAGCTTTGTGAACTCTTCACAAAGTTGGGTTTGTAGATCTCTTATGGTTAACATGTTAACATGTGTCTTTCTGCTCAAGGCATCTGCAACCACATTAGCTTTTCCAGGATGGTAATTGATTCCCACATCAAAATTGTTAATGAACTCCAACCATCTCCTTTGCCGAAGGTTGAGATCTGGCTGAGTGAAGATATACTTCAAACTCTTATGATCGGTATAAATCTCAGTTCTTTTACCCATTAGGTAATGTCTCCATAACTTCAATGCATGTACAACTGCTGCCAACTCTAGATCATGGGTAGGATAGTTCTTCTCATGCTTCCGAAGTTGTCGGGAAGCATAGGCAATAACATGCCCTTCTTGCATAAGCACACATCCTAACCCATGCCCTAAAGCATCACAATATACAGAGAATGATTTCTCCATATCGGGCATAACTAAGACTGGGGCAGTTGTTAACTTCTTCTTTAATTCTTGAAAGCTTGATTCGCACTCTTGAGACCATACAAAAGCAGCTCCTTTTTCCAACATCTTTGTGAGTGGCTTGGCTATTTTTGAAAATCCTTCAATGAACCTTCGGTAATAGCCTGCCAATCCTAAGAAGCTTCGGATTTCACCGACATTCTCTGGTGTCTTCCACTTTTGCACACGAGATATCTTTTCTGGGTCTACTGAGATTCCTCCTTCGGAGATAATATGTCCCAGAAAAGCAACTTTCTTAAGCCAAAATTCACACTTACTGAATTTGGCATAAAGTTGGTTTTCTCTTAGTTTTTGTAATACTATTCTCAGGTGCTCTTTATGTTCTTTCTCATTCTTTGAGTATATAAGGATATCATCAATGAACACTACCACAAACTTGTCCAAGTATTTCATGAACACCTTATTCATAAGGTACATGAAATATGCCGGAGCATTTGTTAGTCCAAAAGGCATAACTGTATATTCATACAGTCCATACCTAGAAACAAATGCTGTCTTCAGGGTATCCGATTTCTCTTATCTTTAGTTGATGATATCCGGAACGGAGGTCAATCTTGGAGAATACACATGCACCTCTTAATTGATCAAACAAGTCCTCAATACGAGGTAAAGGGTACTTGTTTTTTATTGTCACTTCATTGAGGGCACGATAATCTACACATAGCCTCTTGGTTCCATCCTTCTTCGGTACAAATATGACCGGAGCTCCCCATGGTGAGGAACTAGGACGGATATACCCTTTCTCCGATAACTCTCAGATATGATCCTTGAGTTCTGCTAGTTGTTGGGTATCCATCCGGTATGGCCTTTTATATATAGGAGCAGTACCAGGTACTAATTCTATAATGAATTCTACTTCTCGATCCGGTGCATACCTGGTAACTCCTCAGGAAATACATCTGGAAATTCATTGACCACCTTTATGTCCTCAATAACTACTTCGGTCTTGTTGAGTTGAACATTTCCAGAGGGTACTTGAATAGATGTGAGCTCAACCTTTGTTCCGTCCGTATGTGTTAGTTCCACTGTTCTTGTTGAACAATGTATAACTCCTTTATACTTAGTTAACCAGTCCATTCCCAAGATGATATCTATCCCTTGTGATTCTATCACAATGAGGTTTGCAAGGAATTCTACCCCATTAACTCCTAGCTTTATCTTGGGACATACTTGTTTTGTCTTTATTTCTCCTCCAGGAGAATTCACTAATAACACTCGATTCATAGATGTAATTGGCACGCTGTGCTTGGTTATGAATTCCTTGGCTATGAATGAGTGTGTTGCACCAGAGTCAAACAGAATTGTAGCAGGATAAGTATTGGCAGAGAACATACCAATCACCACATCTGGTGCCTCTTGTGCTTCCTCCATGGTCACATGATTCACCTTGCCACGCACAAGATTCTGTGGTTCAGGTGGCTTCTTGTTGGGGCACCGGTTGGCATAGTGTCCCGTTTCTCCACAGTTGAAGCATTGCCCCGTGACCTTGTTCATTGGTGCTTTGTTGCCTGGTTGTGCATTTGGAGGATTTGACCCTGCAGGACAAGGTTGGAAAACAGGACGTTGTTGTTGCACTTGTTGTCGCTGCTGTTGTGGTTGGAAGGTTGGATTTCTAGCAGCAGGGTTGTAGCCCCTCTGAAACTGATTGGGAGCTATAGGTCGATTCATTGCTCCCGTCGGCGGTGATGAGAAACGGGGCCGACTGTTGCTGCTAGAAGACTGTCCTTGCCAATTCATTTTCCTCTTTCGCTCCTCAACTAACTTTTGTCTTTTTCTTTCCACTATGAAAGCCTTGTTGATGAGCTTTTGGAAACTTTCATAGTCACTTGAAGACATAGCATACTGTATTTCTGAGTTCAAGCCCTCAATGAAACAGTCTTGTTTCTTTTCATCCGTGTCTATGTCTCCCGGAGCATAGCGAGATAACTGTGTGAACTTAGTAAGGTACTCTCGCACGGACATGCTACCTTGTTTCAGGTTGAGGAACTCCTTCCGCTTGTTCTTGATTTCTCCTGCTGTAACATAGTGATTACGGAAGGCGAGTTTGAACTCATTCCAGGATATACTTTCTGGGTCCTCATGAGCTTTTTTGTATGCCGTCCACCAGTCCGCTGCAGATCCGTATAGTTGGTGAGAAGCAAAGAGTACTCTCTCACGTCCTGGGCATTGTATGATCTGCAACTTGTTCTCAATATTCTTGAGCCAATCATCAGCTTCTAATGGCTCTATAGCATTGTCAAACCTTGATGGTTGAGTGCTTAGAAACTCATTCAACTTGGGTTGACGTGGTGCATTCTAAATTTGTGGTTGAGGTTGTTGCAGGTTGGCCACCACTTGTGTCAAGTTCTGAATGAGTTGGTTTTGCATGTTCATCATCTGCTGTATTACCTCCCCATCAGCTCTACGTGCAACACGTGGTTGCCATCCAGGCAAAGGAAACTCTGCAGCCTCATTGTTGTTGTTTCCTTCGTTGCGTCTCCTTCTTCCTGCCATCTATTGTGAAAGACTATGTTTAAACTTGATGTATAGATGTTCTCTTAAGTGTATTACATTGTGCATAGACTTCACAAATCCTACACAACAGTTACAAAAGTTTCTACTTGTTTATTAAATGATCATGGTTGAATCAAACTAAGCATTTATATTCCTTAATAGATATTTACATACACTGACGAGGTTGTGAACATAAGCCTACGGCTTTCACAACTCACGTTCATACACTAACACACATTACATCATCAACTTAAACAAGTACACTAATCAACCATTACACACTAGTCATTACACTACCATACATACGTACTACACGAGTTACTACATAAGCAAGGACACCTATCCTAGTTGTCCCCTGGGTTCTGTGCATCCTCCTGTGGGTTCCCGCCATCACCATCAGGAGTGCTAGCCTCTGACTCAGCTGTGGAGGCCTCAGGTGCTAGAGAAGTATGAGGGCGTTTGGATGCCCTACGGTCTGGAGAGTCCGGAGTCCAAGTGTCTCCATCCGAAGCATAGAGATCACTCACTTCTCCATCCCTCATCCTCATAAGTCCACGCATTACGGCCTCCGTCTTCTTCAGAAGGTCACGGACGTCTTGAAGCTCTTGTTGGCAGTTCTGTAGCCTGGTACTGACGTCCACTCCTACCTGGAGGCTCATATCCATCTGCACTATGTCGCAACCTTCATGGATGGGCTCGTAGTTGAACACCGCACTTCCACTTTGTCGTCGAGGGGTGTACATGTATTGGGTTCCCTCAAGGCGGCCACGGTTGGTGTAGCTCTGGCAAGTGATTGCCTCCAAACTGGCGTCCTTCTCAGCCTCTGCCATGGTAGACCTCCATGCTGGCGAGTCGTGGATCTTGAGCAGCTTGTTCTCATAGTAGATCCTCGCCTGCGACTTCCACTCGTCGCGTTCTGCGCGAGAAACTCGAGTGGTGTCGTACTGCACCTCTAGCTTGGCGGTGTAACCAGCACAGCGAAGGAGGTGTCTGAGGCGATCCACCATGCCTCTAGTGGACTCCCCGTGGGTTTGGTAGGTGGCGGGGTTGTCCACCTCCTCGACAGTGCGTTTAGCCAGCTGATGTCGGGGAACTCGTCCTCCAGTGGACTTACGGGCCGTAAGACGGGTGCGTGCCATCTGTTTCAAGAAAAATTTAAAAATGTGTTAGAAAATAAACAATAATATAATTTTGAGAATAGATGAGGTTAGACAACATATATATAATTTAAATAATCCTCCTTCTAACAAAATATTTAGTAAAATAGTTTTTAACAAAATAGTGAATTCTATCCCGCCCATTTCTAACTAGGTTTGCGTCCTACGGGCAACCTTGGCTCGATACCACTTTGTCACACTCGATTTTTCATAAGGAACACCGAGCGTATACTCACATGTATGCCAGGATCAGTTGACTCATACATGTGCCGACAAGAGTGTAATATCATTATATTACAAGCCAAGTTCAACGTACAACATAATATTACATTATAGTACATGAAATATCAAATAAGAGTGCCACTACACTATAACACAACAGCGGAAGACTACAGCATGGGTGCTCCATTTCCACAGGCGTTGCCCGGGGGTTTCGCCAACCTAGAACAACTCCTCGGGATTGAAGTACTCCTCGTCAAAGTCTACATCTTCATTTGTACCTGAGCCAACATATTATACCCAACAAAAGCAAGTTTGAGTACCGAAGGTACTCAGCAAGTGTAGGAAAGAATGTTATGAAGGCTAATAGCAAGGAAGGCTAACATGGTTTATGCACTATGCATTAATCCTAAGCCTTAGCTTTGACTAGCAACCTATCTTACTAAGTGATAATCCCACCATCATCATAATTAAGTCATTAGTGTTAGGTTACACCACCAAACAACCTCTTTCGACTCACATCCATGTTTCTCTAATCATGGACAAGTCCAAGCCGCTCTTGACCGTGAGCACGGTTGTCATGACAGTTTGGTTCTCTGCAGAGATTGTACCACTTTACCCACAAGTAGTGATTTCATCCCCTGTTGCCAGGTGGACTAAGAAACCTCCCTGATATCTGTGGTTGCAAGCCACATTACACACTTCCTTTGGTGTGCGATCAGGAGATCACTACATGGCCTTTACAAAGGGTCTACCGGCAAGTACAAGCCCACTGAGGTTTCACTGCTGTAGTTCCTAGGAGTAACCCTCCCCTACAGAATCCCCCTCTTGAGCCTTGCAGTTCCCAGGGCAGTCAAAAATGGACTCCCATTCCCCACACCATCCAAACACTCATACTATACCGGCAAACTCCTAATTAATGGGCCAAGCTGCCCCATCTCAGTCTTGTGGTGACACTGTAAAGCCGGGTTAACTGTTCCATGAACCGGTCCTTAGAACCTAAGACAGGCACTAACTCATTCCCGAGTCCCGTGCACGAAGCACCAACCAAACAACCAGCCTGTCTAGATTCCTAATACCATGACACACTCTTGTGTCTTTCATATAATTCCACAAGACGAGTAACATCAATGTTCCATTCATTCTCTAAATTCTAATTATGCATGGCTAAGCACATAAAATGATAACCATCAAATATCAACTAAGTCCCTCCATGGTTCAACAAGGAATGATAAAGGAATATAACTAGGGAAACAACCTAAATTAGGTTTCATATTAATGACATCATGCAAGCATTCTAACTAAACACCTTAGAATAGGAACAAAGTGGTCAAGGATTACTTGCCTTTGAATGAAGGGTGATGCACTTTAAACTCTTGCTCTTGAAGATTGGGGATTAGTCCTTGATTTGGTTCTATACATGCATTTGCACCCACAAAACAATGCCAAACATGCCATAAGAATCTTAGCAATGCATTTCAATCATATAGGTTTGGTTACACGCATGCAACTATTGATTTCATGTCATTTCATGTGGTTTGGAATGAAAGTAAGTTTAAATTGGATGCCTATATCTTTCTATTTTATCTTTGTTATAGCCAAACACTCATTTTTCTAATTTTATAGTAATATTACTAATTTCTAGAATTTTATGTGTATATATGTTAATTTTCATAATTAATTAAATCCTAAAAATAATTTAAATCATTACTATAATCATTTTCAGAATCCATATTACTATCTTCTACATTTCAGAAACTATATATTTATATATATTTGGAACAGTTTCCATAATTGTCTTTCATTATATAATATTTTTATCTATATTTAAGCATTTATTTAACACTTAAAATGTATTTTCAGCCTTTTAAATAATTATTCTATGCTACAGAAATTATACATGTACAAAAATATGATAACAGAATAATTTTATGCCTTTCAATAAATTTCTACAATTTTTCTGGAATATATGTGATTTCTATTTTGATTTTCAGAAATAATTGTCAATATATGAATAATTTCAGCAGTTGGAAACTGTTATTTTTTTTAATTTCAGAATTTTTATTCTGTTCAGAATGTTTTAATAGTGTTTTGAATGAATTTCTAACATTTTCCAGAATTTATTTAGCCTATTTTGATTAATTACAGAATTAAAAATAAACTTTTTAACTGATTTGGGCCAATTTGTAATATTTTCAAACTTTCTAGGGTTCAAACTGAATTTACAGAACTATATTACCAATTTCTAAAATACACAGGGGCTATTTGGCTAATTCACAGTGAATTTCTAATTTTCTATAAGTCTAGGGTTGATTCTGTAAATCACAGAGCCTATTTCCCAGTTATTTAAATCTCCAGGGACCCCTCTGTGAAATTCCTAACGTTTATAACTATTTTGAATGTGGGCCGTCGGATCTGAGATCAACGGCCCAAATTTAAAATAACCGAACCGGTACACTCTTCTAATCTTAACCGTTCACGCGAGATGGACGCTCTCGATTGCGCCACGTCGCCCTAACCCCTTCTCCCCCGCGTCCGGCGGCCGCGCGATCGCCGGCGAGCGGCGGCGGTGGCCGGAAACTCTCGGTTTTTGCCGTTTCTTCACCATTTCTTAATCTATTTGCACCAGAAGAGAGAGGAGAGTGTGGGGAACTCACCTAGGGGAGTTTTGGAGACCGAATTTGGCCGGAGAAGCGTGATTGACGGCGGCAGTGGGAAATCTCCGGCGATCTTCACCGGCAGCGCTTCCCAGTCGTTTTTCTTCAAAGATTTTCGTCGGAATTGGGCTCTGGTGATCGGGGAAGGACTCAGAGGGTGTTAGATCCGAAGATCAACGTGTATTTTTGGAGAATTGAGGAGGAGGGCGGTTTTTCCGATCGGAGTGATTGAGAGCAGTTCCGGTGGGGGAAAATGGCCGGGGTCAGGGTATTTGTAGAGGGGAGCGAGGCGACGGTTGCTAGGGTGTCCGTTGGCGAAGAGACGCGCGGAATTGGCCACGTGCTGGCGGTTTCTTCCCACATGCGATAATAAAACAGGAAAGAAAGAGAGAGAGAAAGAGAGGCGGCGGGTTTGGAGGAGAAGGGGCCGACGGCCGGGCTGGGGTGGTGGAGGGGGAGGGGGTTTACTTGTTTTGTGAAAAACTCGGGTATTACAACCTAGCAATGGTGTCCAACTTTTTTATTCTTTTTCAATCTAGGTTGCTAGGTAGAAAGGTTTAAGTGAAAAAATATAGCGGCAGTAGGATGCAAATCATGTGGCTTGAGAGAGTTGTCTGCACGATTGCAGTAAAGAGTTGTTTGCATTCTAGTCATCCTGGATTTAAGGAAACCCCTTTTTGCTCCCCGTCTTGACTTTGACATAACTCCGATGCAACAACTTTAATTCAGTGTGACAAAAATGAGCAGTAAAGCCTGATTACTTGAAGATTTAGTTCAACTTGCTTGTGCCCTTTCATGGCCTAACATGCATGAATGTATCTCAGTCTTTGTTTATATATGGATGTGATATTTGTGCTGCCGTTGTTCTCCGAGGCAGAATGCCCTACTACTATATGCCATTACACCTCCTGCTTTATGCTTTTACTCAGATGACCTGCCCCGCCAGTTGTGCTATGTACCTCTGAAAGCCATCTACCTTTCCACTATTTTATCATGTGAAAATGTACCATGGCATCTTTGTTCTTGTATAGTGATGTTATATTATTATGTTTTGAACTTAAATGAGGGGCTTCATTTCACTACAACTATATTATCATGCTTTACATTTGACGATACTACTTATGGTTGATAGTTTGGTGATTTTGAGTTCTGCTCCCAAGGTCTACTGACTGTCGTAGCTTCTGTGTATTCACAGATGATGTCGAAAATATGAGATTCCTATGTTGGTTTGTGCTTTTGGTTGTGTTCTGGATCCAAATCCCTTTATCAAGGCCAAAGAAAAAGTAGAGCTCAACGAGACAGCATTGGTCTTTGTGGACATTGGATGAGCGCAACAGTGCCACCTCATCTGTTCACAGTACTGTGTTGAATGCTACAGATTTATATTTGTTTGGGTTAGTATTATTTGCGAAGCTGATATTGTTTCTGGTTTGGTTCATCTATGTTGCTGTCGTCTTTTGTTTGGAAATTGGAGTAGCTTGACCTGTGCAGGTCTGGTGCAGTAGTAGTATCTCCACTTGTGTCCTGAGTTACTGGGTTCGAATCAGCCTACTTGCAAAATAAGTAAGGAAAAGATTACCTAAAAATTCCCTTTTCCATACCCCATAACGTGTGGGAGCTTTCAGCGCTGGATATGCTTTTTTTTTACCTGTGCACCTCAACTATCATGCTTATTACCAGTAATCTTCAACTACCAAAAACCGAAACAGGTGCTATAGGCGGCGAGTGTTGGTTACCTTGGTTTTGCTATGGTCTAGAATGACACGCCTGTATCCCTTTGTCTGGTTGAGGTCTCTGAATATGAAAGGTGCGTTCTTTCTTCCTTTGCAGGTCGAACATTCTTCTTTCTATCAAGCTCACTCGGGCGCTCACATCCCTTGAGTTACCTTCCCCAAAGCCATCGAGTGTTCTACTATTGCGTTGGGCTAAGATTGTTGTTGGGCATGCTTAACTAATGTTTCTCTTTGTAATGTCGCATTGTCACGTTCTGAAGTTAGTGATTGATACCTTTACATGACAGTTAGTTGTACTAGGTAGCCATACAATTCTCCACTCGGCTTGGAATTAATTTGGAAGTATTAGGATTATGGTTTGCCGACTCCAACATGCTTGGAATAAAGGCTTGGTTGTTGTTGTTGTGTTTATAGTTTGCCCAAAATGAAGTGTTCTCGGCCTCTGTCTCTAGACAAACGAAGATAAATGAAAATTCCTGACGTATTAGTTTTTGCTTATTGCCGTTGCTCTGTAATATCTGGATTACTTACGTACTGTAATTTGTTATATGTGTCAACATCTGCAATGCATCAGATCAAACAAAAGATTCAGTGCATCTAAGGAAGACAATAATGTAGTGTAACATGCTTTGGACTTATTTGGAGATAATATGTTACTGAAACATACCAAGGTACTGCCTTATCTATTATTCTGAGAAACTTGTACCGCGCTCAAATTTATAGTTGTGTTTAAGAAAAATTGATAACTCTAGCATCTGGTGTATTATGCTATGATATGAGGAAAAAAAGACTAGCTAAGAACACTAGACCGTGGTACATTGTGCTAAGAGGTAATTTCTAGTGGGGTCACAAACTGCATTCCTCTGTTCCTTTTGTTAGTTCTCAGATGCGAAGCTCCTAATCAACATGAGATTTGAAGTCCCCAATCCCCACATCTGGTGCAACAACTGAATACAGAAAATAGTCTGACCTGTCTTTTCTTCTTAAAAATACTCTTCATTTAAAAATACTTAATGTTGATTAGTTTAATTTTAAACTTATTAGCGTTAAATAAAGGAAAATCTGGTTTCAAGGTGGAAGTGACGAAACCTCGGGGTTCAGACAGCATAAGCAGTTTCTGTGGGCCAGCTTTCACATGTGTGTGCAGGTCAGTGCAAGCTGGAAGTAGCCCGTGTTGGTGATATGCCCAAGACGCAATCATAACAATTCGGATAAAGGACTAATAAATATTTGATCCATAAAAAATTAGGGTACTAATGGGCCTGTGACCTAAAAGCGCATTAGCACGCCTATAAATATGAGGGGTAGGGTTAGGGCAAATTACTCCACCACCTAATAGCCGTAGCCGCCGCCCCTCATAGGCCACACGCCGAAACCCCTGTCGCGCACGCGGTGCTAGCACATCGACGCACGGCGTTCCTCCCTGTACGTATGGACTCCGTGGAGGCGCTGCTGTTACGGCTGCGCTGATCGGCTACGGTGACGTGACGACGTTCCTGTGACGAGGATTCAGGAGGAGACGAACTTGATCGTCTACTTCTCCTACACCAATGCGCATCTATGATCCGTTGCGCTGCGCGTCTAGTGGTAACGATCCATGACCTCCTTACTCGCATGTTTCCTGGGTGATACGGTCGAATTGCTAGAGTAGTGCAACACCTATTTCCCAACAGTGGTATCAGAGCCGACTTGCGTAGTTTTTGGTCTGGATCTTAGATGCGATCTATTGCAGACAAGTTCATATGATGAATTTTTATTGTTCGGCTTTTGGGGTTTAGAATTGGTTAGAGTAGATTGCCATCATATGACTAAAGGATTAGTTCGTGCTCCTTCTCTGTTGTGTGCGCAACCTGTCCCTACCGGGTGGAATCACCATCGGGACTAATAGTATACATAGCTAACAGATTGAGCCAATAGATTACGGTCATGTGTCGCGATCTTCTCGTGGATAACTAGTCACAATAAAAATTGAGGCATTCTGAATGGCTCAGATTCGAGTTGATTTGATCAACTCGATGAGATTTTCATAGTGATTTGATCAATTCGATGCATTCTGAATGGGCCGTTGATGTCTACTATAGTGACATCATTAAGTTGTTTCATGATAGAAATCGTTCTACGCTTAACTTGTTTTTGCAGGGAATGATGTGAATGGTATAGCCTAAATGTGATGTGATGATCTGTGTGTAAAATTCGTGCAGCCTGCGTGTTGCAAATTTAACACAACCGGGTTGAGGTTGTCACATAATTGTATAACAACCTGCGTGTCGCCCTGTGATGACTGATCTCTCATGTAATTTATTTAATAGCTATTAGATGTATTAGCTTCTTTTATATTCATTGAGAAACCTCAAGCATGATGGCGATGGTGATCACCATAAGAAGAGAGACATGGCGGTGTAGATCATGATGGATACCACTATGATCCTAAAAGCCATACTATTCACAGATATGATATGATCGTATACCTGTGATGTTTTACTATTCTTTTCATACTTTTCATATGGTGGATGTTTTATCATAATAAAATAGCTTCTCTGGGAAAAGTTGAGTATTTGATGTCGTTTACCTATAGCTGCACCTATGTTGTTTTGATCGTTGTATGGTAGGTTTACCAAAGCAAAATACCGTCATCTATCATAATGAATAGGGTGAATGTTGGACATTCATATGCATAGTATTGGTTTACTCAACAAAGCTATCAAAACGGTTTTGGGCTTTATGGCATAGTGTTGGGAGCCGGAGCATTGGATGTCACCCAACAAACAAGAATCATATAGAGATATGATTAACAATGGTTGTTTACCTATGTCACTAATTTTCTAGCAGTGAAGCCAAAGCTCACTAGAAATTAGTGAATATGGATCTTGGACCACTATATGTCGTTAGAGGGAGAACGATGCTCATATAGTGGTGGTGTCTTTTATTAAACTGTTAATAAAAGATTGGTACATAACATAGTGCTAAAACCTTGCATATTTATTATAGATCATGTCTGCTAGTAACAATTGCGGTTTCAATTTGCGATCTGTGCTTGAGAAAGAAAAGCTCAATGGAGCTAACTTTATTGATTGGTACCGCAACCTGAGAATTGTTCTCACGCAAGAGAAACTGAGTATGTTCTTAAACAACTATACCCCAATGACCTCCTCGATGATGCAAATGTCGCAACTCGCATGACTTATGAGAAGCACTGCGATGATGCGCTTAATGCAAACTGCCTCATGCTTGCCACAATGTCCTCTGATCTATAGAAACAGTATGAGCATACATATGCTTATTCTATGATTCAGGGACTACGTGGAATGTTTGAGAACCAAGCAAGGGCTGAGAGGTACAACATCTCAAAGTCCTTGTTCTCATGCAAGCTGGCAGAAGGTAGCCCGGTCAGTCCCCATGTAATCAAGATGATTGGTTACATTGAGACTTTGGACAAACTTGGTTCTGAACTCAAGGATGACCTGGCTATTGACGTTATTCTCTAGTCACTCTCACCGAGCTATGAGCCATTTATATTGAATTATCAAATGAACGGCATGGAGAAAACGTTGGCTGAATTGCATGAGATGCCTAAAACAGCCGAGGAAAGCATTAAGAAAAACAACACTAATGTGATGATGGTTCAAAAGAAGAATAAAAGGAGGAAGCGTATGACGCATCCTAAAGGCAAGGGAAAGGTTCACAATGAGCCTTCAAGCTCAAAGCTAAAAGATAAATCACGCCCTTCTCCTAATGATGAATGCTTTCACTGTCATGCTAAGTGGCATTGGTCTAGGAACTGCAAGAAGTACTTGGAGGATAAGAAGAAGAAAGGGAGTGAGACTTCCACTTCAAGTATAAACGTTATAGAAATCAATATTGCTACATCTTCTAGTGAATCATGGGTATTTGATACCGGATCAATGATTCACACTTGTATATCGTTGTAGGGTCTAAGTGAGACTAGAAGATTTGCAAAAGGCGAGTTGGATGTTCGGGTCGGCAATGGAGCAAAGGTTGCTGTCATAGCTATCAGAACTTATCACTTGTCATTACCCTTAGAATTAGTTTTGAAATTAAATAATTGTTATTGCATTTCATCTTTGAGCAATAACATTATATATTCTTCATGTTTGAAAGAAGTTAATGGTTATGAGATTATAATAAAGAACAAATGTTGTTCTATTTATTATAATAATATTTTCTATGCTCAATGTCCATTAGTGAATGGATTTTATGTTCTTGATCTTGAGGATAAAACAGTCTATAACATTAATACAAAAAAGGGCTCGATGAAATGATCTAAATCTTTTATTTGGCATTGTCGCTTAGGTCATATAAATAAGAAACGCATTGAGAAACTCTATAAAGATGGTTTTTAAGTTCATTTGATTTTGAATCACTTGACAAATGCGAGTCTTGTTTGCTTGGGAAGATGACCAAAGCACCCTTCACTGGTCAAAGTGAGAGGGCAAGTGACTTGTTGGCACTTATACATACTAATGTATGTGGACCAATGAGTTCGGTAGCTAGAGGTGGTTTTAAGTATTTCATTACTTTTACCGATGACTTTAGTAGATATGGATATGTCTATCTAATGAGGCACAAGTCTGAATCTTTTGAAAAGTTCAAAGAATTTCAGAATGAAGTAAAAAATCAGTTGGGTAAGACAATTAAACTTCTACGATCTGATCATGAGGGTGAATATTTGAGCCAAGAATTTTATGATAGTTTAAAACAATGTGGAATTGTTCCACAGTTGACTCCACCTGGAACGCCTCAATGGAATGGGGTGTCCGAGCGGAGGAACCGAACCTTGTTAGACATGGTTAGGTCGATGATGAGCCAGACTGATCTTCCACTATCCTTTTGGGGTTATGCTCTTGAATCTGCTGCTTTTACACTAAACAGAGTCCCAACTAAGTCTGTTGAGAAGACACCATATGAGATGTGGACCGGGAAACGTCATGTATTGTCTTTCCTCAAAATTTGGGGATGTGATGCTTATGTCAAACGTTTGACGTCAGACAAACTTACTCCTAAATGAGACAAATGCTTCTTCGTGAGATATCATAGGGAAACCAAAGTATATTATTTTTATAATAAAACAGAGGGTAAAGTGTTTACTACTTGTAATGGTGTCTTCTTGAAGAAAGAGTTTCTCTCAAAAGGAGTTAGTGAAAGCAAGATGCATTTTGAAGAAATTCAAGAAATACCTGAAAATGTTTCGGCGCCCTCTAATCCTATACAGGATGTAAAAGATGTTGTACAACCACTTGATGAAACACCAGCCCCACGAAGGTCTACAAGGGTACGTTGCGCAACTGAGAAGTTGACACTCCTAATCACGGAACAACAGGACATGGTATTATTGGACAATAATGAGCCTGTGACCTACACTGAAGCAATAATGGGACCCGACTCTGAGAAATAGCTTGGAGCCATGGAATCCGAAATAGAATCCATGCATGAGAATCAAGTTTGAAACTTGGTTGATCCAATCAATGGTGTGAGACCGATCGATTGAAAATGGATTTTCAAGAAAAGACTGATATGGATGGAAAAATTCACATCTATAAAGCATGATTTGTGGCGAAAGGTTTCAAACAAATTCAAGGTGTTGATTATGATGAAACATTTTCGCCCGTTGCTATGCTAAAGTCTGTTCGGATTCTCCTAGCAATTGCTGCATATTTTGATTATGAAATATGGCACATAGATGTCCAAACAGTCTTTCTTAATGGGAGTCTGACTGAGGATGTGTACATGACACAACCTGAGGATTTTGTCGATACTAAAAATGCTAGAAAAATATGCAAACTTTAAAAGTCCATCTATGGATTGCAGCAAGCATCTCAGAGTTGGAATCTACGTTTTGATGAAGTGGTCAAAGGGTTTGGTTTCATCAAGAATGTAGAAGAACCTTGTATTTACAAGAAGGTTAGTGGGAGCGCACTTATATTTCTGGTCCTATATGTAGATGACATATTGTTGATCAAAAATGACATTCCAGTACTAGATGTTGTTAAATCCTCATTAAGGAAAAGTTTCTCAATGAAGGATTTAGGAGAGGCAGCGTACATTTTGGGCATAAAGATCTATAGAGATAGATCTAAAAGGCTAATTGGATTAAGCCAAGACACATATATTGACAAGATATTGAATCGGTTCAATATGCAAGATTCTAAGAAATGTTTATTGCCAATATCACATGGCATCACTCTAAGCAAAAATCTGTGTCCTTCGACGCCTGATGAGCAAAAGAGGATGAGAGTGATTCCTTATACTTCGGCTATTGGATCTATCATGTATGCCATGTTGTGTACACGCCCAGATGTATCCTACGCTCTAAGTGTTACGAGCAGGTATCAATCAGATTATGGTGAGGCTCATTGGATAGTTGTCAAAAACATTCTTAAGTACTTGAGAAGAACTAAGGATGTGTTCCTAGTGTTTGGAGGTGAAGAAGAGCTCGCTGTAAGAGGTTACACTGATGCTAGCTTCCAAACAGACAAGGATGACTCTAGATCGCAATACGGTTTTGTGTTCTGCCTCAATGGAGGGGTGGTGAGCTGGAAAAGTTTCAAGCAAGACACAGTAGCAGATTCAACGACGGAGGCGGAGTATATTGCAGCTTCTGAAGCTGCAAAGGAAGCTGTTTGGATCAGAAAATTTGTTTCTGAGTTGAGTGTTATTTCTAGTGCGTCCGGACCTGCGGATCTCTATTGCGACAATAATGGAGCCATTGCACAGGCAAAGGAGCCTAGATCACACAAAAGATCCAAACATATACTACAACGCTATCATCTCATTCGACAGATTATCGATCAAGGCGCATACGGATTTGAATGTGGCAAAATCCGTTGACAAAGCCTCTTCCACAATCAAAGCATGAGGCGCACACAAGATCTGTGGGTATTAGATACTTACATCAGTGATCCTAGTGTGTACGTGAGAGACTTGTGTCATAGCTATGTTTATGTACTATTTGAGTAACTATTGTTCACATTGATCATCAAGTATATGACTTGTTCGTGAGACTCTTTGTTAATTATAATGTTACTCAAAATTATCTCTAGTCTACATCGTTATATGAGATAATGATAGTACGCAGACTAGCACATGTATTAATTGATGATCACGTTTCACGGATCATAGATATGGAGATATCAAATTAATAATGTGAACACATGTTAGTGAACATGGTGTTGGATAGACCCATTCCGAGACACTGTTGGGATTGTTATTTACATATGTGCCATCAGTTGGTCTTGAGTGATACACCTGCTAGATTCTTAGACCTGAGATTGCCATTGTTTCTCACTACGTGTAGTTGTGCACTTTGAAACTATCAAACGCAACTCTGTAACTGGGTAGTCATAAAAATAGTCTTCAGGTACATGATGAAGCATGGAATGAGATATGTGCGGACAAGATGGGACTTGCCCCTTCTAAAAATAACAGGAGAGATATCTCTGGGCCCCTCGAGATAGTTGGATTGGAAAGTGCATGGCCATGCCAAAGTGATTAAGGAGTTAATCATTATGACTAAAAGTTAGTCATAGATTGAATCCACTATTTGATCGAGTGAATGGTCGAGCTATCACAAGGATGGCACATATCTCGCCTTGAGCTTGACTGGTATCGTGTGGCAAAGGAATTAGCATGTGAATGTATCTAGGTTCACCTGATATGATCTTTATGTACATTCGGGAGTCAGTATGTCCTGCTAGGTACCTCTACTGACTTGTGTTTGAAAACGGTTTTCATTCATAACCGACTGTACATGAACCTAACGGGTCACACACTTAAGGGGATGGAATATTCAAAAATTTGGCTATATGATTGTCTCTAGTGCAAGTGGGAGATTGTTGGTGATATGCCCAAGAGACGATCATAACAATTCGGATAAAGAACTCATAGATATTTGATCTATAAGAAATTAGGGTACTAATGGGCCTGTGACCTAAAAGCTCATTAGCGCGCCTATAAATATGAGGGGTAGGGTTAAGGACAGATTACTCCACCACCTAATAGCCCTAGCCACCACCTCTCACAGGCCACACGCCGAAACCCATGTCGCGCGCGCGGTGCTAGCACATCGACGCACGGCGTTCCTCTCTGTACGTGTGGACTCCGTGGAGACGCTGCTGTTACTGCTGCGCTGATCGGCTACGGTGACGTGATGACGTTCCTGTGACGAGGATTCAGGAGGAGACGAACGTGATCGTCTACTTTTCCTACACCGACGCGCATCTACGTTCCGCTGTCCTGCGCGGCATCTACGTTCCGCTGTCCTGCGCGTCTAGTGGTAACGATCCATGATCTCCTTACTAACATATTTTCTAGTGGTAGCGCATTACCTATTTTCCAACAGCCCGTTACTGTTACTGATTCTTCAGTTCGCTTCGCTTAAGCATCACAGCGGCGGCGCAGCGACTCTAAGCCCCAATCGACCGACCGCTCGGCCGCCCTTTCGTCAGAACTGAACCCAAAACTAGTGTTAGCTTCTGAACCATTCAGGTGTTGCCCGGTAGCTTCCGTCGTACGAACACAAAGAGATTAATAAGGCATATATGCGTGCAGGTGTACTACGTTCTTGAAGCATGGATCAATGGGAAAGACGTGCTTGTCCAGTGAGCATAATTGCGCTGTCTCCCTACGAGAGTGCAACACACGGCCGTCGTGCAGACTAACTGAGTTGGGCAGACCCAAACATTGCAGCAAATTAACCTGCCATCTCTACACGTTTGTCCTTCACATGCCGGTTACGAACGAACGAGCTAGCAGACAGCATTAGCTGTGCCGTACTTGACGTTTTAACTAGTGCTCTGCTAAACCATCTAGATCATACTTGGTTTTCCGTCTGGAGCATCCCTAAGGTTCTGGGTGGCAGCTATCTAATAAAGCACAACAAGGAGATAAGTTTTAATACCATTTCTGTCATAAACAATACTCATATACTTCTGTTCTGAAATAAAATGATGTTTAGGATAACTAATTTAGTTAAAATTGAACTAGACTTTTTATCCTAAACGTCATTTATTTAAGAACACAGTGACTATTATTTTAGTGCCAGTTTAATGCATCTAATCAATTTTTGGTATCAAGTACAGTTACTGTTCATTAGAAAGCAGGGACCACCGTCTCCGCGAATCTAGCACACCACCCGTCAACTAAAAGAATATAAGAGAAAGTACATGGTACAGAGATTTATATGACCCTCTACTACGTAGGCATGTTCATGCATTATTAGTAGCCATGTTGAGATACTATAGCTGTGATACTTATCTTCATCTTTTGCTGCTCGTGTTACCTAGTAATCTATATGGCGACTAACTTAACGACCACCTAATGTGGATCTGTTGAGTTTGTTTTTATTTGCTCGATTCTGACAATATATGATGGCTGATTTTTCATGCTTGTTGCATCGATATATATAGAGTTGGAAGTACTAATAACACTATGAAGCTTAATAAGAACGTATTGACAAACAAACAAACATTGTGTATTTCCTCTTTTCAGATTCTCTTTTGTACATGTTTAGTTTGTAGTTCTATACTCCATTTCAGTTGGAATAATACTGATATCAATAAGAAACGGTAATAAAATTTTGCTCGACACTAAAGACGACGGTAATGACGACCAGGTGGCTTGTCTCATCCAGCCGCCCTACGTCAGGCATGTGCACAGCTGGTTCGTGTCCTTCTATTAGTTAGCACTGCTGCAAGTTGCAGCGCTTGACTAAAAAAGTTCTTAGAGTTTAGGCTGCAGAAATAAAATAGTTAACCGATCCAGATCGAAAAGGTACCTTAACTAAAAACTGATCAAGCTCGATACGTTTGAACAGAATAACCAGTCACCCTGACTACCTGGGGGCATATGTCGACGTTGTGAAGCTAAGCAAGCCTGTCCACATGTGCGAGCGAGACGATGTGACGCTAAAGCTGTGATCAAAAGCATCGCTTATTTCCCAAATGCTGTGATATCAAAATGTTGAAATATAAGTGAATTGCTCATCCTTCCCCATCAGTTTAAGTTTTTGGGGTCAATTGCTCGGTGCATAGTAGCTTAACATAGTATCAGAGTCATAGATCTCGAGTTCGAATCCTGGCGGACACGATTTATATTAAATAAATTGCAGTCGACTCATATTCCACGTTTGCGACCCGAGGGAGTCTGCACGTGAGGGAGAGTGATGAAATATAAGTGAATTGTCCACCCTTCCTCATCAGCATAACCTTTTGGGGTTAACTGGTCGGTGCATAGTAGCTTAACACAAAAGCGTATAGTAGTACGGATATGCTTATGTAAAGATTCTGAAACGGCTAAATTAACGTGGTTATACAAAACAAAGGGGGAAGCCGAGCCCTGGCGTAGCGGTAAAGTTGTTGTCTTGTGATCATGAGGTCACGGGTTAAAGTCCTGAAAACAGCATATTGCAGAAATGCAGAGAAGGACTACATAAAAAAGGCTCAAGTGGGTCAGATCCTTACTTAGACCTTGTGAAAGCCGGAGCAATATGCACAGCAGGGCTGCCTTTGTTTATACGAAACGGAGTGGCAGATTCATCGTGTTAGTCGACGTTTAAGGCCTGCACCTCGTTCAGTTCAATGAATATGCAAACACCCCCCTATATATACGAGCTTAACTATATAGGTTCGGTATCGGTTCAGTACCATATGCTGCTCAGTTGTACTTTATAATTAATTAAATACGTTTGATATGTAACGGAATATATATATTCGTGTAGATCGTATTTTGTAACTAATACCTCCTCCGTAGCAGCCACAGCCATGTACGTACGTGATTCTTCTACTAGGTTCCCAGAACCATGCATGGATCTATGCATCGCGCATATACAGACATGCATCTGATTACAAGAAAGTTTGCCGCATATGCAAAATCTATCTGTTCCAGACATGCATGCAGGTGCAGCTGCAGTTGGCTGCCGAAACATGTCTATCAACATCTCCAACGACCCTTTTTTAAATGGGCAATTTTTCTATTCTGTGGCAATAAGGTGAGACAAAGAACAAACCAAAAAGCTAGTTTAGTCTCTCGGGAACTAATATAATGCAAACAGTTCTCTGGTCTAATCACGCAAAAACCTCTACTTTCACTCCACACTTTATTCTTTAATTTATGTTCCTAGGTAGCAGGATTTAAATATAAAAATGCAGTGACCGTAGAATAAAGATCGTGTGGTCTACGATAATTCTTTACATGATTGCACTAATAGTTATTTGCATTCTAGTTGTTCTCTAGTATTTCTGGCTGCTGCTTTGTTTCCATGAGGCACTATTTACACAACTATTTGATCTTTGTACAGTTACATCAGTACATGTCGTTGCGAATTCTTCAAACGTCCATCCCCTGTTAATCTACGTCCGTGCCCGTTCCTCTTATCGAGCCATAGAGAGTAACGGGCTGTCAATAAATTCTGGAAATAGGATTTGACTGGAGTAAATTAACCAAGTGTACTGCCTGAGTAGTGATTGTTCCCCCGGGAGGTAGCATCATGTCGATTCACTTGACGATCGATCTCAATTCAAAACGAAAATATTCCATCAAATAAGGTATCAGTTGCTATGAGTTGTCTCCTAGAGATGTTTAAGTATAGGTAATCCAATCACAGTTCAGTCCTAGGTGGGTATGTAGCATGATGATTGTATATATAAGCTAGCTGCTAGGCCGTGTAATATTTGCTAGAGCTAGTAGGTCTGCACATCTATCGCTGCAAATGTGAAGAAAATTTGAGCTGATAGCTTCGAGTGTGAGTGATCGAGTGAACAATGGATTCACATTTCAACATCAGCAGCTACTATTATGGCCTTGATGATGCCGCCTCCTACACCTATAGCCAAGAAGGGCAGCCACCTTGCTACGACGACAGCTACCACTCCAGCTCTACTGCCAGTGCCTCCTCGTCCGGCACGATCCTTCCCTCCCACAGCCAGCAGCTGCTACAGTTTGGGTTTGGCGACAGCACAGACACATATTACAGCTGTCAGGAGGATGATGGCGCGGGCATGGTGGACACGGAGCAGGTCAGCGCCCTCATGGAAGCCGCCTCCATCTCCATTACCACCACCAGAACAAGGTCTAGTGCTTCCACCACAACTTACGCCGCACCAGCAGCCTGCTGGACCGAGCAGCTCGGCGAGTTCATGACCTCTGCAGCTGTTGGATATAATCCCGTTTTTCTAGAATAATTGCTGTTAGAGATAGAGTCCTAGTCCAATAAGAGTAGGAGTTAGTATTAGATTAGGACTCTGTAATTTGGGGCTATATATACAGCCCCCCCTCCCCGGTTGAGATTAAGAAGAAGAGAACAGATTAGAGGAAATTAATCCCCGGATTTCCAACAATTGGTATCAGAGCTAGGGTTTAGGATCTAACCCTGTGCTGCCCCGGGAGAACATGCTCCCGGGGCGGCCAACCCCTAGGGGCGGCGCGGCCAAACTGGCCGAGTGGATCCCGGCGCAGATCCGGCGGGCGGGCGACGTCCAGCAGCGCGAGGGCGGCCAGCGTGGGCGCTAGCGGCCGCGCGCAGCAACGGGCAGCGCGCGACGCGCGGCCAGCGCGCGGGCGCGAGGAGCGCGGCCAGGATCGGGCCCGCGCGGCAAGGGCGGCGCGGGCGCTAGTAGCGCGTGCGGGGTCAAAGGAGGGTACCGCGCCGAGGCAGGCGGATCAAGGGACGAACGTACCTCAGATAGGCGAGGAGCGCGTCGAGGTAGGCTGGTAGGTGGTGCGACACGGATCCGGCGTGATTCGACGCAGGCCTCACCTCACCATGCCCTTGGAGCTCGCCGGTGCAGCGCTCCGGAGGTCCCTGCGGTCGGCTTCCCCGTCGGTCGACGCAGAGGCTCATGACGAGATCGAGCTCGGAGCCACGGGCGCTCGAGCGCCGCAGCGGCTTGGGGTCCTCGGAGACCATGGCGTCGCGCGCCTGCTTGAGGAGGAAGGTCCCCAGACCGGGGTTGTCCAAGGCGGGCGAGCGGTCGAAGGTGGCAACAACAGCGGAACTGAGCCCGCTGTGCTCGAGCTGGGCAACAGCTGCTGCCGCGCGGAAGGACGCCGCCGAGGAGGCCGAGGTCCTGGTGGTCCAGGGCGGCGTGGAGGAGCGCGGAGACGCATCTGGCGGGCAACCAATTCGCGACGTGGGCGGGGAGGTGAGCCGAGCGGCTGGCGGCTGGGCAGAGCAAAGAGGTGGCAGCAACTCTGCCTTGGAGCACGGCGGCGAGCACAGGAAGCTGGCGGCTGGCTTGGAGAGAGATGCTGCTAGGGTTTGGGAGATAGAGTGGGCCGGCTGGGCTGACCTGGGCCAACAAAGGCCTAGTGTGCTCAGCTGGGCCGGCTTGGCTGAGGTGGGCCAGAGGAAGTCAAGTTCTTGCCCACGATCAATGAGGTGTCTGCAGAACATGGTACATAATTCGACTTTCAGATCAATAGAGGACGAGCTGGTGCTTCACTTTCTCCAACCACAGCTGTGTGGTTTTCCACTGCGTGAGGCAGGCATTGTGATAGAAGCGGACTTCTATGATATGACGCCGCGGGACCTGTTGGCAAACTACGACCTGCGTGACTTGGGATATTTCTTCACGTTGCGCAGGCGAAGCAAGCCTCGAGTACAACGGTCCGGTGGCGGCGGCATCTGGAAGCATAGCACGACCAAGTGTGCACAGTCAATTTCCAACATGGGAGTTGTGGTGCAATGGTGTATGGTCAAGTTTTGCTTCTACATGCGCGGAGAACTCGGGAAGCGTCGTAGCACGGGATGGATCTTGGAGGAGTACGAGATCACTGACCCAAGGTGCTATCGCCACGACGATGAAGGTGAAGAAGTACAATATTGGGTGCTCTGTCGCGTGAGGAAGAGCAGACCAATGCAAGGTGTGCCCGAGATGAAGATGTGACCATCTCGAGTATATGGTCGGAATGAAGATGCGTCCATTCCGAAATCATATGCAGGATGAAGATGAGTCCATCCTGAGGTTGAAGATGTGACCAACCTGAATGCGTGTGCAGGATGAAGATGAGCCCATCCTGGGTTGAAGATGTGACCAACCCGAATTTGTGTGCAGGATGAAGATGCGGCCATCCTGGGGATGAAGACGTGCCCATCCCAAAATTGAGTTGTGCAGGGTGTAGATGTGACCATCCTGGGGGTGCAGTTGTGTCCATCCCGAAAGTGTGTTTAGGGTGGAAGTGTGTCTCCATCCTAATTAGTGTGAGTGTGATCTAGAAAAACGAGATTAGGGGGTGATTGTTGGATATAATCCCGTTTTTCTAGAATAATTGCTGTTAGAGATAGAGTCCTAGTCCAATAAGAGTAGGAGTTAGTATTAGATTAGGACTCTGTAATTTGGGGCTATATATACAGCCCCCCCTCCCCGGTTGAGATTAAGAAGAAGAGAACAGATTAGAGGAAATTAATCCCCGGATTTCCAACAGCAGCGGCACCCGTCTCGCCGCAGGCAACGACCCGGCGGCAGGCCGAGCTCCATCCGCCGCCGCTGATCGGGGTGCGGAAGCGGCCGTGGGGCAAGTACGCGGCGGAGATAAGGGACTCGACGCGCAACGGCGCGCGCGTGTGGATCGGCACCTTCGACACCCCGGAGGCCGCCGCGCTCGCCTACGACCAGGCCGCCTACTCCATGCGCGGCCACGCCGCGGTGCTCAACTTCCCCGTCGGGCACGTGCGGAAGACGTTGCATGAGATGGGGCTCAGCGGCGGCGGCAGCGCGGCGGCCGAGTCGCCCGTGCTGGCGCTCAAGCAGCGCCACTGCATACGCAAGCGCACGCCCAAGAGCAAGACGCCGGCCGGCAGCAAGGACCAGTCGGCGGCAGCTGCGTCTGGAGAGCAGACAGCGACGACTGGTCGTCGTGGAGATGGCAAGAAAAAGCAGGTAGCCTCGTCCTACGTGCTGGAGCTGGAGGACCTGCGGGCTGAGTACTTGGAGGAGCTGCTAGCCCTATCAGATCAATGATCAAATCAAATAATGACACACTCCATTTTTAAATTATCATTGTTAGAATAAAAAATTCAATTTCAAAATAAATTAGAGTTTTTGTTCTAATGATAAAAATTTTAAAACGAAAAGAGTATCTTCGTGCTCTAGTCGCTGTTCATTTTTGCACGCACACATGCACACGTCGCCTACGTACTGAAATTTTACCACCAAATAAACACTATGAGCTGATTTCACAGGTAAACAAATCTGATGATCACTTGGTTAATTATACTGCTTAAAGCTCGCTCGTCATTTGTCGTACGTATATGTGACGATGCGTGCCCACTCACCCATTTTGTATAGCATCATGCACCATGATAGATTAATTTTCCTTTTTGTCCTGTTTCTATTTTTAGGAACATTTTTTATCTCTACATGAATGTGTCCAAATAAGATCCAGCCCAGGTATCATGCAAGTGAAAGAATTCATATGGGTCTACTTTCTACATATGATGCACGTACGTATTGTAGCAAAAGGTCCCCTCCGTACGTAGTATAGGCGTATAGCCATTGGATCGAAGCTTTCATGGTTGAGGTTTCGGCTGAACAATCGGATGTGTGCTCATCTGTCTCCATAGTACTGCAATATTCAATTCAGCTAGGCCTTGTTAGATCATATGCGTCAAGGTTGTAGCTATATATCCTAGTGATTGCTGCCAAATGTATACTCAAATTTTAGCACTAAGACACGCCTTGATAGGACTTTGAGGTCATGGTTTCCACCGATGTATCATTAAGTCGAATTGTTTGTCACCCACGCATCCAATGTATCAACTCGATCGGTTATTTAAGACCGTTCTACGGTGGAAACCGTACCGTGGTGGGTGATATCAGATCACTTGCTAAAGGCGTTGTATGTTGTTTCCAACATATTCATCAGAATTTGCTAGCACATCGTTTAGCTCTCACTTCAGAGCGCTCAGTTTGTATTTTTTTTTCTTTCCATGTGTCGTAAGTTACACTTCGACATTTGCCCGCGACCGGAGCGCGTAAAACCCCACGTAAGTGTTGTATTGCTTGAGTGTGTGAGAGTGAGCTGGCCGGGTTGCGAATCGGACCGAACCACGTAAATCTCTGTGTTCACCCGTGTTCATCAGCCTCGGTTGATCTAGGTACGTTAGCCCCTCTAAACAACGAACCTCGGCGGACTGCTCCAGTAGCGGTATAGGGGGAAGTATCGCAGATTACACTTCGACACCATGTTATTCCGGAGTTAATTCAAAATGAACTTTGTAATGATTATTTAATCAATAAAGTGCGGCAGTCCCTACAAAAATTCTACCAAATATACATCTTGGAATTTCTTATTTTGTACTCTTGATTTGCGAGAATTTCAAGAATCCTATTCATAGAATTTTCTAATTTTTTATATATTGTGCCTTTTTATTCCCCAAACCATGTGTTCTGTAGATAAGCGAAACCCATAGAACGTTATCTGACCTCAAGATACATTTCTATTACAGACTGGAGGAGGATTATAACTTCTTTTGGAAAAGTAAAAGGAATAAATTAACCCCTCATATATGGCATACTGAAACTATGGGAAGTACCCAGGTGGACCATTGAAAATTCAGTTGCAGATGACATGTCACTGAGACAATCATGATGGCATACATATGCGGCTCCAAATGTTTGCAGTGATAGAAAACGTTTTTATTCCCATTTTGAATGGAAATATGGAGAAACGACAGGTTCATAAAGGAGACACCATGGATCCATGACGAACTGTGTTTGCTGTGACACTCTATTTTATGGAAAAATTTCGGGTCCATATACTCAAGGCCCACTTCCAGTTTCAGAGAATGACATTGCTGTTAGGATGTTATGAAGTCTAAAGAACTCGAACAAGTATGTCAGGTACTATCAGTGGTGGACCCACAAGATATGATAGATGGGTCACGGCATACCCTATAGTCCCAGCCATTTAGCCAAACGTAGCAGGATCGACGGGATGTGTCGAGTGTCGACCATTCAGCCAAACGGACAGATCAACGATCGACGGGACGATGCAGACGAATGGCGGACGGACGTAGGGCGATTCATGAAGGCAGGACGCAGCTCGCGAGAGTTGCGGCATGGTCGACAAGACAACAATCTTCTCCAAGTAATTTTAATCTTTAGAGATAATAAGATTTAATCTTCTTATCAGTAATTTGTTTATGTATGATAAAGAGTATCAGAAAGAGGTGGCTATCAAGATCATTATATTAGAGCCGATTCACTAAATATAAACATCGGTATCAAATATTCATCACAAGTGAGTTTTTCTATCATCGTATGTGACTTTATTAAATTGTGTCGTACTTACTATCAATTGTCAGCTTTTCTTAGAACTATTCGGCTATGAAGAGAAGCAGAGACAATACATCTCTTTTACGAATTAAATATGAACATTTTTATGTGACATACCATTTGATAAAATCCTAGATCCACCACCAGATACTGTCAGATATTCTGATGAACGGTATAGGATATATAAAACAGTAAAACTGAGCTGACTAATTGCATTACTTTCTCCTATCATGTGCTATATCGAATCACTCCGGTTCAGGTACTGCTAGGTTGCTTCCTTTGCAGAAAATGATATTCATGGAGAGCACAACTAATTAATATACAGATGCAATTCCTGTTGTAGCAAAAGCACGGTCTTGTTGTCTCCCTGTGCGTGGCTCGAACATGATACTGGTGCAGTGCAGACCTATTAAATTAGCCAATACAAACCCCAACAATGAAACAGATAGCCTGCACATTGGTTCGTCTGTCCACCGATTTGAAGCATGGCTACATACGTACAGACAAGATTAGCTGTGCGTGCCACCTTGATCTACCGGAGGCCAGCCGCCGTCAAGACGACCTCGCGCGTATGAAAACACTACCGCGTGGGCAGCTGACGTAGTCAAGACGATCTGTTTTGTGTTCATCTTTACGTTGGCATGGAGTTGGTGGATCGATAGTTGGCCTTAGCCCCCTTCATGGACGACGGCATCTGTTGGTGCCATTATTTGCCATTTCCCCGTCTAGTTTAGAACTATGTAGGCCTGATTTATGTGTTTAAGGGTCAGATTTATGCATGACAAGTTGCTGGATACATTAGCGACTTATGTGTGGTGATGGATTATTTACAATCATTTATGAAAATGACGGAAAAACTAACTATATACTCACTCAGCGTCAAATAATTCGAAAAGGAGGGAGTACTAGCTACGGACGATATTTAGTATAGATATTTATGTACTAAATTTGTATCTTTTCTATTCCATTTTTGTTTACGTAATAAACTAAGTTGTATGTGTGTTTGCTGTTTGCGGACATATCTAAGCTGGAATATAATTCTATTTTCTAAAAATATACCTAACGTTGAAGCAGGGTAAGGCAGCTTGAGGTATGAATACAAATACAACTTGTCTACGATAGACATACCATTTGCCCAAACTTGTAAGGTTGAACTGCAAAACAATAGTTCGTGGCGGAAAAACATTGCCTCGAGCCTTGCTTTATTTTTATTCTTTAAAGAAAAGCATTGTCTCAAACTAGAGTCAGATCAACTAGTACTCTTTTCGTTCGAGTCACGCAGGAAGACAACAAAGATCATGCTTTTTCTCCAACAGGAATTACAACTGTATATTAGTTGTACTCCATGAATACCCTTTTCTGCAAAGGAAGCAACCTAGCAATACCTGAACCGTTTTTCTAGAAAATTCAATTACATTCCAGCTAATGTGTGTCCACAAAGAGTAGATACACATAGCCCGGCTTATTATATAAGACAAAAATGAATAGAAAGATATAAATTTAATATATAAATAATTATACTAAAAGTTGTTTGCATATCTAGCATATAGTGAGTTCTCTTGTAATCTCTATAAATATTTGTTGCCAATCCACCATCATATAAATATCGCTAATATACACAATATACATACATACTCCCTCCGTCTTAAACTAATTGATGCTGGTTAGTTTAAAATTAAATTAATTAACGTCAAATTATTTGAAACGGAGGGAGTATAAAATTAAACTAATTTACATTTTATCCTAAAATAATTACTAAAACATAATTCATTTAATACACTGCTAAAAATTACTAATCTAATTTTCATCTAAAACTAAACCAATTTAGGTTTTCTTCTATGCTGTTTTACTGCACTGATAAAAAACATCGGACTAATTTATATTCCTTCTAAACAAATTACTGAAGTTAAACTGATAGAAAATTACTAAACAAAAAAGGGATATTGTGTTTATAACCTTAGTTGAAAATCTAATTGTGATTTTACCCTCTAAAATTAGAGTTTGTGATTTTACCCTTGCTTTTTTGAAACAAAGACAAAGTATAACCCTATTCCGTTATGTGTTGTTAATGGTGTTAAATTATGATGAAAAAGACAAAAATACCCTTATGATTTTACCCTTACTTTTAATATGTGCTTATAATTTTACCCCTATTTTAATATAGTCATAGATTATTTTATGTGTTATGCAAAATAGTGGTAAAATGACAAGCATGGACCGAATTAGGGTAAAATTATAGGGGCATTTTTGTCTTTTTTCATCATATTTAACACCGTTAACTGTCCATAACGGAGTAGGAGTATATTTTGGCTTCATTTCGAAAAAGCAGGGGTAAAATCACAAACTCTAATTTTGGAGGGTAAAATCACAATTAGACTTTCAACCAAGGGTATAAACACAATAAACCCAAACAAAAAAGTCATTATCTTCTACCTTCAGCCGGCCCGCCGCTTGCCTCTCCTCGACCCTCCCCTTCGCTGGCTTGGCTGCCGCGCGCCATGTACTCCTCAGCCGTCGCGTATCTGCTCGCCGCCGTGCCACACGCCCAGCCCGGGTTCGCCACCACACCGCCTCTACCCCGCTGCCTGCTCGCCACCACTACCGTCGCCGCGCGCGAGGTCGGGCTAGAGAGAGAGAGAGAGACGAGGGTGAGAGAGAGAGAGATGGGAGCAAGAGAGAGACCGAGAGAGGGCCGGAACGAGGGCGAGAGAGAGAACGGGCGCATCCGGTGGCCTGTTGGCTGCTGTTTTCCCGACGCCCAGCATTCAAAAATAGATGGGCCCCTATTTTCAAACGTTGAACATTCAACGACGTACGCTTTGTCGGTGCCCGTGATTTAAACTACGGTTTTCAAATGCCCATTATTTGATAAACTTGACAACCACGGTACAAAAGACATTTTGATACTTTGTGTGATATCTTGGTTCCCGGCTTAATAGCATTGATAGAGTACTCATACCACTAAAATATACCTTCTTTTCCGGAAGCCTATTTGCAAAGAACTCTAGAGTTAAGCGTGTCTCGGCTGGAGAAATTTGGAGATGGGTGACCGACCAAGAAGTCTTCCCGGATGTGCACGAGTGAGGATAAAGTGCACAGAAAAGACTAGTGTTGGTATGTGGCGCTAGTCTATCATCCTAGAGAGCTGCCATAAATGGTATCAGAGCCGACCCTCGCAGTTTCACGGGTGCGTACGGGTCAGTGAGAAGGATACCGTAGCGTATGATTCAGGGATGTTGATACGTACGCATGACGCGTGGGTCCTCTAAGTGGGATACGGTATGGTATGTATGCTACTAACAGGTCGTACGGTATGTGTATGGCAGTACTGAACGTACGGACGTGGCTAAGAGGGGATGTTCCTGTCTTGGCTTTGACCGACGAGGACGTCAGCGGGGAGGCCGGGTCCGGAGCCGGAGGACACGTGGCAGCTCCGAAGCTCACCTCAGCGGGGAGGCGGGGTACGGAGCCGGAGGACACGTTGCAGCTCCGGAGCCCTCCTCAGCGGAGAGACCAGACCTGGAGCCGAAGGAAACGTGGCGGCACTGGACCTCGCCTCAGCGGGGAGGCCGGGTCTAGAGCCGGAGGACACGTGGTAGACTGGTAGCTCCGGAGCCCTCCTCAGCGAAGAGGCCTAGTCCGGAGCCGGAGGACACGTGGCGGCACCGGACCTCGCCTCTGTGGAGGTGGAGTCCGGAGCCACTTCATGTCTGTACGCGGGGGTACCCGCTCTGCAGGGTACCGACAATCTCCTGTTGCAAAAAACTTTCGTACATGTCATTTTACCACAGTTTGCCAAAATACCATCAGAATAAAGATATACTACTACCTTTTGTAATAGATTAGTAAGGGATTAAAATGCATATTTTATGTTTATATGATCAAAATTTATGGGGTTCTCCCTTATTGATGAGGTATAATAGGTCAATAGGTTATGACATCAACTGTAATAAAATATCTATCTACAAAATTCCAAAGTATAAATATAATGAAAAAATATATCTGACTGACTTCCACTCTATGCAGCTCTTCAAAATGGAAGATGTGAGCATGGGTTTATGGGTTGGGCGGTTCAATAGGACAAGACCCATGGAATATATTCATAACGCGAAATTTTTCAGTTTGGATGCATCCATGACTATTAAACTGCACACTACCAATCTTCGAGGCTGATATTATGCATGTGGAAAAAGTAGCTGGAGGGAAAACCAGAGTGTTGCAATGTGAGATAACGATAACAGAACAAGTAGCTTAGACCCTCATCCATGGCAACAGTCTCATTTAATTAACAATATAGAGGGTATGACCAATGTTATTCATCACCCATGATTTATTAGTATATAATGATGTTAATTAGTCCTCCTGGTGACTGATACGCTGAAGTTCCCTGGTTACAATAAAGCTACTTAGGTGCAATAGTGGGTTAGGCGGAGCATCAGTAATTGTACATTCATACTCTCTCCAGACCTTATAGAGTTACAAGTTGGATGTGCCCTATAGAGGCCTGAGACCTTCTGTAAATATACAACAGTATTGTTAGATTACTGTGTTATTAAGATCTTGACTTGTGTGCTCAATTGTCTCGGCTAAAATCTGATCTCATGTTTTTATTCAATCAACAAGCAACATTCATTCTAATTATATTTGTAATCGATCTTACACATTCATACCTTCGTTTGCAGAGGTGTTTGCTGCCATTGAAGATTGTTGATGATCCTTGCACTTTGTCGAAGAGAGATAGCCTTCCCGAGACTTCCTCCTCTCTGATGATCAATTTTTGCTCGGGTGATGTCTAATCTCTTGTGTTTTCTGCTTCTTAATCTCTCGTCCCCGATGAGGCAAAAGCCTCTGCTTTTATAGATGAGGAGACACCCCAGGGGGCCTCCCAACCGGATCAGTTGAGGAGTCTTTGATCAAGACTTCTTAGAGATCGAGTCGGTTGCGATCGCAACCGACTCAATATCTTTTTCTTTCGTGGTCAAATCTTCCAATATTCTCCCCCTTGACCACGGTCTAAGAACTTATTAACCTTTTTGCTTAATCTTACACATATTTCACTATGCTCTATGTGAAGAGTACGGCGCATCAAAACAGCCATTTACGCACTGCTTGACTCGACGACTACGTCACATTTTACACTTAGAAATATGTTCTTATCCTTAGTTTGGCTCCTAAGTGTCCAGGACATCATAGGTTCTCCTTCAAACCCATACCGGTCACGTGCTCTCTAAACACGTTAGGTGGAAGACCTTTTGTTAACGGATCCGCGAGCATTTACTCAGTTCTAATATGCTTAAGACTAATAGTATGATACTGGATTCGATCTTTCACAACATAAAATTTAATGTCGATGTGTTTGGTAGCTCCACTCGACTTGTTGTTGTGAGAGTAGAATACTGCTGGTTCATTGTCGCAGTATAGCTTAAGTGGTTTTTCAATGCTGTCTACCACTCTAAGTCCGGGTAAAAATTTCTTAAGCCAATTGTCTGCCCAGTGGCCTCATAACAAGCAACAAACTCTGCATACATTGTGGATGATGCAGTAACAGTTTGTTTAGATCTTTTCCATGTAATAGCTCCTTTTGCGAGAGTGAATATATATCCCGACGTGGACTTTTTAGTATCTATATAACCCGCAAAATCTGAGTCTGAATATCCCACTACTTCTAGTGAATCTGATTTTCTATATGTCAACATGAGACCTTTAGTGCCTTGTATGTATCTTAAGCCTTTCTTCATAGCCTTCCAGTGATCCACACCAGGATTGGACTAATATCTGCCAAGCATTCCGGTGACATAAGGTAAGTCAGGGCAAGTGCATACTTGAGCATACATTAAGCTTCCGACAGCTGAAGCATATGGGACCACTTTCATCTGATCAATCTCATACTGATTCCTAGGACATTGAAAATTCCTAAACTTATCACCCTTGATTATAGGAGCAGGCGATGTCTTACATTTATGCATACAATATTTCTTTAGCATATTTTCTATGTATGCTTTCTGAGAGAGTCCCAATACCCCTTTAGTTCTATCCTGATGAATTTCTACGCCCAAAACATATGAGGCTTCACCGAGATCTTTCATATCAAAGTTAGAGGATAAAAATTTCTTAGTCTCTATTAGTAGATGAGCATCACTACTAGCCAATAGTATGTCATCCACATATAAGACGAGAAAAATGAATTTCCCATTCTTAAACTTAGCATATATGCAATTATCCTCCTCATTTTCTTTGAATCCGAACTTTCTAACTGTGTCATCAAATTTGAGATACCATTGTCTCAAGGCTTGCTTAAGTCCATAGATAGACTTTCTCAAATGACATCCCATATGTTCTTTTCCCTTAGCGACAAAACCTTTTGGTTGTGTCATGTAAACGTCCTCATACAGATCTCCATTGAGGAACGTTGTTTTTACATCCATTTGATGTAAGTCTGAGACATAATGCGCTACTAATGCCATAATGATTCTGAATGAGTCCTTATTGAGATACGTGAGAACATCTTATTATAATCTATTCCTTCTCTTTGAGTGAATCCTTTTGCTACAAGTCTGGCTTTAAATTTATCTCTTTTCCATTGGAGTCACGCTTAATTTTGTAGACCCATTTGTAGCCTACTGTTTTGGCTCCTTTGGGGATTTCCACTAATTCTCATACTTTGTTAGCATCCATAGACTCCATCTCGTCTTCTATGGCTTTATGCCATTTAGACGACATTGGACTTCTCATAGCTTCTTCATAAGAGGTGGGATCGCCCTCCATTTTAACTTCTTCACTCATATAGACCTCATAGTCGTATGGTATGGCTGGTCTTCTAACTCTATGAGATCTTCTAAGTTGCGCGCCATCTTCTGTTTGAGGCAATTGTTGTTCTTCACCATTTATAGCAATATTGTCATTTTCCTTTTAATGCTGATATGATTCTTGTAGGACAGGAATCTCACTAACTTCAGTTGCTCGTGTAGAACTGACAACGGGTGTTTGGTCAAAATCACGTGATTTTGATCCTGCAGCAGTAGGCAGAGTGAAATATGGTTCTTGAATCATTGGAATGGGCACATAAACCCTTTTCTCCTCAAGATTGATTTCACGTCTTGCCGTACTCCCTCTAATCATATCGTCTTCTAAGAAAATTGCATGTCTCGTTTCCACAAACTTAGTATGTCTATCAGGACAATAGAAACGAAATCATTTGCTCTTGTCTGGGTAGCCAATGAAATAGCAACTCTCAGTTTTAGAATCTAAATTCCCAATTTTTGGATTAAAGATTCTGGCCTCAGCGGGACAACCCTAAATATGCAGGTAACTAAGCGGAGGTTTGCGTCCCATCCATATTTAATATGGAGTTTTAGGCACGGATTTTAAAGGGACTCTGTTAAGTAAATGAATGGCGGTTCTTAATGCCTCCATCCATGAATTAACAGGCAATTATGAGAAGCTAACCATGGATCTAACCATATCCATTAATGTACAGTTACGTCGCTCCGCCACTCCGTTTTATTGAGGCTCTTCCGGAGTTGAGTATTAGGTAACTATGCCATGTTCCTGTAGAAACCATGCAAATGGTCCAGGAACTTGGCCACATGGGGTATGACGAGCGTAGTACTCCCCCCCACGGTCGGATCTTACCACTTTGATTTTAATGTCATGCTGATTTTCAACTTCAGGTTTAAATATCTTAAACTTGTACAATGCTTCGGAACAAACTTAATTGGAAAAATATATCCATAACGAGTATAGTCATCCGTTAAGGTTATGAATGAATCAAAACCGCCTATAGAGACCATGGGAAAGGGACCGCAAATGTCCTTGTGGACCAATTCTAATATTCCCATACTTCGTTTGGCGTTTTTCTTAATTTTCTTAGTAAATTTTCCTTTTATGCAATCTATGCACTCTTCTAATTCAGAATATTCTAAGTTAGGAAGAATTGATTGTGAAACTAAGTTTTCAATTCTCCCCCTCGAAATATGGCCTAAGCGACAATGCCATAATTTCGAAGAAGTTTCGAAATTTATTCTTTTCCGTTTGTTAAAACCTGAGTTATTGTGTGAGAAATTTTGAAGATCACTTATTTCATTAATATTATCATGTATAGACAAAAGAAAAAGATTGTCTTGTCTAATGGCAAGACCTATAATTTTATTATTAAACTTTATGACACACTTGTTATTACTAAAATGGCATACAAAACCATAATCGTCTAAACATGAAACTGAAATTAAATTCCTCCTAATCGATGGAACATAAAGAACGTCATGAAGTGTAAGAGTAAAGTCATTTTTGAATTCTAGTGAGAAGTCTTCTATGACTTCAACTTGTGCTTAATGACCGTCTGTGACTCCAACTTTCCTTTCTCCTCTTTGAAGTGTCCTCCTCGTACTTAACCCCTGTAACGATTTACAAACGCGCACAGTGGCACCTGAGTCAATCCACCACATGGATGGATAATCTTTTAAGTATAGGGATTCATCAAAATTACTAATAAAGTCATTAACTTTCTTGTTGCACCATTTGAGAAAACATATGCAGTCCTTCTGACGGTGTCATTTCTGCTTGTAAAATAGGCATTGATCTTTTGACACCATAATATCTTTGGAAGGATGCTCATTAGAAACCTTGCGCTTTCCTTTATCATTTTGAGGAGCATAGAAATTCCTTGTTGCAGGTCTATTAAAGTTTTTTTTCTTTTTCCTTTTACGTAGTTGACAGTGTCACTTACGCGGAAGGTTTTAATTCTCTCCTCCTCTTGGACACACATAGCAATGAGCTTTTCTAAATTCCATTCTTCTGACTATGAGTTATAGTTGATGACAAAAGCTTCAAATTCTCTAGGAAGAGAGGCAAAGATGAAATGAACCAAAAATTCATCTTTGATCCCTAAGTCCATAGGTTTGAGTTTTGAAGCCATGTTTAACATCCTAAGTATATGTTCACGAACACCGCCTCCTGTGTATTTCTCAGTTACAAGCTTCTTAATTAGAGTACTTGTTGTTGCCTTAGAGGAGCCGGTGAACTGATTTTGAATTTTTTGAAGATACTCTGTGGTTGTCTCACAGTCGGGAATGGCTCCACTAATTGGCTCAATAATAGTGCCCTTAATTACCATAAGACACTTTCTATTGGAAGTGTTCCATTTGGCACGAGCCTCATAAAATTCCTTAAGTTCTTTATGAAAGGCATTCATCCTTTCATTATATTCTTCTTGAGATTCCATTGCCCCATGAGAAGGTGAGACCTCAGGCTCAGTGGGACGAGGTGTCACGATCGCAAGGTCAATCTCTTAGATAGCTAATGCTATTTCTAATTTCTCCCCCCATGAACCATAGTTGTTGCCATTCAAATGTTCAATGGAGGAGATGTAACTAAGTAAGTTGTTGATCCCGGAGGAGCCTTCGTTTATGCAAAAGGAATACATAATAAGTAAGTGCATAGAAAAATGAAATAAAGACATGTTTTACTTTTCACGTTGGCTACTAAGCAAAAACGTGTTTGTTTGGTAACTTATATATGCAAGGATGTTGTATTTTATTTTTCACGTTGGCTACTTAATGAAATGCGACATGATCTCTTTATAAAATGTGGTAATCCCTTTGTTTTTCACGTTGGCTACTAAATAAAGAAATTACCACATAGCAAATAAAGTTTTTCATGTTGGCTACTAAACATTTATTTACTATGAAAACTAAATTCTCTATAACAAAATTTGTTGTTCACTTTGGCTACTTAACAATAATTTTATTATGTTACACTTAATTACAGCGGAAGCTAAAACAATTTTGGGCATTTTTCTTAAATTTCTTAGACAAATTCTACAATTTAATCAAGTTTATGGCATAGAAATACTAAAATTCAGCACATCATTATGTCACACATAATTTTGTCAATTTTTCTTATGCCAATAACTTAATTATAGTGGATTTTAATAGCCCTTATTTATTTTTCTTAAAAAGAAGAAATACTTAGAAGCAAAATCCAGTCTTATTAGCCCAAAACCCTTAGTGAAGGCCCAACCCATAAATTAATTTGGCCCATAGGTCTTTTTCTAAATTTCTGCTAAATTTCCTGAAAAGGAAAATCTGGCCTTTTAGCCCATCTTCCCTCTAAATCGGCCCGTTAGCCCGCTAAGGTATTTATGAAAATCTTAAGAAAAATAAAAGGGCAGCCCAACTTGCCCAACCGGCCCGGTTCGAGTCCGCCTAGGCCGGGCGCGGCCCGCTTGCTCGGCCGCATGTTCTGGACCGTCGGATCTTTGAAGAACGGACTCGATAATTTGGTACACGTCACCTAAATTTTACGAGGCGTCGATTTGTGATCGGACGGCTGAGAGTGTCGCACACAAAGTATAAAAACCTGAATCACAGAAAACCCTAACTCATTTTCATCCTTCCCAGCCCCGATCCCCTTTCTTCCACCGCGCGATGATTTTTCGAGTCTGAGGGCTGAGCGCCGGTGGTCGGCAACTGAGGGGTCGGTGGCAACGGGGCTGAGCACCGACGGCGGAGGGGGGTTAGGCGCTATGCCGGCGGCTGACCCTAGTCCCCGTGTCGGCGGCGAGAAATCCCGCACACCGGAGAGAGACCAAAGCCTCTTGTGTCGGCGGCGGTCCCTAGGTCGTGCGTCGATGGGTGAGCCGAGTCATTTGCCTCGGAAGATCTGTTGGTTAGGGTTTCTAAACCCTAGGTTCTGATGGATTTCCTCAGCGAGCTAAGTGGAGCTTTCTACGGCGGTCCCTTTGGCACCGACGAGAATCGGGAAAGCAGATAAGTTTCCGTTCTAATCCCCTTTGATTTTCTAAGTTTGCTTAAGGTTTTAAATCGAGATCTACATCAATTTGATCTCTGTTGGGGTGCGGATTTATCTGATTTGAGGTGCACAAATCCTAATCCTGATTTGACTTTCTGATGATTTTCGAGGGCAATTAGCAAAACAAGTAGGCTCTGATACCATTGTTAGATTACTGTGTTATTAAGATCTTGACTTGTGTGCTCAACTGCCTCCGCTAAAATCTGATCTCATGTGTTTATTCAATCAACAAGCAACATTCATTCTAATTCTATTTGTAATTGATCTTACACATTCATACCTTCGTTTGCAGAGGTGTTTGCTGCCATTGTAGCTTGCCGATGATCCTTGCACTTTGCCGAAGAGGGAGAGCCTTCCCGGGACTTCCTCCTCTGTGATTATCAACTTTTGCTCGGGTGATGTCTAATCTCTTGTGTTTTCTGCTTCTTAATCTCTCGTCCCCGATGAGGCAAAAGCCTCTGCTTTTATAGATGAGGAGACGCCCCAGGGGGCCTCCCAACCGGATCGGTTGAGGAGTCTTTGATCAAGACTTCTTAGAGATCGAATCGGTTACAATCGCAACTGATTCAATCTCTTTTTCTTTCGTGGTCAAATCTTCCAACAAGTACGACAACAACAACAAAGCCTTTGTCCCAAGCACGTTGGGACAGGCTAGATATGAAACCCAACAGTGGTTCATCTGCAAATGTGTAGAATTAAAAATTCATCAAGTTATTTCTACTTCTAACATGCTGGATACCTGAAAGAAGTTACTGTAAACAACTCATCAGTGGTGTCATCTTTAGGATTCAGGCCAATGTTGTCACACAACATCTGTCTCCATCATTATGTTTCTATATTTTATTAGACACACCCTTCTTTTTTCTTCTTCAAAAAGAAAAAGAGGAAACCTCATTTTAACATTTCACTTTGATACCTGGTATCTTAACCTTTAGGCCACTTAAACCATCAGTGTACTTCCATGCCCCACATGGACGCTGAATAAAGCATCAAATATATACAAATCTAGGCACCAACTCTTTTTGTAGGCAGGCTTTATTTTTGTATTTCGAACATAGTTCCCAATCTATGGCCCTTTTGAACCATTTTGTTCCTTTTTACTTGCATGAAAGCCAACAAAACAAGACTCATGGGTATGTGTTTGGTCAGCAACTGCTGGACACATAACTGGTGCGTCGGGGTTCTATTTGAAGAAGTATAAAGTTACAAATGCAATGTCTTATGTTATTTTCAACAATATAAAAGCACAAATGGTGAATCTGCATTGTGACCAAGCTATATAAAAATCATACTGTCAAGAAAAAAAATCTGAAAACCATCCTTTCATTGAGATCCTGTCAAAATGAAAATGAATAGACATAGACAGTCAGATTCCAAACATGATAGCTGTTCATGGATGACAATATAGATGAAATGGAGAACTGAGATAAGAGATTTTCCATCGCTGACATGGCCATTTTTTATGGTCTTGGTCAGGAGATATCTGACAACACGCAATTTTTACTAAATTGCTACTGCTAGTCTCTATGGCTAGTTGTATTTGCATCTGTTGTGCAAAACTCATCGGTTATATGTGAACATTCTTTATTGATCTGGGTCAATTTGATCATAGAGCAGTTGCTTCTGCTATTGCTACTGCTAGTCTCCATGGCTAGTTGTAGTTGCAGCAGTTGTACAAAATCATCGTTTATATGTGAACATTCTTTGTTGATCTGGGTCACTTTTATCATAGAACATTTTATTTAACCTTGAAAACTTCATCATGGAACCGCTCTATGGAAGAAATGAACATCCTTTACTTCCCTTGAACAAATATACTTCCAAAAGGCCCATCGTATCTAAGAAAGTTTGAGACAGAATATTTATTCAAGGGGAGTAAAGGACCGGAGAAGTTAACTGGCACAAAGAGAGTTTGCTGCTGCTTTTGTGGGAATATAATCATGGGTTCGCTGGCATGCGTGCAACTCACACCTTTTTATGCTGTGATTGCTGCTTTACATATAGGCGTGGCACTGGCATGCATGGGGATATATGTTCATATTCTGTGCCTTTTGTGCTTTTCTTCCATGGCTTATGTGCTGAGTCACTGCGGCGTGTTCATTTATCAGTACTGGTGACTTGTCGCCGTACTGGTTGGGTTCTGCTTCTGCGTGCTAAATGTGATGTAAGATGATGAGAATTTCGGTGATTGTCGCGTGCTGTTAATATATTTTAAAACGAGAAATCGCGTGGTTGTTCTTTATATCCGGTCGGGGTCAATCAAACTCGCCTCGTGCTGCCTTGAGGGCGCTTTCAGAGTATACTACTCTGGTTATGTAGTGTAGTGTCGTTTTCAGGAAGTTTGGTATCGATATATATACTGCCGCTATTGTGCCAGTTGCTCGAAAAAACGATATGTTGCAGTTGTTTGTCTTAGTGGCAATATGATGGCTTTTGCATGTTTCCAAAGTTCATTTCGTGCCCATTCGGATGACACCGGGACGATCAAGTTGCTTACAGGGACAGCCAGTGGATCGACTCCAGCAGACTCCATTTCGGTAGGATTAGTGGTTGGGAATGCCACGTCCGGTAACAATATTCCGCATTATACAACGGCGTTGGTTATAAAGAACACACCATTGCGACAGTAAATCAGTTATTGCAGCTTCATCTCTAAATATGTCATTCAGGTTTGATTTAATCGAGACTTGTTTTGTAGCATGGAACAAGCCTTGTTTTGTAGCATGGAATGCTTTGAGTGGTTTGTTAGGATGATCTCTCCAGGCTTAGTCAAGGCGACCAAGTTTGAGGGCACACATGCAACCATTTAGCTGTTAGGCCTCCTCTCGCACTGTGACTTATAAATAGTGGTCAAGTGCACACATGAATAGAGTTTTTTACTCAATATGTCAAAGTTCTCAATATTATACAGGATCTGATAGAGTGCACAGTAGTGAGGGAAAGACCCAACACCACCGCGTCACCGCCACGATCACCATCGAAGTTTCCGTGAGCCTTTGCATCGACCTCTTCTGGACATCTTAGGTCACAAACAAGAAGTATAAAGTACACCTCACATCACACTCTCAAACCTCATTAGAATCTCTAATTTCAATAACCACCATCGATTCCAATAGATTGGCCATTAGAACCACCTAAGTAGTCTAACATGGTTAACAACAATTCAATTGACACAAGGAACAGATGAATTCCGCTGGAAGTTGAGAACGAAAAATTCCGCGGGGGCAGCATCTGACATCCTCGGACGCGCCACCTGCCTCTCCTGTCGATTTGGGCGACCACCGTCAAGCCATCATTGAAATACATGAAAGAAGAAGAGGGGCGAAAGGAAAATCGTGGATCCACTGTTACCGTTGTTACGTTTGCTCGAATTGTGACGGTGTCAAGCTCTGATGACGGTTGAACACTTACAGAAGATTAGTAGTGATAGGTGGCCACCCAAGTCGCTGTAGGTTTAAGGCGATGATGGGGCACACGTATAGCTTGTCAAGACCATAACAAGTATCTGTTGACCATGTTCATTTAGCTGATAAAGAATGAATTCAACCAATCTGTCATGGGAAGATGAAGAATTCTTCTCTACCCCTGATGTACTTTCACCGGACCAATCTTCGTCACTGTGTTGCTTAGCGGCATCACATTATTCATAAACAAATATTTCAAAAATAGAGTAAATCTGTGTTGCTTAGCGCCATCACATTATTCATAAAGGAATACTTGAAAAACAGAGTAGATCACGTGGCGGAACAGTGACATTTTACTGAAAGAAAAATAGAAAAAAAACACATTTATAAACCTGAAATATTTGCTCAACGGCGCCGCACAAGTGATGGCAACAAACGAATGCAGGGTTGTTGGTGGCCGGTGAGCAAGGTATTGCAACTCCAACGACGCCCCGATCTGGCAATCCTGAAACGGCCGACATGCACGGCCAACGGCAGGTGGTACAGTTGCAGCACACGGTAAACGTACACCACACCACCCGCCGCTGCCGTACCGTTTGCAAATCCGCCGACGCACGCAGCCCACCTTGGCCGCTCGAGAAGCGTACAGAAATACCGACCCGGGTACAGTACACGTACGTCCAGCTCTACGCCTCCCGACCCGTCTTCGCCTTGTTTTCCTCCTCGCTCTCCCACAGCTGGACACGCACGCCTCCTCTCCTCCGCTGCTGTTGCTTGCTCGCTTCGCTTGCTGCTTCTCCGGTCCCGTCCCCTCATACTCCCTCCTCGGCAAGCGAGCGAGGTAGCGAGAGAGAGATCCCCCACGAGAGAGCGGCGGCGGGGCGGTGAGGGCCATGGCCGCGGCGCCGTCGAGGTCGAGGGGCGACTACGACCACCTCATCAAGCTGCTGCTGATTGGGGACAGCGGTACGTGCTCCGTGCTTCGGACCCTCCGCGCCCCCCCCTCCCCTCCGCTTCACCGCGCGGCCTCCGTCCTCCCGTGCGTTGCGATGCGCGTCGGCCTGCGTGCTCGCTCGATCGGTCGGGTGATTTGGCCTGCGAGCCCCGACTGATGTGGACCGGCGGGTCGTTGCTTCTACTCTTTCCGGTTTGGGGATTCCAGTTCCGTTAGTACCTGTGCGTCTGCGAGGACTGGTAGCCCGGAACCCGTACCGAGGGTTGCTGTCACGGAACGAATTTGTGGGCGACGCAGTGGTCGTCGGTCCTTCTGAACGGGGAGGATTTCGTCCTCCGCGAAGATCAGTTGTTTTTTATGTCCGATTTTACTAGGCAGGAAAAGGCGCGGATTAGTTTGTGGAAATATGCCCATGGATGAAACGGACGTCTGTTGTGATTATTATCTGGTCGTACAAGGTTTACTCGCCCCTATGTTGTAAGTCGTAGTCCCGGAACTTGTGTTTCGTGGTAAGCTGTAGAATTATTATGTAGGTCAGAAATTGGGAGAGCATAAAAGGGTGATAATTGCTCTATTAACATTGGGATCCCGTAGAGATAGATGCTCTGCTGTTGGACTTCTAGTTGACTATGTTAGGTTTGGGTTAGGTTTTTGCTGGCTTTAGAGTTTAGGGAGGCACATGCCGCTTTGAAGTACCTACCTCGAGGTTTTTTGCTTGTTGGCTTGTTCCTGAACTCCCTACCTGCACCACCTAAGTCACTGTTACCGTTCTGGTGGTGTAAGTGAGTTGTCATGGGTTTGATGGGAAGCACAAGTTTACTCGTAATCTAGCTTCCCTATTTCATGCTGATTTGTAAGATGGGAAGTCCAGCTAAAATCATCACCTTTCTCTACCTCTAACCTGCTAGTATGAGCAGATTTTCACACTTCTGCAATCTCATCCTTGTAAGTTGGTTGCTTATTAATCCCAAAGGGAATTGGGCTCTTCAATACTTGCACAGATGCAATGCTCAATCCTGTTAATTCGATTGTTGCACCATACTTAGTTTCTGTCACAGCAACTTTTATACCCCACTTGTCATGGATATTTGTGCTCAACGTCACAACAAGTAGAATGGTAAAAAAGACCAGTAGAGAAAAATACCTGTTAACGCCTGAGAAAACATGTATTACAAGACCAAATTTCCAGACAGTAAACAAACCTTTCTTGTTGAGATACTGGATAATAAAAAGCCCACAGCTCATCTGCACACACCATCTGTTTGGTTAAAAGACTGCTCAACAAACAAACAACAACAACAACAAACAACAACCAAGCCTTTATCCCAAGCCTGTTGGGGTCGGCTAGACATGAAACCCAATATCAATAAAGTAAAAGAGAGGAAGAGATATAAGAACAAGGAAAAAAGAAAAAAAGAGAAAAAAAAGAAAAAAAGAAAAAAAGAAAAAAAAGAAAAAGGAAAAAGAGAAAAGAAATAAGAAAAAAGGAAAAGAAAAGAGAAAACAAAAAAGAAAAAAAGAAAAAGAAAAAAAAACAAGACTACGATTCTGGCACATGAATTGCTACTTTCCATGCGGTCCTATCATGAGCTAAGTCTCTGGATACATTCCAATCTCTCAAATCTCGTTTTACCGCCTCCTCCCAGGTCAACCTTGGTCGTCCTCTACCCCTCCTAATATTTTCTCTACCTCTTAAAATCCCACTGTTAACCGGTGCTTCTGGAGGTCTCCGTTGGATATGTCCAAACCACCTAAGTCGATGTTGGACTAACTTCTCTTCAATCGGCGCCACCCCTACCTTATCACGAATCGCCTCATTCCTTATTCGGTCTCTTCTCGTGTGCCCGCACATCCACCGTAGCATTCGCATCTCTGCGACACTCATTTGTTGGACATGTTGCCGTTTAGTTGGCCAACATTCCGCCCCATAGAGCATCGCGGGTCTGATCACCATCCTATAGAACTTCCCTGGTTAAAAGACTGCTCCTTCATTTTATTTCCTCTCTGTACCAATAGCTGAGTTATTTTGTTTATTGATCCTCTTACCTCTATATTGGCATCTAAATCTTCTCCTTATTACCCCATCTCTCTTTTTCGTATAATGCAGATCTATGTCATCATGTTGCAGCTGCTAGCTTACACCAGTAACTTCAGTTGAATTAATTGTGTAATCAACTCTAGCAGAAATATATGTATATTCCTGTATTTTTAAAAAAATAGAATGCACTACTGCTGCAGTACATAACGCCTAGGCGCTAGCGCTAGGCGGAGGGTCACCGCCCACCTAGCGCCTTTTGAAACCATGAGTGGGAGCAATCTTACAACATATCAAATGTTTCTCTGGACAGTCAATATCCTAGGAAGTTCCCTCCTGGCTTTGGTGTACCAATGGATCCCCATATTTGTTGCTGATTCACATTCTACATTTATTTCCATAACCAGTATCTTTGGGAAGATTATTTTCCAAGGAAACTTTCTCTCAGGGAACATAATGTATGCAATCTATTATTCTATTTCCAGGAGTAGGAAAGAGTTGCTTGCTGTTGCGATTCTCTGATAACACATTCACCACAAGTTTTATCACCACCATTGGGTAAGGACTGGTCCATCATTACTCCCGTGTTTAGGCAGCTAATTGTGAAAGTCAAGATTCTTAGTTGCTTCTTTTTTTTCCTTCTGTTCAGCATTGACTTCAAGGTTAGGACAGTTGAACTTGATGGAAAGCGTGTAAAACTACAAATTTGGGATACTGCTGGTCAAGAACGTTTTCGAACAATAACAACTGGTAACTACTTTACTTTCCCTTTTATTGTGATGCTCATGTGCAGCTATATGCCAAAGATGACGTAAATACTTCACTTCTCATGCAACACCATAATTGAGACTCTAGTTTGTAACCTTTTCTACATATGGAAATATGCCATTGAGTATGTGCATAGCATTTTACAAAATCCAGTTTTTCCCTTTTTTTTCTTCTAGCTGGTATGGGCTTGGTAGGTGAACAGAACATGTATGCTTTATACACGGGCATGCTATTACAGCCAAGATGAATTCAGCAACATCCCAAACTAGTTATTTGTACTCAAAACTCACTTCTAGTATTAGAATGGAACATAAAAAGATGACAAGCGTGGTAAAATGGATAGCACCTCTGTTGTAATCAGGTTGAGCCGAGGCGTTCAGTATTAGTAAAGCTTGGGAATCCCAGAGCTAAGCCAATCTAGTCAGGTTGGGTGGAGCCATGCTGTGTTAGCTATTAGTTAAGCTTGGGAATTTGAAAGACCCTGATCCAAGCCAACCTTGGCCATGGAGCCATGCTGCACCTAACACGATATTTTAATAGGACTCGCACCATTTCTGGAATAGCATATAAGTTACATTACCTTTTTAATGCACTAAAGATGTAGATCCTTTTGTATTGTTGCTTCTTAACTACAAACCTGCCCATCCTTTTTCTGGTAGTTCAACGACCATATGCATTTATCTATGCGTATGACTGCCTGTGCTGGTTACTCTAAATCATTCATTGATGATCACATGTTTGTTTCTAACTTTGACAAAAGATTAGCAGCAAGACTCTTGATGCGATGTGCTCTATTTTCACTATCTAGTATACATTTCCCACAATATAACAGTAGCAATTCATTTTGTTTCTTTGAAAACAATGCTTCTGCTATCTTCTTTGACATCTTGACTCTTCTTTTTTCCTTCCATTTGCAGCTTACTATAGAGGGGCTATGGGAATTCTGCTTGTGTACGATGTCACAGACGAGTCGTCCTTCAGTAGTATCCAACATGCATGTGCATTCCCATTTGCTGATACAAGATGAAAATACTAGTATCTCTCCTAAATGTCTTTCTTAATTAATAACGTCTAGACATTAGAAATTGGATCCGCAACATAGAGCAGCATGCATCTGATAATGTCAACAAGATCTTGGTAGGCAACAAGGTTGATATGGATACGAAGCGGGTAAGTGTTTTCGTAACATTTCCTACTGTTAGGTACTCATGGCCATTCTTCTTCGTGCCGCGATGTCATGGTCCCTGTGAACAGGTAATTTCCACAGCTCAAGGTCAGAAGCTCGCGGACGAATACGGGATGCAATTTTTTGAGACGGTAAGACTTTTTCCACTGAGCTGAGCCATATACTTTAGGTCACAAATTTGCGAACTTGCTGAAATGATAAATTGCTCAGACTTCAATTTCACTTTTTTGCAGAGTGCAAAAACAAATCAAAACGTAGAGCAGGCATTTTTTACCATTGCAAGGGACATAAAACAAAGACTGACCGAGACTGTTACTGCTTCAACTGAGGTAGATATTCTTGCATGCCATTGCCATATCATATTCCATTTTATTTCTTCTCTTTAGTTTCAGTAGACCTTTGGGCTTGGTATGGGGGCCGTTTTTTCCATCTTTAATACATGTGTGCCCCTTTCCTGTGTACTTGAGGAAGAAAATGTTTCTTCTGATCTTCAATGAACTTTGCAGCCCCCGGCCATTCAGATCAGCAGGCCGGATCCGGATCAGGCTGGAGCTGCGTCGGCGCGGTGGTCGTCTTGCTGTAACACCTGATTAACGCCGTGGCATGACTGCTAGATTATTTGCCTCCTGTGTGTGTGTCTCGTCCGATGCCATGCCAAGATGTAAATTTCGTACAGTCCATAATTCAAATTTACCAACACTCTGGTGGTGTTATTCTGCCGTATTTATGCTTGTACATTGCCTCCTGCTAGGAACGTTTGCTTTGAAATCTTTTAGCGTCAGATTTGCGAGAGCCAACAGATAATCCGGTGGGTTTGCTCATCATGTGATGTAGGCGGAACCTTATCGAGACAGTAGTGTCTGATTGTATGGAATCATTATGCCTGTATGATTGTATGGAAGAATCATTATGCCTGTATAGAAAATCGCCCAGAATGCGATATCTGTTTTGTGCGGCGCCTACTGATGGGGCCTCGTTCGATGAAATGCGAGACGTTTTTTCGAAGGAAAAACGATCGTTTTGCTCCGTTGTGATGAACGGCACTTTCGTCCCGCGCTTTCAGACGCCGTCCAATCATCCGGTCTCCGACATACGCTCTGGTTCCAGGTGTCTAATTTCCTTCTCTAACAAGCGCCACCGACCGTTCTATCGTGTCTTTGACGCGTTAAGAAGAAAAAGGATAAAAATAAAATTAGAAGCACCGGATGAACGTTCCCTTTACATACCACCCGTATCTCGACGACACAGGTACAGTGCCGCTTGGAACGCCCTGCCAATGGTGCCAACGCACACACACACAGAGAGAGAGGGAGAGAGAGAGAGACCCTGTGCAATTCCTTCGATACGGCGGTGTTTCCAGTTGCAGGCCCACGCCACCACGAATCACAAACCTCTGGCGTCTTTTCATAATCGAAAGGCCTGATCATGGCCTCCGTGATTTCTATAATTCGACCCCGTCGTCGTAATCAGCGCTAATCGCGTCGCCGGCGCTGTCCGTTCGCTGGACCGCGTCTCGGCGAGCCAGCGCGCGCTGGCGGACGTCTGGACGACGCCGCCCTGTGCCTGCGCGTGCTCTTGCCGGCCGCGCCGGCCGGCTGCTAAACAAAGCCGCGAGGAGAATGGAGAATAGGCCAGCAGAGGCGGAGCTGCCCGAGGCGTCCGGGAAATACAGAATACGTAGTCTGGTTTCGATTCTTTGTTTGTTAAGTACCTTATTATTATCGTCAATAACGTGGGCGCGTATCGGTGACGGGAGACCTGATTGGTCGGCGATGCGTCTGGTGCCGTGTTTTGGCTGGTCCCATCTGTTTTTTTTTATCTCCTCTTGTTCTTCTTATTATTTTAAAACGATATTCGGAGTGGTGCCAGCTGAATCGCCCCGGGTGCCCCAGGAGGCAACAGCGGTGTACCGTGTCGTTTCTTCCTCCAGCCCAGCGTAACACGTCAGAACTAAGTCGTAACACGTCAGAACTAAGTCCCGACAGGAGGAGCGGCGGCCGGCTCGTACCAGCTGCGGCTGCAGCAGACGAGTTTTTTTTGTTCCAGCTTCGGGTCGTGCTGCGGACGGAACGGAACGGAACGGAGGGTTGATTTTTCATTTCTCCGAGGACGTGGACCGGGTGACGGTAGCACCAGCCGTGGGAAGGAGCAACGCGGGGAACGGAGGAGGTCACGCAGGGTCCGAACGGGATCGCGCCGGACCCCACCCCCCCGTGTTCCCGGCCGTTGACCTCGCGCGCGCCGCGGACGCGTGGCCCGCCACAGACGTGTCCGCCACGCACCCGCGCCGCGGCGGATGGGGGGACACGCGCCAGCGCGGTCACGGAACCATGGACCCGAAGCTGCTTCCCCCGTCGGGTCGGGACCCGGAAGCCCCGCCCGCCGGCCTCGCAAGTCGAAGCGGCCACCGGCTGCGCCGTGGCTTGGCTTCCTCCGCCGCGTCGTCAGTCACGCGATGCGCGGCCGGCGGCGGGGAGGAGGGTACGGAAGTGACGGAACGGCACCGAACCCACGAGCCGTCGGCAGGAGCAGCGCTGGCACCGGCACCGCCGGGGTATGAGCAGATTGGGTCCCGACGCCCGTCCAAGCTGCTTGTTTGCTTAACAGCTGTAAAAAGTTTTTTGTTCTCGTTATAAATATAAGAGATAGCTTTTCTGAAACGAGATGTCTTGGATCTTTCTCTTTACTTCTACTTGTACTAATGAAGGTACTTTTCTTAAACAAAAATAAGTTTCAGATGTTTTAATTATTCTGGTGCATTGAATGCAATCAATTGCATTCCGTATATCAAATGGACGCATTCCGTATATCATCACCACTTACTCTAGATCGTGTTATTAATGTAATAGATATCTTAAATGGTTCTCTATTTTTGTAAAAAGATATGACCTACATGTTCCAAATTATCGGTGCGCATTGAATGTCACCCTAATACACACAGATACACTTACAATGCACCTTCTAATAATACATATACTTTTTTCAAAAAATAATATGCTTGAGATGTTTCAAATTATTCTGGTACATTGGATGCCACCAATTGCATTCCATTTATCAAATAGACGCATCCAATATCATCACCACTTACTCTAGATCGTGTTATTAATGTAATAGATATCTTAAATGGTTCTGTTATTTTTGTAAATATAAGATACACCTTCCTTTGAAAACGGTGGTTTTCTCTTTAAAAAAGATATGATTTATATGTTCCAAATTATCGTGGCACATTGAATGTCGTTGATTATACATATATGATCCTACAGATAGACCTTATGATCCTACAGATACACATATAACGCACCTTCTTTTTATTCTCTTGTGAGATAGATATTGTTCTATTATCACCGTTAAAAAAGTATGTCTATATTATTCAAACATCACCTTTCTTTTTAAAAAAAATCTCTCTATCTCAAAGCCGTATCTTCTTCCCGCGAGAAAAATAAAAACACCAAGATTTTCCATAATAACCAACCCAACCAAGATTCTCGTTGCTGGCTGTTCCACCCTCCCCCAGCCTAGACCTCCATGGAGGGGGGGTCACCCGCAACGGTCACAGCCCACGCCCCTCTGCCTCAGGTACTATTAATTAGTACGACCAGCAGCGCAAACGGCTACCTCATGCCTCCCTCTCCCTCCCGTCCCTCCCCCGCGCCTTCCAGAACCTTCCTCGCGATGCCGCAGCCGGCTCCGCGGAGAAAGCGCCTTGTCCGCGCGGGCCTCCTCGTCGCTGCCGCCGGCTACCTCGCGTTCGTCCTCCTCTTCGAGCTCCCCTTGCTGCCCTTCGCGTCGTTGTCCTCCTCCTCCTCGGCGGCGGCGTCGCTGCCCGTCCCGCGCCCGCGCCGGCGAGAGCTGGAGGCGGCCGCGGCGGCGTTCGCGTCCCCCTCCTCCCCCGCCCGCTCCGCCGAACCGGCCTTCCCCGCCGCGGCCGCGCCGGCGCCGGCCTCCGCGGCGGCCAGCCCCTCCGCGCTCCCGATCTTCTCCTCCCTCCTCCTCCTACCCCCGCGGCACAACGCCACAGCCACCCCCTTCGACGCCGCCGCGGCCGACGCCTTCGCCGCGGCCAGGCCGCACCTCGCGCATCTCGACCGCGTCACTCCCGCCTCCGTCCGAGCCGCCCCGGCCGCGTCGCCGCCCCCGAGGTGCCCCGCCTCCGTCTCCGTGCACCGGGAGCAGCTCCCCGCGGACGGGGTGCGGGTGGTGGACATCCCCTGCGGGCTCGCCGTGGGCTCGCACGTCACTGTTGTCGCCCGCCCCCGGCCCGCCCGGCCTGAGTACGACCCCAAGATCGCCCAGCGCAAGGACGGGGAGGCGCCGCTCATGGTGTCGCAGTTCATGGTCGAGCTCGTCGGGACCAAGGCCGTCGACGGGGAGGCGCCGCCCAGGATACTGCACTTCAACCCAAGGATCCGCGGGGACTACAGCCGCAAGCCCGTCATCGAGATGAACAGCTGCTACCGCATGCAGTGGGGGCAGTCGCAGCGCTGCGAGGGATTCGCGTCGCGCCCAGCCGAGGACACCGGTGAGTTGTGCTGCGCCACCTCTCGATCGAGCTCCTGATTTGTTGGATCAGTTTTTATTCGTTTTTTGCTTGCTTGATTCAACGTAATTAATCACTCCCGTATTCCTCTTTGCGTGTCAGTTACTAGTGTAGGATCTGAGTTAACAACGGAGAGATCGAGATTGGTACGATTATGAATGGGTGGTCCGTTGATTACGAGAATTTAAATCTGTCAACTGACGTGAAATAGCGTAGCTTGGTAGAATTGAAGTACAGACTCTGGGCGAGAATTTTCTAGAAATAGTTTGGTTCCTTTTTTCTTATTTCGGAGAAGAATGTGGTGCGATGGAGCTGATAGTGACGTGTTGTGTTTATTTGTTCAAAAAGATGGGCGCTTGAAAGTACACGTTGACCTGCAACCGTGTTTTGGAGCTGTAGAGTTTGACTTGGCAACTTCGTGGTGGGTACCGGAACTTCATGTCTCTTTTTTTCTCCCCTGACTGGAGGGAACATAAATTATTGGTTGCGTGTGGTTGCTTATCACATTGTATAGGTTATTTGTGTTCTCAGTTAGTCCCAGGTAGCGATGGTCTGATGCCGTCAAACCTAATGATTCTCTTGGGAGTGAAGCGTGTTTGATGAGTTTGGGGTGAGCACCACGGCAATGACTAAAATTTGATCGTCAGAGCACTTAAGACAAAGCACACATTTTCTTTTCTCTCACAGCGGTCAACAATGCAGTTCCATGGAAATTCTCTTAAATAAAAGGCTTCAACTTGGGATTGAAGTTAAATTGGAATTTCTTTTACTCCAAGAATGCATTCCAAACTTTGATTTACAACATTGGCATGTTTTATGTGACAAGTCACTCTAATGTTCCAGTTGATGGGCAACTCAAGTGTGAGAAATGGATTCGGGACGATGACAACAGGACAGAGGAGTCAAAGATGAAGTGGTGGGTGAAACGTTTGATTGGTAGGCCAAAGGAGGTCCAAATCAGTTGGCCATACCCATTTGCAGAAGGCAACCTATTTGTTATGACTCTAACGGCTGGTTTGGAAGGTTACCATGTCAACGTTGATGGGCGGCATGTCACTTCATTTCCTTACCGAACTGTAAGTCTGTGTAAATACTTGTGCATCTTGTTCTATATCATATGTAGATCCCAGAAATATGCATGGCTAAATATTTCCCACTAATTGTCTCTACAGGGTTACACTCTTGAAGATGCAACTGGGCTATCTCTGAATGGAGACATCGATATTGAGTCAATTTTTGCTAGTTCTCTACCTAACTCACATCCTAGTTTCGCGCCGGAGAGATACCTTGAGATGTCTGAACAGTGGAGAGCTCCACCACTCCCAACTGAACCTGTTGAGCTTTTCATTGGCATTCTTTCAGCGGCCAGCCATTTTGCTGAGCGTATGGCTGTAAGGAAGTCATGGATGATGTATACAAGGAAGTCATCCAACATTGTAGCTCGGTTCTTTGTGGCTCTGGTAACTACCTTTCTCACTCAATTTTGTAGAGCTTGCATATTCCAAAATTCTGACGCTGTTAAGCAAATTCACAGAATGGAAAAATGGAGGTAAATGCAGAACTGAAAAAGGAGGCAGAGTTCTTCCAAGATATTGTTATAGTGCCTTTCATTGATAGCTATGACCTTGTTGTATTGAAGACTATTGCCATAGCTGAGTATGGGGTAAGTGATTTGAATTTGTCAGCAATTACATATTTGCATGCTGCGTGCTCTGTTGTTTGCCTTTCAGGTTTATTTGTATTCAATTAAAGCTCTTTGTTTATGCAGGTGCGTGTCATCCCTGCAAAGTATGTAATGAAATGTGATGATGATACATTTGTTAGGATCAACTCGGTACTGGAGCAAGTGAAAAAGGTTCGAAGTGATAAAAGTGTGTACGTGGGAAGTATGAACTACTTCCATCGACCATTAAGATCTGGCAAATGGGCCGTAACTTATGAGGTAAGCTATTGATTTTTCTGTAATTGTGGAACCAATAGTTGTTCTTAATTTGGTCATGCAACTTTCAGGTGTTTCCGCATATACATTTTGCTTTGTTTTCAGCCAATCATCTAGTCTAGGAACCAGCTTGCACATTTTATTTTGTTTATGTTGCATATTTTATTTTGTTTATGTTCCCTTCAACCGCAAAATCCTGGCATGATATATTTTTTTCTTGGCAAACAGTGAGTACAGCTCAGAAAGATAAAAAAGCAGTTGGTAGACAGTAGACTAATATATAGATTCCACAGGCCATCAGTATTTCAAGTTGTTGACAGCTGTAGTTGAATTGTTGTTAGCTTTCAGCCCTTTCTCCATACTGCCTTTTGTTTTTCTAGTAGTGGAGGACAGCTCTTCTTGAGACTTGGATACTAGGAAATTCATTTTCAGTTTTTTAACATTAACATCTTTCTTTCTGCAGGAATGGCCAGAAGAGGTATATCCGAATTATGCTAACGGACCAGGCTATGTGATTTCAGCAGACATTGCACGCTACATTGTATCTGAATTCGATAATCAGACACTTCGGGTAAGCATCACCAACCTTATTTGTTTTTGAAATTGAGTTAAACAAGCATATGCATACTGTATCAATAAGCAATAGCGAGCTAAATGGTTGCCCCGTTTTGTGTGCAGCTATTTAAGATGGAAGACGTAAGCATGGGCATGTGGGTTGAGAAGTTCAACAACACACGCAGGCCAGTAGCGTACCGGCACGACGTCAGGTTCTACCAGTCCGGTTGCTACGACGGTTACTTCACAGCGCACTATCAGTCGCCGCAGCACATGGTTTGCTTGTGGAGGAAACTGCAGTCCGGGAACGCCCGATGCTGCAACGTCAGATGACAATGGCGGAAGACTCGCGGCTATTTATTCAGAGAGAGAGAGAGAGAGAGAGAACTATCAACTCGTAAGCACGTCTTGCTTGCGGGGGGATGGCTGATGATCACCAGCAACCTGAGGAGGTTTTGGAAGAGAGCTGTTCCATCCATTCTTTTAGTCGGTGGCCCGTTTCTGCTGCCGATTCTGACACCTGATCCATGTTCATCGGATTCGTTTATACTTGTGGATACTCTTAGCTGCGTCAATTTTTTTCTTGACCCTAGGAATTTGTGGTGCGTAAGTAGGGTTGTATACCGGCTGGTTGTGTAAAAAAGGCTTGTTTTTTGGGCTGAGACTTCACAGCTGATCTTAAGTTGTCTGGCAGGCCTTTTTAAAAATGATTAGCTGCTGAATGTTGAAACTCTGCTGGCCTGAAGTTTTTCTTTTGGGGTTCTATAAACAGCAGTCATGCATCAGATTGTAAATCAAAATCTAACTGTTGAGAACTTGAAATGAAAAAACGTTAACGCACAAATGACACGGAATTTTCAAGGTTCTGTCAGCATCCTAAAAATGGCAAATCAACCTAAAACAGTTGATGAGTAAGGTCATCCATGTTCGCCCAACTCCCAATGCAAACAGACAAATACAAAATACTCCTATTTTGAAATAAATGACATTTAGGACATCTAATTTGATTTAAATTGAACTATTTTTTGTTTTAAACATCATTTATTTCATAACGGAGGGAGTACAGAACATGCTTGTTTATAACAGGTTTAGAAACATGAGAATGCAAAATTATTAAGATGCCAAAGCAGAAGTAGAAGTAGCATGCTGATCTTCACAAGATGGAATAAGATGACACATGACGAAATATTAGATTCTGAACCAATGCAGAAGCAGGAGTGACCTGTCCTCCTATTCTGCTTGCAAGAATAAAAGGCACATATATCATATACAAAATTCAACTGCGGGGCACGTGTACCATGGGTATCTATGGCATAAGTCGATAAAAATCACAATCAGTGAATCAAGTCGGACATATAATTGTCAAGTGAGCCATGACCCAATTGACACATGCGCAACAAGTAATCTTGAAGATACATTGCAATTTGGATGATTACTATCGGAGTGTGTGAGCTGCGACACTCCTTCCGGTCTGCTACGGAAGCAGCCCGCGAGGTTCTTTGATCAGAGGGGACTTGTCGCCCTACCCGACCGGGCTCGAGAGAGCGGATGAACACCGAGATTTACGTGGTTCGGGCCGCCGGAGCGTAATACCCTACATTCACGGGAGTGCTTGCTGTATTGTTTGCTTGTATGTGTTTGTGAGGGTGCCTATGCGGAATCGGGAACCCTTTGTCAGGTGGTCACCCCGATTCTTTTATAGTCCAAGGCCAGGGTGGTTACAATGTGGCTTGGGGCCCGACAAGTGGCCTTGAAGCTATGCGAAACCTATACATGATCTAGGGTTTCGTCCTCTGAGTAGAGTAGTCGGCGGAGGAGTTAAGTCCCGCCGCCTGGCGCACTGAGCGCCCCTGTTCGTGTGTCAGGTGATGATGAAGACACCGTCTTGTCGCCGCGTCTTCTCGCCTTGCTTGGGCGGCTTCGTACCGTTGGGCGGTACTGTACTGCTATCACGCCTTGCCATCCTGTCGTGTCACAATGGTGAACGGGCAGAGGACGGAGGCGTGTGTAGTGTGCCATGCTTCTAGGAAAGGCGCGAGCCTTGAATGCGAAGCCTGACAGCGCACTTCCTCCTTGACTTCGTCGACCCACGGCCCACGACAGATCGTGGGGCACGTGGCGGCTTCGGAGCTCTTATCGACGGATTTGGAGCCAAGAGACACGTCGCAACTATGGACCTCACCTCGGCAGGAAGGTACGGACCGGAGCCCAGGGCACGTGTTAGCTCCGGAGCTCTCCTCAGCGGGGAGGAGGCTCTGAGCCAGAAGACACGTGGCAGCTCTGGACCTTACCTCAGCGGGGAGGCTCGGACGAGAGCACAGGGCACGTGTTAGCTCCGGAGCTGTCTTCAGCAGGGAGGAGGCTCTGAGCGAGGAGACACGTGACAGCTCCGGACCTCACCTCAGCGGGGAGGCTCGGACCGGAGCCTAGGGCACGCGTCAGCTCCGGAGCTGTCCTCATCAGGGAGGAGGCTCTAAGCTAGGAGAGGGCGTGGCAGCCCCGGACCTCACCTCAGCGGGGAGGCTCGGGCCGGAGCCAAGGGCACGTGTCAGCTCCGGAGCTATCCTCGGCAGGGAGGCTCGGACCGGAGCCCAGAGCACGTGTTAGCTCCGGAGGACCTTCTTAACAGGGGAGGGATTCTGAGCCTAGAGACATGTGGTAGCCCGGACCTCACCTCAGCGGAGAGGCTCGGACCGGAGCACAGGGCACGTGTCAGCTCTGGAACTCAAGCGCACATGGCAACCTCAGGGCTGACCTCGGGGCCAAGGGCACGTGGCTACGCCAGGGCCCGCCTCAGCAGGGAGGCGGGCACTGGCTATATTTTACCCTCTACGCGGGGGTACCCGGTCTACAGTGTACCGATAATTACAGTGACAAATGAAGTGTCCCACAAATTAATTATATATATATATTCATATCAATATTATATTGTAACCGGCTAGGAAATCCTCAAGTGTAACTCTAACCCCCCAGATATATAAGGTGGATAGAGACCTCTCTCGAAAACCAAGTCACATACTCTCATTATTCATCATCAATACAATTCAGCGACACAGGAGGGGTGATGTATTTACCTTTATGGAGGGTTCAAACTGTGGTCTTTCGATCTCTTGTTCTCTCGTCTAACCACATAATTTGTTGTCGGTAATAAGCATCAACACGACGTGGGTAAGGGGCAGCATTGAGAGCCATCTCGTCAAGTTTGATGGTTTTTGTGTTCGACGTCACCTTCGCTCCAGGCTCCGAGTTCCGTTTCGGGGCTCTTTCTACTCGGAATTCGGAAAGCATGGTAGACAGATAGAGGGCTCCGATCCGGTCCTCCAAAAGGACCATTAGGACTGCCACCCGCAGGGGCTCGGGTCGACCCTGCAGGCCGCAGCACCAGGAGTCCTGGGTGCTCCACCCCAAACAACAATCCCGATCCCGTGATGGTGCAACTGCTACGGTGTCTGGATCCCCCGAGGGACAAGGGCACGACACAAAAGATTCAACACATTGTGGAAGGGTCACACAATGCATGCTCTAGGAGAGGAGTCGGCAGATTAACCTAGACATGCTCGGAACTCCTGTGCTCGAAGAAAATGCCGCTGCAACTAAGATTGCTCGCACTCATGCAGCTCTATATCCGATCTCTAAAAAAATATTCTTACCCTTTTACAATTAACTCTAAAAGATTCTCAGCTTTACAGTTCAATTCACTATACTCGTGAACCTTTAAATCAGAACTCTATACCAACTGTCATCTATTTTATATTACATAACACAACTAACTCATATTTATATTATTTCACATAACTATGTTTATATTAATAATATTACTTTTACAACTTATAAAAAACATCAATTTTTTGTTTCCTTCTCTTTTTTTCTTATTTTTTTTGTCTTTTCTCCTTTTTCCTTTCATCCTTTTTCCCTGCCTCTTCCTTTTTTCTTTTTGTTTTTTCCTTTTTCCTTCTCTTCTTTCTTTTTCTTTCCTTTCTTCCTCCTCTTTTTATTTTTTTATCTCTCTTCTCCGGGTGGTTACCGGGGCTACAGCGCCTCTCTTGGTTTCGAGAGCGCTTGTAGCCCACTGTCACTTTTCAGCAGCGATGCTGCTCCCGCTGCGGATGGCCGCTACCCGCGCGCCCACTGGGTTTGCAGGGGCGGGTAGCGTGCCCCGCTGCGAACAGTCTAACTCTCAAACTCAATCGGTAAAGGCCATGTTGGCAGCGGCAACATATTGTGCAAGATCAGTAGAATCATGTCTTGATGGCAGGTTATGTACTATTTTAAATTTAACACAAACAGATCAATTATAAAACTACCCTAACCCAACAGTAGTACAATGTATGCAATTTTTCTGAGAAATTCATGTATGTTATCACCAGGACTGTAATCACCAGCAGCTTAATTTCAATCTTTAATCATGAACCGGGTTTATAGCGCCATGGGTCCCAGATTCAAATATCATGTCCTCTAGTACTATATACCCTGTGTGGACGATTTGATGTTGGTTCTGCTACGAAATTGTGGACAATACGACGAGCGAGAGAGAGAAAAAAATACCGTATGAGCAAATTGCAAAAAAAAAAAATTGTAGGCTGAGAGATGGAGAGGTACAGGAAGGTTGTGCAACAGCTCAAAGCCTGACGAGGAGAAAAAAGTCAATAAACATAGAAAAAGGCTGCAGCTGCAGCAGCGGTAGAAGATCTGTTTTTTTTTTTACCGCCTCCGGTATTTCGCCAGCCGTCTGGCCCGGCAGAAACCAGCGACCAGAGCAGCAGCGCCGCGCGTCCCCTTCGTTCCTCGATGCCGTGGGCGTGCCCAAACCGGCGACCCCAGCAGCCCGCGGAAAACCTCGGCGCCGGCGACGCGCCCCCGAGGGAGACGAGCCCACCGGAAACGTACGCGCGCGCGCTCGATATAAAGCGCTGGGCTTTGTCCGGGAGCACTACCGCCGTCTCTCAATCTTGCCGCGCGCACACACACGCCACGCGCGCTAGTTAGCTAGCTAGCTGTTGTTTTACTCCTCCGGTCCGGTCCGGTCGCCATGAGGCGGCTCCGCGGCGCGCTGCTCGTCGTCCTCGCGCTCCTCCTCGCCGCCACAGCCGTCGTGCCGGTCATCCTCCTGGGCGAGGCGGACGAGGCCGCCGCCGTCGCGCCGGCGCCGCCTTTCAACCTATCGCGCGTCACGGCCGTCTCGTGGCAGCCAAGGATCTTCGTGTACAGGGGGTTCCTGTCCGACGCCGAGTGCGACCACCTCGTCCGGCTGGTGAGTGAGCGCCTTCACTGTCGGCACCGCACCGTGGGAAGGAACCGAGCGGCGGATCGTAGTACAAGCATCTGAACTTTTTTTTCCCACTCTGTGTATTGCCCCGGTGATGGCACGAGCAGGGGAAGAAGAAGGTGCACCGGTCGATGGTGGCGGACAACGCGTCGGGCAAGAGCGTCCTGAGCGAGGTGCGCACCAGCTCCGGCATGTTCCTCGACAAGCGTCAGGTACGTACGCTGCGCACCCTGTCTTCAAAGTTCAAACGGTGTCCATTGCATTTCCACGGCTCCATGGGAACTGATCCTTGCAGCGATCTCTGAATCAGTGATCTGCAATGGATTCATTCTACCATCCTATTGAGTGATCGTAATGCTTTTCTTCTGCTTTTCTCGTGCTGCGAAGGACCCGGTGATCAGTAGGATCGAAGAGAGGATCGCAGCATGGACGTTTCTTCCTGAAGGTAACGAAGCTGATTCAGAGTTCTTGCTCTGTTTTGTTTTTCTGCTTCTGTTTAGGATGATGGTCGCTTTTTAACATGTATGATCCGTTGGTTTGATCAGAGAACGCCGAGAACATTCAGATACTCCGGTACGAGCAGGGGCAGAAGTACGAGCCGCACCACGACTACTTCCGCGACAAGGTCAATCAGGCGATGGGAGGCCATCGGTACGCGACGGTGCTCATGTACCTGTCCACCGTCGACAAGGGCGGCGAGACCGTGTTCCCGGACGCCAAGGTGCACCCGAACCACCAGTCCATGTGCTCTGGGAACTGACTGACTGACTGACGTGTCCTGATCAAAACTGATGTAGGGATGGGAGTCCCAGCGCAAGGACGAAACTTTCTCTGAATGTGCTCAAAAAGGACTGGCAGGTGATGTTTCTTCTCACGTTGGGAACACTGAATACATTTCGAGTTGCGTCAAAGGCCACACATCTCTGAAAACTCCTTCCTTTCTGAAGAAAGAACAAAAAAAGAAGAACACTCTGAAACTCTGAAGCCTGAACTCAACAAGGTTTATTTTCTTACTGCAGTGAAACCGGTGAAGGGTGATGCGGTGCTCTTCTACAGCCTTCACCCCAACGGCGTCCCGGACCCCCTCAGCCTCCACGGGAGCTGCCCGGTCATCGAAGGCGAGAAATGGTCGGCGCCGAAGTGGATCCATGTCAGGCCCTACGGACGTTCCTCTGCCGCGGAGGAGACTGAAGGGTGCTCTGATAAGAGCGGCCATTGCGCGCGATGGGCTGCAGCAGGCGAATGCGCGAAGAACCCGGTGTACATGGTAGGCGGCGGAGGGTCGCCTGGTCAGTGCCGGAAGAGCTGCAGAGCCTGTGATTTGTAGGCCTTTCTGCATTTTTCCTAACAGATGCAGTGCTGTTTGGCGTCGCTTACTGCATGCATACTCGATGTGTACAGACTTAGATAAATTTCCAGATGAATGAGACAGTATTTATGCTTTCAGACAGTCAATGGTAGTGAGGATAGAAGCTCATTTTTTTTCTTAGTTTTCAAAGATTAATGTTTACTGCAGGTGAAGTAACTTTTCGTATTCACTGATGCAGTAGAAATGGAACCTGTCCTGCCGTCCTGCGACTGGCATTGGTAGCGATGAACTATAACAACTTTATTAGCGTTACACTTTTAAGTTTGTTGGCTCGTAGAACCGTAGATCCAAGGACAGCCAGTACCGTTGGCAGTTTGTGAGGCTGTCTCAATAAATAACAAAGTCCCTTGGCCCTTTCCACATTATAGAAGTCATGTGCGCTTACCTATCTCGTTTGTTTAAAAAGAGAGTTTATTTGCTGTACAAAAAGATGCTGGTAAATCACATCTGACTTAAAGAATATAGACCTCAATGTCTTTCAATAAATTCAAATGTGAGTTCGTACTCAGAATAATGTTTCTCAGAGCTGATGAGGATGCATGTTGTCAAGATCCAGCGGAAAGGATGGTGGCATATCACCTGAAAGTAGTAGCATGCAGATGTTCATTTCTCCGTCTCCACACTCCAGGGTGCTTCTCACTTTGATGCTGCTTTTTGGGGCCTCACTTTACCAGTGCATTCTCTCCTGTGTCATGCCTCCTCCTATATTTGCTCAAAGATTAGTTATCCCTTTCATTTATCTATCCTAGACAGTTTTGATAATCAAACAGCGTCCCCACTTTTGCCACCTTAAACTCCTGCTGATTCTATTTAGTAACGCAAGATCTAAGAAACAGTAAATTAAAAGACTGAAGAAATCAACGTTAAAAAAAACAAGAGAGAAAAGAACAAAAGAAAGCATGGCACGCTTGCTTTTATTTTACCCCTGATTCCCTGCTCTCGCAATAACTCGCTGGTCATCGATCTATCTACCCCTTCGTCTCCGATTCATTGCACCATGGCAACTGCCATACAGCTACTACCAAAGCTTGCTCGCCATTTACGGCTTCTCGCCGCCTGTCCCTGTCCCCTCCCACCCGGGCTTTAAAAACACCCTCGCGTCCCTCTCCCTGGAACGCAGAATCACTCGCCGCAGCCACGTCGACGAGCCTCTAGAGAAATGGCGGCCAAGCGGTGGCGCATCGCCTCCCTGCTTCTGTGCCTCGCCGTGGCGGCCGCGGCCGCGAGGGACGTGCCCCGCGGCGACTGTGACACCGCCACCTTCGACGTCCCGGCCACCACCGCCGTCGAGAGAGTTGCTGGCGCCGTGGGCGGGTCCAAGACCGCCGACGCCTTCTTCGGGAGGCCCGGCGACGGCGGCGGCGGCGGCCTGTTCGGCGGCGTGCGCGGGCCGCTGGGCGGGGGCGTCGCCGGGTTCGGCCCGTTCGGCGGGGCCGTCGCTGGCGCCGGGCCGTTCGGCGGGTTCGGTGGCGGCGGCGGCCTCGGCGGCGGTGGCGGTGGCGGTGGCGGCGGCGTGCCGTGAGGAAGTGGACGTCGCCGTACCGTACGTGTTTCGTGTTGGTATACGGCATGCACGCCTGCATGTGTGCATGTTGCGGTATTAATAAGACGTGATGGTTCGGCCGCCATCCGTGGCTGGCGCCTAGTACGTCATCGCCGGTCGTTCGGGTGAGCTTTGTGTCAGTGCGTGCTCACGTGTGTTGTGTTTCTGATTAAGCAGCCGCTAGGAGCTGTACAGTACTTTGTAGTCTAGTAGGATCTTGATGGTCGGAGTCGTGTTTGCGTCCTTGGGTTTGTTTAATTTGATGGGCATCCAATCCAAGTCGTGCGAGTAACGCGTCGTCTGGATTCCATTCCTCAGTTGAACCGTCGTACTGCTTCTCTTTTGCCGCTAAGGATGTCCGGCACAGGTGTGACCACTGAAATGTATGCGTAGAACATCGCGGAACAGAGTGAGTGATGTAAACAGTAGACTGCGCTCCATGAAGGGGACACTACACGCGTTATAGTTTCTTTACAAGCGTGAAAAGTAAACAAATTTGAAAGGAAAAAAAAACAGTATCATCTCAGCGCCTGTGTTATGCCGTTGTGCAACTTGCACCACCCATATGGGTGACAGGCAGACATGGCCACATCCACGAGAAAGTTGGCAGTCCCTGCCGGGCGCGCACCCTCCTCAACGCTCAGCTCAAAGCGGAGAGCTCCCTCACGGTCACGGAGGCGCGCGTGGCATCGGTCGGAGGCTGGACACCTCGCGTTGTGTCCATGACAGGGAGGTGCCTTCCAGCTTGTCTTGGGGCTGATGCCACGAAATCCGACCTGCAGTCTTGGCTGTTCAGAGCCCATCTGCAGTGTAGGATTTTTTCCAGATTCTAAGCTTTTTCAATAAAATTGTACTACTGATTTCTGCAAATTTTCTATATTCCTGTAGAAATCCTGCACTTCAGAATAGAGAATAGCTCTGACCTTCTCCAGATCTCGTGAGATCGCAGAGACGTCATAAATTTGCGGCAGGCGCGGCCGGTCGCAGAAACTGCATCTCAGATCGGCCAACTGAGTGTCGCCAGTTAGCCTTCTTCTCAATTGAGGCCGTAGCCATTTAAGAGAAAAGGCTAGGACCTCACCTTGGCGTTCCATTTAAAATTCAGGTTGTAGATCACCTGCCTGATTCATACGCAACACATCAGGATCAGGTCAACAGTTTTTCAAGGCATCCTAGTCCTAGTCTCATGTCCCCATCACGAAGATTTTACTACCAGCAAGCAAATTGGAGCAGGACCAGAAAGGGAAAAAGGAAAACCTTTTTCTCGATTAAGTCCAGTTCCACAGACCAGATGTTTTCAGAACTCAGCTTAAAGTCAGCTTCTGTGCAGTTCGCAATCACAGGTTGATGATCACACATTATTTCACTAACAGAATAATCTCAGAGGAAATTTAGTAACATCTACTCATATAACAGAATGAAGCATGAGGGTAGCACACAAGCTATACATGCACAATAGTAGCATCCAAAAATACACGACACTCCCAGCCCATGAACCCAGTCACTATCCAGCCAACAGCTATCAGCCAACCCCGACATCAGGAAACAAAGCCCAAACGGTCTTTTGCTGATGGTAGCAGTATAATATAGCAGATGCAATGTGAATCTAGTGAGTGATCAGTGAGTCCACCCTCAATGGCATTTGAAGCCATGGCAAACAGACAGTATGATGATGAGGATGAGCGCGATGATGATGCCCAGGACAATGAGCTTGATCTTCATGTTCTGCAACCACATCTTTCTCCGCACCTTGGTACCCTGCTGTCTGAAATCTTGTGCCTGCAAATCATTTATCAGAGTTCACTGAGTTAATCATATACAGAATGGATATCCAAACCAGAATTACAAAATTTTCTCGTAGAATTGGTTTATCTAACAATGCTATGTCACCATTTATTACTTGGCAAAGCTCAAGAACTAAATTAGTAAAGTCAGATAAATAGGGACTATGAGGCTTCATCCAACAACAACAACGCCTTTGTCCCAAGCGCGTTGGGGTCGGCTAACTATGAGACCTCATCCAACAAATAAAAATGGTAGCGACACAGCTCCAGCACCTCGTCGCTGTCAACCCCCCCCCTCCCCCAGCTCCCACCAAGGTCTCATCCAACTAATAAAAGTGGTAGGGACACAGCCCCCGCACCCCGTCGCTTATCCCATGTCGCCTCCTGATTCCTGGCTGAGCTTCCTGTCAGCTTAAAAAAACTAAGATTCTGGCACATGAATTGCTACTTTCCATGCAGTCCTATCCTATCATGAGTTAAGTATCGAGATACATTTCAATCCCTCAAGTCTAGTTTAACCGCCTCCTCTCCAGTCAACCTTAGTCGTCCTATGCCCCTCCTAATATTTTCCTTACCATTTAAAATCTCACTGTTAACTGATGCTTCTATAGATCTCCACTGGATAACTCTGCTATGTTGTAATGACAGCCAGTCCCGAGCACGGATAAAAGAGCAGGGCTTGTGATAGGCTTGACGAGCCAACAACTACACTTAGTCATTCTCATGGAAATGAAACCCAAATAAAAATAACAATTATATATATAAAGAATAAAATTATTACTGTGGGCATATTATACTACCTCCATTTTCACAGTCATCATTCTGGGTATGCACCTGGACAAGCACTTGTACAAATGCATAGCCAGTATGGCAAATATTTTGAAACGGAGGGGGTAGAAATCATTACCTGAGAACGCAGGTTCTCAGTCTTGTCAACAAGCAGTTCAATCTTCTCGCCACGGTCCAGAACCTAAATGACAATTGTAAGATGGGATCAGTACCATCATTTTCCAAAGCACTGCATATATGCATATATTGGTTTTAGATTGTTCAAATAGTACCTTCTCAATGTTTTCCATCATAACTCCTTTGACTTCAGAGACTTGGGCCTTCACCTTGGCGAGCTTGCTGACCTCCTCAGGGTGGTCCACACAATACTGCATGTGCTCTTTAAGTTTTGATCTGCAAACAGTATAGAGAAAATAGATGTTGGTTAGCAGGGCCAGTGCATATATAAACTTGATTATGTATCAAGTGAGCAAAAAAATAGCATACCCAAACTCCCGGTTCAGGCTGTTTGCTGCAGCAGTAGCTGCCTTGCCACCACCATATCTTTTGTTGAAGTCTTCCTTTACTCTGTCCAAGAAAGCAATGGGGATTTGTCGCCCAACTGATTCAACAGCAACAACGCAGTATGCTGTAGAAGAGCAGAGGAAATTTATCATCACCATATTATGCAAGTAGACAAACCAAGCATCAACGCAAATAATCAGTAATGAAACATTCCACGACGATCAACTATGAGCATTCACAATGAGGAAACACAAACATCTATACTTCTATATATGGTGATGATAGTGATTTTATCTCAAGTTGGGAGAAATGGGAGAAAGGAAATAATAGGACAAGTGTTGCATAGACAATCAGAATCTCTCCAGACATACATGCCCAGATGTCCTAGCTTCCTTAATTGTCCTACCTTCCACGGGTTCAAAAATTCTGAAGTCTAAACAAAATTTCCTTAGAGCAGCACTTACATCAAACTACTTTGAATAATAACCTGCAATATTTGTTCTAAAAGTGCAACTACCTCTTCCATGAACTGAAACACTAAATGGAAATGGGATGGAGCTCAGAGACATATAGCCATGACACAAGACTACAGCACCAACAGGAATAAAGTGAAATTCTTGCCCAAACACCACACACACAGGGCGAAATAGCACGCATCGTTTCATTATCACCCCACAACCATGAGGCAAACACATCCAGCCGAAACTAAACAAATCCCGAATTTGTGCACCTCAATCATCGCACGTACACACTAACACACCTCGTCAGATACGACGGTCCTATATTTTCTGCCACCTACCTTGCAATCATCATACATAGAAAATAAACAGTCAACCCTAAAAATAGCCATGTCCAGCACTTGCCTATCCCAAGGCCAAAGCACACCTCAACTCGAACTGAAGCTGGAGCAGCAACTCTGCTTGCAAAGCCCCAAGCAACAACCACCAGCGCATACGCATCTCAGCCTCGAATCAACTGCCAAATCGAAACCCCAACCGCTCCACACAACCGAACCTACCTAATCTCGCGCGCGGATCGAGCGAGATCTACGCGACGGGAGCCCCGAATCGAGCCCGCGGCGACGCAGATCCAGGCGGAACCGAGCGGATCGGATCGAGCGGGGGAAGGGGGGGGGGGGCGCGCAGAAGGTGCTAGTACTCACTGAACCCGTCCTCGACGAGGTAGTTGAAGGTGTGGCCGTCGCAGTTGTAGGTGAACTTATTGTTGCTGGCCGGGAGCTTCTGCAGGCACTGCGCGGCGATGGTGGTGAAGTTGCCGGTGAACTCGGTGTACTCGGCCAGCACCACCGTGCCCCGCGCCACGAACGCGTAGATCAGCGACTGCTGCCCCATCGTCTCGGCTCGGCTCGGCTCACCGCTCTTCCCGCTCGCTTCGCCGCCGGAGGTGGAGGGGCAGGAGGCGGTGGGAAAAAGGGGGGGAAAGAAAAAGGGGGCGGGTGGGTGGGAATGGTGGAAGGCAGAGGCAGGCGGGGAAAGGGGAAATAAAGAAAAAAAGAGAAGAAACCGAGGTCGAGATCGAGGTCCAGGTGGGTGGGGTTTCACGACTTGATCCTCACAAGATCGTGATATTACAGATAAGGATCCATGATTTGACCTGTCGCCTGTCCTGACAACTGCTCGAACGTTTATCTGTTCCGTTCTTCCGATGCTGCTACGTCTTTTACGCGTACCGTTGAGTGCACTTACGTACCGGGCTTAGCTTGCGTGTGTTTTTCGAGGTTTGCTGCAGCTCCAGCTGTTCTCGCAGTTCTCTAGAAGTAGTTTGACATGACTTTGTGCGAAATTTTGCACCGTTGATGAACCAAAGATGAAAATTGGTTATGGCAGCCGAGCCGAGGCCAGTAAGTCCGTGTCGTTGAATCCTCCTCACAGGATGAGGGCCATAGATATAATAAGTAAACGTAATGAAATATCTACTGCTTTCTAGGTGCATGAGATTTTTCAATCTCTCCCGCTTGATTCGCGATAGTCATTTGTATATATTGTGTTAGAGATATTTTTATACCTTATAATAGTTGTGAGTAGGTGTTGTAACGGTAAAGAATATAAATAGGACAAAATATGATAAGAGGCAATTTAGTGTGATCTATCCTACACCAAGGTCCAATTGTCCAAAACGACCTCTCCTTATTAGTATTATGGATTTAATTGAAAATTGTTTGAAAATTATGCATGTATAAAGGTGAAACAATAGAGGTATACTGTGGCTTCGCCACTGGACACGGCCAGTATGTATAAATCTCTCACGGATGGTCTACCTGTCTGCGTGACGCGAATGCCGCCGTCCACGATCAGAAGCGACCATCCGCTTGCTTTTTTGTCGCTGCTGGTGCGGCTGAAGACAAACGTAAAGCAGCTGGCCGACACGGTGGGGTGCGGTCTGCCTTAGCGCAGAAGCTACCGCCCCTTCCCTGCCTGTCTATTATTTTATTCTTTCCTCTTTTGCCTCTTCGCTCTGATCCGTTGCCCAGCTGACGTTTCTTCGGAAGGCTATGGAAACGTCCGTGTAATTTTAATGGGTTCGCGATCACTACGAGCCTTCGTGCTCCGGTTGGGCCTTTTACACTTTGGGGCTGGAGCTGTGTCATCCGTAATTCAATCCAACCGAAGAGTGCAAAGGCCGGTCCGGCCTTTTACACTTCAGCCTGGACCCAGGTATACTTGCACGTATTGCTCAAGACTAGCGGTGGGTGTTCGAAATTATTCAAAATTCCGGGTCAGCTAATTCGAGTTTTTAGAATTGTCACCCAAAATTGTAAATAAATTTTTGAGTTCTCGAAAAGGCTGCACTCGACAAGGGGGGTGAGACGTCATCGGTCCTTGGACTGTCTAGAGTGACACTCACTTAGGGGCGACACGGGGAGGGCGCCAATTGGTGCTTGCCTAGGTGGCAACAGGGGGCAGGGGCGCTCGCTCACGAGCAGGGTGCCAATTCGTATCCGAAAAATGATTTCGGATATCAGATTTCAGGTTTTTCATGTTCAAATTTTTAATATTTCTCCTTCGAGTTTTTATGCCCACTGCTACTCACGATAAGCCTCTCAAAGGTTGAACCCAAACCCATGAACAAATCATCTGGTTGGTGAAACATAACTGTCGTGCCACCTTAAATCAGTCAAAATAACAAACAACGCTAAAACTCAAAAACGAACCAACGCCGCATGCATTGTGCAACGATAGAGTAGACTTCTGGGCATCGAACTTACATCAAAATGTGCAATGCATTTGATAAGAAAATTCCTAATTTTTAGTTACATGAAATTAGCATGTGCTTTCGGCATAGAGTTTATGGATATATTTTAAGATTCATACACTTTTCAAATTTATTTATATATTCAATGTAGATGTAACAACTCAAAATGTAAATTGAAAGAATATGTTAATTTCAGACAACTAAAAATTAGTAACTTCTATTTCATAAATGTATTCAAAATTTTGGTACTTTCCTAGTTGAAACGGTGTCCGTAACTACTACTAGCGGTAGCAATTGAACTTAATGTGTCTTAATCATGATTGTCCTTTTTATGGAATGTACGTATGTTATTATACTTTCCAGTCACTTTCATATTTAGTTCCTATTTTAATATTTTTAGTGTCACAATCAAAACAATATTGGTACCATCTCTTGTCCCCGGACCCCACCTCTGTGCTACTAGCGTGGAGGTTTGAAGAGGCCCCAGACCCCGCCTCTCTGCTAGGGCGGGCTCTAGCACCGGAACGTGTCCTTGGCTCCAGACCTAGCCCTCCCCCTGAGAAAGGCTCCGGAGTTGCCACGTATCATTGGCCCTAGACCTGGGCTTCTCGCTGAGGCAAGGTCCGGTGCTGCCACGTGTCCCCGGCCTCCGGGTCGGACCTCCCAGCTGAGGAGGGCTCCGGAGTTGCCACGTGTCCTTGGCCTCGGACCTGGCCTCCCCGCTGAGGCAAGGTCCGACGCTGACATGTGTCCCCAGGCTCCGGGTCGAACCTCCCCGCTGAGGAGGGCTCTGGAGCGGCCACGTGTCCTTACCCCCGGACCTGGCCTCTCCGCTGAGGCAAGGTCCGGCGCTGCCACATGTCCCCAGGCTCCGAGTCGGACCTCCCCGCTGAGGAGGGCTCCGAAGCCGCCACGTGTCCTTGGCCCCGGACCTAGCCTCTCCGTTGAGGCATGGTTCGACGCTACCACGTGTCCCCAGGCTCCGGGCCTGACCTCCCCGGTGAAGAGGGCTCCGGAGCTGCCACATGTCCCACGATCCGTCGTGAGTCGTGGGCAGAAGTCAAGGAAGACGTGAGTAGTCTAGTCGCGCATTCAAGACTCGCGCCTTCCCTAGAAGCATGTCCTGTGGTGCATGCCTCCGCCCACTCCTGTTAGTCATTACAGTGACAGGACAGGACATCACGGCATGATAATGGCACAGTGTTGTATGATGTGACAACGAGACAGTGCTGCACGGCTGACCAAGTATGACGCGGCGACAAGACTTGGCCTTCCTCCTAGGCAGCCAGCTCCGCAGCTCGGCGATCCAGGGATGCCTCCTTGGATGTGGCGACGAGCTCGCGCTCGCGGACATTCTAGAGTTGCTTCCTTAGGTGCTCCCACTCCCCCTCATGGGCTGCCTGGCGGATGGAGAGGTCCCTCTCCTTTGCCTGCACCTCCTGCTCCCGCCGGACGAGGATCTCCCGTGCCTACGATAGAGCTTTGGTGCGAGCATCGGCTGCGGCGTGGAGCTTCTTAGCTTCACCCAGGAGGTCTTGTGTCGTCCTATTGATCCTTGTGACTGCGGCCCGCTCCAAGTCGAGGGTCTCGTGCATCACCTATAGCCGCTCCTCCCTCGCCCGCGCCTTTTCCTTGGCGGACTGGGTCTCCTCCTTCAGCAGCTCGCCCCAGTCTCGGAGGCGCTCCCGCTCTGCCGTCAGCTCAGCCCACTCCCGACCAAGCACCTCCTACACCTGCTCTAGGCCGGAGTATGCCACCTTCATGGCCTTGAGGAGTGAAACTGCCTCCTACATTTGCAGAAGAGGGACCTCCACACCTTCCACTGGCTCTTCGTCCTTTGGCGGAGCAACCATCGCACCAGCGTGAGGGGAAGAAGGAGGTGGACTCGCAGCTTGCTTGGAGCGGCCGCGCCACTGCTAGGGATGTCCCCGTCCGTCGGCCGGCTGGTCTCGTGGGCCTGAGAGTCGGCATCCCAGGCCGGTTCAGCGCTAGATCTTGCGTTGAGCCTCCAGAAGCCCCAGCAACGAAGGAACTCTAGCCCCTGGGATGCTTCTACAAAGGAGGAGTCGCTCTTACGAAGAAGCCCTGTGAGGAAATAACTACAGTCGATTACACGAGCAAAGAGCTCTACGCAACAACCTATGCTAAGTATTGCGTCTTACATGGGTGCGTGTCAGTTCAAAGACCCGTGAAGCTTCTAGCGCGGGGAGCTGGAACCACTCGCCCCGCCGGCTTCGAAGCCGGAGGTGCGTCAGGGGCCTTTCTCACTAGCGCCCTCGGGGATGGAGGCACGTAAGGTGCCGGGGCTGCCCTCGTCGACTTCGGAGCCAGCGGCGCCTCAGGAGCTTTCGTCGTTGTCGACGGCGCGTCGGCAGCCTTCCTCACCGTCGGCTTCGTAGCCGGAGGTGCGTCTGAAGTCTTTTTTGTTGCCAGCGGCGCGTCAGGAACCTTCTTCGGAGCCGCGGCAACATCCGGTGTCCTCCTCACACTCGCTGAAGCTGCCCCAGCTGCATTCCTCCCATATCTGCCGGGCAGCTTGAGGCCCCTCCGCTCTAGGCTTCGAAACGAAGCTCCCGTCGGGGTGAACCATCCTCCACTTTGGCTGCTAGCTCGACTCCACGATGTCCTTGGGCGGGAGCGAGGACGCACCGCCGGTGCGGTTCCGTCGGCCGACACCCGCTCCTTCCCCTTGTATGGAGCAGGTTTAGCACAGGAGCCACCTGATCGCTGGCGCCGCTTCCTACGGAGATCTGCACGCCGTGAGAAGCGTCTCCGACCTGTCGCACGCCGACATCTATGTCGTCCAGCGTCGGTAGCTCCTTCGGCAACCTTGACCTCGCCGTCTGATTGAGGCAAACCGTCAAGTAGCTCGCCAGCCGGTTGATGCAGTTGTCGGAGGTCGGGTCGGGGTCACCTTCAGTAGCATAAGGCTCAGCATTTCCTTGTCCGGGGACGACCCAGGGTCGTGCTCTAGCCGGGTGAGGTAGTTCTCCCCGGTGTACAACCAGGCAGGCCGAGAGCGCTGATTGAGGGGAGCGATGCGATGCAACAGTAAGTCGGCCAGGACCATCATGACGTCAGGACCTCTTGCGCCAAGAACGTAATCCTCGCCAGCACCGGCTTGTAGGCGTCCTGCATGTCAGGCACCTCATATCTCACAGGATCTTCGCTGACTGGGGGCCCGCTCGGCACCTCCAGGCGGTCATGGACGTCCGTCTGGGTGATCACCCAGTCCTCCCTCCTGTGCTCCCACTTGCCGGAGGAGAAGGGCGCGATGTATGTCACGGAGTCTTCCCTCAGTGTTGGAAGTAGTAGGCCCCTAGATGGCTTGTGCTACTCCACGAGGCTCATGGGACGAAGAACACCTGGAACAGCCGCACCGACGGTCGCACGCAAACGAACATCTCGCAGAAGTGGACGAAGACCACCACTAGTGCAAGGGCGTGCGACATCAAGTGCTGGAGCTGAAGCCCGCACACCTCCAGCAGCGTCAGGAGGAAGGAGGACGCCAGGAGTGCAAACCCGGCAAGCACGTACGAGGTGAAGAGGACGACCTTTCCGGGCTGGAGGCTGGTGAGCTGGGTCGTCCCACGGCGGATCTTTCCATCATGCTTGCCCGACTGCCAGCCGAGCAGGCGCCTTATGCGCCCAAGTTCTTCGTCAGTCCAAAGACGGGAGGAGCGAAGGTCGGTCGCCATTGGAGCAGGTGGTGCATGAATCTGCTTAGAAGTGGAAGGTTTGAGAGCGAAGGTGGAAAACAAAGAGCACACAAGGCACGAGGAGGTAAGTAAGGAAACAATAGCCTTTCGATGCAAAATTTTCTTTACTACTCCTACGTGGCCCTTGGTAGAGCATCGTGCGCGGCGCCAGGGCTATCACCGCCCCACGGTACCCGCACTCCCAATGACGGGTGGGACCCAAGTCCGCCTATTAGAAAGTGGGGGCTAGGTGGGTAGCGTCACTGGGAGAAGGCTCAAGCGGTTCCGAGAAAAGCCGCACGACGGAATTTTAGTGGACGTCTCGGGAACCGTCGCTATCAATGCCCAGAAACCACTCCTCGAGCATGTCCCCACGACCCTCCAGTCAAGCACGGTCACGCGTCCACTATGACAGGGGAGTGCTGCCGGTTCGATTGTCGAGTGTGCCCACTACGCCAAGGACGTGCTGTCGCTTTGCCTGCCAGGTACAACAACTCGCTCTCCTGGCCTCCGCGCTGAGACGAGGTCTAGCGCTGCCACGTGTCACTGGGCTCCGGGCTGGACCTCCCCGCTGAGGAAGGTTCCGGAGCTGCCACGTGTCCTTGGCCCGGACCTGGCCTCCCCGCTGAGGCAAGGTCCGACGATGTCACGTGTCCCCGGGCTCCGGGCCGGACCTCCCTGCTTAGGAGGGCTCTAGAGCCGCCACATGTCCTTGGCCCCCCGGATGTGGCTTCCCCGCTGAGGCAAGGTCCGGCGCTGCCACGTGTCCCCGGGCTCCGGGCCGGACCACCTCGCTGAGGAGGGCTCTGGACGTGCCACGTGTTCTTGTCCTCAGACCTGACCTTCCCGTTGAGGCAAGGCTCGGCGCTGCCACGCGTCCCCGGGTTTCGGACCGGACCTCCTCGGTGAGGAGGGCTCCGGAGCCGCCACGTGTCCTTGGCCCCGGATCTGGCCTCCCCGCTGAGGTAAGGTCCGCCGCTGCCACGTGTCCCGAGGCTCTGGGCCTGACCTCCCCGGGAGGAGTGCTTCAAAGCTGCCACGTGTCCCATAATCCATCGTGGGCCGCAGGCCTTAGAAGTCAAGGAAGACGTGCGCAGTCCAATCGCGCATTCAAGACTCGCGTGTTCCCAGAAGCATGGCTCGCGGTGCACGCCTCCACCCACTCCTGCGAGTCATTACAGTGATAGGACAAGGCGGCACGGCGTGACAATGACACAGTGTTGTGCGACGTGACAACGACACAATGCTGCACAGCTAACCAAGTAGGACGCGGCGAGAAGACGATGCCTTCCCCCGCCATCATCAACCGCTACTGAGACAGAGGCGCCCGACGCGTCAGGCGGTGCGCCTTAACTCCATCGACATCGTGTATAGGGTACGGACAGCTGCGGGGCCACCTGTCGGGGCCTGGGCCACATTGTAACAGCCCCTGGCCTTGAGCTATAAAAGGATCGTGGCAACCTTCGGCAAAAGGGTTCAAAACCCAAATCGTGAGAGGGCCCGACCTCGATCACGGGGCCGTGCCGCCTAGCCCGAGAATCGCATTGGGTGGTGCCGTGTTATGCGGCACCGAACATCACACATATAAGGAACCATGTATTACATAAATCAAAAGCGGAGGCTTACGAATGTTCTTTGTTAATAACTTACATAAAATAGGTACAGCGGAAGTCTATAAACGGCTCACGTCGATTATCTAAGAGGCACTCGAGAAGAGGTCCAGCCCGCGGACTCCTCTCGCTAGCAACACGAAGACTTGGCAGCGGCTAGGTTCTCCAAGTGTGACATGACTCGGAAGTGCCCGAGTCTCACCGGACAACCTTCTTTATAGCATCGATGTTTACCTGCAAAACCACTTATATAGCAAGAGTGAGCACAAAGGCTCAGCAAGACTTAACCGTCTCTCCTAAGACATGAAACTCTACATGAAAGTAACCTATGACTTAACCGGTCATTTGCGAAAAGACTCGCCTACGAGTTCACCCTTAACTTTCATATTTTAGCCATAATAGTAGTGACCTTGCGATCAGCAACATTGGAACTCCACAATCAAACAAGAAACGCTTCATTCCAATGTTACTTGTCCCAAGGTAGGAAATAACTTTAGTTAGCTCTATCTCTACTTCAAACATGGTTTTCATGCAACTTAACATAATCATAGCAGCAATTATACTTTTGCAAACTGTTCCCACACAAGTTGATTACTACGCCACAACATGGGAGCAAGCGGTACTCAATAACCGCGAGGGACGGTGATTCGAATCAAACACTACCCGGATAACTCGACACATACGCCCGCCTCTAAAGACCCAACTCTGGCGTCCTTCATTACGTCTGAAAGCATCTAGGCCCCCGTGAGATATGGTTTCGGTGATTAATGACAACCATTCGTTATTACTAATGAGTTTGTGGATGCGAGGTTTCACATATATCACATCAACCGTTAATGAACTATCTATTCACACCATCTACTGCTCATTGGATACAAATGGAGACCCCTCAACGATCTATTCTAAGGGGTCATTCGATATGAAGAACTCATACAAACAAATCTATTCTATCAAAATTGGCAACACAAGAAGCGTACACTTTATCGTAATATCATTTCAAACAAGTGTCAAAGAGGTCACTCAAGAAGATTCCAAAAGATCAACTCAAAACAACTCGAAGCAAACAAGTTGCATTCACCAGATCATCCGATGTCTTGCAAAATGACTACATCGGTCGAGTTTGAGTTGGCAGAAGAAGAAGACCTCAGAGCCCAGTACACACCGGATCATCCGATGTGAAGGAAGTGGCACATCAGTTGATTTCACCCGAAGGATGATATCTGAGTTATTCTGAAGAAGTACACACCGGATCATCCGATGATGAAGTAAGTGTACATCGGTCAAATTCAACAGAGACAATATTTCTGACCCAATTCTGAAGATCAACTCACCAGATCATCCGATGATAAATTGAAGTAACATCGGTCGATTAAAAGATCCAACGGTTATATCCAACGGTCACATCTGACACGTGACATCAGCTAATTTGGAATTCAACCGATGCTCATATAAAGGGGTGCATCGGAGGATCCGATGTTCACTGAAAAAGTCTGCCCACTTTTCCAACGGCTATCTCGTGTGGGCTGGCTATAAATACCCCTCCAACCGGCCATTTCGATAAGTCTTGATCACCAGAGCCTCTCTAGACATTCTCAAGCATTCAAGACCAAGAGCTACCACTTCCACACTTCAAAACCTCTTGTACTCCAACTATAGGTTATATCTAGCTAGAGAGAAGCTTGTGTGCGTCCATTCTTGGTGATTGGAATCTCTAGGCTAGTGAGAGAGAGTGTCTTGGTGACTTCTCTCACCTTGTAAACGTTGGAGGAAGAAGAGATCACTCCGGAGCTTACCAAGGCGTTTGTGGAAGCCCGGAGGATCACCGTTGTACAAGGCTTGAGCTCCACCTTGCCGGAGAAGGCGAACGGAGAAAGATAGTGGATTCCCTCGTCTTGGTGACTTGGGAGTGGCTATACCCTTTGGTGGGTGTCACAACGTGGACGTAGGAAGATTTTTGTGATCTTACCGAACCACGGGAAAAATCGCCGTGTCTCCGAGTCTCCGCGGGAGTTTGCATTTCTCTCCTCACCCCTTACTATTACGCTTTTACTATTCCGCACTTAACTCTTTTGCTTGCGTAGTTAGTTTGCATAGGGAATTGGGCTTCAACCATTAAAGTTTTAAATTACTCTAAAATTTTAAAAAGCCCAATTCACCCCCCCTCTTGGGCGTTTCGATCCTTACAACGTCGTATGTGGCAACCTTTCTCAGGACACTAAAATGTGGAACCGGTCGCGCCGTCTCGGGCTCATAGGTCTAACGAGACGATGTGGTATGCCTCTACAATCCAGTGAACCTGGTACATCGGTTTCCTAGTTCCCATATATCAGTAAGCATCTGGTACACAAGTCAATACTTGCTCTGGACGCGGCACACGCATCGGTCCTTAACCGACACAGGCAGAGCTACTCGACCAAGACCTCGTCTTGTCGCTGCCTAATCCCTCTGCCCGGTCTCATCTTTAGAAATGTAAACTTTAGTTTGCTTCCTTTCCCAATCACACTTATGATATTCTGGACTATAGCTCGCGAGTAGATTCCAACTACTCGTCTTCTACCGGATGCCCTAGTCTATTTAGCATGGCCTTATTCTACAGCGATGACACGATTCTACCCTCGACCTCAGGGTTCATTTTCGGTTATGCAAGTGGGGTATAAAACATCCTTGACCTAATGCACATACAAACTTTGACCCATAGTAGTGAACAAAGTAAAAACTTTAAAAACAACTTAAGTGCAAACCGGGGCTTGCCTTGGTTTTGCAGGTGACTAAAGTCAGATGATATGAAGTTAGTTGCTGATGTCTTGAAGTTAAATCACTGCCTTCTTGCTTCTTGATTCAAGCCTCACTTCTCTTCCACTCTTCCATGTTTAATCACTACACGTTATAAATATGTATACATGTTTAATTATAAAACTTTTTGCTAACGAGTGCTAAAGCCAAGTTTAAAAATGGAACTCTGTTCAATAATTTAAAATGACACTTGGGGTGGTGGTTTGGGTGTGTGTCTAAGCACTATCATCAAGTGAGAAGTGAGGTTCATCACTTGGGTGGTGATCACCTAATTGGTTGAACAGAACACTACTGATACAGGGCTCAAATGGAGCTGGAAATTTTCTTGTGTGTTCCTTATCACAAGGAAGTCCTCTGAACCAAAATTCAGAATGTTTCACTAAGTAGATCACCCAGAATAATTCCCTAAGCATTTAGGCAAAAAGGAATTAATTCTGAATAAATCTGCACTTTCATGCAAATTAAAGTGAAGTAAAATTTCAATCATAGTTCATAGAGTATGCCTGAATTTTCCTAGGATTTTTGGAGCTAAGAAATACCTAGAACAGAATTTCCAAGTTTTGGAAATTCTGTGAAAATGTTTTTATATCATTTGAATACAGAAACTTGAAATCCGAATTACCCTCATTAAATCAACTCCAAATGAGCTGAAACTTTTACAGGAGTTTCTTTTCGTCCTAAAGAATATTCTAACAAAATTTGGAGAATTTTGGATGAACCAAACCCCCTCTAAAATTCTTTTGCTGAAAAGCTTTAAAGAATTCTCTAGAATTTTCTATTTGTTTTCATGCAAATTGGGCTGCATATTTGGATAGGGTCTTTCATCCTAAATCCAACCCAATTTGAATCACTAAATTTGGAGCATCCTAGCAATAGTTATGAGGTTCTAAAGTTTGAACTAAATCTGGAATTTAAATTAATTCGAGAAATGTTCAAACCCTGACAGTGGGTCCCTCCTACACGTGTCAGCCGCTGGAATCACGCCACAAGGGACCACATTCCCTTTCCCGTGTTGTCGCAAAGGATCCCGGGGCCGCATCTGATCGGGGATTTAATTTTTCCGCCACTGACACGTGGGACCCGCTGGTCGTCTTCTTCCCCGAGTCGTTTTCTTTTTCCCGCGTCGCCCCCTCGCCGGAAACTCGTCGGGGCTCGCCGGAGTCGGCTTCCCGGCCATCTCCCGGCTCGGTACTCGCCGCCTGGGGGTTTTCAGCCACGAGGAATTCAATGGTGCGGTGCTTTCGGGCTGCTGGCGACCGGAAACCGGTCGGCGACGTGCGCACACCTCGGTGAGACTTCGGCGCCGTGGCACGAGCACCCTAGCCCGCCAAAAGTTTGGCGGACTCGCCCTAAAGCAGCAGTGGAGGTCAGGATAACTCGGCACGGCCTCAAACGGGCTTGGAAATGGTGGCAAGTGGGGGTTCACCGTGTGCCCGACGGCTCCCGCCATGATCGCCGCTCGGAAACTTCAAAATGGTCTGCTAATATGGGGTTTCAAGCCAGGATTGGAGAGGGTAGGGTCGCCCTCGAGTCTAGGTCCTCTGAGCACAGTTTAGTGACCTAAAGACGAGAAGGGAGTGGAAATTTAGAGAATTCGTACCAGAACATCATTCTGTGGCCGCCGGCGAAGCTTCTCCGAATTCTCATTCGGTGGTTCACGGCTTGCCTTGTGGTTTGGGTGGAAGCAGCAGGTCAATACCTGAACATGAATACCTGAGGATTGCAATGGTCATCTCATATATAGGCTTTCGGACCACTTGAACATGAATGCTTTGCAAGGGTTCAAAAAAAATGGGGTTTAAACTTCCCTCCCCTCTACTCATCGAGAATGTGCATATGAGTTAGCTTTTGGGGAGTGAAATTCTTCCCTAGGTTAACATGTGTTCAGTATGAGCTAAAGAACATTTTAGCTCTCCCCACATGTCCATGTTTGAGTTTATCATTTCATGTGACATAACTCAAGTCATTCCCTTGTCCTAACATGTTTGAATTCAGCATGAACTCAACATGATCATAGTCCATTCCCTTTTGGCTCACCCTCCAATCAGAAAGTTGCCACCACATTCTCCTCAATTCAAATGTATGAGGCTCCATGTGTATACAAAATTTTGGTGGCAATTTGAGCTGAGCCTTTGAGACTAAAGACCTTATTTTTGTTCTTTCTCATGTACATGTATGATTAGACATGAGTTTAGCTCCACCTTGGTCCAACACCTTCAAAGGCATGCTTGAACCCATGTGGTTGCACCTCATGTATACCATCCCATGTAAGAAAGTTTTCTGTAAGTCCCATTTTTTATGAACAAAAACACAATGACGTTCCATCATCCGTTCCTTTGCGTTCACGTTTTTGGGACTTTTACAAATCGTTCACTCACTCACATGCGCAAGCTCACGCAATACAACGATCACTCCCCTGGACGTAAGGTTTTACGCACCTGCGGCCCGAACAACGTAAATCTTTGGGTTCGCCATTGTTCTGAGAGCTCGATCGATCTAGGGACATTAGCCCCTCCAAACAACGAACCTTCGTGGATTGCTCCATGAGCGGTACCGGGGGAAATGTCGTATCGAACACTTCGACACACATGCTATTTGGAGTAGTTAATAATTGTGAAATAGGTAAATAAAAAATGATCAAAAGGTAGTATGGCTGATTCTACATTCATCCACATAAGTTTATAATGCCTTATTTGTATTTGTCGGTACCCTCAATATGGGGTACCCCCGCGCACGGGGGAAACTGTCTAAGGACCTCGCCCTTCTCCACAGGGAGAGTTCTGAAGTCGCCACGTGTCCCGCTGGGCCGGACCTCCCTCTCCTCAGAGGAAAGCTCCGGGCCTTCCACGTGGCCAACAGAGCCGGACCTCCCCCCTCCGCGGAGAGAGCTCCGAAGGCTCCACGTGTCCCACGGGGCTGGACCTCCCTCTCCTCAGAGGAAAGCTCCGGGCCCGCCACGTGGCCAGCAGAGTCGGACCTCCCCCCTCCGCGGGGAGAGCTCCGAAGGCTTCACGTGTACAGCGGGGCCGAACCTCCCTCTCCTCAGAGGAGAGCTCCGGGCCTGCAACGTGGCCAACAGAGCCGGACCTCCCTCCACCGCGGGGAGAGCTCCGAAGGCTCCACGTGTCCAGCGGGGCCGGACCACCCTCTCCTTAGAGGAGATCTCCGGGCCTGCCACGTGGCCAGTAGAGCCGCGCTACCTGCCGCCGCGCGGTAGGCAGCAAGAGTAAAGACACACCATACCTTGCCCATACAAGGTATTCAAGACCCGTGCCTTCCCAAGACGCGGAGACGCGGAGCACACCCCCGTCAGGCGCCGTTATGCCCAGTCACATCGCAGTGAAGACTGGCACGCCGCGTCAGAGGTTGTACGCCAATAAACACAGCGACAAGACATCCCCCTGCTGCCCCTGCCATCATCAACCACTATGACCAGCTTGCTGCATGGGCAGGGCGGCAGAACGAACACCCAGAAGCCTTCGCCAGAGACAACTACCAGCATAACTGCAATATTCGGTAGATGGCAGGCAATCTCCCCTGGACCACCTGTTGGGTCCCGGGCCCACCTTGTAAGCCGCCCGAGCGTTGGGCTATAAAAGGCTCGGGTAGGCGACGTTAGCAAGGGTTTGCTCCTCACCCATTCGCACCTGAGGGTTCGACTCTTGGCACAGTAGTTCCCTAGACATTCTAGCACTCAGATCATCCTCAAACTCAGAACTCCGGTTCTGAGCGCCAAGCAATACAACGAGCACCTCTGCTCACCGTGGACGTAGGGTTTTACGCTCCGGCGGCCTGAACCACATAAAAATCTCTGTGTCAATCTTCTCCTTCCATCGTCCCTAACGCGTAAGCTCTCCGTGAGTGACTAGCCCCTCCAAAAAAGAACCTCCGCGGGCTGCCCAGAGCAGGCCCGGGGGAAGTGTCGACAACACACTTCGACATTTGGCGCGCCAGGTAGGGGGCCTTTTCCCTTGCGCGACGAGCTTTCGCTGACGAAGATGACGAAGCTTCCTTCAGCAACAAGCTCTCCCCGCCCATGTTCAAAACGAACGGTGACCAGCGGGAACTACGTCTCAACACACTCAGGACGGAGTGTGTCGGTGCAAGCTGGAAGCCAGCAGCCGACTCCGGCAGCGCCGACTCCAGCGAGCCCAAGATCCACTGCAGCGCTGAGTGTCTCCCACGGGAGTGCACTAGCTGCAGCACGAGCGCCACTGCACAATCCACCTGCTGGGGACGCGCCTCAGTCAGCGACCCAACAGTGGATTCGCGACGTAGACCGTCTCATCGTCGCCGCCGCCAACCCTCAACTTCGACGGGGACGACGCCCCGGTCAACCAGGTGTGTCGCTGACGCGCACGCCAACGGTTGACGGGCAGACGGCAGACTCCCGCTCCACCAGGCTCCCATCTGCGAACCTGAGGTCGGAGCTGGAGCAATGTCACCTGGGCGAAGACGCTCGCCTGACCATCGAGCGACGCCTAGAGAGGCGTCGCAACCGCGAGGTCGGTGACAGCATGTCGACCACCTCGACTCAGCCTGGCCTGCAGACGTTCGCTACGCGATCTCTGCCCGAGGCATACGCCACGCAGCATATGCCTCACCATATGCCCTACAAGTGGCACCCTCGGTCTATGGGACAACCTTGCCCATACCAGGGTACACGGTGCCGACGGCGAACCAAGCGTTCGTGGCACCAACACCTGCAGCAACAGGAGCAGGGTGTGCGGCCCTGGCGCCACACCTTCGCTTCGCGAAGTGGCCGCGCAAGTTCCGGACGCACCTGCCCGAGAAGTACGATGGCAGCGTCAACCCGATGGAGTTCCTCCAAATCTACTCCGCCGCCATCCTTGCTGCAGGAGGGGATGAGGTCGTCATGGCCAACTACTTCCCCGTCGCCTTGACCGGACCAGCACGGTCTTGGCTCATGAATCTCCCCCAAGGTTCCATAAACTCCTGGGGAGAGCTCTGCCGGCAGTTTACTGCGAACTTCAGCAGCTCCTACACCCGTCCTGGCACGGAGCTCGACTTCCACGCCATCCAACAACAACCTGGAGAGACGTTGCGCTCCTTCATCCAGCGGTTCTCCCAGGTGCGGAACACCATCCCCCATATCCAGAATGCTTCTGTGGTGGTGGCGTTCTGACAGGGTGTAAGGGACAAGAAGATGCTCGAGAGGCTCGCGACCAGAGAAGTGTGCGACGTCTCAGAGCTCTTCAGCCTAGCGGACAAGTGCGCCAGGGCAGCAGAAGGGCGTAACTAGCACTCACAGACAGTCTCCGAAGACGGAGAACAGCCCAGACCAAATGCTGGCCCTCACGGGAGCGGCACAAAGGTCAAGAAGGCCGGCGGCAAGATCATGCTGCCGACCGAAGCTCCAGTTGCTGCAGCTGCAGCACCCACCGGAGCTCGGGGGCCACGCCCGACAAGAGGCCGCGACAGTCACTAGCTCCAGATGGTGACCAAGGCGAACCATGCCTCGTGCACAACACCAGCAGCCATACTGCTGCTGAGTGCCAAGAGATTCAGAAGCTCGCGGAGTGTTTCTGCAGGGGGAAGCAACTGCGTGCTGACGCCCCTCCCTTCCATCAAAGGGAGGGCAACCAGTGAGTCGATGCCCAAGACAACGTCGACCACCATACGAAGTTCCAGGAGCCTCAGCGCGCCGTGAAGGTGGTGCGCAACAACGAGGACTCTAGCTCCAGCGACGATGATTCGTGTCGGTAGCCCACTATGGCTACTTCGTCTTGAAGGTGCCTACACCAACAGGCGTCTTCAAGATCTGTGGAGACTGCACTGCTGCTGTGTCATCCTTGGAAAAGCTCCAAGCGTCTGCAGCAGCCTGAGCACCAGCCCTGGGCGGTGCAGAACCAGGCCAACTCCACCCGAGCGCACGCCCAGGACCTGTCAACCCCGTGGGCCTGAGACAATGGAGGGAGACACCCTGGGTCCCCCAAGAAGGGTCCGGGCTTGTTTACCTCTTGTTAGCATGAACCAATGGAGGAAGGTACCCCGGGGCACCCAGGAGAAGCCACGCAGGACCAGTTCCGACGTGAAGATATCGACCTCGTCGACAAGGCACAATTACAAGCAACGCTCCGCAACGCACGGTCTCGGCTGGCGCCCCGGCATTACCGCCAAAGGACCAAGCGTGTCCGGAAGCTCCAAGGAGGCGACCTAGTGCCGCGGTGCATACTTTCTCGTGAAGGGACCAACAAACTCTCCCCCAGTTGGGAAGGTCCCTTTCGAGTCTAAAAAGTTTACCGCCCCGGGTGCGCACGCCTCCCCACCAAGGAAGGGGTCCGTTCCAGAGCCCTTGGAACGAAGAACACCACTGTAAGTTCTATCCTCAGAGCATTAGTAGCACGGGTCTTTTCCTTTCTGTATAAGATTCCATAGAGTCTAGGAGCAGCGCTCGGAGCAACTAAGCCCCAGGGGACTGTCCAGGACTACGTCCAACTTGGCCTGGTTTCGACCCTAAGCGCGTAGGATCTTGCTTCCCCTCATAATGGGGTGGTCGTTGCCTCCATGTTTAGCCTGTCTTCCTCCTATGGACGTTCATACAAGGAAAAACCTGATCTACCACGCTCTTCCTTTCGTGCTCATTTAAATTATGCATTAATTTTTATGACCGCACTCTCCATGTATGCTCACCGTACATTTAGCTCTCCTTCCCCACTCTCATCCCTAGTCGGCATTTGCTATCCTACCGAAGACGGTTGCGCTTGAGGTACCTGCCGATGGCCAGGGGGGCCTTTCGGGCCTGCCCCAGTCAGGTGGTGCGATGCCAGTTGGTCACCTCCAGGAAAGGCCCGCGCTGTGCATGGGGGGGTCTGGGGTGCGTAGCCTGCTTTGTCTAGTTCCGACCCAAAGCGTGCGCGCCCTGCCCTTCGGAGGTCCAGGGGAGCACAACCTGCTTTGTCTGGTTCCGTATCGAAAGCCTATGCACTCAGCCTCCCCGGCGTTGCGGTCCGGTACTAGGGGCCGGACGATCGTACACTGACCTCGGAGGGAGCCGGACTCCCGGCGCCAGGCGCACAGAATTGCCCAAGCCCCGTATACCGGACCAGGACCGTAAGCCAAATAAGACTAGGAGACTGGGAAGGGAGAGACCCCGAGGAGAATTGCGTTTCCTCTACTTATATGCAGGACCTCCAGGCTTTAGCTGCGGGGACCGCGCAGGGAAGGACCGGAGCTCCAGACTACTCCAAGGCAAGATCGGAGGAGCCGGACCTCGCCCCCTCAGCAGGGGTGAGCTCTGAAGGCTCCACGTGTCCCGCGGAGCCGGACCTCCCTCTCCTTAGAGGAAAGCTCCGGGCCCGCCACGTGGCCAGCAGATCCGGACCTCCCCGTCCTCACGGCGCGAGATCCGAAGACCCCTTGGGCCCTTAACTCAACAGGGACCCGAGGAAGGTGTCTGTGCAAGACTTCGAGATCAGTGAAGACCTCCGAGGTCCTTGCAGAGCTAAGGACTCGGACAAGCCAAACCAAGACTAAGATAAGCACGGACACAAGAAACAAAGAGCCTATTCATTCATCAAAGCTCCACGAGCTGGACTACAAACTCGACAAAAGAAAAGGTACAAGCCCTAGGAATCCCCGGACTCGCGCCGGAACCTAGAGGCCACGAGGGCGGCCACATCCTTGACTTTAGCCCTGGTGACTCCCTCCCGCTCCGCGACGGGGCCCTGCCTCATCGGCTCCAGAGAAAGGGAGGGATCTCGGCTCCGGAAGCACGCCAGCACGTGCGTGGCAACCTCCTTCGCCAGACCCCGTCCCTCCGCCTAGAGCTCACCGGCGATCACCGCTTCGAGCCCGCCCAGTTTGGCGCCGATGGACTCGAGCGCCGGGATCGCCTCGACCACCCTCTGCGCCGGAGGCTGTGTCCTCACCGGGCTGAAGCCGAGGGGAACCAGGGCGGATCTTGCCTGGTCGATAAAGCCCCAAACCGCACGGGCCTCAACGAACCGTGAAGCCTGGAGCTCCTTCATCTCTTTGCGGATTGCGAGTAGGGCGTCAGGACCCTCCTCGGAGAACTTCTTCTCCTTAGTCGCCAGAGAATCTTCCCGAAGCTGGAGACCCTGGGCGAGCCGCTCTAACTCCGACGCCCGGAAGTCGGCTGCCAGCTCCCGATCCAGCACTACCTGGCACTTCCGGGAGACCTGCTCCTCCCTCGCTACCAAAGTGGCCTCCCGATTCTTGAGCTTCTTGGCTCGGGCCCTCAGGTCGCCCTCGCCAGCCACCAGCTGTGCGGCAACCTTCTTCGCCTCAGCCGCCAAGGCACGCTCCCGGTCCGCGATGACGCGCTCGTGATGCACCAGCTTCAGCCGCAACTCCTCCAGGGCAGAGGAGTGCGCCTCGACCTTGGTATAAGCCTCGCGAGCCTCCTGGTGAAGCCGCCGGGTTTCGGAGTCCAGGCGGTTGACGGCCCTCTTTTGAGCGTCAAGAAGCACCTCTATAGTGTCAAGCTTCACCCGCCTCGAGTCGAGCTTCCCCCTGACCTCCTGGATCCGCTGCCTCAAGAGGTGCCCGCAGCTGAGGAGACAATTCCTCTCCTCAGCTTGTGCCTCCCGCTCATGCTCAAGCGTGGCCAGGACCTATCTGACGCTCGTCTGAGCAAGCTCCAAGGCATCCGCTAGGGGCAGTGGGGCGACAGAGGCCGAAGCCGTGCCCCCGACTTCCTCCATCACATTGCCCTTAGAAGGAGACGATGGCGCTGCAGCAGGGACTGCGACGAGGTGCTGATCTGGAGAAACAGACGCCGAAGCAGGATCGCTTTAAACGTTCCCCTGCTCGCTACCCGCCGGAGGGCCATAAGCCGCTCCCACCACCTCCTCAGCACCGGAGGGTTGAGCGCCGTCAGTCGGCCCCGCCGAGCCCTCGGCAGTCGCCGGCTTCTGAGTTGGCGACGGAGGACGGACAAGAGCTACTGCCGCCGTCACAGGAGTTGTTCTAGCCGGCACAGTTGAGGCCTACGCTCGCCTAGGGGCCGGCGAAGCCACTGTAGTTCCTGGACGCTGCGGTGCGGATCCTTCGCCAGCTGGAGATGACCGGGGAACAGACTCGCCCCCGGTAGCCGATGAATCCCGAGGGACGCGGACGCTCCAACGGGCACGGAGCCCCGTCTTTCGAGCTGGGGTAGAGCCGCCGGAGCCTGCCGCCGGGGCGTGCGTTGGCCGGGGCGCGTGAGCCCTGGGCACGCCCCCGGGCATCGCAGCACCGGCATCCCCCCTCGAAGCTCCACTGCCTGAAGAAGGAGGGCGGGGTGCCCGGGGCCCCACGGATCGCTGCTGTCCGAGGGGAGTCTCGTCGGAATGGAAGACCCGAGACCTCTTGGGGCCGCCACCCAACAAACTAACACCTCCAGAAGGAGGATGCGAAGATACCCCGGTCCCCTGACTTGGCACGAACAACGCCGTTGGAGGGGACCGGGCGCGTTTCTTCTCTGGTAGGCCGCAGGCCGGCTCCCTGCCCCTCCCCGTGTCGGCGGTCCGAGCTCCGTCAGCCTTCAGAGGCAGATTGGAAGCCATGGCCAACAGAAGCGCAAGAACTCAGAGAACAAGGAAGGTTCAAGCTCGCGGAAGTGCGAAGGGAAGCCTGCGATGCAGATAAGATCCCCTTTTATACTTCCCATACTTGATTCAAATTGATTCAAAACCCTTCGAATGCACTGCTTGGACAACCGCTTCAGCTCCAAGACCAAGCGTCAATGACAAGTGGACCCGAGCCGTCCAGCAGAAGCGGTGGGCCAAGAAGTCAGTCTCTCGAGAAGTCAATCCGGCGGGACGCTTCGGCGGTTCCCGAAAAGGCGTTGCGACGTGCAGAAGTGGCAGCCTTAGGAACCGCCGTAGTAAAAGCAGCCATCAAGCAGGGCACACACTCCCACGATCCCACGACTGTTCGTGCTCCGACAGTAGTCAAAGCGGGTCTTCAAGAAGGTGCGCGAAGTTAAAGAGACGGGGGCCCCACCTCGGGCTCGCTATCTTCCCCAAGATGGGCTCGGGGGCCACTGTCGATACCCTCAATATGGGGTACCCCCGCGCACAGCGGAAACTGTCTAAGGACCTCGCCCTTCTCCGCAGGGAGAGTTCCGAAGGCGCCACGTGTCCCGCAGGGCCGGAGGGAGACCTCCCTCTCCTCAGAGGAAAGCTCTAGGCCCGTCACGTGGCCAACAGAGCCGAACCTCCCCCCTCCGCGGGGAGAGCTCCGAAGGCTCCACGTGTCCCGCGGGGCCGGACCTCCCTCTGCTCAGAGGAAAGTTCCGGGCCGGCCACGTGACCAGCAGAGCCGGAACTCCCCCCTCCGTGGGGAGAGCTCCGAAGGCTCCACGTGTCCAGCGGGGCCGGACCTCCCTCTCCTCAAAGGAGAGCTTCGGGCCCGCCACGTGGCCAGCAGAGCCGGACCTCCCTCCACCGCGGGGAGAGCTCCGAAGGCTCCACGTGTCCAGCGGGGCCGGACCACCCTCTCCTCAGAGGAGAGCTCCGGGCCCGCCACGTGGCCAGCACAGCCGCGCTACCTGCCCCCGCGCGGTAGGCAACAAGAGTAAAGACGCACCATACCTTGCCCGTACAAGGTATTCAAGACCCGCACCTTCCCAAGAAAAGGAGACGCGGAGCAGCCCCCGTCAGGCGCTGTTGTGCCCAGTCACATCGCAGTGAATACTGGCACGCCGCGTCAGAGGCTGTTGAAAGCATCTAGGCCCCCATGAGGTATGGTTTCGGTGATTAATGACAACCGTTCGTTATTACTAATGAGTTTGTGGATGCGAGGTTTCACGTATATCGCATTAAACGTTAATGAACTATCTATTCACACCATCTACTGCTCATTGGATACAAATGGAGACCCCTCAACGATCTATTCTAAGGGGTTATTCGATACTCATGAAAACTAAATGAAGAACTCATACAACGACTCTATTCTATCAAAATTGGCAACACAAGAAGCTTACACTTCATCATAATATCATTTCAAACAAGTGTCAAAGAGGTCACTCAAAAAGATTCCAAAAGATCAACTCAAAACAACTCAAAGCAAACAAGTTGCACGCACGGGATCATCCGATGTCTTGCAAAATGATTACATCGGTCAAGTTTGAGTTGGCAGAAGAAGAAGACCTCAGAGTCCAGTACACACCGGATCATCTGATGTGAAGGAAGTGGCACATCGGTTGATTTCACCCGAAGGATGATATCTGAATTATTCTGAAGAAGTACACACCGGATCATCCGATGATGAAGTAAGTGTACATCGGTCAATTTCAACCGAGACATTATTTCTGAACCAATTCTGAATATCAACTCACCAGATCATCCGATGATGAATTGAAGTAACATCGGTCGATTAAAAGATCCAACGGTTATATCCAACGGTCACATCTGACACATGACATCAGCTAATTTGGAATTCGACCGATGCTCATATAAAGGGGTGCATCGGAGGATCCGATGTTCACTGAAAAAGTCTGCCCACTTTTCCAACGGCTATCTCGTGTGGGCTGGCTATAAATACCCCTCCAACCGGCCATTTCGATAAGTCTTGATCACCAGAGCCTCACTACACATTCTCAAGCATTCAAGACCAAGAGCTACCACTTCCACACTTCAAAACCTCTTGTACTCCAACTATAGGTTATATCTAGCTAGAGAGAAGCTTGTGTGCGTCCATTCTTGGTGATTGGAATCTCTAGGCTAGTGAGAGAGAGTGTCTCGGTGACTTCTCTCACCTTGTAAACGTTGGAGGTAGAAGAGATCGCTCCGGAGCTTACCAAGGCGTTTGTGGAAGCCCGGAGGATCACCATTGTACAAGGCTTGAGCTCCACCTTGCCGGAGAAGGCGAACGGAGAAAGATAGTGGATTCCCCTGTCTTGGTGACTTGGGAGTGGCTATACCCTTTGGTGGGTGCCACAACGTGGACGTAGGTAGATTTTTGTGATCTTACCGAACCACGGGAAAAATCGCCGTGTCTCCGAGTCTCCGCGGGAGTTTGCATTTCTCTCCTCACCCCCTTACTATTACGCATTTACTATTCCGTACTTAACATTCTTGCTTGCGTAGTTAGTTCGCATAGGGAATTGGGCTTCAATCATTAAGTTTTAAATTGCTCTAAAATTTGAAAAAGCCCAATTCACCCCCCCCCCCTCTTGGGCGTTTCGATCCTTACAATTGGTATCAGAGCGAGGTTGCTTATTGGATCATTCTAGCTTCACCGCTAGATAGCGAAAATGGCCAAGAATGGGGGTTCGGTTCCTACCTCCGAGGGCAAAAATTTTGCTTATTGGAAAGCACGCATGCGCGCTTACCTTGAGGCAATTGCTCCCGAAGTGTGGGAAGCGACCCATGCGGGGTTTGGAAATCTTGACTATGTTGGTGACCAACTAAAATGGGATGCTAAGGCTAGAAATGCCATATATGAATGCATTAGTCAAGATGTCTTTGCCAGGATTGCTACTAAGGAAAAAGCGTGTGAAATTTGGGCATGTCTAATTGAAATACATGAGGGCTCATCTCGTGTTAAAGAACTCAAATATCACATGCTTAAATCAAAATATGATGAATTTAAGATGTTTCCTCATGAGAATGTTAACCAAATGTTTTCTCGTTTAAATGTGCTCATTGAGGAAATTAACGCACTTGACACTGCTTCTCTTGGCAAGGGACTTATCAATCGCAAGATCCTCATGCTTCTACCCAAGCCCAAGTACAACATTATCAATTCAATGCTCCAAAAAGAGTCACTAGACAACATGGAAGTTTCGGAGCTCATTGGAGAAATCCATGCTCATGAGATGAGCGTACTTGGAATGATGCAGGAGTCATCATCAAAAACCATTGCTCTCAAGGCTTCAACCAAGAAGACAACTTTCAATAAGAAGAAAGTGGTTGAGCCTAGCTCAAGTGAAGAAGAGCAAGAAACAAGCGAAGATGATGATGATGAACTTGCTTTGATGATGAGGAAATTCTCACGCCTCAACTCCAAGATTGCAAAGAAGGGATACTCTTTTGATCCTAAAAAGAAAGCCTTCTTGCCAAGAAAAGATGAAAACAAGACGTGCTACAATTGTGGTGATCTAGGCCACATATCATATGATTGTCCAAGACCGGACAAAAGGAAGGAAAATGGGAAGCATCACAAGCTAGAATAAAGTTATGATGAAGAGGAGGTCAAGCCCAAGCGCTCTTTTGGAAAGAAGAAATTTGACAAAGGCAAGAAAACCAAGCTCTTTTCAAAGAAGAGAAGAGGGCCTCAAAAGGTCTTCATGTGTGAAGCCAATGAGTGGATCACGGATGAAGAGTCAAGCGACGAAGATAGTGAAGATGAAGAAAACTTGGCGGGCCTCGCCATCATCAACAAGGATGACTCACCTCTTCGTCCACCTCCTATGTGCCTAATGGCGAAAGGTAACTCAAAGGTATGTGAAGATTCTAGCGATGATGATGATGAGCTTTCACCCGATGAATTAGCATCTATGATTAATGAATATCATGCCATTATAAAAGGGAAAAGGCCAAGGTTAAGGCTCTTGAGCTAGCTCGTGCTAAGCTTGAAAGTGCTAACCTCGATTTGCATGACAAGTATGTAACCATACTTAAAGAGCATGACACGCTTAAATCAAATGTCAAGCAAATCGAGGAGGAGAATGCTCAAATCAAGCTTAAGTATCATGAGCTAGACTTAGCTAACTTAGCACTCTTGGCAAAGCACAATGAGTTGGTTCAAGAACATGAAGTGCTTAACCTTGCTTATGAAGCTATTGAACTTAAATTAAAAAACACAAAGAAAGAAACCCTTGATGGCAAAATATCATCTAATTCACATGCCACTAATATTTTGGATAAGTCTTTGCCCTTGAAAGCAAGCCCTAGGGAGAAGGAGCTAATGGACGAAATTGAAAGTCTTCGCACTAGTGTGGCAAGACTCTCTAAGGGGGAGGACAAGCACAAAGAAATCCTCTACCAACAAGCTAAAGGCTTCCACAAGAGGGGACTTGGATCCTTCCCGGTGCCCAACAAAGGAAAGGTGCCCTCACCGGAGCTTAGGACAAGCTTTATCAAGGAAGTTGGTTCCTATTGCCAACATTGTGAGGTCACCGGACATCACACGAGGGAGTGTCCTCTTCCCAACCGTCCTTCTCCCAAATTGCCTCCTAACTACAAATCTACCTTCAATGATTATCACTATCTATTGAGCAAAGTAGGTGGAAAGGTGAAGGCAAGGTTCATCGGCAAAGACATCAAGGGCATGAAGGGGAAGCTCCCCAAGCAACTTTGGGTCCCAAAATCACTTGTATCACACATACAAGGACCTAAGTTGGCTTGGGTTCCTAAACTCAAAAACTAACTTCATGTGTGTAGGTGAACTACAAAGCCGGAGGAAAGCATTGGGTACTCGATAGTGGGTGCACTCAACATATGACCGGCAATGATGGTATGTTCACCTCCATAGAGAACCCCGGCAATCATGAACAAGTCACCTTTGGTGATAACTCAAAGGGGAAGGTAGTTGGTTTGGGTAAAATTGCTATTTCTCATGATTTGTCTATCTCTAATGTGCTTTACGTTAAGTCTCTGAGCTTCAATTTACTTTCTATTGCACAATTATGTGATCTTGGACTAACGTGCACATTTGACAAGAATGGTGTTGTGGTGACTAGTGAATCAAGCAAAGAACTAATATTCAAAGGTTTTCGGCATGGACATCTTTACTTGGTGGACTTCTCCAACAAGGATGCTAGCTTGACCACTTGTCTTTTCACCAAGACTAGTTTGGGATGGCTATGGCATCGGCGCATTGCTCACATTGGGATGAGCAAGCTCAAGAAGTCATTCAAGCTTGGGATGGTGACCGGCGTGAAGGATGTCACTTTTGAGAAGAACAAGCTTTGTAGCGCGTGTCAAGCCGGGAAGCAAGTTGCCTCACACCATCCGATAAAGACAATGGTGTCTACCTCCAAGCCACTTGAACTACTTCACATGGACCTCTTCGGACCGTCCACATACCAAAGTCTTGGCGGTAACCTCTATTGTCTTGTTATTGTTGATGACTACTCTCGCTATGCTTGGACACTATTTTTAGGTGACAAGGGTGAAACTCCGGAAATCTTCAAGACCTTCGCTAAACGAGCTCAAAGGGAATTTCAACTTCCCATCATCAAGGTCCGAAGTAACAACGGCACCGAGTTCAAGAACTACAACATTGGGGAGTGGTGTGATCGTGAAGGAGTGAAGCACGAATTTTCGGCCACATACACTCCTCAACAAAATGGTGTCGTTGAAAGGAAGAACAAGACTCTCATCACCCTTGCAAGAGCAATGCTTGATGACTATGGCACGTCAGAGAAGTTTTGGGCCGAAGCAATCAACACGGCGTGCCATGCCGCAAATAGGGTCTATCTTCATCGACTACTTCAAAAGACCCCATATGAGCTCCTCATTGGGAGAAAGCCCAACATCTCCTACTTCCGAGTCTTCGGGTGCAAGTGCTACATCTACCGCAAGAAAAGGCTCGGTAAGTTTGAAAGAAGGTGTGATGTTGGTATCTTTCTTGGTTATTCATCAAACTTAAAAGCATATCGAGTATTCAACCAAACCTCCGGGTTAGTTGAAGAAAGTTGTGATGTTGAGTTTGATGAGACTAATGGCTCCCAAGAGGAGAGTTTTGGTCATGATGATATAGATGATGAGCCTCTACGAGAAGCTATGAAGAACATGACCATAGGAGACATCAAGCCCGAAGTTGAGGAGAGCCATGATCAAGGGGGAGCCTCAAGTTCCAACATCAACACCTCGATGGCTCCTCAAATTGATGAAGAAGAAGAGAAAGATGATCCATTGCCAATGCAAGATTCACATGCCACACAACACCAAGAAGAAGAAGAAGTCCAAGGTCAAGTCCAACCACAAGACGAGCAAGATGCCTCACCACCACCAAGTTCCTCACAACCTCTTATGAGGCATGGGCGCATCTCCAAGGCACATCCGATGGATCAAATCATCGGAAGTCCGTCACGGGGAGTAAGTACTCATTGTCGCCATGTTGCTTCATTTTGTGAGCACTACTCTTTTGTTTCGTGTGTAGAACCCACAAATATTGAGGAAGCACTCCAAGATCCCAATTGGGTGATGGCTATGCAAGAAGAACTCAACAACTTCACCCGCAATGAAGTTTGGGTATTGGAGGAGCGACCTAAGGACAAGAACGTCATCAGAACGAAGTGGGTGTACCGCAACAAGCAAGACGAGAATGGCGTGGTGGTCCGCAACAAGGCAAGGCTTGTGGCCAAGGGTTTTTCACAAGTTGAAGGACTAGATTTTGGAGAGACGTTTGCCCCGGTCGCACGGTTAGAAGCTATTCGAATACTCCTTGCTTTTGCTTCACATCACAATATTATGCTTTACCAAATGGATGTGAAAAGTGCCTTCCTCAATGGTTATATTAACGAGCTTGTTTTCGTTGAGCAACCTCCCGGGTTTGAAGATCCGAGGAATCGTAACCATGTGTATAGGTTACACAAGGCACTCTACGGGCTCAAGCAAGCACCTAGGGCATGGTATGAACGTCTAAGGGATTTCCTAGTCATGTAAGGATTCAAGATCGGGAGGGTGGATACCACACTTTTCACCAAGGACATCAACGGGGATTTATTTCTTTGTCAAATTTACGTTGATGACATTATTTTTGGCTCAACTAACAAATCTCTTAGCCTTGAGTTTGGCACCATGATGTCTAGGGAGTTCGAGATGTCAAAGATTGGAGAACTCAATTTCTTCCTAGGATTTCAAATCAAGCAACTTTAAGAGGGGACTTTCATCTACCAAGAGAAGTACACCAAAGACCTCTTGATAAAGTTTGAAATGGAAGATTGTAGCTCAAGAAGTACTCCAATGGCGACAAATTGTCATCTCGACGCGGACATGGACGGTAAACCTATTGATCAATCTCATTACCGTTCCATGATTGGTTCATTGTTATATCTTACCGCATCTAGGCCCGATATCATGTTTAGTGTGTGCTTATGTGCTCGCTTTCAAGCAGCACCTAAAGAATCGCATCGTAAGGCAGTCTTTAGGATACTTAGGTATCTCAAGCATACCCCAAGTGTAGGTTTGTGGTACCCCAAGAACGCTAGTTTCCATCTCTTGGGTTACTCGGATTCGGACTTTGCCGGATGCCGTGTGGATCGCAAGAGTACCTCCGGTGGGTGCCACTTACTTGGGCGTTCCCTAGTATCTTGGTCAAGCAAAAAGCAAAACTCCGTGGCTTTGTCCACCGCGGAGGCAGAATATATAGCGGCCGGTGCATGTTGTGCCCAAATTCTATATATGAAGCAAACCCTTTTGGACTTTGGAATTAAATTTGGTTGTGTGCCTCTCCTTTGTGACAATGAAAGTGCGGTTAAAATAGCTAGAAACCCCGTCCAACACTCCCGCACTAAGCACATTGATATTCGCCATCACTTCTTGCGGGACCATGAGGCTAAAGGAGACATCTCTTTGCAAGGTGTTAGGTCCGAAGAACAATTGGCGGATATCTTCACTAAACCACTTGATGAGAAAACTTTTTCTAGACTTAGAAGTGAACTAAATGTGCTAGATGCATCTAACGTCATGTAAGTTGCCATGTTCATGTAAGGTTGCATACCAAATAGGTCTTGTCTAACTCCCAAAGGATAGGGGCAAGCTAGAAATAGTTTTCCCTGAGGAAGCCTTTGGCAGGTTTAAACTTGGCAAGATAGATTTACATTACGCCTTGCATGATTCCTGCCATATAGACTTGCACTCATTCAATATCTTGCATTATTTTGTTTGCCATTGCATACGGTAGATTGTCACAAAGGGGAGACCACATCATGAGAAGGAGACTTGTTCAAAATGCAATATCTCAACTCATATGATGTGGATAGAGCAAAATTCTAAATGTACATGCTTTAAAGAGATAGAAGTTTTCTATACTCTAGCTCACAAAGCATGGGCCTTACATTTTCGTGGTTTCCCTCCTAACCTTGTGTATTCTCTTTGCTTAAGGGCTTAGCCAATATGTGGCACTATATTTGAAGCCTTCTATTAGAGGTTAGGAGTTGCCCAAAAAGTCCTAGGACCCATCCTTATCTTTGTGTGTTTAAGTCCAAGGACACATATGGGCAGTCTTAGGTTTTCTGTAGTCATCGGATTATCCGATGCTAGGGCCAGCAGATCATTGGATCAATTGGTGCTTCAGTTCAGTGCTCAGATCAAGTCAGATGTCACAAATCAACCGATGAGTTCATTTCAGAAGGCATCGGAGCATCCGATGTTCAGTTTTCCTGGTGCCCTGCAGAAATCGACCGATGATCGCCACCTCAACGTCGGATCATCCGGTGTTCAAAGAGAGTTTTTGGAACAACTCTCTGTTGAACTCGACCGATGCATCCTCTGATGATCATCGGTCCATCCGGTGTTTTATGCGCGGCTAGGGTTTGCCCGTTCAGTTTAAATAGGGGGTAGGCCGCCGTTCGATTTTCTTTCCTTCTTTCCCCGACCTCCGCCGCCGCCCGACGTCCTCGCCACCGTCCTCACGCGCCCCAGCCGCCGCCGCCGCCTCCAGGCGCCGCCGCCGCCACCACCTCTCCCCGCGCGTGCCGCATCCCAGCCGCCGCGTCGCGTCCCAGCCGCCGCGCCGCCTCCCAGCAGCCGCCGCCGCCACCTCTCCCACGCACGCCACCTCCAGTCGCCGCCACCGCCTCCCAGGCACCGCCGCCACCGCCTCTCCCGCGAGCGCCGCCACCGTTCCACCACGCCGCCATAGTTCCCTCCTCCACCGCGTCTCCCTCGCCGAGCTTCGCCGTTCGTCGCTGAGATGGGTCGCGATCGCAGAGGAAAGGGGAAGGCTATTGAGGAGCCCGCCACGAAGAAGCGCAAGATGTCCAAGGACGCGCGTCGTGCGGAGTTGGCCGCTCGCGCCGCCGAGGAGCGTGAGCGCGGCCATCGCGGTTCCTTACGGATCCGCGAGTCCCGGCAGAGGCAGGAGCAGCCTCTGATCCAGCCGGTGCCTCCCGAGGGCTCCGACGAGGAGGAGACCGAGGTGCCGCCTCTCATCCGCCGGCGCACCCCGAGGACTCGTGGGGGTGGACAGACTCCTACGGCGAGTCGGCGCCCCTCTGCAGCTGACCGCGCCGAGGACAGAGAGGCCGAAAGGGCCATCCACCTGATGGACACAGCAGTCCGAGTTGCCGAAGATGTCAGACTCACCGACTACAGGAAAATGAAGGCAAGGCAACTAAAGAAGCTCAGATGGTCAGCGCTGATTGAGGAGTGGTTCCCGCGGCCTAGGAACGCTCGAATTGACTCCCGTTTCTGGACCCTGACACAGGCGTCCCTGTACGAGACTTACAGGCGTCGGGGTCACAAGCTATTCCAGCATAACAGCATTGACTGGGATCAGCTTGCAGTGGCAGCAGGACACGGGATCAGGCCCCTTTTTGAGAGATACAGAGGACTGGTGGACTTGCTCTCGCACCCGAGGAGTGCTTACGTCGAGGAGTGGGTCAGGGTGTTCTACGCGACACTCTATGTCTCTGAGGGCCGTCGCTCGATTCACTTCATGTTCATGGGGCGGATCCACGACGTATCTCGAGACCTGTTGGGCAGACTGCTTGGTGTGGAGCTCTCCACTACGTGCGTGCACCAGATAGTCTATGGAGACGCAGACCCGCCGAGGAGGCCACTGACTGGAGGAGTGGCACCGCCCTTCGAGGAGATCAGAGGTCTGTTCACTCAGCCATTCACTCCTGACCAGCCGAGGGTGCCAGCGCTTCTCACCCCAGCAGCTCGGACAGTTCACCACGTCCTCAGACGTACTCTACTACCGCGGTCTGGCTACTTGGAGGGCTTCACGAGTCTTCAGCAGACCATCCTGTTCTACGTGATGAACGGGATGGAGTTCGACATCGTAGATATTCTGATCTGCGAGATGGAGGACGTGATCACCGACGGAGTTGGGATGCTTCGACAGCTGGTCTTCGGTCACTAGATATGTCACCTTCTTCACCAGCTGGTTCCAGAGGACACTCCAGGAGTCTCTCAGCTGACGGAGATGCACGTGACCCGGTTCAGCCACTACCGAGTCCCCACTCCGGGAGACCGCCGCCTTGGACGTCCCGTCGAGCGTGAGGTTCGAGCCAGACTGTCAGAGGAGGACTGGGCAGAGCTGACTCAGGAGGACGCAGAGCTGGCACAGGCAGAGGCTCAGGGAGGAGACCTACAGCACGTATGGTCGGACAGCGACACCAGCGACAGTGTCGAGGAGTACTTCCCTCCTGCTCCTCCCTCACCGAGGCAGCACGACGCAGAGGCAGGAGGCTCAGCAGCTCCACCACCTACACCTCCTCCAGTGTCAGAGGCTCAGGTGACTCAGCCGTCAGAACTCACTGCCATACTTCAGCGGATGGCTCAGCAGCAGGAGCAGCAGGCAGCTCGACAGGAGCAGCTTCAGAGGCAGCAACAGGAGATGCAGCTGGAGATCGCCCGTCAGAGGCGAGAGGACACCGACAGGTTCACCAACCTTGTCGACCAGATGACACGACGCACTCTGGACCAGCAGCAGCAGACTCAGCAGATGTTGTTGGGCATCCTGGGGTTGGTCACCAACCTCTACCAGCAGACGGGAGTCGCCCTTCCACCTCAGCACTTGGGACTCAGTCAGGCTCCAGGTGCACCCCCACTGGCACCAGGTCCAGTACTGCCGCCGACGTCGCTCCAGTCCTCACCTCTTCCGGCAGTACCCTCTTCACCGGCGCCAGCAGTCTCAGCGGATCCCCCAGCAGCTCCAGCTCCAGCTCCCACAGCAGCTCCAGCTCCAGCTCCAGCTCCCCCCGCTCCAGCTCCAGCACCAGCGACCTCCACCTCCAGCAGCTCCGGCGACAGCACCGTCGACGCCGACCGCTTCACCATAGCTAGGAGCGCGCCTGAGTCGTAGGCACTCGACTTCCCTTTTTGGTGTCTTGATGCCAAAGGGGGAGAAGAGTTAGAGTCAGGGGGAAGGTTAGCTCAGTTCTAGGGGGAGTATCAATGGAGTGTCTATCCTTTGCCATTTTATTTGAGATTGACCGTTATTATTATTTACTATTATTGTACTCCGGGTACTTTGTGCTCTTACGCTTTATCATTTATTATTTGAGCCTTTGAGCCACTTGTGTTGCAATTTGTACTTGTTATATTCCTTTTTGAGCATTGCGTTTTAATTCCATGCTCTACTCGTTGTGTTGTCATCAAACACCAAAAAGGGGGAGATTGAAAGCATCTAGGCCCCCGTGAGGTATGGTTTCGGTGATTAATGACAACCGTTCGTTATTACTAATGAGTTTGTGGATGCGAGGTTTCACGTATATCGCATTAAACGTTAATGAACTATCTATTTACACCATCTACTGCTCATTGGATACAAATGGAGACCCCTCAACGATCTATTCTAAGGGGTTATTCAATACTCATGAAAACTAAATGAAGAACTCATACAACGACTCTATTCTATCAAAATTGGCAACACAAGAAGCTTACACTTCATTAAAATATCATTTCAAACAAGTGTCAAAGAGGTCACTCAAAAAGATTCCAAAAGATCAACTCAAAACAACTCAAAGCAAACAAGTTGCACGCACCGGATCATCCGATGTCTTGCAAAATGACTACATCGGTCAAGTTTGAGTTGGCAGAAGAAGAAGACCTCAGAGTCTAGTACACACCGGATCATCCGATGTGAAGGAAGTGGCACATCGGTTGATTTCACCCGAAGGATGATATCTGAATTATTCTGAAGAAGTACACACCGGATCATCCGATGATGAAGTAAGTGTACATCGGTCAATTTCAACCGAGACATTATTTCTGAACCAATTCTGAATATCAACTCACCAGATCATCCGATGATGAATTGAAGTAACATCGGTCGATTAAAAGATCCAACGGTTATATCCAACGGTCACATCTGACACATGACATCAGCTAATTTGGAATTCGACCGATGCTCATATAAAGGGGTGCATCGGAGGATCCGATGTTCACTGAAAAAGTCTGCCCACTTTTCCAACGGCTATCTCGTGTGGGCTGGCTATAAATACCCCTCCAACCGGCCATTTCGATAAGTCTTGATCACCAGAGCCTCACTACACATTCTCAAGCATTCAAGACCAAGAGCTACCACTTCCACACTTCAAAACCTCTTGTACTCCAACTATAGGTTATATCTAGCTAGAGAGAAGCTTGTGTGCGTCCATTCTTGGTGATTGGAATCTCTAGGCTAGTGAGAGAGAGTGTCTCGGTGACTTCTCTCACCTTGTAAACGTTGGAGGTAGAAGAGATCGCTCCGGAGCTTACCAAGGCGTTTGTGGAAGCCCGGAGGATCACCATTGTACAAGGCTTGAGCTCCACCTTGCCGGAGAAGGCGAACGGAGAAAGATAGTGGATTCCCCTGTCTTGGTGACTTGGGAGTGGCTATACCCTTTGGTGGGTGCCACAACGTGGACGTAGGTAGATTTTTGTGATCTTACCGAACCACGGGAAAAATCGCCGTGTCTCCGAGTCTCCGCGGGAGTTTGCATTTCTCTCCTCACCCCCTTACTATTACGCATTTACTATTCCGTACTTAACATTCTTGCTTGCGTAGTTAGTTCGCATAGGGAATTGAGCTTCAATCATTAAGTTTTAAATTGCTCTAAAATTTGAAAAAGCCCAATTCACCCCCCCTCTTGGGCGTTTCGATCCTTACAGCTGTACGCCAATAAACACAGCGACAAGACATCCCCTGCCGCCCTGCCATCATCAACCATTACGACTAGCTTGCGGCATGGGCAGGACGGCAGAACGAAGACCCAGAAGCCTTCGGCAGAGACAACTACCGGCATAACTGCAATATTCGGTAGATCACAGGCAATCTCCTCGGGACCACCTGTCGGGTCCCGGGCCCACCTTGTAAGCCGCCCGAGCCTTGGGCTATAAAAGGCTCGGGTAGGCGACGTTAGCAAGGGTTCACTCCTCAGCCATTCGCACCTGAGGGTTCGACTCTTGGCACACTAGTTCTCTAGACATTCTAGCATTCAAGTCATCCTCAAGCTCAGAACTCCGGTTCTGAGCGTCAAGCAGTACAACGAGCAACTCTGCTCACCGTGGGCGTAGGGTTTTACGCTCCGACGGCTTGAACCACGTAAAAATCTCTGTGTCAAGCTTATCCTTCCATCGTCCCTAACGCGTAAGCTCTCCGTGAGTGACTAGCCCCTCCGAAAAAGAACCTCCGCGGGCTGCCCAGAGCAGGTCCGCGGGAAGTGTCGACAACTAGGGATGAAAACGGACGGATATGGACGGATGAAATGCTTATCCATATCCATATTAAAAATTTCGGGAACGGATCGGATCGGATATTGTCGGAAACGGATATGGTGTCGGATATGTCGGATGTATCGGAAACGGATTCATCGGATCGGAAAAATATGGATATCGGACGGAATTCGGATATTTGTTTCGGAAAAACAATTCACAAGTAACATATAATTTATAGTTCATACATCTAATACAAAGTACATCCACATTAAATTCATATATAGTTCGTACATAAAACTTGAAACAAATAGTTCATACATAATACTTAATACATAAATGGTTCATACATAGTGCATATTTTTCAATCTTCATCACCGCTAGTCATAAAAATTGCAGAAAATAAATATACATCTACCTCGTCGACGCAAGGGACGAACTGGGTTCTCAAAATCCGGCTAAGCGTCGTCGTCGGGGGCTGGGAGCCTGGGACTCGTGTTGTCGGGGGGGGGGGGGGGGGCAGAAGGAGAACCGAGCGGTGCCTGTCGTCGGGGGGGGGGGGGGGTGCAGGACGCCTGACTGCCCGACAGTCGGGGGGGGGGGGGCAGACACCGAGCGCCCCGGGCTGTCGGCGGGGGGGGGGGGGGGGGGGGCGCTGGTGACCGAGGCTGCGCGGGCGGCGCCGAGCGCCCGACAGCCGGTCGTTGGGGGGGTGCGGGCGGCGGCGCTCAAAGTCAGCTGGTCGGGGGCGGGCGCGCGCTGGCGACCGAGGCTGCGCGGGCGGGGGGGGGGGGGGGGGGGCGGCGCCGAGCGCTCGGCAGTCGTCGTCGAGCGGGGGGGGCACTGCGGCAGTCGTCGTGGGGGGGGGGGTGGGGCGCCGCTGCCAGTCGTCGTGGGGGGGGGGAGGGAGTGCGGGCGGCGGCGCTCGAGGCCAGCTGGTCGGGGGCGAGCGAGGCCGAGGCGGCGTTGGCTGCTGGCTGCCCTAGTTGTCGCGGCGGGCGGGGGGGGGGGGGGGGGGGAGATCCAAACTGGACCGACCGATAGGCGTGGGCGTGGACTGGCGGGCTGGGCCGGCTGACTGCGGAGGCTAAATTGGGTCGGATATGTCTCGGACATTGTTCGGATATATCCGACCCAATATGGATATCCGACAAAACGGACGGATATTGACAAAAACCATATCCGATCCGATATCCGATTTACAATATCCGAATCCATATCCGTATCCGAAAAAAATCCGACCAAAATGGATATGGATCGGATATCTTCGAAAACGGTTGCGGACGGATCGGAAAATATCCGATCCGTTTTCATCCCTATCGACAACACACTTCGACAGTATTGAATGAAGTAGTTAATTATATTTTCTGCATTTTAAGAATCAAATTTTGGAGAGTTACCTTTGTAGGTGACTTAAAAAACATTTTTATTCATGCTTATGCTTGTTCATGGTAAAACCTTAATACTTGACTAAAAACATCTTTATACATGCTTGTGCTTATTCGTGATAATAACTATTACAAGACTTATTTGTTGTTACATATCATCTATTGACACTTGAATAGACATCAACAAATCAATGTTTTCATACATACCACCAAGTTACGGTGAAACTTTAGTAAGTAACATTGTCGAAGTGTTCGGTCGACACTTCCCCCGGGCCTGCACTGGGCAGCCCGCGGAGGTTCTTTTTTCGGAGGGGCTAGTTCCTAGCGGAGAGCTTGCGCAGATGGACGAGTTAGTGAGAGCTTGACACGGAGAGTTTTACGTGGTTCAGGCCGCCGGAGCGTAAAACCCTACGTCCACGGCGAGCTATGGAGCTCGCTGTATTGCTTGCTGCTCAGGGCCGGGGGCCTGAGCTTGGGGGTGAGTTACATCTTGAGAGTGTATGGCTAGCGTATGAGTTGCAAAATGCGAACCCTTGCTATCGACGCCTACCCGAGCCTTTTATAGTCCAAGACTCAGGCGGCTTACAAGGGGAGCCGGGACCCGACAGGTGGTCCCGGGAAGATTGTCTATTGTCTACCGTATCTGTAGTTACGCCGGTAGTTGCCTCTGGCCGAAGGCTTCTGAGTCTTCATCTTGCCGCTCTGCCCATGCCGCACGCTAGTCGTAGTGGTTGATGACGGCGCAGGCGGCATGGGATGTCTTGTCGCAGCGTTTATTAGCTGGCAGGTTCTGACACCGCACGCCAGTCTGTGATGCGACTGGGCGCAACGGCACCTGACAGACGCGTGCTCCGCGTTTCCGCGCCTTGGGAAGACGCAGGCCTTGAATACCTTGTACGGGCAAGGTGTGGGGCGCCTTTACGCCCGCTGCCTACCGCTCGGGAGCAGGCAACACCGTTCTTCTGGCCACGTGGCGGGTCCGGAGCCCTTCTCTGAGGAGAGAAGGGTCTGGCCTGCGGGGCACGTGGAGCCTCCGGACCTCTCCCCGCGGAGGGGGAGGTCCGGCTTCTGTATGCCACGTGGCGGGCCCGGAGCTCTCCTCTGCGGAGAGGGAGGTCCGGCCCCGCTGGACGCGTGGCGTCTTCGGACCTCTCTCCCGCGGAGGGGGAGGTCCGGCTTCTGTATGCCATGTGGCGGGCCCGGAGCTCTCCTCTGAGGAGAGGGAGGTCTGGCCCCGCCGGACGCGTGGCGCCTTCGGAGCTCTTCCTGTGGAGAAGGGCGAGTACCTTAGGCATTTTACCCTGTGCGCGGGGGTACCCCATATCTCAGGTACCGACAGTGGCCCCCGGGCCTATCTCGAGGGAGATAGCGAGCCCGAGGTGGGACCTCCGTCTCTTCCGATCCGCGCACTTTCTCTAAGTCCCGAATTGACCGCTGCCGGAGCACGAACGGCCACGGGATCGTGAGAGTGTGCGCCCACTTGATGATTGCTTTTATTGCGGAGACGGGAGCCTCGGCCATGTTGGACACACAGGGCTTCCGGAGCTCCTCCACTGCGGGAGGAGACCCGGTTTCCACCTGCCACGTGGCGGGCCCGGAGCCCTCCTCAGGGGAGGGGTGAGTTCCAGGCTTGCTGGACACGTAGGGCCCCCGGGCCTCGCCCCTTCTAGTCCTGGGTCGAAGTAGTTGGTAGCTTTTTTCCCCCTTCTTCATGCAGTCCCCGTTGCCGTAACCTAGAAGTCCTGCACACGGGTAGAGGAAACGTAATTCTCCTTGGGGGCTCCCCCTCATCTCAGTCTTATTTGACTTATAGCCCCAACCATACGCTTGGTGCTTGGGGACTTGTAGAGAGGGGGAGCTGAGCACATGGCAACCATGTACTGCAAGGGTGATAAAAACTCAATTCACAATTTAAATGAGTACAAGGAAAGAGCAAAGTAGGGCGGATTTCTTTTTGTACAACCTTCCACAGGAGGAAGGCAGGCTAAACATGGAGGCCACGACCCACCCCATTAAGACGGGAAGCAAGACTCTACGCGCTTGGAGTCGGAACCAGGCAAAGCAGAACGTAGTCCTGGACCGTCCCCTGGGGTTTAGCTGCTCCGAGCGCTGCTCCTGGACTCTATGGAGTTCATTACGAAAAGAAAGTACCGTCCTATTTTTGCTCTTAAGGGTAGAACTTACGGAGGTGTTCTATGTTCCAAGGGTTCGGGAGCAGGTCCCCATCCTCGGTGGAAAGGCGCACAGACCCAGGGCAGCATACTTTCGCGACTCGGAAGGGGCCTTCCCAACTAGGGGAGAGTTTGTGGGCCCCTTCGCGAGAAAGTATGCGCCGCAACACCAGGTCACCTTCTTGCAGCTCCCGGGCACGCACAGACCTCTGGTGGTAGCGCCGAAGCGCCTGTCGGTACCGCGCGTTACGGAGTGCAGCATGTAATCGGACCTCGTCGACGAGGTCGATTTCTCCACGCCGGAGGTTGTCCTGCGTGGCTTCGTCGTAAGCCCGGACACGGTGAGACTTCATGGTGATTTCTGGGGGAAGTACAGCTTCAGCCCCGTACACCATGAAGAAGGGTGTCTCCCCGGTGGCCCGGCTGTGGGATGTCCGGTTAGCCCATAGTGTGCTCGGAAGCTCGTCTACCCAATTGGCACCATGTTTCTTCAGGCTGGCGAAGGTGCGAGTCTTGAGGCCCTGGAGAATCTCCGCATTGGCCCTCTCAACTTGCCCATTGCTCCTCGGGTGGGCAACAGAGGCATAGCATACCTGAATCCCAAGGTCCTCGCAGTAGTCTTGGAATGCTGCGCTGGTGAACTGGGTCCCATTGTCGGTGATGATCCTATTTGGGACCCCGAACCGGCAGACAATAGACATGATGAATTTTACTGCGGATTGTTTATTGATGGTGACAACTGGTGTAGCTTCCGGCCATTTGGTGAACTTGTCGATAGCGACATAGAGGTACCGGACCCCCCCGACGGTTCTGGGAAATGGTCCCAGGATGTCCAGCCCCCACACGGCAAACGGCCACGAGGGCGGGATCATCTGTACCGCCTGAGCCGGTGTATGGATCTGCTTGGCGTGGAACTGGCACGCCTTGCAGCTCTCGACCAGCTTGACGGCATCCTGGAGTGTTGTCGGCCAGTAGAAGCCATGCCGGAAGGCTTTACCGACAAGCGTGCGTGAGAAAGAATGACTTCCACATTCGCCTCCATGGATCTCAGCTAGCAAGTCGCAGCCTTCCCCTGGGTTATACACCGCAATAGGATATGGTTGGCGCCACGCCGGTAGAGATCCCCCTCTACCAGCGCGTACCTCTTAGCCATACGCACAATTCGTTCAGCGGCTGTATGTTCATCAGGGAGGATATTGTCCTTCAAGTAGTCCCGGATCTCCGTGATCCATGCATCGGGTCTGACTTGAGCTTCTGGATCTTGAGCGCTGGGTTGCACAGAGTCCCCAGTGACGCTTACGATCCTTGGCGGCGCCCACGGCTGTAGGGCCGCCGGGACCGCCAGATTCGAGGTGCTGGTCAAGCCCCCTTCGCTCGGCTCGGCGGGCCGGGCTGTGGGCCGCAGCAACGTCCTCTCGAAGACTCCTTCGGGTGCAGGGGCCCCGGTGGAAGCCTTCGTTGAAAGGTTGTCGGCTGCGGCATTACCGGCGCGCGGTACGTGGTGCAGGTCCAAGGCGAGGAATTCTTTCTCCAACATCTGCACGTGAAGCAGATACGCAGCTAGCTGGGGGTCATTGCAGGAGCATTCGCCCTTGACTTGCTTGATGACCAGCTGGGAGTCGCCCTGTGCCAACAACTGGTGAGCGCCTAAAGACAGGGCTGTCTGCAGGCCAAAGATGAGTGCTTCATACTCCGCCATGTTGTTGGTTGCCTTGAAATTGAGACACACCATATACCCAAACTGTTCCCCCGATGGCATGAGGAGCAGTACGTCGGCACCGGCCGCCTGCTTTCGCGAGGAGCCGTCGAAGAAGAGTGTCCAGTGGGGTTCGGTGAAGACCGGAGCTTGGTGCTCCGGTTCCTCGCCCCCATGGCCCCCTGGGTCAGTCCCCGTTGGTGTCCACTCCGCCACAAAGTCAGCCAGTGCTTGGCTCTTGACTGCATGGCGTGGGAGGAAGTCCAGCTCAAACTCCGCCAGCTCCGCCGCCCATTTAGCAACGTTGCCAGTCGCATGGGGGCTGTGAAGAATTGTCTTCAGCGGATACGAGGTGACTACCGAGACCCGGTGGGCCTGGAAGTAATGGCGGAGCTTTCTGGAGGCCACGAGCACCGCATACAGCAGCTTGTGGACTTCCAGGTACCTCGTCTTGGCATCATGAAGTACTTCACTGATGTAGTAGACAGGCCTCTGGACGGTTCGGATCCTTTCTCTCAGGCCTGGGAGGTCCTCGTCCATTGACCCTGGCCCGCTGGAGGTGGGTGGACCCACGGGGGCCTCCGGGAGCTGGGACCCGGAGGCCCTTAAGCTATCTTGATTGTCTGGGAGCTCCGGGGGGTCTTGGGGGACCTCTGGGAGGTCCCGTTTGGCCCCCGGGGGGTCCCGCAGGGCCCCCGGGGGTTTGTCTCGGAGGTCCAGGAGACCGCCCTGGACCTCCGGGAGGCCGACCTGGGCCTCCGGGAGGTTGCCTTGGAGGTCCGGGGGACCGTCTTGGTCCTGCGGGGCCTCCTGGCGTCTGTCTTCTGCTACTGGAGCAGGTTGTGAAGATGAGGGGTCCGGCCGCTCTGCGACGAGGACCATACTCACTACTTCAGTTGTCGCCGCGATGTAGAGCAGCAGGTGCTCTCTGGGCTCAGGGGCTACCATGATAGGTAGGGTCGTCAGGAGTCGTTTCAACTCCTGGAAAGCCTCTTCTGCCTCGTCAGTCCAGGCAAAAGGGCCTGACTTGCATAGGAGCTTAAAGAAAGGGAGTGCCCGCTCTGCTAGCCTCGGTATAAACCGACTCAGCGCGGCTAGACATCCCGTGAGTTTCTGGACATCCTTGACGCGGGCAGGGGGCCGCATCAAGTCGATGGCCTTGATCTTCTCTGGGTTGGCCTCAATCCCTCGGTGCGTGACCAGGAACCCTAAGAGCTTCCCAGAGGACACGCCGAACACACATTTATCTGGGTTCAGCTTGGTGCGCGTAGAGCGCAACTTGTCAAAGACTAAGTCTAGGTTATCTAGCAGGGACGGACCCTGCTTGACCTTGACAACAATGTCATCGACATACACCTCAACCAGGTCTCTTATTAACTCCCCAAAGGTTTTGTGCATTGCCCGCACAAAGGTGGGGAGTGCATTCTTTAGGCCGTAAGGCATAGACACATAGCAATAAAGGCCGTCTACTGTGATGAAGGAGGTGTGCTCCTCGTCCTCCCTAGACATGGGGATCTGATGGAAACCCGAGTAGGCGTCTAGGAAGCACAACATATCACAACCTGACGTTGAGTCTACTATTTGATCTATTCTAGGGAGAGGGAATGGATCTTTAGGACATGCCTTATTGAGACTGGTGTAGTCGATGCACATCCGGAGCTTCCCGCCAGCCTTCGGGACAACAACGGGGTTCGCCAACCATCGAGGGTGGTGGACCTCCCGTATGAAGCCAGCGTCCAGCAGCTTCTTGACTTCTTCACGAATGAAGTTCTGCCGCTCGATGGACTGCTTGCGGGGCTTCTGTTGAACCGGCCGGGCGTCGGGGAAGACTTTCAAGTGGTGCTCGATCACCTTCCTGGGGATCCCCGGCATCTGTGACGGCTGCCATGCAAACACGTCGACGTTGTGCCGGAGGAAGGTGACGAGCGCGCCTTCCTATTTACTATCTAGGCCCCCGGCTACCCGGGTGGTCTGGGTAGCTTCGGCGCCGACTTGGACGACCTTTAAGGGGACGCCACCCTCGTCGAGAGGTTGCACCCGGGGTGCTGTGGTGGAAGCACGGTGACGTGCGCACGGGCGGAGCTGGTCCGGCTCCGTATTGCCGGGGGCTGATGCCCCAGCTGTTGCGAGTGCTTGGAGCTTCTCCAGGGCCGACACTGCAGCAGTGCGGTCCCCACGAATCCTGAGAACACCTGTCGGTGTTGGCATCTTCAGGACAAGGTAGCCATAATGGGCAAGAGCCATGAACCGGTACAGGGCTGGCCTGCCGATTATGGCATTGAAGGGGAGGTCTATCTCCGCTACGTCGAACAGAATGTACTCTGTTCGATAGCTGTCCGGAGCCCCGAAGGTCACCGGGAGACTAATGCTGTCGTAGGGGATAACATGTCCCGGCCCTACCCCTAAGAACGGGCTCGACGGGGTGAGCTTGGCCATCGGGATCTGCAGCTTCTGGAAAGCTGCACGGCTGATGAGGTTCAGCCCAGCCCGTCCATCTACCAAAACGTGGTACATTCTCACGTTGGCGATGGTAGGGGCCACCAGGAGCGGTAGTTGGCCGGCCCCAGCCATGTTCCTGGGGTAGTCGGTGGCGTCAAAGCTGATGGGGGTCCCCATCCACTTTAGGTGCGGTGCAACACTTGGGAGTGGCGCCACCGACGCTACCGCTCGGCGCAGAGTCTTGACTGTGCTTCGGGACGAGGGGTCAGCGGACCCGCCGTATATGACGTAGAGCTTCTTCCGACGCTCATCGTCGCTGGAGCCGGAATCCTCATGGTTGCGTGCCGCCTTCACGACACGCTGAGGCTCCTGGATCTCCTTTGGGTGGTCAATGTTGTCTGGAACATCCACCCCCCGCTCATCTTCCCTTGGACGGAAGGGCAGGGCATCAGCCCGCTGTCGCTTCTCCTTGCGGAAGCGCTCTGCGAGCCTTCGGATCTCCCGCCACTCGGCAGCAGTGTGGCGACAGCTGCCGTGCACGGGGCACATATTGTCTTCATTACCTTCTGGGATTGGTGATCTTCGCTGCTTCTTGTCAGGGCGCGGCCCCCGAGCCCCACCGAGCGTCGCTGCAGTGACGACTGGGGCTGCAGTCGGTGATTCTATCTTGTTTCTGCCTCGGTTCTTGGCCTTCCTGCTGCCTCCACCGGGAGTAGGACTAGATCCGGGCAGTCCCCCTGACTCGGAGGATGGCAGCGAGTGCCAGTTCCGTCCTTCGGCTGCTCCGGCGCATTTGTCTGCCAAACTGAAGAGCTCTGAGACGTCGCGGACCTCCCTGGTCGCGAGCTTCTCGAGCATCTTCCTGTCCCGGATGCCCTGCCGGAACGCCACCACCACAGAAGCATTTTGAATATGTGGGATGGTGTTCCGTACCTGGGAGAACCGCTGGATGAAAGAGCGTAGCGACTCCCAAGGTTGCTGCTGGACGGCGTGGAGGTCAAGCTCCGTGCCAGGCCGGGTGTAGGAGCTGCCGAAGTTGGCTACGAACTGTCGGCAAAGCTCTCCCCAGGAGGTGACGGAACCCTGGGGGAGGTTCATGAGCCAAGACCGAGCTGGACCGGTCAAGGCGACGGGGAAATAGTTGGCCATGACGGCTTCATTTCCTCCTGCGGCAAGTACGGCGGTGGAGTAGATCTGGAGGAATTCCGCCGGGTTGACGCTGCCGTCGTACTTCTCGGGCAGGTGTGGCCGAAACTTGCGCAGCCACTTCGCAAAGCGAAAATGAGGCGCGAGGGCTGCACACCCTGCTTCTGTCACCGCAGGTTCCGGTGCCGCGAACGCTGGGTTCGCACTGGGCACAGTGTACCCCGGTACGGGCAAGGCTGCACCATAGGCCGGGGGCGCCATCTGCAGTACATATGACTGTGGCATATTCTGCACGGCGCAGGCCTGGGGCAGAGATCGCATGGCGAAGGTCTGCTCTTCAGGCTGGGTCGAGGCCGACGTCACGCTGTTGTCAGCTTCTTGGCAGCGACGCCTTTCTCGGCGTTGCTCGAGGTATACCCGGGCATCTTGACCCGAGCGACACCGCTCCAGCTCTGTCCTTAGATCCATCGATTGAGGGCTGGCAGAGCTGGAGTCTGCCGTCTGTTCATCAACCACCGGCGTGCGTATTAGCGACACGGCCGGTTGGTCAGAGTGTCGTCTCCGCCGGAGTTGCGGGCTTGCGGCAGCGACGACAAGACGGTCTACCTCGAGAATCCACCGTTGGGTCGCTGCCTGAGGCGCGTCCCCAGCGGGCGGATTGTGCAGTAGCGCTCTTGCTGCAGCTAGCGCACCCCCTCCGGGTACGCCCGGCGCTACCGGAGATCTGACGCTGGTTGGAGCCTGCATTGCCGGGGTCGGCGCTGCCAGAGCCGGTTGCTGGCTCCCAGCTTGTACTGACACACTCCGTCCCGGGTGTGTTGGCTTGTACTCCCCCCTGGTCGCGGTTCGCCGCGGAGGCTGGGAGGTGAGCTTGCCGCCGAAGGGAGCTTGGTCATCTTCGTTGGCGGAAACTCGTCGCGCTAGGGGAAAAGCCCCCTACCTGGCGCGCCAAATGTCGAAGTGTTCGGTCGACACTTCCCCCGGGCCTGCACTGGGCAGCCCGCGGAGGTTCTTTTTTCGGAGGGGCTAGTTCCTAGCGGAGAGCTTGCGTAGATGGACGAGTTAGTGAGAGCTTGACACGGAGAGTTTTACGTGGTTCAGGCCGCCGGAGCGTAAAACCCTACGTCCACGGCGAGCTATGGAGCTCGCTGTATTGCTTGCTGCTCAGGGCCGGGGGCCTGAGCTTGGGGGTGAGTTACAGCTTGAGAGTGTATGGCTAGCGTATGAGTTGCAAAATGCGAACCCTTGCTATCGACGCCTACCCGAGCCTTTTATAGTCCAAGACTCGGGCGGCTTACAAGGGGAGCCGGGACCCGACAGGTGGTCCCGGGAAGATTGTCTATTGTCTACCGTATCTGTAGTTACGCCGGTAGTTGCCTCTGGCCGAAGGCTTCTGAGTCTTCATCTTGCCGCCCTGCCCATGCCGCACGCTAGTCGTAGTGGTTGATGACGGTGCAGGCGGCATGGGATGTCTTGTCGTAGCGTTTATTAGCTGGCAGGTTCTGACACCGCGCGCCAGTCTGTGATGCGACTGGGCGCAACGACACCTGACAGACGCGTGCTCCGCGTTTCCGCGCCTTGGGAAGACGCAAGCCTTGAATACCTTGTACGGGCAAGGTGTGGGGCGCCTTTACGCCCGCTGCCTACCGCTCGGGAGCAGGCAACACCGTTCTTCTGGCCACGTGGCGGGTCCGGAGCCCTTCTCTGAGGAGAGAAGGGTCCGGCCTGCGGGGCACGTGGAGCCTCCGGACCTCTCCCCGCAGAGGGGGAGGTCCGGCTTCTGTATGCCACGTGGCGGGCCCGGAGCTCTCCTCTGCGGAGAGGGAGGTCCGGCCCCGCTGGACGCATGGCGTCTTCGGACCTCTCTCCCGCGGAGGGGGAGGTCCGGCTTCTGTATGCCACGTGGCGGGCCCGGAGCTCTCCTCTGAGGAGAGGGAGGTCTGGCCCCGCCGGACGCGTGGCGCCTTCGGAGCTCTCCCTGCGGAGAAGGGCGAGTACCTTAGGCATTTTACCCTGTGCGCGGGGTACCCATATCTCAGGTACCGACAAACATCTTTTTGAGCTTCGTAACGATATAAAAGTTTTTGATGTCGTCGTAGAAGCATAACCAATATTTTAATCAATGACTTGCTCTAAGGATATCCTATCTTATCATTTTTCTTATAGGAAAGCTCTATTTAGGTGTTGTCCCTTAAACTTTTGTAATATAGATAATTATCTTTATGTTTACAAGCTTAATCTGTAACTATAAACTTCCTACCCAGCAAATTTTATTAGAGTGCACTAGATCTACCTCCCGGTTAGAAATATTATATATCCTAAAAACCTTCAAAAAATAAATAAATTCCGAAAGACACATCACACAACAATCAGTCCCTCCTCGCTTGTTGGACGAAAAGTGACCACCCTCGTCGAGTCCTACTCGAGTTCTCACAATCTCACAGAGCCTCCTGAACCCAAACGGAAACCCGAGGCAGCCGCCGGTTCACGGGCCCCGACCCGGCGATCCCAAATTCTTCACGTTGACGGCTTGACGCCTCGCCCACGAGTTGCCTTGTCCCTCCTACCCCTACCACGCGTAATCCCGCTTTTACCCGTCCCCTCCCCAGCTCCGCTTCCCTGGCCTCCTCCAATGGCCTCCACCTCCGCCTCCTCGCCCCTCGCTTCACCTTCCCGCCCAAACCCTAACCCTAGCACCGACGCAGATCCCCGATCTGACGTCCCCATGCCCGATGCCAGCGGCGACGGGTACGGCGGCGCATCCCCCACAAAGCGGGAGGAGGAGGAGGCGGGGGAGCCGCAGGAGGTGAAGCCGGAGCCGGCGGCGGAGGAGGAGCAGGCGCCGGCCCCGCGAAAGGCGCGCCTTCCTCGCGCGTGCAACAGCAAGCCCAGGCCCCCGCCGCCCCCGCGTCCGCCGGAGCGACCCCGCCGGCGCGCCGCGGCGGGCGGCGGCGGCGCGGACGAGACGCCGCAATGCCGCGTCGTGACGCCGCTCGTATCGGAGCCCGAGGCGCCCGCGGAGCTCCCGCGGTGGCGGCTCCGCTGCATGTGGGAGCTCGCCTCCGTCCTCAACTTCCTCCACGTGCGCGCCGTGCCCCTCCCCTCTCACGCCCGTACTCCCTGCCCCCTCGCCCGGCGTTGGAGCTCGCGGGGGTTCAGGTTCTGTTTCGTGCTGCGGGCTTCTGAGCTAGGGTTAGGGTTTGACGCCGCTATTGTACTGTTCTTGGTGAGTGCAGGTGTTCCGGCCTCTGCTGAACATCACCGCGGAGTTCACCGCGGAGGACCTTGAAGCGGCGCTTATCACTCCCAACAGTACGCTAGACGATGTGCATATGCCTCTGCTCAAGGTGGGCCCCCCTTTCATAGCCGTTTAATTTGAAGTTCATCATCACCCCTCTCTCTCCGCTGTGTGGTTGAGCTGGGCAACTACTCTGTAGCTTAGTTGTCACTGCACTTTTTCATTGGTTCATGGTCCAACGCAAAAGACTTGCTTCTTTCTTTGCTTGCAGTAAAGTTTGTTGATTCTATTGTTGCATGCCTTTTTGTTTATACTGAGAAGATGCTGCCTGTAGTTATACAAGCTTGTTGCTGAAGCTTTACATGGACCATTTGAGCAAATGCAATGATCGCTTGGGTCCTTCTCATTGGTATCTTGCTCAGCAGGTTCATGACCAGAATATGCTATCCTTCATATGCTAGCTTCTTGCTTATACAATGACCTGTCTTTCTAATTTGCTACACTGCATTTTATATTGTACATAGTTTGGCATTCAAACTTTTCCTTCAATCTGAGCTTGTTGGTCACACTTGCAGTCAATTCCTCCAGTAACTCGCATGGCTATGGGGCGTGGAACCTGGGTGACTGTCCTATGCAGGAAGCTGAGGGATTGGTGGCAATGGGTATATGACTAGTATTCAATGTTGCAAATAGTTTTGGGTAGATGGCAGCTATGACACTCTGTTCAGTTGGGAGCTAATATGGATCTGAACTGCAGGTTGCAGAAGGTGATGTGCCAATAGTTGCATCCCATGGGTTAGTTCAGCAACAAGACATGCTCGAGTTAATCTTGTGCTGCATTGTCATCTTGATGATTTCCCATTTGTTTCATCTTTCAGAACTGAAATTGAAACGTACAAAACACTGGAACCAGCGACTCGTTTAGTGATCTTGAAAGCAATATGTGATATTCGTGTTGAGGTATGTGCTTGTTTTCATTTTCATTTGACGACAAAGAGATCGCTGCAAAGCTATGTTAGCCTTGAGCCCTTGATGTTCCTATAATCTTGTTCTACTTTGGCGGTGTAGATCAGTCCCAATTATGCTGCCAAATTCAGTTGGATTTCAGTATTTGTAATTCAGTACCTGTTTCCTAAAAATGGGCACAATACGCGATGAATACCCACCCGCTTTTTTTCAGTGTTTAAAACTTCTGTAAGTATTAACTGCTAGTCTCAACGTACAGATAAGAAATTCATCTATGATAGACAATTAGTTCCGGCATCTTCTATGGTGGCTTCAGTTATACTTGCCATAAATCCTGTCATATGAACTTACTGAGATTTCAGTGAGAAGATGCTGCTAAAAATGATATTTTCTGAGTAATTGCTCCCTACCACTGTCGTATGCTTTCGACCAGGGCGAAATGCTACAAATGATACACAAAAATGAAATCTCCAGACAAGATCTTTCCTTTTTTTTTCTTTTTGAACTAGACCGGGCCAGGAAGGGCGAACCTGGCACAGTGGTAGAGTCCCCCCACTTGCGTCCTGGAGGTCTTGGGCATCCTCCTTGCAAATTAAGCAAGGGGAAGGCTGCCTAGAAATTTCCTTCACTGGACCCCACATTGTGTGGGAGCTTTCAACACTGGTACACTTTTTAAACTAGACCGTGCCACTTCATGACTAGACGTTTTCTCCTCACTCAACTTCTGAGGATGAGTCCTCACACTAGATCTGATGCTTTATACTAGAAACAAATAGTACCCATGATAAAACAAGTGTATAGCCCACCCCAATGTGCTTGGGACAAAAGGCTTTGTTGTTGCTGATAAAACAAATGTATATGCCTTATTGCAAACAGACACTTTGTCTGCTGTCACAGGCAAATTAAACATAAGGAAGGGATGCGGGATTTATCCATTTTGTTTTTGTTGTAAATAGGTTGACACTTGTCTTTCATGTTAACTGCATCACATCTATTATTTTTGACAAGATATATCTGACTATCAAGTATCAAGCATAAATTTTGCAGCAAGAAGATATTCGGAACTTTATTGACAGTTCCCTCAAGCATGGATATGACCTTTCTACCTTTCGTAAAGAAAGGGTTGGGGGAGATTCTCTTGGAATCTGCTGAGTAACAGGGAGGTGGGAGACCCCTTGGCTGCGCTTAGGGCTGCGCAGGGGAGAAACCAGCAGCGAGGAGGCGTGGGGGCAGCTGCGCAGTACGTAACGTGGGGGACAAAGTAGCTGGTCACGGCGGCTAGGGTTAGGGTTCGAAGCCACCGTGATCCAAGGAGAACAGCCCTCAACGGGGATTCTTATTTTTTCCTGGATGCTCAAAACATGAGGGAGGGGGGCTGCTTATAAAGGGGGGACAGGACCCCCCCTTTGGCCGCAGCCTACTCCTAGTCTGTTTGGGGATAATCCCCCAAACTGACTAGGATTCTTTTCTTCCCTTTTTTTAGTCTATTTCTTTCTATCTAAACTGATTCAATCTATAACTCCCTTTTATTCCTAAACATTATCTAATTAATTCTTCTAAATATTTTCCTGGTGCGGCTGCAGGGCCTGGCCGGCCTAGTTGTGGTCTTTGTGGGCCCCACGCCGACCATATTGGCGGCCCACAAATGCATCCACAACATTTCCCCCCTTCCCGACAAAGAGCTCGTCCTCGAGCTTAAAGGAGGGGTGCTTCATCCTGAAATCTTCTAGTTGCTCCCATGATGAATCAGCTTCAGAATGTCCTGCCCATTTGACGAGTAGCTCCCAGACACCTCTGTTCAAACGCGCCCTTTGTACTTTTTCAGGCGTAGGTACAACACGTCCATGCAGAAGTGGTGGTAAAGGCACCACCTGTATGGGAGTAGGACCTTCAAATTTCTTTAACAGGGACACATGGAAGACATCATGTATCCTTGCTTGAGGAGGCAACTGAAGTTTATATGATACAGTCCCAATGCGTTGAATGATCTGATATGGTCCAAAATATTTTGGTCCAATCTTTGAAGAAGGCGTCGTCATTACTCCCACAGCTGTCCTCTGATGAAGCCGCAGCCAAACCCAATCACCAATCTGAAATTCCACCTCTCGGCGGAACTTATCTTCATAGCTTTTCATGGTGACTTGTGCTTGTACCAACCTGTTCTTGATTTCAGCTAAGAATTCATCTCTATTCTTTAGCTGTTTATCCACTGCTGCTACTCTAGATACGCCCGGTTGGTAACCAACAAGAGCCGGAGGGTCCCTACCATAGACCACTCTGAAGGGCGAGCATTTGAGGGCCGTCTGGTAGGAAGTGTTGTAGCAATACTCAGCCCAAGGAAGCCACTGCAACCAAGTCTTTGGTCGGTCACCAGCCAAGCAGCGAAGGTACACAGTGATGATCTTGTTGACGACCTCAGATTGGCCGTCAGACTGCGGGTGGAAGGCCGAGCTGAAGTTGGACACCGGCTAGCCGGAACAAATCTGACCAGAAGAGGCTGGTGAAGACGGTATCACGATCACTGACGATGGAGCAGGGAAAGCCGTGTAGTCGTACAATGTCGTCGAAGAATGCCCGCGCCACTGATGCAGCACTGTAAGGGTGGCTTAGGGGAATGAAGTGGGCATACTTGGAGAAGCGATCTACCACTGTCAAGATCACTGATTTCCCACCAACTTTCGGAAAACCTTCAATGAAGTCCATGGAGATATCACTCCAGACTTCCGACGGTATAGGCAGCGGTTGTAGCAGGCCGGCTGGATGAAGATGATCAGTCTTGTTGCGTTGGCACGTAGCACACCCGCGGACATACTCACGCACCCGCCGTAGCAAGGACGGGTTGTAGAAGGAGAGGCGTAGCCGATGCACTGTCTTCTGGATGCCTTCGTGGCCCCCATCATGCGCCTCAGCTAGGAGAGAGGGCCACAAGGAGGACTTGTCGGGAACGAAGAGCTTCCCCTTGTGAAGTAGAAGGCCGTCGCGTTCGGCCCAGTCAGCAGGTGCGACTCCCTCCCGGAGTTGGGCACATAGCTGTTGCGCCTGCTGGTCTGTAGCGATCTCCGCGCGGAGCGAGTCGAAGAGTGGAAAGACTGGCGCGGATATGGCGTGAATAACTATGTCTTCCTCGTCGCGGCGGGACAGGGCGTCAGCTGCCCCATTCAAGCGCCCCGGTCGGTACTCAACCTGCAGATCATAACCAAAAAGTTTGCTCACCCAAGCATGTTGGGGAATCGTCGTGAGTCGCTGATCCAGGATATATTTCAGGCTGAAGTGATCAGTCCGAACAGTGAAGGGACGACCCCACAAGTAAGGCCGCCAATGACGTACGGCCTTCACAAGACCGATTAGCTCACGCTCGTATGCCGGTAGCTTATGATGGTGAGTCGCTACAGCGCGGCTGAAGAATGCTATGGCGCCGTCGCCCTGGTGTAGAACCGCCCCAAAGCCGGCGCCGGACGCGTCGCAGTCGACGATGAAGCGCTTGTCGAAATCCGGCATTTGAAGTAGAGGCGCTGTCATCAACGCCTGCTTGAGTTGGGAGAAAGCATCCTGCGCATCATCAGTCCAGCGGAATGCTTCCCGCTTTAGTAGGGCGGTGAGGGGTGCGGCCACCGCACCATACCCCGCAATGAACTTGCGGTAGTAGCCGGTGAGCCCGAGGAAACCTCGCAAGGCTCGTAAGGACCGAGGTGTAGGCCAACGTTCCACGGCCTCCACCTTGGTCGGATCCATTGCCACGCCGTGAGCGGATATGATGTGTCCTAAGTAGGACACAGTCTCCTGGCCGAAGAAGCACTTAGATTTCTTCAGGAACAACTTGTTTGTCCGTAGTGTCTGGAACACCTGCTTGACGTGCTGAAGGTGTTCGACCCAGGTCCTGCTATACACCAATATGTCATCAAAGAAGACAAGCACAAATTTTCTGATGTAGGGGTCGAGGACGTCGTTCATCAACGACTGGAACGTGGACGGCGCATTGGTGAGGCCGAATGGCATCACCAAGAACTCATAGTGGCCTCGATGAGTTCGGAATGCTGTCTTTTCAATGTCGTCTGAGTGCATGCGCACTTGAAAGTAGCCGCTGCGGAGGTCAAGCTTGGTGAAGAACCTTGCGCCGCGAAGCTCGTCCAGTAGCTCGTCAACCACCGGGATCGGGAACTTGTCTTTCAAAGTTCTGGCGTTGAGCTCGCGGTAGTCGATGCAGAAGCGCCACGTGCCGTCGGCTTTTCGGACCAACAGTACTGGCGAGGAAAATGCAGATGTGCATTCTCGGATGATGCCTTGGCGAAGCATCTCGGCGCATTGCTTCTCAATCTCGTCTTTAAGAAGCTGGGGGTAGCGGTACGGCCGGACAGCTACTGGAGTTGTGCCCGGCAGGAGCCTGATTTGGTGGTCGTGGCGTCGTGCAGGAGGAAGCCCGCGTGGCTCGTCGAAGAGGTCCTGGAAGCCATCCAGGAGGGCGCCCATCATATCAGTAGGTGGTGCTAGAGAGGCACATACCGGAGCTGAACTTCGCAGCCCCGTCCAGATCACCTCACGGTCCCCGCGCCACAATTTCATCGTGAGGTCCTCAAGGTTCCAGAGAATGGGTCCCAAAGATCGCAGCCACTGGACTCCTAGAACAAAGTCGAAGCCGTCCAGTGGGAGTGCGTAGCATATGACGTCGAAACGATCCCCTGCAATCATCAAGGGTACACGTGGACAGATGCCTGTACAGGAGATAGAGTCGCCGTTGGCGACTCGGACGCCGACGCCTGATCGTGGCAACATCATCAGGTCGAGCTCCTTGATGAGTGGTTCCCTGATGAAGGTGTGAGTGGACCCTGTGTCGACCAATGCTGTCAGTAGGTTGCCGTGGACGTAGACCTGGAGCTTCATTGTGTTGGCGAAGTCGATGCCGGTCAGGGCGTGTAAGGAGATGCCCATATCAGCTACGGTCGCGTCAACGTCATCATCGTCGTCAAGCTCCAGAAGGAAGATTCCTTTGCCGGCACACTTATGGTCCGGTGTGTACCGTTCAGGGCAGTGATAGCACTCGCCGCTTGCCCGCTTAGCAGCCATCTCATCGGGTGTAAGGCGTTTGAAGCGTGGGCGAGAAGATGCCGTTGTTGACGATGTTGGGGCGGGTGCTGTAGAACTGCCACTTGAGGCCGTAGCAGAGGCGCGGGACACAATAGAAGAGCGTGTGGAGCGTTGAGAGGCGGCGCCCTTCTGTATTCCGCTATCTGTTATTGCCGCAAGTCGACGTTCAAAGGCTCTGGCCAGACTCATGGCGGTTTGTAGATTAGTGGGAAACTGCAGCTCCACATCCGTTCTAAGTGGCTCGCCGAGGCCAGCTGTGAAGAGGTTGATCTGCTGGCGCTGGCTGAGGTCCTCGCAACGACAAAGAAGGACCAGGAATTGACGCTGATATTCCTCAACCGTGCCAGTACGACGGAGATCTTTAATTTCCGCCAGGTCGTTGGAGCGGAGCGGAGGCCCGAAGCGCATGTTGACGAAGTCCGCGAACCGCTCCCAGGACACGATGCCACAGTCACGTTCTAGAGCAGTGTACCACTCGGCCGCGACACCCTCCAGGTGGAGAGACGCGAGCCACACCTTTTCTTCTGGCATCGTACGTGTCCCTCGGAAGTATGTCTCACACTTGGTGAGCCAGGGCAGCGGATCTGTTTCCCCGTTGAACTTGGGGAAATTGACCTTGTGACGACGCAGCCCGCTGTCGTCGAAGGTCGGGCGTCCCGGTGGGCGCCTGGTACTGTAGTGGTCGTCGTTGCCGCCATGGCCGCCGCTGCCACCGCCGCCGCTCTTGCCGTTGCCGCAGCTGCGGGGAAGGTTGCTGCCCTGCGGTGAGTTTTGTTGCAAGTCCTCGCCACCGGAGAGCTCCCGCTCCGGTGCCTTCTCAAAGCGCGCAAGGCGCATATCGTGGCGGTCCAAGCGCTTGTTGATGGTGTCTATCTGCCCCATCATCTTGCTCATCATGTTGCCGAGATCTTGGAGGGTGAAAGTCCCAGAATCGTCCACGGGGCCGGACATGGTCGCTGCCCCGGAGTCTCTTGATACCAAATGCTGAGTAACAGGGAGGTGGGAGACCCCTTGGCTGCGCTTAGGGCTGCGCAGGGGAGAAACCAGCAGCGAGGAGGCGTGGGGGCAGCTGCGCAGTACGTAACGTGGGGGACAAAGTAGCTGGTCACGGCGGCTAGGGTTAGGGTTCGAAGCCACCGTGATCCAAGGAGAACAGCCCTCAACGGGGATTCTTATTTTTTCCTGGATGCTCAAAACATGAGGGAGGGGGGCTGCTTATAAAGGGGGGACAGGACCCCCCCTTTGGCCGCAGCCTACTCCTAGTCTGTTTGGGGATAATCCCCCAAACTGACTAGGATTCTTTTCTTCCCTTTTTTTAGTCTATTTCTTTCTATCTAAACTGATTCAATCTATAACTCCCTTTTATTCCTAAACATTATCTAATTAATTCTTCTAAATATTTTCCTGGTGCGGCTGCAGGGCCTGGCCGGCCTAGTTGTGGTCTTTGTGGGCCCCACGCCGACCATATTGGTGGCTTCAGTTATACTTGCCATAAATCCTGTCATATGAACTTACTGAGATTTCAGTGAGAAGATGCTGCTAAAAATGATATTTTCTGAGTAATTGCTCCCTACCACTGTCGTATGCTTTCGACCAGGGCGAAATGCTACAAATGATACACAAAAATGAAATCTCCAGACAAGATCTTTCCTTTTTTTTTCTTTTTGAACTAGACCGGGCCAGGAAGGGCGAACCTGGCACAGTGGTAGAGTCCCCCCACTTGCGTCCTGGAGGTCTTGGGCATCCTCCTTGCAAATTAAGCAAGGGGAAGGCTGCCTAGAAATTTCCTTCACTGGACCCCACATTGTGTGGGAGCTTTCAACACTGGTACACTTTTTAAACTAGACCGTGCCACTTCATGACTAGACGTTTTCTCCTCACTCAACTTCTGAGGATGAGTCCTCACACTAGATCTGATGCTTTATACTAGAAACAAATAGTACCCATGATAAAACAAGTGTATAGCCCACCCCAATGTGCTTGGGACAAAAGGCTTTGTTGTTGCTGATAAAACAAATGTATATGCCTTATTGCAAACAGACACTTTGTCTGCTGTCACAGGCAAATTAAACATAAGGAAGGGATGCGGGATTTATCCATTTTGTTTTTGTTGTAAATAGGTTGACACTTGTCTTTCATGTTAACTGCATCACATCTATTATTTTTGACAAGATATATCTGACTATCAAGTATCAAGCATAAATTTTGCAGCAAGAAGATATTCGGAACTTTATTGACAGTTCCCTCAAGCATGGATATGACCTTTCTACCTTTCGTAAAGAAAGGGTTGGGGGAGATTCTCTTGGAATCTCATACTGGTATGTAGATTTTTTTGTACTAAAATGTCCCATGTTTATTCCATAAAATACCATGCTAATCAAGTCATGCTAAACAGGTATGAAGATGACGAGATTCTTGGACATAGACTGTATCGTGAAATTAGACGAGTTGAACAAATCAAGAAGGAGCCAGGAAAGAGATCCAGGGGAAAAGGAGGGTCTTCAGCTATCGCAGTTGTGTCCTATCAGTGGGAAACTGTTGCATCCAATTTTGATGAGTTTGATGATGTTGCAGTAAGTTTTAAATTGTCTTCCCCATGACCATGCTATAGAGTGAAGTGTTAAATACCATTCCCCCTCTTACCCATACATATGAATGAGAGACAAAAACTGTTCAAGTTCTAATTACAAAAGCTTGCAGTTAAATTATCAACTTTGCGTGTTAAGCTTATATGGCCATTTCAGCATCTAACATGTGGATTATTATATGCTCCATTTGAGGATTATGAATTGGGTTTATACTTTGCTCTTTTCTGACTGGGATATCCTCTATGGTGTCCCTTGGTTCCCCAAGGAAAACAAAGTTTTTCCCTTAGTTTTATAACATATTTTATTGTTATTATTTTATTGCACATGCCGCACGGCCAGTCGGCCATGGATATGACAAAGAACAATCCAAAATAAAGAATAGGCATTGATGGAGGTAGACTTGATGTGTTAGCCAGAATTCATATTTTAAATTGATCTGCATGAGAAATAAAATAAATTCAACGATAGACGCAACAACTTTATAAAATATGCTAGTGGTTATTTGGCTGGATTTTTCCTTTTTTTTTCTTTGTTATTATTGGAAGAACGGCCTTTCCCCTGTGTACTTATCATTTACCAATCTATCAATATCTTTTTGAATATGTTATGTGACCAGCAGAACATAGAAAAAGGTTTAATTTGTAACACTATTTTTTATTTGTGTTTCTTTAGCGACTTTATCATTTTAACGATTCATAGGCAAGACATTAAGACAATAGAGGGAAACTTCTGGTTGAGTTATGAATTGTGAATGGTAAGCTGCAGCCTGCAGTAGCCAGTAGAATGGAAAAAGTACATGCACTACTGTTACTGTCCTGTGAACTGTTGGCATAGAAGTGAACTTGTATGACATTGTTTCAACCATTTCCCATGGTACATCAAGACATCAAGTGTCTTGTTGTCTCTTGTTTGGAGAAACCATGTCGATGCCTACCAAGTTGAAATTGTATCCTGCAACCTATTCATCAGCATCTAGAAATATTGTGTCTTTGCTTGCCTAGTATTCTAGTTGTCATAGGCTGATTAGTTTCATAGATTATTTTTTGGAAGAAATACGGATATGAAATATTAATCTTATGCTACCTGTACCAAGATATCAAGTCTTTCACTCCTGTCTGTTCATTGTAGTTATTTTATTAATATTAGTACTTTCATGCCCTTTTCTATTTAGGAAAAACTCATTTCAAGTCGGAACCGTACTGAGGTCTCCCTCGGGAAGAAACTGAAGATAGAATATCTTCCGGAGATAGAAAGGATCCATAAGGTATGCAGCTTGTTCAACTTTGCCTCGTAGATCATGTTGCTGGAGGATCATTTTGTTTCAACTAGCTAATCAATCGTTTCGTATTCACATGCAGAAGAAGGAGAGGTTGCTCAAAAAGCAACAGAGAGAAGCCCTCCTCCTTGATAGCTACTTGACATCAGATGGACATACTACTGGGCGCTCTCTCCGTGATAGAAAGCCAGTGACATATACATTTGGTAATCTTCAAATGAATTAAATATTTCTTTGTCCGTATTGCTCTGTGCTGTTACAAAGATGACCAGAGTAGGAAATATAAATGATGCTTCGCTGACATGTGACCTCAACCTGTTTTTTTTCATCCTACACGGGACTGTACTTTTGAATTTAAGATGGTACCTATTTTTTTCCTTGTTGTTTTGAACAGAATACCACTAAAGTGATTCTCAGCTGTTAATACGTTTTAGTTTTTTTCCTCGAGTTAGTATCTGACTAACATTTTATACATCAATGCCCTATGGGCCCTAAACAGTTATCCCTCTGTTCTTCATATGACTTGGTTAGTTCAATTTGACTAACCAATGTCATACATAAAAAATTGGAGGGAGTACTTTTTAGTATGAGCTATTGGTTCCCAAAAGCAGATTAATGACCAAATTTATAGAAACAATGAGTTCAGGTGGATACGTGACATCCTGACCTGTATCCATGGAATTAGATAGCTGCAATTCAATGTTGGATCTGCTTACCTGAACATGTTATTCAGTAGCAGATTTGTTGATTACTTCCATTGATAGCATTTTCACCTAAATGTAGTCAATAGCATTGGTGGACCACTGGAAGAAAAAAGATCATTCTGACTAGGCGACTATTGTACTGCAATGAGTTTATGTTCAGTCTTTGGAACCATGTGTGCACTTCTGACTAGTTTAAATTTAAAACATAAAAGTGAATCTATGTTGCCTGGTTCACTGATTTACTTAACTTCTAGTTAGGGTTAGTTATGAAGTTATCTAAGTTAGTGAACTTTAGTACTGATTATTTTAACTAGCTGGAAGTTAATTCAACCACCTGGTGATGCGGTGGACCAGACATAGTTATTCCTAGCCGTTGAACCCTTGTGCAGTGTTTTCTGTTCTTTCCTTCTTGCATTCACGTGTTTGTGGTGATCAAATATTTTCTGTTGATCAGTTTGATCATTTAGTTTGGTTGGTTAAATTCCGCATATGTTCTGATCACAAGGTTTCACTTTATTTACAATGCAGATGACTACGATCGGTCAATTAATGAAGCCATTAAAATAACCAAGTATGCAAATCATATCTTCAGCTTGATATTTTTCATTCAGAAGGTTTTCCTTATGGGATGAGAGACAAGAACTTTTTAGCATACTTATGTGTGACATTCTTGTACAGGAAAACTGAGGAGAACTCAGCTGAGCCTGTTGCTTCTGCCAATAGAAGAGGGCTTACTCCAAGATCGGAAGCACCAAGCAATGGGAAGTTAAATGGCACATCACCTACCGACAACGAATTGTATGATGGGAACTCATCGAAGTCAGATGACTACCAAGATAGTGATGACCAAGAAAATGAGCTTGATCGCAGGTATCTTTCTTACTTGAGGTGTTAATCCATACCCTACTGAAAGTAATGGGCTCCTGAAGATTTGTATTTTTTGTAACAGCAATCGACGGAGGAAAAGGTCTCAAAGATACACACACGACTTTGTTGAGGCTGTTTCCGATACTGACCTGAACTTTGACAGTGATGATGATATTATGGGAGAGGCAGTGTATGATGAGGAATACCTGAGAAGTCGCAAACAGCATAAGGCATCAAGTGCTTCTGAGGATGATGAAGAGTTTCGGTTGGAAGAAGATGCTGAAGATGAAGAGGAATATTCGCTGAGTACCAGCGAAGATATAGAGGAGCCTCAGAGGCATAAAAATTTGGAAACCCGTGGCCGGCGCGGGACCAAACTGAGATCTATTGATGAAATCCAGACAGGTCTCAGACGCAGCAAGCGTTCTTCTCGTCCACGCATTAACTATCAACAATACGATTTTTCAGACACGGATACAGAGCCAGGAACGACAAGAAAATCTGATGCATCAGATCCTGGTGCTGGCTCTGATGCTGAGAATGATATGGAGCTCTCAACATCAAGTCAAGAGCAAGGGGGAGAAGAGGATGATAGTCCTGATTTACTAAACGATAATAATGTTAATAATAAAATGGAGGACAATTCAGTAGCAGAAAATAAGGAACAAGGTGAGGAGCAGCAGCAGCCACAACAGCACCCTGTAGAGAAGATGGATCCTCCTAACAAGGAACGTGAAAATGTTGGGAGAACATTCTTAGATCTAAATGAGCTTGCACCTGGAGGTGGCTTTGACGATGGACCAGGCTTGACCATGAAAGATGATATGAATAACAGTTAGGAAATAAGTGTAGCTATAGATTTGAGCGTGTGTGGTTGGTTTCAGACTTCCGAGCAAGGTGTAAATGCGTGGTTGGTCCACTATGACAGATGAATGGGCCTCTAATGATTGGTGGACCTATATTTGGGTGACTGCTGCATTGATGTGACAGGAGAGGGCTGAGGTTTCAGTGGATGCAGGGGATAGCTTCGTCAAATGTTATCTGAGTGCTATTTCAACTTTGAAACCATGAGTAAGTTTTGCATTCTGTTATGTACACTAAATGAAGGCGCACACCAACCAATTGCTGCTGTATTGTGGCTAGACAGATTGATGCTGTATTATGGTCAGTTCTGTAGGATATAAATTATCACCTTCATTTCTTTAGTTTTAGGAGCGATTACATAATGTAAACTCTTGTGGTATTATCTATGGAGGAATCATGTACACCTGAACGATGTCTTCGGCATTTATGATACACTTTTCCCACATGTAGATTTTAGTTTTATAAGTCTATAAAACAAGGAGCAGTAGTTCTGTATCTATATCTGACTGACTGATTTATTCGGTCACCTATGTAGCTGATCCTGGACTGTTGCATATTAATGCATTGGCAAATTTGAAGTACTCTGAATTTTGTTTCCAAGACAGAATAGGGCATGTATTTAGCTGATGTTGTAGGAGCCCTTGGGCGTTGTATCCATTGCAGTGGCTGTCAATGAGACTGATATATTGTTGCATCTGAAATTAGAGCTACATTGTGCATTAGACTCTTAACGCAAATACACGCAAAAGTATGCAACAATAGCTTGGGTATTACATTCTGCATTGCAATGTCATGTGAATAGAGCCATATTTGGCGTGTTCCACAGTGGCAGCTTCCAACAACCAAGTTTATACCTGTATATGTGTGCTGAGGACTTCTCCACATTATTTGCTGTTCTTACCATGGTCTATAAATGTGCACCATATTGCCAAAGAATAAATAGGAATGGGCTGCATTATTCGTCAATTAGATTAAATAATAACTACTCCCTCTGTTTTGAAATAAATGACGTTTAGAACATAAAATCTAGTTCAATTTGAATTAAATTAGCTGTTCTAAACGACATTTATTTTAGAACGGAGGGAGTATTTGTCGTTAAAATTCGATGAGGACTGTACGTGGGGATATATTTAGCTTAACATCATTTAGGACCTATGATGTTTGGAATCTGTACTGTTCTATGTCGTGGCCACAATTTTTGGGTTTAATTGCAATATATATGCACATGATTATCATACATAAATCGTCACAACCATCTGGCAGTAAACAACTCATTCTCAATTCAAAATCAAACATCCTTCTCAAACGCTCATCAAGCTCAGCAAGGCAAGCATCACTCCCGCCATCATCGTCGCCAACGCCGGAGCTCCTGCCCTGGCCACCGAGCTCGGCGCCGCCCCTGGCGGAGGAGACCTGCCGCCGGCCGCCGAGCTCTTGATGGGGCACGCGTAGTTGCACTCGGCGGGGTCGACGACCCGGTACACGCCCTTGCTGGTGAGCAGGTACACGTCCTTGTCGTTGTCCTCACCGAAGGAGAAGATGTAGCCCAGCGACGGCAACGAGCTGCCCGCTGCGACGTCGCACGGGATCGGCGAGCTCTTGGAGCAGCTGAACGTCAGCGAGGACACGTTGTACACGCCGCTGTCCTCCGGCGACTCGATCCCCGCCCACATCGACTTTGCGTAGAGGTCGGCGTACAAGTACCTGCAAGAAGAAGAGGTCCATCATCTGCAATGGGCGAGTGACGCGCGAGAGAGAAGCAACGAGGTGGTTGGAGGTGCGGCGAGTTGGGTCAATTACCTGCCGTTGAGGCAGGGGTCGGTCATGGAGCGGTAGACGTAGCCGCCGGTGACGGAGGCGGAGCCGACGTTGCTGTTGACGGAGTTGTGGGCGTAGCCCATGACGGGGCCGATGGCGTTGATGGAGTCGGCGGAGGTGTTGCCGCCGGGGGTGGACGCCGGCGTGTACAGCTGGTGTCCCTCGAACACGCGCCACCCGTAGTTGCCGCCCTTGATTATCAGATCAACCTCCTCGTACACCGCCTGGAAAATCCACAGATTGAAATCCAACCAAACATGCTCGAACTGAAGTTCAACTCCCGCGTTCCAAAATGCCAGTGCAGATTTTGATCCAGATCTGTGTTGCAACTCGATACCACCTGTCCGACGTCGGCGCAGTACATGTACGACGGCTTGCCGGAGTCGAAGCTGCACCGCCAGGGGTTCTTGAAGCCGAGGGCGTACACCTCCGGCGCGAACTTGGGATCCACGGAGAAGGGGTTGTCCTTTGGGATGCCGTAGTTTCCCCAGCCAGAAGTGGCGTTGCCGGCTGCAGATTCATAGCAGCAGCATTCTATCATCAAAAGCTTGCCACCACATCAAGATGGGCAGTTTAATTTACAGAGCATAGTGCAAAGTTGCAGGCATTTTTTTTACTTGTTTTACTACAGTCGATTCGGACCGTTTTGACTGCCGATTTTACAATTAAAATCGAGTTCTTGATGCAGAGACGGAGAAGTGAAATCAAGTTGCGTTACTTGGTATGGCGTTGATGTCGATCCTGATGATCTTGCCGAGCAGCGTCTTCTTGTTCTGCGCGAAGTTCCAGGGGTCTCCGACGCCGCCGCCGTCGCCCATCATGAAGTACATGTAGCCGTCGGCGGGGCCGAAGAGGATCTGCCCGCCGTGGTGCGTGGTGAACGGCAGTCCCAGCGTCATGATCCTCCTCACCTCCGTCGGGCTCGCCGCCGTTGCCTGGGATACAGACACGAGCGGAAGGTAGTAGCCAATCAGCTCCGCACGCTGGCGGCGACGGATCGGGTTTGTCGATCGAAAGCCGAGGCGAGTAGTGTGCGTACCGTCGACGGCGAGTCGGATGTGCCGTTGGCGGTGTACTCGGCGATGACGCTCTGGAACTGGCACGGCAGCGCGCCGTTGTCGGAACTGAGCTTGGCCGGGTCGCAGCCGACGTCGGAGTTGCACGCGCAGCGGCCGGCGCACGTCGCCGACTTGGCCTTGTCGCAGCTGTAGGAGACGAAGAACCGGCCGTTGGTGGCGAACTCCGGGTGGAAGGCGAGGCCGAGGAGGCCGAACTCGTTGTCGAAGTGCACCTCGTCGGTGAGGTCGAGGAACGGGTTGGCCGCGTCCATCGTCATCGTCTCGCCGGAGCCGTGCGCCGGCACGGTGGCGAGGAACACCTTGCCGGCCTGGTTGCTCAGGAACACGCGTCTGGAGCCGTCCGGGTGCGCCGCCATGTTTAGGAACGAGCCGTTGCCGATGCGCTCCAGGCACATGCCGTTGAGCGGCGGGCGGGCCGTCGCGTTGAACGCCGCGCCCGCGCCGTCGAAGCAGGCCGAGGCCTTCTCGCCGCCGAGCGCGCCGCAGAAGTCGCTCGCGGACTGCCACACGTCGGTGAGCCGCGTCGCGCCGCCGTTGGGGCGCGGCTGGAACGGCGAGCCCGGGATGCGCACGTCCTTGCAGGTGTCCCACACCTTGCCGCAGTAGCTCGCCGCCGCCGGTTTGGTGGTGAGGCGGCTCGACGCGCCGGTGGAGCTGCATAGCAGCGGCACTGTACGCGGGCTCGCCGTGACGGTGAACAGCTCGTCGGCGTACGGGTCGCATCTCTGCTTACCACACGGCAACGATGGCCGCTGCATGCCTCAGTGCTGGAACGCCGACCCATAACTCACGGAAACCCATGGACTGAAACAGAGCCTACCGCGCAGAGGATGCTCTTGACGATGTCGCCGCACGCCGTGCCGGAGATGTTCATGGCGGCGAACTCCCTCCGGATGGCGGCGTCGTCCGTCGCGTTGCAGCAGGCGGTGCCGTTGTACCCGCAGAAGGAGAGGGACCCGTTGACCGTCCTCGGGAACGCTGCTCCGTCGACACCACCACGATCAGAGACATCATCTCCAACCCATAGCAAAGAAACACACGCACGACAATTTAATCGAGGCAAGGAACACAAATTGCAAGAACACCATACAAGAATCCAAGCACAATTGCGCGCAATGGCCATCCCGGACCGCAGCCATGAATAGCACGGCGGCGAGGAACGCCGCTCCGGTCACCGTCGACGACCTCATGGCGCCTCAGAGAAGAGCAGTGTGAAATCGCTCAAGAGACAGCAACTGTGGGTTGCCTTTATAGAGGATGGAGGAGGCAGGGGTTGACCAAGAATTGGGATCAACAAGACAACCAAGTTGTAGTTTTGAGTAAGTTTTAAAAGTTTCCACATGCAGGATGGGACAATATCTGAATATTTTATCATGTGATGGGCATTAGCAAAAGCTTAGCTCCAACGATGTGATTAAACAAGGATCAGAGGAGACAAATGTACCTGTTTGGGATTGTGAAAGTGACTGGGTTAGATCTAATGCCAAAATTGTCAACGGGGACTGAGCAGCTTGAAGAATGGAGCACAGATGCTGCAGTGTCAAATTTGGTTCTGTTCGATGTGCATTTTTTAAAACCTGAGACAATGAACGTGGATCCTTCTGGTGGCACAGACTGCAACCTTGTGTTCATAATAAGTAGCGTCACCAAAAAATGCAGTTTCCATGTGTGTACAATCAGATAGCTTTCAGACAAAATTTTGTCTTTAACATGTCAGGCATAGAAATTTGTTCGTATTAGCACATTCAGATTTGCACCGTTGAGTACGGATCTAAATCTTCAGAACATGGGATCTGATTGCGTCCCCTTCAGCTTGGACAATAGCTAGAAGTGGTGTATGAGCGTCCGACTCTCAAGAGGTGGATCCAGCAGCAAAGATTGACCTTGAAAAGAAAAACATAAAATAAAGACGCTTTAGGAACAAAAAGGTGGTTACTGGACAACTGCTTCAAAATGTTTTCTGCACAGATGTCTAAACAAGAAGCAAATACATGTTTTGCAAATGCGTGTTCACTGTTTATAGCCCCTACCATCAGACCATCATTCAATGTAACTTTGTCACTTGTTGGAAAAATAGCAACTTTTTCGACCGAATATTGTCTCGTTGAGCCGTCTAAGTTCAATCGACACGAATGAAGGTGCACCTAGATATAATAATATGAACAATCCTGCAGGGGTGGTCTCCTTGATCCCTTGTATAAAGATAGGGAATTGGGGAATATTTTTCGGTTTCTCGTGGACCAAATGAAGTCAGGTGTCTGTACCAAACGTGAGTAACAAGAGCAATCAGGATCATCTATCTTCAGTTCATTTCTGGTGCTACAAGTCAGCCGATTAGATGCACACTCATTTCCATGATATAAACTCAATTTTGAGTTCAGTTGTAAGTGACTAACATGTTAAAGAAAACAGCCGTGACCTATTTATTTAATTATTTTGCCTTGAAGGGCGGACCTGACGCAGTGATAGTGTGTCTCCACTTGTGTCCTGAGGTCTCGGGTTCGAACCAGCCTTTTGCAGCACTTGTGTCCTGAGGTCTCGGGTTCGAACCAGCCTCTCTGCAAAAGCAGAGGTAAGATTGTCTAGAAATAACCCTTCTACAGACCCACGTGTGTGAGAACCCCACATGTGTAGGAGCCTTCGGCACTAGATGTGCCTCCATTTAATTATTTTGCCTTGATGCTCTGGGAATACTGGCAATCAGCAATATATACGCACATGATAAAGGAGACAATGTGTCATTGTGACATGCTAAATGATTTTAAGTGACGACCGTACAAGCTAAATCCCAGGTGATCGTCAAGGATTTCCTCTGTAAGACGTGAATCCCAGAACGCATGGTTAGCTAGCTGCAATAGTATAAGCATGAATCGGGGGAAGCATCATAGTGCGACGCATGAACAACGATGTTGAGACTTCCAGACTTACAGGAAACAACACGGAGAATCCACATAAATATTTGTAAATTCAATTTAATACATATGTCCTCATCATATTTGCTTAACTTGTCAGCATCAAATCTCCTGACAGAGCAAGACTGGCATTGGCATTCACGCATACAATGATTTCTATTTTATCATTAACTGTGGCTTGTTCTCCACAATTTTCTGCATAGCTTACCTGCTTAGTCATTCTTTTCAGTGCAAATAGTCGACAACATAGGACATACCAGTAGTGTTCCTCACGACTCTTATCTGAATATGCATCGGCCAGGACAACAGTAGAAAACACTTGGCGAAACATCCTTTCTAGAGCCAATCAATCGGCCAAAAGCTCCATGTTTTGGCTCCTTACAGCGACACTGCACAACAATCTAGAATTCAAAAGATTGGCAGTAATTGTATCTCCATTTCTCGCTTAAAATAGAATGTAAAATGTTTTTGCCAATTGGGGGATAATATGAAACAATTTCTAAGTACCTTTACAGAAAAAAGTAACTGCTGTCCAGGTTTCATGACATGAGACTGATAAGTGCAACAAGACATCTAAATCTCACTGCTACTCATCAAGAGCACCTAGTTGCTTCATATCTTCCAAGAACGCCATGTAAGAGTCATCAATACTCTGTGGCTTAGGTACCGTGGAAGAAGGCTGGGCCTCAGATTTTATGAGGATCACTGAAGGTTTTGAAACTGATGGTGTTGATGACTGCTGGACCTTTGGTTTTGGTTTCGGGAGAGCAGACTCTCTCTTGACTCGAACTGATGCAGGAACCTGCAACAAAACTTCATTTAGTTTATGGCTAAGTGGCAACCTACATGACTTGAACTGATGCAGGAACCTGTAACAATAAAAGAATTAAGTCCTGGACAACAGATAGAAAGAAAATATTTCTAATTGAACCTATTGGCCAATATTTGGATAGAAAAAGACATAATGCAGCATATGATAAGACAATTGTCAATGGACAATTAAGACATCTGACTCTTAACTGCTGTGAATATGGATAATAGTAAAGTTTGTTAACTACAACAGGAGAAATGCCTAGAAGTGATCATATGATGATTACCAATATTTTGTTTCAAAAATTATTAAGGGCCCTATAAATTTAGATATTTGGTGGACTGGTGGTGCAAGGGAATTATGGACTATTGCTCACAAATAAAATGACTAAAAGAACAGGTCAATAACTAAATGGTCGGGACTCTGTGTATCCAATTATAGCACAAAAAATTATTGTTATTTAGATTGCAATATATTCTCACACCCTTCCGGTCGCTATTTTATGCGAAATCAATTATTGTCCTGAGTACCGAGACTGCTACTCTTCTGCTATCTTGCAAAGATAAAGCAAAGGCTTAATTAACACCATTACTACTCCATTGAATTTATACATGGCTCTGTTTTACTTGAGCCACCAAATTGAACTATGGGCCTTAATCTATTTTACAGTATAACTACCTAGAGAATCAGAACCATGTGGAGGACTTTCTCAAAGGTGAATTCTAAGGCATTGATAAATGCACACATTGCTGGCAAGAATTACAAAGCTTAAAACTGTGAAATGTGTGGGGGCACCGAACAGAGTACTTGATATAGAGATCAAGTCTTCCACTCTTGATAGTTTAGCACTGAGCAGCTAGGTATTTATGCAATAGTCAAACAACAACGTAGAGACAGTTGATAGCCATGAAGTAAACATACCATAGCAGTAAGCTCGGGAGTGTGTTGTGCTAATGGCCTCTTGACAACTGTTGGCGCAGCTGACTTCACATATGATGGCTGCTGAGGTTGAGGCCTTGGAGCAAAAGCAGCAAATTCATCTGGTTGGACAGGAGGTCCTACCAAAAATGGAGGCCGGACCATTGATGGTGGACCAGGAAGTACACCATATGGTGCCATCGGCATTTGAGCCGGGGGTAGTCCAGGAGGAGGAGGTGGAGGGACCCTGGCAACACCAGGAGCCATATGTGGTGGCCTTGAGTCTGGTGGTGGTGGAGGTGGTGGAAATCTCATAACCCCAGAAGCTAGCATATCATGTTGCATCGGAGGCATCGGTAAAGGCCTTGGAGGCAAAGGTGGAAATTTTGATGATTGTGGTTGGGGCGGCGGAGGAGGTAATACCCTTGCAGTAGTATTTTCTTTAAATCCAGGAATGTCCTCAGATTTGTCAGTAGCATCCATGTCATTTGATTTTGGTGGCAACCCAGGTGGTGGGGGCGGTGGAGGCAGGACAGCTGAGTGCTGCAAAACAAAATTCTATCAGCCCAAGTCACAAAGTGCAACATCCAAACATTGAAAGTAAACGAGAAACATAATTTCAACACATTAACAGAATTTCTAATGTAGACATATACATTGGCTTGCTGAAAAACTCTACCAAATATATGAGAGACTCAAAGTAGGTACCTGGTCAGAGTTTGTTATGCTTGCACCATTTCCAATGTCTTGTTTCTTGTTCAGCTCATTCGCAATAGGTCCCGGTTGTGGATTTGTAGGCCTCTGTGGTGGAGGTGGAGGTGGTGGAAGTAATGTATGACCTGACACTGGTTCTCTGAGAGGTGGTCCAGGAGGAGGTGGCGGAGGTAAGCTCGAAGCTGTTGCATCAGTGGCAGGCTTAGGTGGGGGCGGGGGCAGGGGTGGGAGTGAGGGTAAAGATGAAGGTGCTGAAGGATCAAGGGGTTCTGAAGTGGCTGGCAATGGTGGTAGCGGTGGAGGAGGTGGCAGAGTGGATGGACCTGCTTCAGACTCTGACATGGAAGATGAGGCCCCAGCACTGGATGAGGATGGCAGTGGGATTCTTGGCCCTGCATGTCAACCAAGAAACAAATCTGAGAAAGCTAATGATGAACTGATATTACAAAATGCAGGAATTATTCTAAATAATAGTGAATTTAAGAAACTCCGCCTATGCCTTTCTAGGTATAGCCGGTCCCAAGCCCGGTAAAGGAGGATTGTGATAGGCTTGGCGAGCCAGCATCAAAACCAGCCATTCCTATGGATATGAAACCCAGTTTGGGTTTCATATCTAGCCTACCTCAACGTGCTTGAGACAAAGGCCTTGTTCTGACAAGAGAAAACAATATAATACCTATCGAGGATTTGTACATGGGAGGTTTGCCAGGCGGTGGTGCCCCAGATGGATTCAAGGTAGGGTGATAGTAAACAGAGTCCTGCAAGACAAATCTGGTAAGTATCTAACCAATATAATTTAACAATATAAGGCCACATCTTATATAATATCATACCTCAGGCTTAGGATCTTTAGCTCTATCATCTTCATCAGCTGCAGGCCGCCTCTTTGGTGGTCCAAGATGGCTAGAAGGAAAGAAAAGACATACTGGATGAGAAGAATAGTGACATAACAAGAATGAATGCATAATAACATATCACTTAAACTCACCTGAACATAACCGGTTGCTCGCCCTTTTCTTTCATTTTCTGTTCATATTCCTGGCAAAGATCATGACAAAAAGTAAACTCCTACATCTGATTAAAATGTGAAAGCACAAGTAATAAATTATAGTTTGACTCAAAATTCCTAAATACACAAACGGCGAATATTGTGCACGAGACTCGGAACAAACAAGACAGTCCATAACAGCCTTAGCGAGGATGCAAAACGGAGTTGGAACAAACAAGTCCACGTGTATAATTAAATCTTTCTAATTCTAGCTTCTTCCAATGCTGTAAAATCATTTAATGTTAGTTGAAGATAACTACCAAAGTCACTACCAGCATTAAGTGGGAAAGGATACTTGTCGGAGTTGACTAACAGCATAAGTATTTTACCAAAAAACTCCAAAATACAGTTTCAATGACATATTACTAATCAAAATAAACACCACGATATGCAAATAACAGCTTTTGACAGGGTAACACCCAATATGCCCAAAAGATTAAGAAAATTATGATAAGAATAATTTAAAACCTCCTGATGGGACTAAAAGAATAATACTAAATAAGACGAGAGCCTGGACTTCCAAGACGCAACATCCACATATCTGCGGAAATCAAAATACCTTTCTTTTCTTAATGATAAGATTATATGTATCCTCAAGCTGTCGTTTCTTATGTTTCCTAGCCTTGTCCAGAGCACCATCAGCCTCTGTATAGAAAAGAACGGAATCCCAACATTTAGTAGCACTAAATGGCATAGACAAAATGAATTTACTAATACACCACTTCAACACAGATACCCTTCAGCAAATAATGATTGCTAGATTTTCTACGCTAAATCGAGAATCAGTCAATGATCCATAATGATCTTGGAAAATTAGAAAGTGAACTGAAATGCCATCTGGGGAACCTAGGTAGACAAAGGCAACAATTGAAGGAGACAGAACAAGAGATAAATATTGCTAAATAAAAAATGCTTCATGAGGTCACAAATCACAATACATACATATTAGGTAACTCCATGCTAATATCCTACAATGCTTTAACATGCCTGAGGCATACACCTGTTTGAACAAAGGGCCATACTAAGAAACACCAGAGTACAGAATAGAGTGATAATTAGACAACTGCAAGAGCTAAAATCACTAGAAGCTAGGTCCACACTAGAAACACCAGAGTCCAGAGTAGAGTGAGAAAAAAGCAGATAGAGCACGCAAGTATGACTAAGTAAATTTGACAAAGAACATGGTACCTTGAGATATGCATAATAACAAAGGTAGCATACACTATCAACAAGAGCCTCCAAATCAGTTTTCTAGCCATACACATAATCTGTTTTGTGATGTACTTACTCATTTTTTCCAATTTCTCAATCTGCTCCCGTACAGCCTCTGGATCCTTTTTTAAAATACCAACTTCTCGCACCTTCTTCCTTTCCTTTTTGTTCTGTAGAATTATAACAGTGGTAAAAGCTTTAGAAGGTGTGAATAGATCACAAGCCAAATCTACAAAAACAACAACAACAAAGCCTTTGTCCCAAGCACGTTGGGATAGGCTCACAAGCCAAATCTATCAAGCAAACAAATCAAATAACTCACAAATTCCACTTTTGATTACCCAGCTGCACCTAATAAGACAGTAAAGGCAAAAGAACAACAAGACTATTGAAAATAGCACATTAGAAGAGAGAAAACCTACAATTCACAGTGAAGACCACAGACCAAATAAAACTGCTACTAGTTTCCACCGGCTTTGGTTTCACTGTTGCATTCAAGATCTTCAATTGAATATCTAGTACTACGAATATATAAACAAGTGCTTCTATAGGATACATGAAGTACCAAATTGGCAAACAACTTTATTTGAACAAATTGGCAACCTATTTTAGTCAGGTCTTACTATTTCAGTTCATCGAAAGACACTAAAGCAGACGAATTTCGAGTCAATCCGATCAGATGAACTAACCTACAAAATAACCGCTCTGCTCCCACCTCGGACAACCCTAAATCCACCCAAAGCAACACAACCCCTAACGAACCAGGCTACCAATCTACGAAGCAAACCTTAACCCATCTTGAGCCAGGGAAAACCGCGCATCGCCGCGAGCGGGGAAACCCTAGGGTCGGAGACGGTGGCACTCACCCGCTTGAGCTCCTTCTTGCGCTGCTGCTTGCGGAACGCGTCCGTGGGGTTCATCACCTTGCCCCCCTTGGTCGTCTTCATCTCGCCCTCCTCCCCCGACTCCTTCTAGCCCTCCGGCGGTGGACTGCGGCGGGGGGCGGGGCCTCACCGGCGAGGAGGGGGCGCCGCGGCTTCCGTCGATGGGGCTCGGGACCTCGGGTCGCGGTGGTGGTCGGGTCCGTGGGCACTTGTGGCGACGCGACCCAGCCACTGGCTCGAACTCGATTAAATCAAGCACAAGCCCAACTAAAAAAAATCAAGCACAAGCCCAACTAAAAAAAATCAAGCACAAGCCCAACTCAAAAAAAATCAAGCACAAGCCACCGGCTTAAGAACCGGGCCCGATTAAGGGCAGACCTGGCCCAGCACAACACCCACGAATCGACTGGGCCGGATCTGGCCTTAATTGGGCCTCTTTATGGCCAATTTGTAAAAATAAACCGAATATTTTTACTGTGTGTTTGACACTTGATCCTCACCGCAGTGCTTGTCATTATGCTATTTTCATCAAGCCATATAAGCTGAATTTCTAGAAAAATAAATGTTAGAACGGATATTCATAAAAAATCATATTACTCCCCTTCGTTCTTTTTTTATTTAGCGTTGGTTAGTTTATTTTTAACTGAACTCTCTAGCTTGGTGACCCATGTGCATATTAAAAAATTATGTTATGATAACACAATATTTTTTTATTAAAACCTTTGATCTCCTAGACGAAAAATAGATTAATAAAAACTTCTCGCTGGAATCTACAGGACTTGTCCTTTCAAATTCATATAATTTTCTGCCCTCTAATTTGGGGCGCGCAATAATGAATGGAAGCGGCACGGAGCAAAATGCAAAAGGCCATTATTACGTCGTTTAAACAGAGGGGAGCAGGAGCTGAAAGCGCTCGCTGGCTCGCACTGTGCCTCCCACTCGCTCTCGTGTCTCAGATTTCATCGCGGGGTGGAAGCCAAGTAACCTCCCTCCCCACCCCACCAGCCTCCTCCTCCTCCCATGCCCGCCTCGAGATCTTAGCAGGCAGCGCGAGAGGGCGCCGACGAGCTCTCCGTCCCTCCTCGCCGCGGCCGCCAACCGTCCGGTGAGCGTCTCGATCTTTCCTGCCTTGACGATTACGCTGCTCCCGCCGATCCGATCGGTGCCAGATCGTGCCGCCGGCGGTCGGATCTGGTACGGATCCTCGCGTAATTACGCGCCGCCAGCCGATCGCCGGCGCCCAGCTCAGCTTGGATCCAGCTGACGAGCGCGGAGGCGTGTGTTTGTGCTTTTGGGCTGTGTGTGCGCGCGCGTGTGGATAAATCCGGCGTTTTTGTTCTCATTCGGCGTGCTGAGCTGGGTGTGGATTGGTTGCAGGGGGAGGAGGGGAGGGCGGGCGCGATGGAGGGCGCAGGCTACTCCGGGAAGCTCTTCGTCGGCGGCATCTCCTGGGAGACGGACGAAGACCGCCTCCGCGACTACTTTGGCCGCTTCGGGGAGGTCACCGAGGCCATCATCATGCGGGACCGCAGCACCGGTCGCGCGCGCGGGTTCGGGTTCGTGGTCTTCTCTGACCCCGCGGTCGCAGAGCGCGTCACCATGGAGAAGCACATGATCGACGGGCGCATGGTAATTGCGTGTCGCAACTCATTGCCGTTTTGTCTGTCTGCTGATGCAGTAATCGTGCACTTTTGGTGGGATTTCTGTTGTAAGATGTCCTTTTTGTTCAGTGTTCGCGTTGAATTGCTCATCTGTGATACACTGATACTGGTTCTTTTCTGCCTATGGTACTCTGTTCTTCTCTGGTTGCTAATGCAGTAATGTGTGTTTTTGGTGGGAATTCTGACGTAAAGCTGTTTTTTACCACGTATTGAGCTGAATCGTCCATTTGTGATTCAGGTGGAAGCAAAGAAAGCTGTTCCCAGGGATGACCAGAGTATCGTGAGCAAGAGCAATGCCAGCAGCATAGGGTCACCAGGACCAGGCCGTACCAGGAAGATCTTTGTTGGAGGCCTTCCCTCTAATGTTACCGAGGCTGATTTCAGAAGGTACTTCGAGCAATTCGGTGTGATAACTGATGTGGTAGTGATGTATGACCACAACACACAGAGGCCGAGAGGTTTTGGCTTCATCACTTATGATTCAGAAGTCGCCGTGGATAAGGCTCTGCACAAGAACTTCCATGAGCTGAATGGTAAAATGGTTGAGGTCAAGAGGGCTGTTCCAAAAGAGCAGTCTCCTGGTCCTGCTGTGCGGTCACCTGCGGGAGGGCAGAACTATGGTATAAGCAGGGTTCAGAGCTTCCTGAATGGCTTCAACCAGGGATACAACCCAAATCCTATAGGAGGTTATGGCATGAGGGTAGATGGAAGGTACGGTCTGCTCTCAGGTGCACGCAACGGGTTTTCTTCATTTGGCCCTAGTTTTGGAATGGGCATGAATTTAGAAAGTGGGGTGGGTGCAAGTTTTGGTGCTAACTCTGGTCTCATCAGTAGCTCTAATGGAAGGCAAATAGGTTCATACTACAATGGAAGTTCAAACAGATTGGGTAGTCCTATTGGGTACCTTGGTCTTAATGATGATTCAGGATCAATGTTGACTTCAATGACTAGGAGTGTTTGGGGCAATGGGAATCTAAACTATGCGTCCAATCCTACAAACACAAATGTTTTTACTTCACCTGGAAGTGGAGGTCAAGTCGGTATTACTGGTGACACTTGGGGAGGTTTCTCTTCTGGTCATGGGATGGGCAGCATTTCAAGCCTTGGGTCAGGGAACCTTGGCCGTGGAGCTGGAGATAATAACTTTGGTTTACCGTCTGCCGGCTATGGAAGGAGCCACTCAAGTGGTACAATTGGTGAACCCTTTCCTGCATCAGGTAATACATATGAAGGGAACAACCCAGATGCATATGGGAGCAACCCAATTTATGGTGGCACAGCCTGGAGGTTCGCACCATCTGAGGTTGACATGCCCCCTTTTGGCCATGATCTTGGAAATGCTGATCCAAATGTCGAATCAGATATATCAGCAAGTTACATGGGCAACTATACTGTTAACAACAATCAGCCAAGCAGAGGTCAGTTGCTGTTTCGACATTACTATCTGTATATTTTGTCCCTGCAAAAAAATTATATGCAGTATTAATCATTTACTTCTGTCAAGGTGTTGGAAAGCAGTAGACTTTCTAATCAGTTTACCCTCCTTTCCCTGTTGTAGGAAAGCAGCACATTAATTTACTCTAGACAAAAGTTTCATTCATCTTAACCAGGATGACAAATCAGCATAAACAACATGCTCTCATTTTGGGTCTACTAATTTTATGTATAACACATTTTGAACTTGGCTTGTTTGTGTTGAGATTTAGCATCTGCTTCCCAAATCCCAACTGAAGTCCAACTACAGGATATCACTATAATATATTTGAAGATCAGGAATTCATCGAAGCAATTAATCATATAATTTGGATATTAGGGTTGTGAGCTGGTAGAACCTGACAATGGATTATTGATATGTTTTATCATTTGTCGTGAGCTTGTATTTCATATGAACGCGTAAAAATCAAAGTTAAGATGTTACTATGTTACCCTGCTGCATCATGGGTGCTGTTTCCATATTCAAATAGAATCACCTTTTTATTCATATGCACATAGGTACCATAACAAGAAAACAATTCTATTTGACCAATTTCATGCTTTCCTCGACCAACGGTAGAATTTACAGTGTTATAATCAAACTGTGATGGTCAGTTGCCACGTTAGCCCCTTTGGGTGTTGCCATTGAATTGTATGGCTCTTTGCCCTTCAGATGTACAAGAAGCATCGTATGAGTATAAACCCATAACAAATGATGTCTTTGTCTCTTCCATTGTTCTGGGATTTTCATTAACGTACTGCATGTGGGTCTTGCAAGCCGGGATTTACCTTCATGTAGTTGGGGTTTATAAAACCAGTACGAACCAAGCAGTTGACTTTTGCATCAATTATATCCAATGTATGGCTGGCACCTTGATCCTTGCTGATTCTTATTATTTTCTAGTAGTTTTTCTTAGTTATCCAGCCTGAAGATTATAAAACAATGAATAGTAAACCACAGTGATTAGGAAGGATCTGACATGCATCATGGGTCTATAGGATGACAAGCCATCAATTATGCTGCTTCTACAATCACACAGCAGCTCATTTCTTTCTTTTTTGTTATGATTAATAAAAGACTCGACCAAGGGAGAGACATCCCAAAGATATTGCATTTAAGGTCGAGAAAGGCAGCTAAAGCTGGACCACCGAGGGATCCTATCGTTACTGGAAAGCTAACACATGGTCTGGGACTTTATTTTTGAGAACTAGGATTTGGGCCTGGTTGATATCCCTCACAACTGGAGCTCAGAAGTCAGAACAAGGAAATATCTTGAGTTTGTCTTTGAAAAGGTTAATTGATTGGTTAGGGTGTTGAAACTAGAGCGCAGTTCGTGTTGAAAAGTTACTAAAAGTTTATGATTGCATTTTCATTTACCATATTGAATTAATTGGATTTGTTTTGAGGTTGAATGTGTTTTATATTCTGTCAACAGATTAGCTCTGTTGATGGTATAGGCTTCTTTTTTAAATTTATTAAATATATCATAATCAGTAATCACAAAATGCGAGTTAGTAGCAACTTAATGAGATTTTGGATGTAGTTAGATGTTATAACCTGCAGAGTCAGTATTGAATGGTACATTAGGGAGTGCATCGGTCGAATTTTTCTCTTTCTTGTGTTGAAAAAGATGGATCTTAATTGTCCTCGAAACTTGAGGCATCTTGAACAACTAGTGTATATACTGTTAGATTCAGGGCATATATTTTTTTTGGCAAAAATGCTCTATGGGCTGTCCATTTTCATGTAAAGATCACCTGGTTAGTGTAAATTTCAGTATGAGTTAAGCAAGGGCTGCTAGTGACACACTGACCCATGAGCCGTATCCATTCTGAACACGAACTTTTCTTGTCTAATATATCATCATATCTATCCTAAAAGTTAACGTTTCCTGTCCGATTTATGATATAATACATCTGTGTTTATCAGATAGGAATCTGTTGCCATACAAATGAATTGAATTTGGGTGCAGTGTCTAAGAACCTTGTTAGTAATAGATGGAATACCGAAACATATGTTCAGGACAGAAATCAAAACCTTAGCCGACCCCAACATGCTTGAGAATAAAGGCTTGGTTGTTGTTGTTGTACAGAAATCAAAACCTTAATTCTAACGATGTTATGTTGGATCCTTTTGCAGGTATTACTTCCTAGGGAGAGTACTACTATATATTCATATATGACTTTGGCATAGATGAAACACCAACTCTATCAGGCATTCAGGTGCATGACTGTGAGTTGGTGATATCAGATTAGTTACTTTCGTCTAGCTAACCAGAGGTGTGCTTTGGGAACACCAACATGCTAGAGGAGCGGATACACACGTTTTGTGAAGGTTTCATATTTTAGTTTAATTTCTACGTGTATTAGGTCTTCGATTTTTGAATGAGATGTGCAGTGGTGATTGCGGCACATACTTAGAAGTGTTCCAACATAAGCTGGAAACCTGTATACGAACGGATATGTATACGAAAAGAATGCTGTATTATCTTGCCCATTTATGGCTAATACATTAGTTTGCTTGTTTTCAGTCTGTTCTTTTGGCCATTTCATTTGTACACTAGAGATCTGGTTGACTTCCTCGTGGAACTGTTTGGGGGTGCCAACCAAAAGTAAATTCATCTAGTGTAGTGTTTTGCCCAATTAATGCCATGTGCATGCTTTTGTTTATTTTTGGTGTAGATATTTGGATCTGATGATGAATATCTTCACATTGGTGAATTTTCGGCATTGTGACGTTGTTGTTGTTGTTCCCACCAACGTCCTGAAGTTGATTGCCTGGATTTCGTAGTTTTTGGTGGAATGCCATGTACTTCTCTCGGAAGTGACTCTGGGTTTCATTTGGATTTTGATTCGCCACCAAGGAAGACCTGGGCAGAGCATCCTTACAGCTACGAAACAACAAGCTACGGGTGTTTTTTTCCAGAAAATTTCACCTATTAATTTTTCTTCTAGAGATCTTGATTTGCTTTCTAAACATGATGTCCACTAGTGATGGCAATAGGTAAAACATAGTGGGTGCCTCTTCACCCACTTCAGTTCATTCGTTTGCAAGTGGAATCCGCGGATGGGACTAGTAAAGCGAGTTTATAATGAATGCGTTGGAGTCCTACAGCTAACTACTGTCGAGGCCTAGAGGGGGCCAGAGGGCTCACAGCATGGCTGCTTCAGCAAACTAAGGCCCTGTTTGGCATAATTTCAACACCAGGTTTTTCATAAAAATAAGTTGGGGCGTGATAAAAATGTAGCTTCTTCAGCATCTTATTAGTTCAACTGTTTCTCGAAATGAAATAAAAGCATATGACGTTGTTTGGCATAGCTTCTAAACTAGTATTTTCACAAAAATAAGCTGGAGTGTGACCGTTTCTCTAGCAGCTTACTAGTTCAGGAAAGCAAGGTGTAAGCTTAAGCTGCTGTTCACTAGCTCCTCACACAAACTGCCTTTTCAACGAGTTTAAGCTATAACAAACATGACATATAAGTTTAAGTTGTTATTCACCATCTTTTCAGATAAGCTGTTTTTTAACAAGTTTAAGTTGTGCCAAACAGGCATTAAATATTTTGCAATTGAGCTAGTCCACATTCGAGATTTCTCTGGAAAAAATATTTGAGCCTATTTATAGTGTTTTCGGAAAAATGTTTGGTTCTTAGACATCGCCATCAGCCAAACAAACGAGCTTCCTGCCCCATACGCATCTTCGCCCGATTTGCCCGAGGAACGACGCCTTCCCGCGCGAACACGGCCACCGAGGAAGTTGGACGGCCTGGCCGGTGCTGGCGAAGCAGCACAACATGGAGAGAGGGTCATGATGCGTAGCGGACCGTGTAGCGAGCCGGTGTCGAGCCCGGCGATGAGGCAGCAAAGCGGCGCCGTGACATCGGGCTCCCAGACGGGGTCCGCGCTGGGTATCAAAGCAAGGTTGCAAATTTGCAATGGAGATTGGGGCTTGCGAGTGCGTGAGAGGAGAACGGGACCCATGAGGTTTAAGTCCCGTCCGAATGTTTCAGTTTTAGTTTAGTAATATTTTTAAACCTGAAATAAAATTATTTTGGAAACCGTTTGTTTATTTTTCTAATTTCAGTTCTAGTATAAAGAAGAGGAGAATTAAAATTACCTATTTACTATAACAACTTCAACTTGACAACTCCATCCTCAAGTTCACAATACCTTACAGTGACAATAAAGGATAAGATATTTAGAACATATCTAGGTATTTGTGGTGCTAATATGTTAACAACCATCAGATCTATCATGAGAGATCACAATTAGTAGTGATGGAAGACTCACTTATCATCTAAATGAAAGGTTTTACTAATATTGACATATCATAAAAAACATTTAAATGATATATAAATATTTCACCACCCCGATCCATGACCCCTCGTGATGGATTTGACGGTCACTAATAAATGTTAACATGTTACCACCACAAAACTATCATTTAAACTATATATGTCACTTTCTTGGTTGTCACTTGATCATTAAAACATTCCTAACTTGTTAGCGCCCCATCAGCACCACCTACATTCCGATTGGATTTTTTTTTCTTGAGCAATGAATGTTCGATCTACACTTGGGCCCCCAAGGTCGAAGAGAAAGGAATGTCCGGCCCAATAAAACCTACCAGGCCCAACACCATGCCCCACTCGCCCCTGCCCAGTCCGCGAGGAAACCGACAAAGGAGAAGACCGAGCGGCGAAAACCCCATGCCCCTGCCCTAGCTGAGCTCCCAGCCATCTGCCGGCGGCTGCGCGGCATTGCGGCGCCATTGCACCAGGCTAGCTCCGGGAGAAGGCGCCGGGACCAGGTAACTGCGGGTGATTGGGCGCACGGTGGGCCGGGAGTAACGTCTGGCCAGCGCGGTAGGCGGGAGGCGCGCCGGCGGCAAGGACTCTACCCTGTCCCCAGCAGGTACATAGAAATTAGGGTCTCGGTCCATTTCTCATCTTTTGCCGTGGTTTAGAACAAGAAAAGTTTGCGCTTGTGCGGAGACAGTTCATCTAGTCGTAGTTATATTTCGTAGTTTTGCATCAACCGGAGGGGGATTTATTTTCTGTTTAGCTGCTACTATTGCTCCATAAACTTTTGAGAATCGCAACTCGACGAACTGGGCGCGACGCGGTTTTCGATCCTGACAAAGCAGATTTGGTACCAATCGATGGACATGGCGATGAAATTAGAATCCGGGTGAGGAGGGAGCATGCGTGCTGCTGCATTGCTGCTCGTGCATACGTTTGGGCTGGTGATTTGGAGGTGAATTTGCATTTCTCATTTTTCCTTTTTCTTGTAGCCTTGTAGGAAGGACTTGCTCTGAAATAGCTAGGTTTTTTTCACAATTATTATCAGACACATTGGCGCGGCACAGTGTCTGAATCATTTGTGTGGGTCGTGTGACCATGATGATCTGAGTTCCAGTATTACATAGCGGGCGAAATTCATAAATTTAGCTATTGTTTCATGTGCCGTGAACGATTTAAAGCTTTCAGTTTAAGGTTTACTTACAAATTTTTAATATGCCAGTTTCTTCTATTCTCTTGCTAGGACTGAAAATGCATATTTGGCCTGCCTCTATTTTATTTTTTTAACCTTTTCAAATGAACAAAAGATGTAATACTCCCTCTGTTTCGATTTATTTGACACTGATTAGTACAATATTTTGAAACGGAGGGAGTATAACTTTGTTTACACTAGCATTTAACTAATTAACTGGCTGAGCACCAGAACTACTGGGTGGCTCCTCTAGTTAGTGATAGTGAATGGAGCTGGAGCGTGCATTAGAGCCATTCGTAGAGGGCGGTAGGTGACGGCAGCATATAAGCTGTAGCTATTGATAGTTTAGGATAAGAGGGGAGATTTGGATATATAAATCATGGTCTGTGGTCTGAGATCATTGGCTGATAAGATAGCTGAGAAAATAAAAGTATTTTACCCAGGTTTAACGTTTACTGATAGAAAGGAAAGGTAACCCAACTTTGGTTGATCTGAACTTTTGTCACTAATTGGATGAAATGCATGTCGAGTTCTGGAAACAAAGGCTTACCAAAATGCAATGAAAGACTGCGTATAAAAAACTCGAAGTGGATTCGGACTATCCTTTTTTTAGAAATGCATGATAATGCAATCATTATAATCGTTGAAGTGGAATATCACTACAGAAAACACGACACCTTACGACGGTCAGTTTACTTACGGCGGCTAGTCATCGTAAGTTATATAACTTATGACGGTCCTAGGTGGTCGTCGTAAGTAAACTAATTTACGACGGCCATGGGCCCACGGTCCTCGTAAGTTAGAGGCCCGTCGAAATTAAAGAATTACTTACAACGGCCTGAACCCTAAGCCGTCATAAGTAAGCAAACCGTTGAACATTACACATAACTTACGACGGCCCAACTCCGGGGCTGATGTAAGTTAGCTGGTCGTCGTAAATCGTTGTCTACGTCCAGCGGGCCATTTCCTTTCTTTCTTTCTCGCTCTCACTCCGTGCCGCCGCTCGCTCTCGCCTCGCCTTCGCAGCGCGCCGTCGCCTCCGCTGCGCACCGTCGCCTCTGAGCTCGTCGCTGGTCGCCAGGTACGCCGCCCTTCCCTCCTCTCTGTTAATGTGCTGTTAAATTTTCGTTGCCGCCGTCGTTGTCTCACCGCCGCTGCCGTTGTATGCCACCGTCGTTGCCCCTCCTCCCGACTCCCCTCCCCCTTGTCACCACAGAGGTGCCCCCCTCCCTCCTCCCCCACCCCATGGGCCCACCACCAGAGGCTCCCCAACCCCCTCCCCCTTGGGCCCACCACCAGAGCCATGGTTGCCGCCACCGTCGCCAACTCTGTGATGCAGTTTAGCGCTCTTTAGGTTTCTGTGAAGCCAATCGATCATGTCTCATGCATTTTTGTCCATCCGTGTCGTAAAACAAGGTCCTCGGAGTTTGTCCGCCGCCGTCGCTTGAGTACTCTCCGGCCATTTTTAGCACTAGTTGGAGTTCCTCATGGTCTAATAACCAATAGCGACGAATCTTGGCTCGTACGCCATCACAGGCGGCGTGCCGGTCTCATCGTTATCTCTCCCTCTCTCTCTCTCCCCCCTCTTCTCTCTCTTCCCCCCCTCTCTCTCTATCTCATTCTCTTCCTCCCTCTCTCTCTCTCCATCGCCGAATCCTCCACCAGAGCCCCCCCCCCCCACCCCAGCACCACCACCAGAGCTCCCCCCTCCCCACCCCACCCCCCGGTCGGGAGCTTATAGGTTATAGCTTATGTGTTGACATACAATTTTATTCGTCGGAGTAGTTAGTTAACAGATGCATATTCGAATAAAGATCACAATGGATAAATGTGTTGATTAGGGCATGATACATGATAAATATATGTAACATGATTAGGGCGGCAGAAACATAAAAAAAAGCTCATGTGACTAATTTGAATGTTTCAGCATTTTGATTGCTTGATTGTATAATATCATTTCCAATATATGTAGGGTCGTGACATTAAACAAAGTATAAAGTGAACATAATTTTTCTGGTTTTATATTGCAGAGTAAAACATGAGGGAAGACCGTAGTTGGATGTATACTGGTTGGAAGAGCAGAGCTGGTGGTCACTCAAATGAGTGGTTCATCAAGACAGATGCGTTTGTAGATCGAGCATTTTTTTTGTCAAATATCGATAAGGTGCGGTGCCCATGTACGAAATGTCGAAATATCAATTTTTTGGACAAAGTAGAAGTTTCGATACATTTGTGTCGAAACGTTTACACGTCGTATTATGAGGTTTGGACCTTTCACAGTGAGATAACTTCTTAAGATGTACAAGAAGTGAAAGGATAATAATGACAACACGGGGGTGACAGGACGGATGAGATGTTAGAGGATATACAACCAAATATTATGGAGGATCCTCCTACAACGGAGGTTGAACTGTTTTTTGAGCTTCTCAAAGCTTCTGAACAGCTGTCATCGTCAAAGGGAAAGGGGAAGGGGGGGTGAGAGGGTTCCTCACCCGGCCACGGGACTTCTTCTCAGGTACCTCGTCAGATGCAAGCAGACGCTCTCAGTCCAGACTTTTCAGACCGAGCTATGGCCTCTCACCGTACGGAGGTAAATTTCAGTTGCTAATCACATTATTTTAAATTGCATTTATCAATAATTTTTTCTTATCATTCCTTTACTTTTGTAGTCTGACTTAGAGTCTTCTGAGTCGGAGCTAAAGGTTGGGGCTAGCCAGCCCTCAGAGCCGGCGAGCGTGGAGCCTTCGGGCTCCAGTGGTGACCAGCTGTCCGGGTCACCGGACCTGGTGTCGCCGCAGAGGCGACGGACGAGGAGGACCCATTTTGCTGCTCCTCCTCCTGTTCCTCGTGAGTGGATCACCATTCGTCTAATCGGAGACAGATAAACAAATTGTATAGTATTAAATATTTGATGTTGTCTCCTGATACATAATGACTTAAAATTTTTTGCAGATCTTGGCACGACTGTTCATTCACGGGTCAGAGACACCACAGGCAGGTTAACAATGTCATCGGGGCTTTAGTGCGGTTGCACTATTCTGCTGTTATCGACGGTGTCTCTGCTTTGTCGTGGTATGACTACGTGTGTGTCCCTCACGAGGTGCACGACACCCTTCAGGGGCCGCGTGGAACGATTTTATGGTAAGATTAAATGTTTATATTTTGTCCACTTATTTAAATTGTTAATGCGAATTGATTAAATGTTTGTTTTATTAAAGTTGAGGTACCAATTAGAAAATTCGAGCCTAAGCATGATGCAACACGCGAACGTCGTGTTCCACACGAATGCTCGAAAGCTCATGCTGCAGTCGTTGTCGTACACCCGCATCGAGGCGACAATCAATGAGTACAACAAACGACATCAGTAGCAGGGAGATGGTCCATTTAGGAAGGACTTCAATACGTACTTGATCGAGGATCAGTACGCGGAGGTAAGTTTTTATTGTTAACTATTTCTAATTACTTATGTTAACAATATTGATGAATTACTAAATATGTGTAGGTTAGTATTAGCTGGTTAGAGGGCCAACCCGACGTGTATCGAGCTCTTTGTTGGTACTGGGGTAGTCAGGACTTCTTCGCTAAGTCCACGAGGGCTCGAGCCTGCAGAGAGACGGATGCCCATCACAACTACGGTGAGGATGGCTATGTGCGTTTAGCTAAACGCATGGTAAGTATATTTTAAGTTTGTTTATGTTTCATAATATATTTCTCCTACTAACACGTATCTACAGGAGCGAGAGACCGCTCAGGAGTCGACATCGACCGAGGTTTGGAAGAGAGCTCAAAGGGGAAGTGACCTTTACCAGTCTGCGCAGTGCAGTCAGGTCGCGGCCGATCAATTGATAAGTTTTAAAAATTGATCATTTTAATTATAAGTAATATTATTATTGACACGTTTACACTATTTTTTTGTTTTTAAAAAAATACACGCAGGAGGTCAAGAAGGCTACGATTGGAAAAACGCGGCTAGAGCCGTGTACGCAAGCGGCGGCAGAATAACAATTGTTTTTTAATCTTTCTTCTTTTACTTATTATTTTTCTATGTTTTGTAGTTTTGCTATTTTCGATTGAGTTGTCGACTTAAGGTCGGCACGAGCTTCGAGAGGTCTTAGCTTGAATTACTATAGTTTAATTTTATAGTATTTTAATAATATGTATGTTCTAATATTTTATAATGATAGGCTTTAGCTCAACAGACTGGCCAGAAGCTCATGTTTTTTGCGTGGTCGCGGCCGCCACAGGCGCCCTCGGCACAGTCGCTCCCAGCACAGGTACCCCGGCACTGTCGTAACTCTTTAATACTCTTTAATACAGGGAGGGATATAAAGAGAGGAAGAGAGAGAGAGAGTGAAAGAGGGGAGAGAGAGAGGGGGAGAGTGAAAGAGAGATGGATGGGGAGATGGAGAGGGAGAGAGAGAGGGAAAGAGGGAAGGGGAGAGAGGGGGTAGTGAAAGAGAGAGAGATGGGGAGGAAGAGAGATAGTGAAAGAGAGAGAGTGGGATGGGGAGGGGGAGAGAGAGGGAGAGAGTGAAAGAGGGGGAGAGGGAGTGAGGGAGAGAGAAGGGGATGGGGATGGGGAGAGGTACAGCGAGAGAGAGAGAGAGGGGGTGGTAAGAGGGAGAGAGAGAGGGATAGAAAGGGAGAGATACATGTCTAACTTTTATTTACTTTATAAATGTTTATCGACGGAGACGCAGACCCTCTCCACAGCTACTGGCATTAGGAGGGACGCGTGAAGACAACGTCCACGACTCCGGAGGTAGTCGAGAGGGGAGTGTGTAACCGTTAGGAGTTTTTAAATTTGTTTGTACTTTGTGAATAAACCGTCGAATATTGACTGCATTCTCTCTTTTGTTTGTGTATTGTCGAATATATACTATCTGTGCATTGTCCCTCTTTTATCTCGGTTGACAATTGTGTCAGGGCAGCTATTTTCTATTTTTTTTAAAAAAAAATTAAAATTCCGTAAGTTAGCTTAAATAATTTACGACGACTTGTTGTATCTGTTGTAAGTTAGCCCAAATAACTTACGATGGCCACGGCCTAGGCTATCGTAAGTTGTATGGCACAACCCACCACGTGGTCTAGCGGTTTACATACAACGGCTACGGGCCGTCGTCGTAAGTTACGTAACTTATGATAAAATCCGACAACCATCGTAATTAAGCATAAATTGTTATAATTAAGCTTATGACGTTTTACACCTTACTTATGACGGCCACATCATAAATTTCATCTCATTTCGATAGTGTATATACCATAATAATGTATCTAAAATTTGCTCATTCTCTCTTGCGGACAGTCTACTTGTGTTCTGTGTTCGGTCGAATCAGTCTCCTTATGTTAAAGTGAAAGGTTGTATGAAAATTCTCTTCTTTAGATCCTATATTAGTTGATTAGTCATAAAAAACAGATTATTTGAAAAGCTAGTGAAAACAACTTAATCTTATATCTTGTAACTAGAGTGTTCCATCCACTATGTATCACATTCAACACCGTTCTTTAAGAATCTAATTACGCAAAAATACAAAGCACATCTTGCTTACCCATGGCAGATTGAACAAGGGAAGGGGACGGGGGCTGACCCCACTCCTGCTCAAAGACGAAGATTGAGCCTCCCACAGATCCTTGTTCTGGCCACCACAACGCGCAATCCAAGGCTAGACAATATATTCAAATTTTGTTTTGTTTTGAAAGAAACAGATCCAGTTTGTAATACCATAGGATCGGGAAGCCTCTTCCTATCACTCGAACAACATATACGGCCATCAGTAGGCAGCCACAAGATCAACATTAATCCTCACATATATCGATCACAAGAGGGAATCCAGCACGAGCAAATCACACGGTTGGTACAGTAACCATAGGGACGTACATGCACACCAAGAGCAAACCGCACCCTTGCTTGAATTTGAATCTGTTCGCCTTTGCTCCTTCCATCAGGTGACGAATATGATGGAGGGGTCGCAGCAGCACTCGTCGAGCAGGCAGCAGCAGCACAGCGCCGCCAGGCTGCGGAACCACGGCGGAGCCGATCGATCGGCAGCCAGCACAAGACGGCCCATCGGTTAGAAAAAGAAAAACTATAAGAACGAAGACACGAACGACGGCGGTGTAGCGATAAGACCGTACCAGCCCTCGAGGAACCCCGGCGACCGCGGCGGCGGAGCGTACTGGTACTGCGGCGGCGCCATCACCGGCGGGCCCTGGTACGGCCCCTGCTGGTAGTAACCTTGGATGGAGGCAAGGTGGAAAGAAGTCAGCAGACACGGGTCGAGCTCCTCCCTGTCCCGGATCGACGAGCTCGAGCGGAAGAGCGTCACGTACCTTGTCCTGGTGCGGGGTACGCGTAGCCGTACCTCGGATCGTTCATCCTCGCGCTCTGCCTACACGAACGAGGCGAGAAGAAGAAGAAGATGATGGACGGCGACGGCAGCCTCTGTCAATCTGCGTTCTTCTCCGGTGCTTACGAGTTAGGACTGCTTGGTTCCGCGCGCTTTTATCAGGAGCAAGGCGATGCCGGGGTGACGCCGAATCTGCCGAGCCGTGTCAGCGCCGACGCGGAGGCTGTTCCCCGGCTGCCGCCGCTGCTGCTGGCGGTGGTGGCGGCGGCGGTGCCCCGGTTCCTTTGCAACTTTGTACAGGCGAGCGATGCCGAGGCGGGGGAAGAACATATTCTTCCCCCCTAAATAAACTTAATTTTTTCGTGCTCCATCCAGGAACAGGCAAATAAAGCTGCAGTACTTCGTGGTCGTCGCCGTCGTCGAATCGGACGTACGGAACGGTTATCTTTTTCTTCAGATTTGCAGGTCTCGTAGAGGAATTAAAGTGTGTTTATTAGTTTCCTGGTAGAGGCCGAGAGCCAGCGCCACCATTAGTGGAGCAGTTGGGGGAGGATGAAGCTTGTGACGGTTACCCGCGCCACTTTACTCTTGTGACGGACACCTGCACCACTAATATACTGCGCCGAGCTAGCAGAAGAACGACGAAGCAACAGTTCGTTTTCTACCAACTGGAGATGCACGCAGCAACAAGGGGACAAGAAGATGGGACCCTTTTATAACGAGCTTCAAGGAACATTTTTTTTACTTTGCTTATCAGAGCTGTACTACTTTATACTTCCGAATTAGGCGAGTGGGGAATCGGATTCGAAGCGAGTTGGCATAAACAATCTGGTGGCAGTACAGATTAAGCATATCGCAAAGCCGGGGGAAGGGGGAACAACGAAGAAGAACCGCATAGAGACTTTATCTGAATATCTGTTGCACTGAGTAAATTGCACCAGTGCACCACAGCTAGTACAACGTATCGAATCATGCACATTAGTATCGAAATCTGAATATGTTATCATTGACCAGAATAAAATGAATAAATTTAGGCCCACCATGGACCCCGATTTTAAGTTTACATATAATTGACTAAAAGGACGATAATAGCTAGTCTGATGCCGTGGGGTGAACTATGGTAAGATGCGGGTAAGGCATATAATCGCTATTAATAGTGTCCGGATCTGTTTGAAACATTGCAACTTTCGTGAGGATTTGCTATTTCACTTCGAAAAAATATGCTCGCATGGAGTCATGTATGAAACCAACAACATGAGATTCACTAGTAAAATTTTCTAGATTTATCTAGAAAGAAACAAGACCCTAGATACATCTTGATGACATAGATCCAAGATAGGAGTAGGAGTATCATATCCTGAAGTGTATTTGAGTCTATATGACCAACTCATACAGGTATGCATGATTACAATAGTGCTTATTGCATATTCCACTTGTATGCATCACCCGTCAAAAGGACCCTTGTGGCAATCCACTAAACCAACAACCTCTTGGACATCACTTACAAATGAGTCATCAACATCAATCCTTACTGGTTGCTTCTCATGGCACACTTGGATGATCTTTTCCCTGAGAACTTGAAGCTTGTTGTACATCTCTCGTAGTTCATCAGGTCCTAATGCACCTATATCGCCAGTCATGCAATGCATTAGGGATCCACAATCCTTACTCTCAATTTCCTCCTCCAGGTTCTTCTTTCGTATCTTCTCTTCCTCCACTGCCTCTTCCACCTCTTTACATTGTAAATTCATTGTGTTTTCCACTCCACTAACATTGTAGATTACATGATCCATAGTAGGGCTACTATGATTTCCCAAGTACTTGAGGAAACGCTCAACCACGACATTAACAGATGGACATCCTATAGAGAAAGGCCTACCAGAGGGGGAGAAGACAACAACACCAACCATTGCACCACATAGAACGGAGAGCTCGCTAGCCTTCTTGTACAAGCCTTGGCGGCGCTTCGAGAAGCATACCTGACGTGCAGCCTCATGCTTGATAGGCTTGATCTCGATCTTTTTCCTACCCATGGAAGTCTTACCGTTCCCCATCCCCTAGTCTAGCTGAAGCCTTAGAGTAATATGTAGATGGACATAGGATCGAAGCCGTGCAAGGAGATTTATAACACCCATAGGAAGATAAAAGCGGAAGATATGGGTTTGAATACATGTGAAAGCATGGATAATTTTTAAAGTGACGTACCCAGTTCTGAAAGCTCCCACACAATATGAATTTCTAGATAGTTGTTGTATATACCTTAGGAATGAATCTCTAAGATTTTCCATTTAATGCATTAGCTGGAATCGTCATATGCTAGCATATTTCTACCTTTAAATATTATAATTTAGCTGAATCCACCTAAGCGCCCCATAACGCCAACGGTCTACTAGCTGATGCAGGAGGGTTTGAATCATCACCAAAGCTGCCTACCATATAGCACATATTCAGACACAAAAGAGGAAACATGAGCTTGTATAGGTTCCAATATGCACATGACAATTTATACTGGTATAGTTTATATACTGAAAATATTTGGATGACAACGAGGCAGCTTCCATGAGATAATAACTTTTCAGTTGTATGTCCCTCTAGTTTTCAGTATTTAACCATTACAACAAGTAGATGGAGGAAATTATAGATTTTACTAAATTACAATTGTACTCATGTACTCGACTTGCTTCACGCGCACTGAAAATATTGTTCATGTCTTGAGTATCAACATTAATTGCAGAAAACTTTGATACTTGGTTACCAGAATCAATTTATGGCTTGAAATTATTTTGAGATTTAAGTATCACAATCCATTGATAATTAGGATAAATAGAGAAGAAAATTTCAAGCATCTCCAGCTACAAAGATCGACCAAACTGTTGAGCATGAAGGGGTGCACATCCACATGTCAAGCCAATAGTTAGATAAATGACAACCACAAGAGGTGGAATTCCAATTGCTAGTGAATCTGCTATAAAATTACAATATATACACTAACATGCACAACCGAGCACTTGACTTGAGCAGCGACTACCACCATCTTCAAATTTGTGACTCGTGAGGTCATGTGAAGGTTCTTGCCACTGGAAGTCACAACAGTTTTAGAACCTCTCTTAGAGAGTGAAAAATGCGATCAAGAATAAAAAATTAAGCATAAATAATAATTCTTCCCTCACCAAAGTAAAATTTCTTACATTTGTGTATAATGTAATGTTCTACATGTCCCGGTTAACTTAACAGTGTTGGTAAATTTTTCTTTCTTAGCACATATGCAAGCTTTGGACCACTTCATATAGATAGCTGTCAGCCTTTAAAGCATGTAGGCCCTTGATTGGTGTTTGATAATTAATGATGATCCATATTTTTAGACTAACAAGTTTCATTAAGATGAACATAGTGCAAGTCTTTGTGTTGAAAAAATGAGCAAGAAAGATAAATTGATGCAACTCATATGAAGATCATGATCACGTGAAAGTGATGTCTCAAGGCAAAGGTATGGCCTTAGGACATTTCTTGTGCCAATTATAAGATATTAGAGGAGAAAATGACTGGTTAATGGTCATTACTTGATCTATAGTTGCCATTATGCTCAATGTTACCTACTCCGCACGAATAAACATTAGTTTCAATGCGAAACAAAAAACCCGGCCAAAATTTGCAAGGACTAGAGTGTTGGTGGTTGTTTTCCTGACCCCAGGCTCACAAAAACTCCAGAGATGTCTGTTTTTGCTGTGGTCTAATAGCGGGTGTTGTCGGGGGATGCAGAATACACATATCTTTGAGTTGAGCTTGACGTTGTTGCAACGGAGATTAGCGAAGGTTTCTTCAAGGTCAGGGATTAGGCTGGACGCCTTCTTCGACTTGACGATGATATCGTCGACGTAGACCTCAAGGTTTCGCCCGATCTGCATCTGGAAACACTTCTGCATGCACTACTGGTAAGTAGTTCCCGCATTTTTCAGCCCGGAGGGCATCCTCACGTAGCGGTAGGAGCCGTAGGGGGTGATGAACGTCGTGGCTCGCCGTTCTACTTCGCAGAGGGCGATCTGATGGTATCCTGAGTAAGCATCGAGAAAGCACAGGGATTCTCTCCCCGCAGTAACGTCGATAACTTGATCGATGGGAAAGGATCTTTCGGACACACTTTGTTTAAGCTCGTGTAGTCAACGCACATCCTCCACTCCTCGCTCTTCTTTTTGATGAGTACGAAGTTGGCTAACCACTCGGGGTGCTGCACTTCTTCGATGAAGCCCGCTGACAGGAGTTTATTGATCTCCTTCCCAATGGCTTGCAGCTTCTATTCGTCAAAGCCCAGCCTAATGTTGAGGGTGTGCTCGGCGATTTCTCAAGGGGATGCCTGGCATGTTCGAGGGTTGCCAGGCAAAGACGTCCCGGTTGGAATGCAGGAATTCGGTGAGCTCGGCCTCCCGTTCTTGTCCTAGGGCCGTGCCCAACCGAATTGTCTTTGATGGGTCCTCTAGGTCGATCCGAACCGTCTTCGTGTCCTCCGCGGGCCGGAAGGTTCCGGATGTAGTGTTGTGGTTGGGCGTGCTTTGCATCACGCTTTGTCGGAGCTCGCTGAGCTCTGCTGCTGCGACCGCTGTTGATGCCAGCTCGCACGTGATTCGCTCGCACAGAAAGGCTTGTTGCACACTTGATTGCATGGTGATGACTCCCTTGGGATTGGGCATATTCATCTTGAGGTAAGTGTAGTCTAGGATCGCCATGAACTTCGCGTTGCATGGCCACCCTAATACGGCATGAAGGACGCTCTCGCCCTTGGGGACCTCAAAAGTGAGGGTCTCCATACGTAAGTTTGCCTCACACCCGAAGGTGACGGGGAGGTCAACTACTCCGAGCGGCATCACCTGTACGCCAGGAATGACGCCATAGAGAGGCGCATGGGCCAGCCGAATGTGGGAGCGTGGTATCCCCATATCATCGAAAGTCTTTGCATATAATATGTTGAGGTCGCTCCCGCCGTCCATCATCACCTTAGTCAGATGCTTGGTGCCGACTATTGGATCCACGATTAGGGGCCAACGCCCAGCTTGCGATAGATGGGCATGATGGTCAGCCCGGTCGAACGTAATCTGGGTCTCCTCTCTCTCTCTCTCTCTCTCTCTCTCTCTCTCTCTCTCTCTCTCTCTCTCTCTCTCCCTCCCTCCCTCTCCCTCTCTCTCTCTCGTTTGCTCCTCGCATTATTGGGGGCAGGCCGGTCCTGGGTACAGGATGACTTGTCTTTTTTTTGTCCGGCAGGGCACTCGATGGCGCCGCCATACTCGTAGCCTTCTCCCGCTCCTACTCCCGTCCCGTCGCTGGGGAGTGGCCCCATATCGAGGCGCACGCGCGTCGCCTGCTCCACTCCTCTTCGATCACGTCGGAAGTGACGGGCCTTCAATGCTGGGGGGCAGGGGGTACTCGATCACCCCTCCACTCAATTAGGGCAGTGCCTGCCCCGCATTGAGGGCCACCCGCTTCTCTCCTACCCGAGGTCGGGCTCAGGTTCCCCCACGCGGGCTCAAGCTTACTATTCGGATCGCCTCAGGGACGAGCCACTCGTCCTACCCGGGGGTCAGCCCCGGGCTCCTCGCCTCGCCTCCTCCCAGGCTCGGGCCTGCTCTGTCATACCTCATGGGACGCCCCCCCCCCCCCCCCGTCACTTTCCTGGGGTTCAGGCCCAGAACCCCATCAACCATGCTGGCCCATAAAAGCCCCTACCCATAACATTCCATACCTAATTTTAAATAGCTTGCCAGCAACATGCAGTTGAGGTGATTGGTTGGATTACACGACTCGACTACACAACTAAAAAAACTTAACTTAAAATCATATCTTTTACATCTCGACATGCAAATTTATTCATGCCCTATCTACCTAAGTTCTAAGTAGATCAACATTCAATATGCTATGAGCCATACAGACTAAATCATCCAAGAACAAGGATGTATGCTTTTCTTTACAATAGAATGGAACCTGAGACTCCAAGGCTTTCTTGAAGAGAGTAGCATACATGGCATAACTAACTGGAACACCCATGATGGCTTTAGAGTAGTACATGACAGCTAAAAAACTTCCTACATTTGTAGCCTTAGCATGACTAAATTGTAGAAAAACAAATTCAGCTGCAGGAAAATTTCCTTGACTTATTATTCTTGGAGGTTGTTGCCTAATAGACAACTTAGAGGTGTAAAAAATGTGAGCCCTTCAAAGAGATGGCGAGGAGGCCCGATTGTTTTTGTGAGAGGTTTGTACTCGTCTCGCAGGATCAACGAAGAACAACATTAGTGGAATCGAGGTTTGGAGAGGTTCAATTGATTGATTCAGATTAGAATTAAGTTGCTATTTGAGATTAATTCTTTTTGTATGTATACACAATCAAACTCTTAAATCCACCTTAACATAGATTAAGGGTGATTGCCAGATCACCGAGACCATGGGATAAAATTGAGCTATTACTTTTATTTACTTGAGCTATTCACATTTTTAGAGATTGAATTGTTATATGCCACCATAGATAGCAAAACTTTACTCTAGTATCAACCTACGATAGCTCTATTTAGTTGATCTTGATCAATTGTCTTTAATTTTACAATTTATTTTGATCAGGTAGTACTTTATGTTTGAGCCACCTATTCAACCTCCCTCTAGTCAATATCCTGCGTCCTACAGCCTCCTTATATTTCGAGATTTGTTTTTGCGACAATGACTAATTCACAATGAGAAGCAGGGACGGGTAGGATAACGCGAGTGCGATGCTGTAAACATCAAAGGATGAAGAAGGGAGAGCACCTTTCGATGACTTGCGCACGAGCACGATATTCATGGCGACATTGTTGGGTGGCAGCTGCAGGCGGAGCGGCAGGAGCTTCCCGTTGATGGGGCTACGTGAGCACATGACCACGTCCTCGAGCCCTGTCTCCTCCTGCAGCCTCTCTAGCAGCTCCTCCAGGCTCGTCCCGTTGAAGGTGAACGAGCGCGGGTCCTCGCCCTCGCCCGTGTTCCCGTTGTCGTCGCCGACGTGGTAGCGGATCAGCCGGCCGCCCACTTTGTGCACCGGCACGGAGAACGATTCCGCCGACTGCAAAGGGAACCAAGACGGAGGGGAGAACCATCGCCGTTAGGTTGTTCAGTCCGTCGAACAGGTGGCGGCGGTGCGGTTTACGGACCTCGAGCCTGGCAAAGCCGGGGGCAGGGGGGCCGATGTAGCCCGGTGGTGGCGGCGGGGGCTGCGCTTTGAACGGGGCCGAGTTCTCCGTGTGGTGGTGCGGCATGGGAGGCGGCCTCAGCGCCGACGTGGGTACCGGAGCGGGAGACGGCGGCGGCGAGCGGGAGGGCGGCTTGTAAGCCGGCGCTGGGGAAGCGACGGCGGCGGCGTCAGTGGCCGGGGAGTCGTCGGGTCCCGGCGGCGGGAGGACCTGGACGACCTCGACGTCCCAGACCACCCATCCGGCGTGGCGGTGCGGGACGTCGTGGGTGACGGAGTTGCGCCAGGGAGGCAGGCCGGCGTTGGCGCGGAGGAAGTTGCCGTAGCGCGTGCGGAGGCGGACGGCGGCGCGGCCGCGGCCGTCGGCGCCGACGTCGCGGTCGGGCACCCACTCGACGGAGGAATCGAGGCGGTGGGGCAGCGTCTGCAGCACCTTGCGGCCCGTGACGCCGAGGAGGAAGGGCTCGTTGGAGGCGGAGAGGTAGCGTCCGTACCGGCTGCGGAAGCGGAGCACGCCGGGGGAGTGCGGGACCGGCTCCACCAACCACCGGGCGTTTGGGGACGACGCGTTCCGGTCCTGGTTCACGCGCGACTCGTCCTCGTCCGCGTACAGGTACTTGTCGTGGTGACTCCGCAGGCGCACGGTCCTGGCGCGCTCGAACAGCTCCATCGATCGGCGGCGGGGGCGGTCGTCTGGTGGCGGAGGGAGGTGGCCGGCCGGAAGCGCGGCTGCTGCCGTTGATGAGCGCGGCCGTGGACGTCGGGGGCGCTCCCCGAGCTTTGTGCGCGCGGTGTGGCTATTCTAAGACGGGATTGATACGCGCGGGAACTGCGAGCGGTGACGGTTCGAGACGGGTGTGGCTTCATTTCTCTTCAACAACTTCTCGAATGCTTACTTTTGGTACATTCTCGGTGCCACAATGAAATCCTACAAATGTTGCTTCCAGTCAAAAAGACTGAATAATTCCCTCATCTTATCCACACAAGTTATAGGAACTTAAACAAAAAGTCGGTTTTCTTCAGCACATGTCTGCATTGGAGTTGGAGAACAAACACATGGTTATGGAGCAAGCAATTGTAGGGACTCGTTTTAAAGTAGCGTATTTGTGCTTCCTCTACCAATCTCTATACTAATGGTTGGTACGACAACACAACGGAACAAGTTATGTACAACAAATATTTACTAATAATTTATAAAACTCTTATATTCATGCTCTAGATTACATTTAAGGTGTCCGAGACAATTACCAAAACAACAAAAGCCTTAAAACAGCGGAGGGAAACAGGGCTATGCCCACAGAAAGACTTGGCATAGAACTAGAACTAATCGTCATCCTCCCAACTTCTTTTCTTCTAATTATCCACATGTGAAGCAATAGTGAGTACGAAAGATAAGTAACAAGCCCTAATACTATCCAATAGAGGTGTTTCATGCATGAAAACATTTGCAATGAGAGGCCATACGACATATTTTTGTTGGAAAGCATTTTGTGCATGGTTCTTTTTGAAAGAGATTTGTAATAAGAGAGAGATGTAATTGAATCATTATTTTAGTTTGTGTGGTCTCGGGGAGTTGAACTCCATCTCGCCAGTTTCATTAGGTAATATTCGAGTGTTCGGACCCTATGGTTCTACTAACTTTGGCACATTTTCATAATTACCAGCACACGATGTCGAAGTGTTGCAACGACACTTCCCCCAGTCTTCTACTGGAGCAGCCCGGCCCGTGGAGGTTCTTTGATTGGAGGGGTCTGACGTCCTGGCCTAGAGTGGTCAAGCTTGAGGAAGAAGATGAACACGAGGATTTACACGGTTTGGGGCGCTGGAGTGTAAAACCCTACGTCCACGGGGTGATTGTTGTATTGTTTGTGCGTATGTGTGTGTGAGAGAGTTGGCAGGGTTGCGAACCCTTTGTCAGATGGACACCCCGATCCTTTTATAATCCATGACTGAGGTGGTTACAATGTGGCTCGGGGCCAGACAAGTAGCCCCGAGGCTGTCTGATCTGTATACATGAGCTAGGGTATTTGCAGCTATGAGTAGAGTGGTTAGCGAAGGAGTTAAGTCTCGCCTCCTGGTGTGCTGAGCGCCTCTGACCGCGCAACAGGTGATGATGAAGTCGGCGTCTTGTCGTCGTATCCTCTCCCTCTGTTGGGCGGCACTGTGCCGATGTCACGTCTCGCCGCCCTGTCTTGTCATCGTAATAGCGAACTGGCAGTGGACGGAAGCGTGCGCAGTGCGCCATGCTTCTGGGGAAGGCGCGGGCCTTGAATGCACGACCTGACAGCGCACTCCCTCCTAGACTTCTAAGACGTGCGGTCCACGATGGATCGTGGGACACGCGGTAGCTCCAGATCCCTCCTCGGCGGGAAGGAGGTTCAGAGCCCGGATACACGTGACAGCTCCGGACCTCATCTTAGCGGTGAGACCTGGTTCGGGGCCAAGGGCACGTGTTAGCTCTGGAGCCCTCCACGGCGAGGAGTAGGTTCAGAGACCAGATACACGTGGCAGCTCCAGACCTCACCTCAGCGGGGAGGCTAGCTTGATCCGGGGCCAAGGGCACGTGTCGGCTTTGGAGCCCTCCTCAGCGGGGAGGAGGTTCAGAGCCCGGATACACGTGGCAGCTCCAAACCTCACCTCAGTGGGGAGGCTTTGTCCCACATGTTGGCTCCGGAGCCCTGGCACACGTGACAGCCCTTGGGCCGACCCGGGGCCAAGGACACGTGGTCGTGCCAGCACCCGCCTTAGCAGGGAGGCGGGGTCTGGGCTATCTTTCACCCTCCACGTGGGGGTACCCGGTCTACATGGTACCGACACACGATAATCACTATCTCACGTCTATATCAAGAAGATATAAGACTAATCAATAGAAGCTTAACACATAGTGTGTCAATGAACATGACAATGGTTATTTATATAGGTTAACACTCTGCACCGGTTGTACACTTTATCCATAGTCTATGTAATTCAAGCCAGAGAGTAGCATACCGCTCGCCTCATCTTCTCCAAGTAACCCCACAATCACATCTCGGAACACACTCAGAGGCTATTCGAACAACTAATCTCCCGGGCGGATCACGTGGAAGTCATTAGATGACTCATATGGAAGTCACCAAAAAGATAGAAGGTAGAAGAAGTCACCAAGAATATAGTTGTAGCATTACACGGACGATATTACAAGCTAAGAGGCTTGATTAACACTTAGTGACATTGGGGTGCCACAACTATCTCCGCCGGGTACACAGTGAATTGCCTCATCTAATAATGATCTAACACATTTGTATTTAACCCTGAAAACCACATCAAAAACATAAATCAAGCATCTAAATTATTACCCCTAATTTGGGATGTTACATTTCACTTCGTAGAAAGCAAGGAATGACTTGTCGTGCAATGCGAAACTGTTATCTTAACCAGCTGATGGCGTTATCCATTTTTCAAAATCTAGAAATGGATGAGCGTAGATTTTTTTTCCCAGGCAACTGGGCTAGCTGGTCCAAGTCAAACAGATGGCGTATATACTATGCCTGGCTTGTGATATGCTTATTGGATCATATGTGAAAAATCATGTTCCGATAATGTCAGTTCGTTCAGTTTCATTTGAATCTACTCTCTCCATTCATTTTTCTGATGTTTTGGTTAGCTCAAAATTGAACTAACCTATTAAATTTGAAGTAAACAACAACATAAAAAACAAAACAGATTAGTTTTAAGGTACTGTGAGATCATGTTGTTTACTATTCTTGTTTATGCCGTCAGCCTGTAATAATGGGATCACCGGATTCAAGCTATCAATACGTTGCAACATTTGGTCATTCTGCCTCAGCAAAAGTAAAAAATTATAATCCAGCTAATGATGCAATTACGCTCCTAAGAAACGCACCGCCAGCCCGTGACACCAAGGTCCTGCCAAGACCTTACGGTGAACGCGAGGTGAATACAGCTGCATATATATATCCAGTAGTAGACCAGTAAGGAGCTCTACGTTTGCATCATTTCGTATCTAAACACTACACACGATCCACATTTACTCGAGTTCGGAACGAGCACGAGATGGCTGGCATTTTCGACGCCTTCTGTCTTTCTGTTCTCGCCTTCTTCTTCCTCGTCGGCGGCGCGCAGACTTATTCTGCGATCAACGGCGATGGCGACGAGGGGATGCAGGTCAGTCGTCGATCGTCACTCGAGTTTCGAGTTCGACGCGTCGTGTATCAGTTGGTTCCCGTGAATTTTGTACGTAGATTAGTTCTTGCAGGAAAGCGCGAGCAGCGCTAATCTCTCCCTGCTGCTGCTGAGCCAGAGCTTTGAACACGGTCTACGTGCAGGTCTACATCGTGTACATGGGGCATCAGCATGAGCCGCCGTCCGAGTTGCCGGGTGGTTTCTCTTTCTCCGCTGCAGAGTCTACTCATCACGAGCTGCTGAATCAGGTCCTCGACGATGGCAGGTCAGGCTATTTCTGCGAAGAGCTCTTATGTATTGTTGGAATTTGGGCTACATGAGCAGCACCTCCCATCCTGGGCTGAATTATTTGGGCCAAATCCATTGGTATAAAGCCAAGGTATGGTGTGGAGAGGTGGCTGGGATGTTTAGTCCCACCTTGCCTACCTAGATGGGTGTTTCCCAATATATATAGTGGCATTTGGAGTGTTTCTTAACATGAGAATAATGAGGGAGATAAGGCTGCTGCTATGGACACACACACGCACGCGCGCGCGCGTTTCGCGATTTTACGCGTGTTTATCGCGTGACTTGTGACTTGTGACGTTGCGCGTTCGCGTCGTGACGAGTTGTGTTCAACTGAGCCTTTATTTTCTGCCACTTATATAATTTGAAATATCTCATCGCACCTAGACTGTCAGGTCAACTTGAGGAGTAATTGTGGCATAACTGCAGACACACGTTTAATGTGTATAATGACGCGTAAATGCAGACACACATTTAATGTGTGTAATATCGCGTAAATGCAGACACACGTTTAATGTGTGTAATGATGCATAAATGCAGGCACACGTTTAACGTGCGTAATGGTGCATAAATGCAGGCACACGTTTAATGTGCGTAATGATGCATAAATGCCGACACACGTTTAATGTGTGTAATGACCATAAATGCTCCATTAGTTGCACGTTGAAGGATTTCAGTGGGCGGTTTACTGAAATTATGGCAGATCGAATTTGAGAAGGTTGTCAGCCTCGAGTATAAAAGAGACATCCTGGGTACTGGAGAGGACACACAAACTCAACCCTCTCAGAAACTGCTCTGCGCCGCCGATTTTTTGCCTGCCGTCCCTCCATTCGTCGTGCAACGGATTGAGGGAGAGCGGTGTCTCCGAACCGACGACCGGTGATCTGAAGACCTGCACGGGTGCCGGCGATCAGGTTTCTGGGAAGTGCGCTCGCACGGCCGCTCGCAGCACTTCCATCGTCCTCAACATCTTCGTCATCTAATCCTCTACTTCCTTAGCGGGATTCTTTGTAAGTAATTACTCGATCCATGACTGATTCGATATTTTTGATAAGCGGTCTATTCGTATATGTCTTAATTCATTTTCGTCTAATACTAGCACTATTCATGTTGACTGCTAGTATATTTGTTTTTCTTATTTCTCTGTTCTGGTTTATCAAATTAATTGCATGCTATGTGAATTTTCCAACAATCCAGAAACCTGAAAGAATTAACATGGCTGGACTTACTGATACGCTAAAACCTGAACGATTTGCCGGGGGTGACAATTTTAAGAGATGGCAGACACGGGTCAAGTTCTGGCTCATGTCGATGAAGATCTGGTGGGTGATTTCCCCAGTTCTTCCTCTCACTGAGGAGCAGAACCGTGACTATGAACTGGACAATTCAACTTGTCTTGGTTGCTTGTTGTCACTTGTGTCTGATCAACTCTGTGATATTTACATGAACCATACATCGGCTAAAGAATTATGGGAGGCCCTAGACCGCAAATATGCGGAATCAGATGCTGGACGTGAATTATATGTTAATGACCAGTACCACGAATACAAGATGGTCGATGATCGATCTATCGTGGAACAGGCTCATGAGATCCAGCTTCTCGTAGGGGAACTTGCACACTTTGATACTGTCTTGCCTGACAAATTCGTGGTTGGTGGAATTATTTCCAAACTGCCTCCATCTTGGAGAAGTTTTTCCACGAGTCTTAAACACAAGAAAGAGGTTATGACTGTTGAAAGTCTGATCTCAACTCTTGATGTTGAGGAAAAGGCAAGATCGAAGGATGTGCCTCGTTCTGTTCCGCGAGAAGGAACTCCTTCTAATGCCAATGTGGTTGAAGGTAAATCGGGTAGTGGCAATAAGAACAACAAGAACTGGAAAGGAAAGGCCAAACAAAACACTAGCTTTAAGAATAAGAAGAAAGAAGACCTCACTTGCTTTGTATGCGGCGAACTTGGCCACATAGCCAGGAAATGCCGCAATAGAAAAGGCAAGAAAGGTGGTGGTCAGAAATCGGTGAATGTCACTATTAGCGAGGCTGGAGGAACGTCTGGATCAGGGTATGTTCCAGAAGTTTTTCTAGCATGTCTTTCTACCGATTGGTGGTTAGACACAGGAGCTAATGTGCATGTGTATTCTGACTATAATTTGTTTTCTTCTTATCAGGCTACCGACAATTGCTCCGTGTTGATGGGCAATGGGTCTAGGACTGCTGTACATGGAATTGGAAGAGTCGATCTGAAGTTGACCTCCGGAAAGACTCTTTCTTTGAAGAATGTGCAGCACGTCCCTGGAATAAATAGGAACCTGATTAGTGGTTCTCTTTTATGTCGTGATGGCTATAAGTTAGTGTTTGAGTCGAACAAATTTATTGTTTCGAAGTTTGGTTTATTTATTGGAAAAGGCTATGATAGCGGAGGTCTGTTCCGCCTTTCAGTTGTTGAAGATTATAATAATCTTGTGAACACAGTTGCTTGTTCTAAGTCTGAATGCAATGGAAGAGAGGCTACTGTTTGGCACTCTCGGCTTTGTCACATTAATTACGATCGCATCATTAAACTGTCCAAACTTAATTTGATTCCGAAAATTCCTGTTGAAAGAAGATCTAAGTGTCATGCGTGTGTGCAAGCTAAGCAGCCACGTAAACCTTTTAAAAGCGTGGAAGAGAAGAGCTTATCACCACTAGATCTTATTCACTCAGATTTGTGTGAAATGAATGGAATTTTGACTAGAGCAGGGAAGAAATACTTTATATCTTTTATTGATAATGCTACAAGATATTGTCAACTCTATCTTATTAAAACGAAAGATGAGGCACTAGATTGTTTTAAAATCTATAAGGCTGAGGTAGAAAATCAACTAGAAAGGAAAATCAAACGAGTTAGGTCCGATAGAGGAGGGGAGTATCTTTCTAATGATTTCAGCGAATATTGTGTGGAACATGGAATTATCCATGAGACAACGGCTCCCTACTCACCCCAATCTAATGGGGTGGCTGAGCGGAAAAACCGAACACTTACGGACTTGGTTAATGCCATGCTGGACAGTTCGGGTTTATCCAACTCATGGTGGGGGGAAGCCATTTTGACCGCATGTTTTGTGCTGAATCGAGTTCCATCATCTAAGGGTGAAATAACCCCATATGAAGGATGGAAAGGAAGAAAGCCTGCTCTCGGTTTCTTACGTGCATGGGGCTGTTTGGCCAAAGTTAATGTGCCTGCGTTTAAGAAACGAAAATTGGGACCAAAAACTGTGGACTGTGTCTTTCTAGGATACGCACAACACAGTGCAGCTTATAGATTTTTAGTGATTAAATCCGAGATTTCTGATGTGCACGTTAACACCGTGACTGAATCTCGTGATGCCACATTTTTCGAGAATATTTTCCCAATGAAGGATAGAGTTGCAGGTCGTAGCGAGACATCTACTAGTTTTACTCCTGATCCTTCTCCATTATTCGTACCTTGTTCTTACACTGAAAAACCCATTGAGGATGACAGTACAAATATTGCTCCTCGAAGGAGCAAGAGACAAAGGATTGAAAAATCCTTTGGTGATGATTTTACTGTCTACCTTATTGATGATACACCCAAAACACTTTCAGAAGCGTATGCATCGCCAGATGCAGAGAGATGGAAGGAGGCAGTACATATTGAAATGGAGTCCATTTTAACAAATGGAACTTGGGAAATATGTGATTGTCCAGTTGGGTGTAAACCTGTTGGGTGTAAGTGGATATTTAAAAAGAAACTCAAACCAGATGGTACAGTCGATAAATATAAGGCTAGACTTGTAGCCAAGGGATTTACCCAAAAGGAAGGCGAGGATTTTTTCGATACTTATTCACCTGTTGCTAGGTTAACCACAATTCGTGTGTTTGTTGCACTTGCTGCGTGTAATGATCTCCTCATTCATCAAATGGATGTGAAGACGGCTTTCCTAAATGGCGAGCTCGATGAGGAGATATATATGAAGCAGCCTGATGGTTTTGTGGTGCCTGGGCAAGAGAACAAAGTGTGTAAGTTACGAAAATCCTTGTATGGCCTCAAGCAGGCACCAAAGCAGTGGCATGAGAAGTTCGATAGAACTATGATCTCAGCAGGTTTTGTGGTAAATGACGCTGACACGTGTGTGTACTATCGGTTTGGTGGGGGTAAAGGAGTAATACTATGCTTATATGTCGATGACATATTAATTTTTGGAACTAGTATCGATGTGATAAATGATGTAAAATCATTTTTGTCCCAAAACTTTGATATGAAGGATTTGGGAGAGTCTGATGTTATTCTAAACATCAAACTGATTAAGTGTGAGAATGAGATTACTTTGAAACAATCTCATTATGTGGAGAATATTCTGAGTCGATTTGGATACTCAGATTCTAAACCTTCTCCAACGCCATATGATCCTAGTCTAAAACTTCGCAAGAACAGAGGACCAGGAATTAATCAGTTGAGATATTCCCAGATTATTGGTTCTCTCATGTATCTTGCTGGTGCAACCAGACCTGACATCTCATTTGCAGTAAGCAAATTGAGCAGATTTACTTCCAATCCTGGAAGAGATCACTGGTGTGCACTAGAACGTGTAATGAGATACTTGAGAGGTACTTCAACATATGGGCTTCACTATACGGGGTACCCAGCTGTACTTGAAGGGTATAGTGATTCAAATTGGATCTCAGATGCTGATGAGATTAAGGCCACTAGTGGATACATATTCACTATTGGTGGTGCTGCAGTTTCATGGAGGTCTCGTAAGCAGACTATATTGACAAAGTCTACTATGGAGGCGGAACTTGTAGCACTTGAGACAGCCACATGTGAGGCGGAGTGGCTGAAACAACTCTTGATGGACTTGCCTTTGGTCGATAAACCTGTGCCGGCCATTCTTTTGCATTGTGACAATCAAAGTGTCATAACAACTGTTGGCAATGCAAAAGAAAATTTAAAGTCATCAAGACATGTAAAACGGCGAATCAAATCCGTGAGACATTTGAGAAATACGGGAGAGATTGCCATTAAGTATATTAATACTAAAAGAAATCTGGCAGACCCTTTTACTAAGGGATTAGCACGTGCTGTAATTGATGAAGCATCAAGGGAAATGGGTTTGAAACCCACGTGATGTTATCATACAATAGTAACCCAAACTATTTGATCGGAGATCCCGTGAAGTAGATCTTGGGAAAAACAAGTTGTATAGATAACTAGAGAGTACTATTCGTTATTCATTTCCGTTAGAAAATGCGTACTCTCAGTACTGCATGGAAGGTTGACTTTAATGTCTTAATGTGTTCTGAGGCCTATTTTGGCAAGATACAATCCTGCAGGGTATACTTGTAAGAACACACCTATATGAGTTTGACTGTGAGGTCGCAGTCTATGAGATATGGGTAATCTCAAATAAACTCATGAACAGACACGGGAGCAAGACCGTAATGCTCCAACCATAGGCATGGCTTTAGTCGGCCTAGTATCAGCGATGCTTTCATTTAAAACTTACTTACACAAAACTAGCAATTCAAGGCTGTGTCCATTGCAAAGTTGTGAGTATGTGAATCATGGAATGCTAGGTGTAGCTCAACCCGTTATGGGTCTGCACCGGAAAGCTGATATATGAAAGCGCAGAAATGTTACTTGTAGACCTTGGCTTTTGGTGGGGAATGTTGGAATTTGGCCTACATGAGCAGCACCTCCCATCCTGGGCTGAATTATTTGGGCCAAATCCATTGGTATAAAGCCAAGGTATGGTGTGGAGAGGTGGCTGGGATGTTTAGTCCCACCTTGCCTACCTAGATGGGTGTTTCCCAATATATATAGTGGCATTTGGAGTGTTTCTTAACATGAGAATAATGAGGGAGATAAGGCTGCTGCTATGGACACACACACGCACGCGCGCGCGCGTTTCGCGATTTTACGCGTGTTTATCGCGTGACTTGTGACTTGCGACGTTGCGCGTTCGCGTCGTGACGAGTTGTGTTCAACTGAGCCTTTATTTTCTGCCACTTATATAATTTGAAATATCTCATCGCACCTAGACTGTCAGGTCAACTTGAGGAGTAATTGTGGCATAACTGCAGACACACGTTTAATGTGTATAATGACGCGTAAATGCAGACACACATTTAATGTGTGTAATATCGCGTAAATGCAGACACACGTTTAATGTGTGTAATGATGCATAAATGCAGGCACACGTTTAACGTGCGTAATGGTGCATAAATGCAGGCACACGTTTAATGTGCGTAATGATGCATAAATGCCGACACACGTTTAATGTGTGTAATGACCATAAATGCTCCATTAGTTGCACGTTGAAGGATTTCAGTGGGCGGTTTACTGAAATTATGGCAGATCGAATTTGAGAAGGTTGTCAGCCTCGAGTATAAAAGAGACATCCTGGGTACTGGAGAGGACACACAAACTCAACCCTCTCAGAAACTGCTCTGCGCCGCCGATTTTTTGCCTGCCGTCCCTCCATTCGTCGTGCAACGGATTGAGGGAGAGCGGTGTCTCCGAACCGACGACCGGTGATCTGAAGACCTGCACGGGTGCCGGCGATCAGGTTTCTGGGAAGTGCGCTCGCACGGCCGCTCGCAGCACTTCCATCGTCCTCAACATCTTCGTCATCTAATCCTCTACTTCCTTAGCGGGATTCTTTGTAAGTAATTACTCGATCCATGACTGATTCGATATTTTTGATAAGCGGTCTATTCGTATATGTCTTAATTCATTTTCGTCTAATACTAGCACTATTCATGTTGACTGCTAGTATATTTGTTTTTCTTATTTCTCTGTTCTGGTTTATCAAATTAATTGCATGCCATGTGAATTTTCCAACATGTATAAAGGAAGTACTAACACAGAAGACATGGACTGATTTGGACGTGCTACTCTGCAGCTCTGCTATGGACAGGATCGTCTACAGCTACAAGAGGAGCATCAACGGATTCTCAGCCAGACTGACCGAACAGGAGAAGCAAAAGCTCTCCGGAATGGAGGGCGTCGTGTCCGTTTTCCCGAGCCGGACGTACCGGCCTCTCACCACGAGGTCATGGGACTTCATCAGCCTCCCCGAGACTGCGCGGAGGAGCCTGCCCGCGGAAGGGGACGTCATCGTCGGCATGATAGACACCGGCGTCTGGCCGGACTCGCCGTCCTTCTCCGACGAGGGCTTCGGCCCCCCGCCGAGCAGGTGGAAGGGCAGCTGCCACAACTTCACGTGCAACAAGTACGTAACTCCGCGCACGTTTCTTTGCTCGCGTGCACGGAGGAGGCCTCCGCAGCTGACGACACGTGTTGCCGCGCGACGCGTGCTGCGTGCAGCAAGATCATTGGCGCCCGCGCGTACAGGCAAGGGTACGGCGGCGCCCTGTCGCCGGTGGACACCGTCGGGCACGGCAGCCACACGGCGTCGACGGTGGCGGGGCGGCCGGTGAGCGGCGCCAGCCTCGGCGGCCTGGCCGCCGGGACCGCCCGCGGCGCGGTGCCGGGCGCCCGGCTCGCCGTGTACAAGGTGTGCTGGGGCGACGAGTGCCGCGGGGCCGACATCCTGGCGGCGTTCGACGACGCCATCGCCGACGGCGTCGACCTGGTCTCCTACTCCATCGGCCGCAAGCTCCCGGCGCCCTACTTCGAGGACGTCACGGCCATAGGCTCGTTCCACGCGATGGGACGCGGGGTGCTCACGTCCGCCGCCGCCGGCAACTCCGCGCTCGAGGGCGGCCGCGTCTGCAACGTCGCGCCGTGGATGTTGTCCGTCACCGCGAGCAGCACCGACCGCCGGCTCGTCGACAAGATCGTCCTCGGGAACGGCAAGACCATAGCAGTCAGTGCGCATATCCTATATAAGATGCTGCAGAAGAGGGTTAGGTTATCATAACGAAGCTAAGCTGTTCTTCTGGCGCAGGGGACCTCCATAAACGTCTTCCCCAAGCTGGAGAAAGCTCCACTTGTCCTCCCGGTCAACGGGTAATCCAAGCAGCATAACGCCATTGTTGACTCTAAGCTGTTGATCGTGTGTTGATGCTCGCGTGTTTTACACTGCAGTTCATGTGCGCCAGAGGCACTGGCCGGGGGGTCATACTCATACAAGAGGAAGATCCTTCTCTGCGCCACGCCGGACGACGGCACGGGCCCGCTCCTGGCTGGCGCCGCCGGCGCGGTCATCGTCACCTACGAGCCCGACATCGCTTTCCCGGTGCCTCTGCCAGCCCTGATGGTCACCCAAGACAGCTTCACCGAAATCCTGGCCTATGTCAAGAGAACTCGGTACGGTCCAGCATCTGATCAGAACACGGTTTTGAGACTGAATCTTACCGTGTCTACTCTGCTCTGCAGTAATCCTGTGGGCGCCATACAGAGCAGCGAGACCGGATTCGACGCCACGGCACCCATCGTCGCATCGTTCTCCTCTCCCGGCCCAAACATGATCACTCCAGCGATTTTGAAGGTTGGTATAGACTTATATATGACCAAACGAAGCTATTACGAATTAGTAATGCAGCGTTCTTCATGCATGTCTTGGTTCTGGAGTCCAGCCTGACCTGTCGGCGCCGGGGGTCGACATCCTGGCGGCGTGGACGCCGGTGTCACAGAACGCCAAGGACAGCAAGATTGCGGCGTACAACATCGTGTCAGGCACGTCCATGGCGTGTCCTCACGCGACCGGCGTCGCGGCGTACGTCAAGTCCTTCCACCCCGACTGGTCGCCGGCGATGATCATGTCAGCTCTCATCACCACAGGTAACTTCTTTCACCGGCTCGGCAAGCTTCTCATTGTGAACTCACGGCGATGCCGACGAGCGCCGTGCAGCTACGCCCATGGACCCGTCGCGCAACCGCGGTGGCGGCGAGCTCACCTACGGCGCGGGGCAGCTCGACCCGGCGCGGGCGCGCGACCCCGGCCTCGTCTACGACGCGCGAGGAGAGGACTATGTCCGCATGCTGTGCGCTGAGGGGTACAACTCCACGCAGCTCCAGATCATAACCCGCTCCAAGGCCACGGCCTGCCCGGCCGGGGCAATGCGAGGCACCGCCGGCGACCTCAACTACCCGACGATGGCGCACCGCGCCGCGCCAGGGAAGAACTTCACCGTCCGGTTCCCGCGCACGGTCACCAACGTCGGGGCGTCGGATTCGGTGTACGTCGCCAAGATCGTCGGTTCAGGGCGGCTGGTCAGAGTTGCCGTCGCGCCAAGGCGGCTCACGTTCAGCAGGCTGCTTCAGAAGATGCCGTTCACCGTGACGGTCGCCGGCGCTCTGTCGGCTGGGAACGAGTTCTCGTCGGCGGCCGTCGTGTGGTCCGACGGCGTTCATCAGGTGAGGAGTCCAATTATTGTGCACACGGTGGATGCTCAATAGACTGACCCACCAGATTGATGGGTAGATAATTGGGGCACTTCATTTTGCTACCAAAATTGCAACAGCTCACAAAATAACACGTTGCATCGGAATGCCGCCACAAAGCAATGAACAAAAGCTGCTCTTCTGATTCAAGTGAAACGAAGAAAGGAGATTCTATAGTACAAATGTATGAAAATTCCATTGACCTTATACAATGGATTAATTTACTACTCGAAATGCGCCACAGTAATTTCATTTACAACTCGAATTGGTACTGTGGACTCAAAAATGCTTTCAAATCGGCGCAGTAACTAGTAAGTCGGACTAAGTTGTACACATATGAAGAAGCACCTACAACCGATCAGACGCTATACGATTGCCGGATAGTCTCCATATCCAGACCCTTCTGCTTCACCACAGCCTCTATCTTTCCCTTCAGGGTGTTCATCTCTCTGAACCTGCATATTTCAAACACGGGTTCAGTTCAACTGCTTGAGGAAACTACAGCTGGGCGGTTCATATATGGTTACGCAACGTCCTAGCTAACATGGTAAATACCTCGCCATATCGGCTCTCCAGCGGGCCTCATCTGCAATCTGACTCAGTTCATTGAAGGTGGATGATGACTCTGGTGGCTGAAGACCGTGGAATGTCCTCTGTTCATGTGCCCACTTGTGCTCCCTTTCCTCCTTCCCGAAATTTTTCTTCCTCGTGAACGCGATCTGTATTGGCCAGCATCAAATAAAGATCAGAATACAAGTGACAGAGTCAGAATCCAGGAGGCGGTTCGAAGCGTGTTCTTACCCTGTTCCCAAAGACGAGATCCCATGCTCTCCCGCTCAGCGCATAACGAATGAGGAACTTGATGATATCTAGTGGGAAGTAAGACACAATGTTGTAGAGCCAAATGACACCAGCCCATCCCCACCCAATGCCCTTGATCGAAGCGAATTCCCAGTTCGCATATACAGCAATTAGAGTAGCAACCTGCAAACAAGACGACAAAGCAATGTGAGCAAGAGGCAAGATAGTACATAAACAGCTAGATAAAAGACAATGAACTGAACGTCGCTTACCAGCTGTGCCACCAAGAAAGCAGAGACCAGCAAGAACCCGGGACGCTCCACAAATGACCAGCTGCGAGACCGTGTCACAAAGATAAGAGCCTGACTAATTATGCTGACTTGAAGATAGACAGCAGAGGCAAGTTTCTGAAAATCTTCCTGGGCAGTTTTCTGTAGGCTTTCAACGTGGAACACTCGCTGCAAAATAACGAGTCATGCCAGGGATCAGAAATTATCAAAACACATATATGAGCAAAATTACTGAAAGATACAAGTATGGTTAAGAAATTACTGGCCCATACCGGGAAGAAGTCAGTCTCGTATGCTGCCCAAAAGAAAATGACAGTCATCATGGCTAAATAGCCACCGAGAACAATCCCGGTTGTAAAAATCTCTGCTAGCTTCCAACTATCAGGTTGTGGAGATGGTTTCACTCTGTCTTTTGAAATAGTCATAATGGTACCTATTCACATCGAAAGGTAGAAGACAATTGAAACAAATGTGAAACTGATTAAAAAAGGCAAGATCGATCAACTTAAGATTTTACTCTCGTCATGAGTAAGCTGAAAGAGGCTTACCGTCATTGAGGATGGCAATGATGAGGACCATAAATGGAGGGAAGTCAAACTTCCATATCAACGCAAGAAGCATAAAACCAAGCTGTTACAACAGATGTAGAGATAAAGTGAATTACTTGTCCAAGTAGTCAAACGGACAGTAAATAATTTTTTAAATAGTAGATCATAAAAGGGACAGAGACATACCACAATACGGATGGTAATTGATACAGCGTATATCTGTAACCACAAATGAACTTAGAAAATGCTTGACAAGAATGCGATCTCAAATATGGAAAGGAGATACAGAAACAACTTACTGTGTAATTCTTCATCCGTTGGAAAATTGCTCGACTAGTAAGCACAGCACTAATAATCACGCTAAGCCCTGGTTGAGTTAAGACAATGTCTGAAGCACTACGAGCAGCATCAGTCGAGTCGTCCACTGCGATGCCAATATCAGCCTTTTTCAAAGCTGGGGCATCATTAACACCATCCCCAGTCATACCACATATGTGCTTTTTTTCTTGCAAGCGTTTCACAATCTCATACTTGTGCTCTGTTAGGCAACAGTTAAACATGAGCCACAGATTTTTTTCGAAAGCCCAAACATGAGCCGCAGATGAGTACTGCATCTTTCGTAACAAGTGTACTCTAAAAGAAACTCTCATTTACCTGGGAAGACGCCAGCAAAGCCATCAGCCTTCTCAATTAATTCATCAATTGGCAAAGAAGCATGGGACTCATCCTGATACTGTCCGAGTAAAGCAGATGACGGGTACATATTAGTGCCCATTCCCAAACGACGAGCCGTCTCCTTTCCAATAGCAAGTTGATCGCCTGAAAACATTGCGGGAAAGTCTCAAAGCTTATATTCATATCACTCAAACTGTTACAGGTATCATCCAATTTAGCATAATCTCTTTTAGTGTTCAGTACTTGATACCTTCTGACCAAATTCAAATTACTACAGACATCTAAACTGAATCAAAACTAAGTCATAAGTCTCCATGAACATTAGTTCAATCTGCAATCAACTAGCTAGACAGAACTCTACATTTAGAGGAATCAGCAGAATGAAAGTGGAGAGGAATAATGTGCTTACCAGTAATCATCTTGACATTCACACCAAGGTTCAGTGCCCTCCTGATTGTTTCTCCACTATCATCCCGAGGCGGGTCAAAAAGAGGCAAGAGTCCAATGAACTGCCATGGTCCTCCAGGACTTTCTTTCCTGCCGTCCGGCACTTCCTGTATGTGGGTTTGTCAGTCAAGTACAAATGAGATTAAGTTAGTGTAAGACCACTGAAATCAAGATCGTTAGATCTCAAACCTGGTAAGCCACACCAAGGGATCGCAGGCCACGCTCCGCGAATTTGTCAATCACAGTTCTGACCCTCCTCTCAATATAAGATTTGTTGTGTGCAAGATTAAGGATCTGTTGAACTTCCATAAGTAAATCATACTATGAAACAAAAAGAATTCCCAGTATTTGCTCAAGCAATCATTACCTGCTCTGGTGCTCCCTTGCTAACACGGTGCATTTTACCCTCACCGTCGAGGTAGGTTAAAGCAGTTCTTTTGTCAGTTGGATTGAACGGCAGAAAATGGATCTCTTGAATACCAGCACGAGCCTTTTTTTGTCAAACAATCAACCACGTAAGCAATGGAATAAAGTGTACTGACGATACGTAAAAAAAAACTGAAAGAAAAAGTAATCTGGTATACCTCCTTTGGATCTGCAAGCATGCCAACTATCGTGGTATCTATGGCATCCTGATTTTCTATACGTGAAGCTCTGGCAGCCATTAATATTACAGTATCCTGATCAACATCTCTTTGGAAAACCTGAAACGATTATCATTCACGTTAAATGCAGTGGAGATGATGCATAGACAAAAAGGTTCATGATTTGCAATATAAAAATGCGTACCTCTATAAGATTCTTGTCCACAGTCAACTTGTTCAAGGTTAATGTCCCTGTCTTGTCACTGCAAAGAACATCCATGCCAGCCATTTCCTCAATTGCAGTCATCCTCTTTGTAATTGCTCCCTACAACAATACACGGTACTTTTACATCCAACTCACATGAGCGATAAACCCCAATCTTATACTGGTTGTACATGCGGATTACCTGTTGAGACAAGCGGTGTGACCCGATTGCCATAGTCACAGAAAGGACAGTGGGCATGGCTATTGGAATTCCTCCAATTAAAAGCACCAGAAGGTTGTCAATTGCTGATCGGTAAGACCTGTGCTGGATAGGCATGACTATGATCTCCACAGCCATCCCCAAGGCAATTGAAACAATACAGAAATTCCCAATGGCTGTCAGAACCTGGATACCAAACAACAAGATTCTGTCATTTTCAACAGATTATGAATTAACAAAGGAACTTAAGCAAAGAGAGTAGAAGCTTGCCTTCTGGAAATGGCCCACTTGGTTCGTTGAATCGACGAGATGTGCTGCCTTGCCAAAGAACGTGTGCACACCGGTGGCGATGACAACGGCCTCGATTTCACCCTGCTTGCATGTGGAGCCAGAGTACACTCCATCACCAGGGCCTTTGGTCACGGGCAGGGATTCACCAGTGAGTGCTGACTGCACAAGAACTCACGAGAATCAGAATTCAGATGCTCAAGTTTTTCAAATCGACATAAGAATACCAACTGCAACTTTGCAATGACCTGATCAATCTTGAGGGGGTCACCCTCAAGGAGACGAGCATCGGCGGGGATAATGTCCCCAAGCTTCACATTAATTATGTCTCCTGGGACAAGGATAGCTGATTCCACCTCGCTCCACTGGCCATCTCTGAGAACCTTCATCACAACAAACCGAAGTCAGTACTTTCCAGGGCCAGAAAAACAACGCATCAATCACGACCGCAAACAGGATCCTGCTGGTACCTTGGCCTTGGGTGCCAGCCGGGCCATGAGAGCGGCGGCGGCATTGCCGGCATTGTTCTCCTCAATGAAGCTGATGGTAGAGTTGATGATGAGCAGCGTGATGATCCCCACGAAGTCCTGCCAGTCCGGCGGCTTCCCCTGAAAAAAAATCAACGGAAGCATGCACATCAACTCCCTCTGAATTTTGGCAACACGTTATCGATCGAGCTAGTTGAGCACTACTTACTCCTCCATTGGCGAGGGCGATGGCCATGACGGCGGCCGCCTCCATGACCCAGGACAGCGGGTTCCACATGAACCCCAGGAACTTGAGGAACTTGCTCTCCTGCTTCTCCTCCAGCTTGTTGAACCCGAAGATGGCGAGGCGCCGCTCTGCCTGCGCGGCGGAGAGGCCCTGGCGGCTGCATCGCAGGTTCTCGAACACCTCCTCGATCGGGACGTTCTCCTGCGCGGACGCAAAAGAAATTAAACCCGCCACCGTCGCACAGCCACTTCGAGTTCCCCACGCCACGCCGCGGGGATCATCAGGAGGCTCGCATGAAGAGAGGGACCTCTCCTCTCGATAGATGAGGAGGGAGGAGGAGTAGGAGGAGGAGAGGGAGGGAGGGAGGGGCTTACAAGATCAACGCTCTCCTTGAGCACGGCGTCGAGATCGCCGTCCGCCATCGTCCTCGCCGCCGCCGCCGACTCCTCCGTCGGAGAAGAAAAAACCCGGGCGCGCACGGCGCGGCGCGGCGCGGCCGTTCGCCTTCGCGGAGAGTTGAATCTGCCCGTGAATTCTCCGCACCCCTGTGGAGGGAGGGAGGTTGATCTCTCGTTATATATACTCGGAAGATGGAGTTCGTTTGGGTTGCTGTTAGACGACTCCTAATCCTACTGACGTACGAGTACGACTGCATGGCGGCATGCAGAGCGCCGGCCCTAACCCTAACTGCGGCTTGGTTAGTTGCTGTACTACGAGTCGTATCGTTGTTCTGGTTGTTACTGATGTTAGCGGGGAGGAGTCCACGCTCCATCCGATCCGAGTCCCGCGCGGGAGCGACGCCGGGCCAGGAAAGGGAGCCGAGGACCAATGGCAACCTGCCACGTTGCTCAACAGCTTCCGGAAGCAGTTTCCGAATCCGAAGCGGCCGGCGCGCGCCTAGACGCTGGCATCGCGGAGCAGCGCGCCCTGACGTTCTATCTCGAGCGGTTCTTGATCCCATCCGCCGTCCGGTTATTAGATTTCTGGAATCGGTCTCACAGGCACTCGTTCTTAGAATATTTTCTTTGAACCAGATTCTTAGAATATTTTTTAAGATGTCTTTTACGCATAAAAACATATAATGGTGGTGCAATGTATCTACCGCTCATCAAATTCTGTTAGATTTCGTTGATCTTTCAAATGACGTAATATAAAAGTCATATGTAGTTGTAGGCTGAATGTGTGTGGGCTTATGTTTGTATGTGTGAGTGGTATGTACACATACATTAACAGTTATTACAGCTGTACCCAATAAAAAGGTTTAAAAAAACTAACAAAAGGCAACACAAAAAGAAAAACAACGGTCACCGCGGCTTGTTGAAACGAACGCGAATCAAGTTAGACTAACATGGTTCGTTCAAAATTACATGCTCAGGTTGGAAATGATCACAAGTGTCTCTATAGTATAAATTGATGCAGATTCCATATTTACTTATTAACAGGGCCAATGGCAACCTGCCACGTTGCTCAACAGGTTCACAGAAGCGGCCGGCGCCTCGACGCTGGCATCGCGGAGCAGCTCGCCCTGACGTTCTCTCGAGCCGTTCTTGATCCATCTGCTACGGGTTTGATTTCTGAAATCGAACTTGGATTTCACATGGACTCGTTATTATAATAATTTTCGGATGTCTCTCCGCGTGAAAGCACGAGTTAGTATAATGTTCATGTCGCGCTTCTGTTTATCCTTCAAAGGACGCGGTCTAAAAATCGTGTGTAGTTGAAGGGTTGGATGTGTGTGGGTGCGTGTTTATGTTTGTGAGCGTGTACCCATGTTCCCATACGTATATCAGCTAATGGTATGCTATTTCCTAATTCTGAATTTAGATCCAATATCTCATATCTATAAGCAGGGGTGCGTGGCCATATACATATGAATATACCTAATAAAGAGGCTTAAAATAATAAAAGCAACAAAGGGAGAAAAGCAACGGCCAATTTTCTAGACGTGACGAGTTGAATCGATCGCAAATCGTGTTAGACTAACATGGTTCGTTCAAAGTTACATGTTCAGGTTGGAAATGATCATAAGTGCTTCTATTGTATAAATTGATGAAGATTCCATTTACCTAACAATGGGTGAATTTACAGTTCCTGTTTTGTATTTCTACCCAATTGACTGGCTATTCTGAACTAATACAGACAAGAATGCCGAAAATCCTTGCCTGGTACAGACACGCGAATGAAATACTGTTGGTGTTTGCCAGCATTGAACGTTCCAGTTCACCTCGTCTCGGATGCCTGCAGGCTTGCAGAGTCGCTTCTAAAGTACCTCGGCAGGATGCCTCTCTATACAACACAGACCATGACTTCGGAATCACCAGTAATCTTTGCAGGAACATGACCCATCCTTGAAGTGATGAAATCGAATCCGGTCCCTCACGATGATTTCCACATCATACAACCTCGATATGAGCTTGCTGATGGTGTGACAGTCTTTGCACACTCTGAGGTTCTTCAGAATCCTAATGGGTGCCCCGGGTGTTGCGTTGAGTAGGCCAAACGATATGGCAAGCCGCTCACTGTGCAAGCGTAGGGCAGCACCCTTGGTGTGGTCAATGCCAGCGACCATAGGCGCCTCTGACAAGTCTGGCTTGTATCCAGCAGATGAAAGCCTCTGCTGAATCTCGTCCAGCTTCTCATATATCTCTTCGGACTGAGGATGCGATGTGTCTCCAGCGACGAATTGATGCACTGATCCATCCATCTCGATTGAGCTGAACCCTGGTTCCTTCTTGAAACCCTCCTCGTTCATCAACTGGCGAATCATGCCCACATCGTTCCACCTCTGCGCAGAAGCGTAGACCCTGGACAGCAGGACATAGACACCACTGACAGCGTCATCTGGTACATCAAGCGCCAGCTTCGCCATGGCCTCACTGAGCTCCAACCCAGCATTCTTCTTGCAGCACGCGTCCAATAGGCTCCTCCAGATGATGGAGTCAGGCCGGCAATTCATTCCAGCCACGACATCGAGTGCCTCCTCGATGAACCCTGCCCGTGCAAGGATGTCCACCATGCACCCATAGTGCTCGATCCTCGGCCTTATTCCATACTCGCTTGTCATGGCAGCAAAGTGCCTCCTTCCTTGGTCTACAAGCCCGCCGTGGTTGCACGCGCTAAGCACCGAGACGAACGTGATCGCGTTGGGCGTGATCTTGTCCCTCTGCGTCATCCGCTCGAACAGCTCCAGGGACTCGCGGACGCGGCCGTGGTTGGCGAGCGCGAGGATCATGGCGTTCCAGGACGCGAGGTCGCGCTCGGGCATCCGGTCGAACACCTGGCGCGCGAGCTCCACCGCGCCGCACTTGCCGTACAGGTCGACGAGCGAGTTGTTGATCAGCACGTCGCGGGACACGGCCGCGGCGTCGCCTTGGCCACCGCCGCCGAGCTCGCGGAGCAGCATGGCGTGCGCGTAGGCGCCGAGCGAGAGCGCGCCGGCGCCGGCGCAGGCGCCGAGCACGCTCTGCACGGTGTAGGCGTCGGGGGAGAGCGCGGTCCGGCGCTGCATCTCCCGGAACAGGTCGAGCGCGCCGAGGTGGTCCCCGTTCCCCGCGAGCGCGTCGACGGCGGCGTTCCAGGACACGAGGGACTTGTCCGGGACGCAGCGGAAGAGGGCGAGCGCGTCGCGGGGGAGGCCGCAGGAGGCGTAGAGGTGGACGAGGGAGTTGGCGACGACGGTGTTGGCGGGCGCGAGACCAGCCTTGGCGGCGAGCGCGTGGAGCTGGCGGCCCTCCGGGAGCGCGGCGAGGAAGGACGCCGCGGAGAGCGCGGCCGGGAGGGAGTAGCGGAGGGGTGCGGGGTCGGGGCCAGCGTGGAGCGAGCGGAAGAGGAGCAGCGCGCGGTGGGACAGGTCCGCGCGGCGGGAGCGGGCCAGGGAGCGGAGGAGGTTGACGGAGGAGCGGGCGGTGGCGGCGGCCGTGTCGGTGCCCCGCGGCGGGGCGGTGGTGGACGCGGCGAGCGGGGGCATGGCGGAGGCGGAGGGGAGGCGCGCATGGCGGTGGCTGGAGCGCGGGCGGGGGTTTGCGGAGGTTCTTGGCGGGTGAGGATATGGTGGCGCTGGTTTGTGTGGACGGCAGCGGTCGCCGTGGGACGGGTAAGCGAACGCGGGCCGAGAAGGGCTCGCTCTTCGGCCCCAGCCTGCCACATAGCGGCATGGGCTTGAACACCGCGCGAGAATCTGGCGCCGAACCGCCGAGGCACAAAATGAGCTCCGTTCCCGGCCCGGCAACTGCTGCTGCTATCACTCATCAATCCAGCAGAAGCAAGCTCCACACCCTCGCCAGATCGAGACGGATGGATGAAGTGAACTTCGAGCCAGGCGATGGCGCAGATCAAAATCGACTAGATCTCGTGGCTAGTAGGCCGGATCTCTAGAACCTACGCCGGCCAAATCAGGAGTCCTCCGTTGATGCTTGAGCTCCTATTCTACTCGTGTCAAGGTACCCCACCGGCAGATGAGAAGAATCCAAAGGGGCAATGTCGAGCGCGTCGCCGCCAAGGAACAATGAGGTGGTCGCAGTTGAGGAACATTGAGCTCCAGAGCATGCGACGTACTCTCGACGACGAGCACCTCGAACTCGAACAGGATTAGCGGTAACGGCTGTTGCCACGTGCAACTGAGAACCGCCCATCCAGTCCAAGCAGCAGGCCACGTGATGTACGTTTTGGTGACCTAATACACAGATCTAGTCCGACAATTTCCAATGCATGGCCGAGCACGGTAGCACCAGAAGTTTTCCCGGGACCCCTACGGAAATCGTTCTGGTATCCCATGCCAACCGTTGCAATCCATCTGGAGCACCATGTCCCATCAGGTCCCAAGAACAAACACCGTACGCCACATGCCAATAATTCAATTCATCAGGACTCGCCCACCTGCCTGCCATCCCAGATTCTCCATCGCTGCAACCAATGCAGCCTCGCAACATGATCTTCGGCCACCATTTCCCGGTCATGTGAGCCCATTGATGCGGTCCATGCCAGCGTGGTGGCGCTGCACATGGCCGGTCATCTCTATGCAACCATCATCCCAGATTCAAGATCCCAAGCCAGAGAGCAGAGCAATAAGAATCAATTGCAGGGTAACCAGAGACAGATTTCGCAGAATAAAAGAAATCAAAACTTTACTATAATCATTCATCATCTAGCAAGTCGGGCGACGAGCATATCTCAATGAGGACAATCTGCCGGGGGTGGTTAATGGACCGACCACATATGGGAAGGAGTGAATGAATCTACGGTGATAAGCACCGCACCGACCGACGTCAGAAAGCATATACCCTCTCGATCATGAATTCCTTATTGCTGCCTAGTACATATAGCAAGAAAGCATATATAATCAATCAATCAGACGGTGTAAGATTGCTGGATGGTCTCCATGTCCAGTCCCTTCTGCTTCACCACCGACTCCATCTTTCCTTTAAGGGTGTTCAGCTCCCTCAACCTGTGCATTTCAGATACAAGTTCAGTTCAAATGCTGAAGGGGAGAAACTACTGCTGGGTTCAAGATCATGGATAGTTAAAGCATTGTGAATACCTCGCCATCTCGGCTCTCCTGCGGGCCTCGTCTGCAAGCTGATTCAGTTCGCTGAAGGTAGTCTTGTTTTCAAAGATGGATGCCTCTGGTGGCTGTAGACCATGGAGTGTCCTCTGGGCATGTGCCCACTTGAGCTCCCTTTCTTCCTTCCCGAAATCCTTCTTTCTTGTGAACGCGATCTAAATGGCACACATCAAACAAATATCAGTATACAAGTGACAGGTCGGGATCGAGGAGGTGTTCAAAACATGTTCTTACCCTGTTCTCAGTGACGAGATCCCATGCTCTCCCACTCAGCGCATAACGAATGAGGAACTTGATGATATCTAGTGGGAAGTAAAAAACAATGTTATAAAGCCAAATGACACCAGCCCAGCCCCATCCAATGCCCTTGATTGCAGCAAATGCCCAGTTCGCATATACGGCAATTAGAGTAGCAATCTGCAAACAAGACAAAGCAATGTGAGCAAGAGGAGATAAAGTACATAAAGTAGTAAGGCCAGCAAGATAAAAGACAATGAACTGAACATCGCTTACCAGCTGTGCCACCAAGAAAGCAAAGACCAGCAAGAACCCAGGGCGTTCCACAAATGACCAGCTGCGAGACCGTGTCACAAAGATGAGAGCCTGACTAATTGTGCTGACTTGAAGATAAACAGCAGAGGCAAGCTTCTGAAAATCATCCTGGGCGGTTTTCTCTAGGCTTTGAACGTGGAACACTCGCTGTAAAAGAACAAATCATGCCAAGATCAGAAATTGTCAAAACACCTATGACCCAAATTACTGAATTATACAAATATGGTTAAGAAATCACAAGCCCATACCGGGAAGAAGTCAGTCTTGTATGCTGCCCAGAAGAAAATGACAGTCATCATAGCTAGATATCCACCAAGAACAATCCCAGTTGTAAAAATCTCAGCTAGCTTCCAACTATCAGGTTGTGGAGATGGTTTTACTCTGTCCTTTGAAATAGTCATAATGGTACCTATTCACATCCAAAGGTAGAAGATACTTGAAACAAATGTGAAAATGATTAAAAAAGGGAAAGATTGATCAACTTAAGATTTTACTCTCGTCGTGGGTTGGCTGAAAAGAGGCTTACCATCATTGAGGATGGCAATGATCAGGACCATAAATGGAGGGAAGTCAAACTTCCATATCAACGCAAGAAGCATAAAACCAAGCTGTTACAATAGATTGTTTAAAGTGAATTACATGTCCAAATAGTCAAACAGACAGTACGTAACTTTTAACCAGTAAAACATGAAAGGAACAAAGACATACCACAATACGGATGGTAATTGATACAGCATATATCTGCAAATGCAAATGAACTTAGAAAATGCTTCACAAGAATGAAGATCTCAAATCTGAAAAGGAGATATAGAAACAACTTACAGTGTAATTCTTCATCCGCTGGAAAATTGCTCGACTAGTAAGCACAGCACTAATAATCACGCTAAGGCCTGGTTCAGTTAGGACAATGTCTGAGGCACTACGAGCAGCATCAGTGGAGTCATCAACTGCAATGCCAATATCAGCCTTTTTCAAAGCTGGAGCATCATTTACACCATCCCCAGTCATACCACATATGTGTTTTCTTGCTTGCAAGCGTTTCACAATCTCATACTTGTGCTCTGTTAGGTGACAGTTAAAAATGAACTGCAGATGAGTGCTGCATTCTTTGAAACAGGAATACCCGAAAAGAAAACATCCCGAAGACTTTACCTGGGAAGACACCAGCAAAGCCATCAGCCTTCTCGATCAATTCATCAATTGGCAAAGCAGCAATTGACTCATCCTTATCCTGACCGAGTAAAGCAGATGACGGATACATGTTGGTACCCATTCCCAAACGACGTGCTGTCTCCTTCCCAATAGCAAGTTGATCGCCTGGAAAAAATTGTGAGAAAGTTTCTCACCTAAGCATCCATATCACTCAAAAATTGTTATGAATCATCCAATTTAGCATAATTTTCTCTAAATGGTTTACACTTGGTATCTTCTAACCAAATTGAAACAGCTAGAGATTAAAAAATGAATCAAAATTTTGTCATAACTCTCCATGAGCATTAGATCAACTCCCTAACACATCAAATCAACTAGCTAGCCAGAACAAGGAATGCAGAGCTCTACATTTAGAAGAATCAGTAGAATGAAGTGTGCCTACCAGTAATCATCTTGACATTCACACCAAGGTTCAGTGCTCTCCTGATTGTTTCTGCACTATCATGACGAGGGGGGTCGAAAAGAGGCAAGAGTCCGATAAACTGCCATGGTCCTCCAGGACTCTCTTTCCTACCATCCGGCACTTCCTATATGTGTTATGTCAGTAAGTACAAAAGATACTAAGTTACAGTGTGTGACAACTAAGATTCTGCAAGCTCATTAGATCTCAAACCTGGTAAGCCACACCAAGGGACCGCAGGCCGCGCTCTGCAAATTTGTCAATCACGGCTCTGACCCTCCTCTCAATATCAGATTTATTGTGTGCAAGATTAAGGATCTGTTGAACTTCCATAAGTAAATTATAATCACAAAAAAAACGAGTTCCTGATATGTGCTAAAGCAATTAGCAATTAGTACCTGCTCTGGTGCTCCCTTGCTAACACGATGCATTTTACCCACACCGTCAAGGTAGGTTAAAGCAGTTCTTTTGTCAGTTGGATTGAACGGCAGAAAATGGAGCTCTTGAATACCAGCACGAGCCTTTTTGTCAAACAATAAATGTAAGAGATAGAATAAAGAACAACGACAGTACATCAAAGAACTGAAACAGAAAGTGATCTGATACCTCCTTTGGATCTGCAAGCATGCCAACTATTGTGGCATCTATGGCATCCTGATTTTCTGTACGTGAAGCTCTGGCAGCCATTAATATTACAGTATCCTGATCAACACCCCTTTGGAAAACCTGATACAATTAACAATCATGTTAAATGCAATGGATATGGTGCGTAGACACTAGACAGAAATGTTAATGAAGTGTTTATATAGAAATGCATACCTCTATAAGATTCTTGTCCACGGTCAACTTGTTCAAGGTCAATGTCCCTGTCTTGTCACTGCAAAGAACATCCATGCCAGCCATTTCCTCGATTGCAGTCATCCTCTTTGTAATTGCCCCCTACAACATAATGCACCACTTTTACATCCAACTCATGTAACAATAAACATCAGTCTTCTACCGGCTGTACATGCGGATACCTGTTGAGCCAAGCGGTGTGACCCGATAGCCATAGTCACAGAAAGGACAGTGGGCATGGCAATTGGAATTCCTCCAATTAAAAGCACCAAAAGATTGTCGATTCCTGGTCGGTACGCCCTGCGTTGGATAGGGTACATGACAATAATCTCCACAGCCATTCCCAAAGCAATTGATACAATGCAGAAGTTCCCAATGGCAGTCAGGACCTGTATAGCAAACAACGGGTTCCTATTATTATCGAAAGATTGTAAATCAACAAAGTAACTTAAGTAAAGACTAGAATTCTAGAAACTTACCTTCTGGAAATGGCCCACTTGGTTTGTTGAATCGACAAGATGTGCTGCCTTACCAAAGAATGTGTGCACACCAGTAGCGATGACAACGGCCTCGATTTCACCCTGCTTGCATGTGGAGCCAGAGTACACTCCATCGCCAGGGCCTTTGGTCACGGGCAGCGACTCACCAGTGAGTGCTGACTGCACAAGAACACCTCCGAAAGTCAGAATTCAGATGCTCCAGCTCTTGGAATCGAACAGATTAGCATAAGAGGACCAACTGCAATTTGCAACAACCTGATCGATCTTGAGAGGATCACCCTCAAGGAGACGAGCATCAGCTGGGATGATGTCCCCGAGTTTTACACTGATGATATCTCCGGGCACAAGGATAGCTGATTCCACCTCGCTCCACCGGCCATCTCTGAGAACCTTCATCACAACAAACCGAAGTCAGTACTTTTCAGAGACAGAAACACTGCATCAACCAAAACAGAACAAACAAGATCCTGCTGATACCTTGGCTTTGGGTGCCAGCCGGGCCATAAGAGCAGCAGCGGCATTGCCAGCATTGTTCTCCTCAATGAAACTGATGGTAGAGTTGATGATGAGCAGCGTGATGATCCCCACGAAGTCCTGCCAGTCCGGCGGCTTCCCCTGAAAAAACAATTCAATATAAGCACATCAACTCCTCTGAATCCATAATCCCCACTGCTCCTCGGACGCTGTGGAAATCAGCACACTTACTCCTCCATTGGCAAGGGCTATGGCCATGATGGCTGCAGCCTCCATGACCCATGACAACGGGTTCCACATGAACCCCAGGAACTTGAGAAACTTGCTCTCCTGCTCACACAAACGCATCCATCCATCATGTTAAACACCACGCTGATGCGTGACACAGACAGGGACACCGGTCACGCGGCTTTGAGTACCTGCTTCTCCTCAAGTTTGTTGGGCCCGAAGATGTTGAGGCGCTGCTCCGCCTGCGGGGTGGAGAGGCCCTGGCGGCTGCATCGCAAGTTCTCGAACACCTCATCGAGCGGGATGTTCTCCTGCGCAGGCACAAGAAACGCATCACATCACGGTCTCAGACCGCGCCGTGGGGATCAGGGAGAGAACCCAATAACAAGATCCCTCCAGCTTTTTAGGACAAAACGCGCTGCGGACAGGAACTGCTCCATGGACGATAGCAAAAACGGCGCGGATTGGACAGAAAAAGGAGGGAGACGTACGGATTGAAAAGCTGCAAGGAAAAAAAGCACCCCCTCCAAAAAAAAACAGCTGCCACGAACGAAGAACACGAGCGTAACCGCAGCGAAATGGAGCGCGCGGCGGACCGAATCCAGTCGATCCAATCGACGAGGCCGATACCGCGACGCCCGCCGAAGGCCGAGAAATCACGCCTGAGATCAACCAGGCCGGCGAGTACTATTCCAACCACCCGGCCCCGGCGGCACCAAAACCCCACCTCCTCCTCAGAGAAGCGCGCCCAAACTCGAAGAGATGAGCGGAACCACCGCAGCAACAGGAAGAAAAAACCGAGCAGAGCAAGGCCGGACAGCCCGACCCCGCCCCTGGAAACCGGACGAGGCCGCAAGCAGTAAGGGGGGCTTACGAGATCGACGGCCTCCTTGAGCACGGCGTCGAGGTTGGCCGCCTTATCGTCCATCCTCGCCCCCTTCCTCCGTCGCGGAAGCAGAGACGCGGTCGGCCGCTCGCCGTCGCAGAGTGCTTCGGCTTCGGCGGAGGGCCCCGGGCAGAAGAGAGCGGCAGTGCGGCAGAGCAGGCAGCGGCGGCACGCCTATATAGCAGGAACGGGAAAGAAACGGGGGGGGTGTGGAGGGGGGAGGAGGAATGGGTGGAGATCGCGGGATATTTACTGCGCTAGGCCGGCTCGGTGCCGCATCCGGCGCGGCACTGTCCGTGTGGCATCCTATGCGGCCGCCTCCCCTCGCCTTCCCTACCTATAACTGTTTGTGTTTGTACTACCTAGCTTTTATTTTCCTTTTTTTTCACTGTTCAACGAGCAACTGGTTAGCCATAGCCTGGCCAATCAACCCCGCCATCGTCAAAAGGACTTGCGCATGTGCGGTACGTTCATGATGCTGCTGCCGGCCACGGATGCTGTTGTGACGGTCCTGCTAGGATTATTGAAAGAGAGAGAGAGAGAGAGATTTATTCTAATTATGTTAATTAAGCTTGGCTCGCCTCCATGCCCCGTCTTAGCGAAACATCTGATTAGATATAACAAGGCAATAATTTACTGTGAAAGCTGTTTTGATATAATCTAGAGCCCTGTCAAATAGGATCTAAGTCGCATAGATATCATCTATTTCTTCTTCTTGATAAAGAACCTTTTTTCCTTGTTCTTTTGACACATTTGTAGCTGGAGCCTGGAGCTGCCACCAAGAGTGGTGGGGTGATAATTTGCCGGCTAGCCGGCAGCGATTAGGCACGACCGATTCCACGTTGCCCACCTTGCCGTTTTGTTTCGTACGGCTCGTGCTCCAAACTCTCTCACGCGCAGTAAACAATGCGGGGGGTGGCGGGCCGGCTGAAGCGCTGCCACGCATAAAACGGCAGGATTAACTAGTACAACCAGTTTAATTAGAAGATTTCGCTTTGTACGGACGCCGGCGTACGGGTCCGTGATCCACGGCCGGGACCCCTGGCCTTTCGTACGATGCTGCTGACCTGGCCAGTTTCTGTGTTTTGTTACAGCTTGTGATGAGTGCTGCTCTTGACTCTTGTAATCAAGGCTCTACGTGGTGTTATCTGGTTGGTGGATCTGGGTTACGGTTGGTGCGTAGCTAGCTGCCCGTGTAGGATGTGTGGTCTCGTGCCTTCCCGGGCGCGCCGCAGGGGATCCGGGGAGCGAGGGAGGGCGACGTGGCGGGGACGGCGCGGCGGGTACGAGTGGCGGTACGGTTCCGTAGCTACGGCCACCACACCCACCCGCGCCTCCTCCACGAACGCATCGCGCTCCCACCGCCGCCCCCCGGCCCCACGCAGGGGATCTTCTGCGCGAGGGCCGTGCAGGAGCAGACACGAGTCCGGTCAGGGCATCCTTCAGTCCGTGTAGGAAATCCTGGACGCCGAACGTTGCACAGGTTAGCTAGAATTCATTCAAGAGAGCACTCTCGCCATTTGAGATACCCACTATTTTTCCTATAAATTCCATTAAATTTGAGATAGTTTGATTTCGAGCGGACAAAAAAACGACACTTATTTTGATTTTGGAACACAGGGAGTCGACGATTGATGTGCGAGACGGCTCACCGCCAAACGCGTCGATATCATCTCTGTCATACTATGAGTCGGTCGCCAACCGAGCTGTGCATGCCAATCAATAAAAAGAAAGAAGGAGAAAAGAAAAAGAAGAAATCTGCCCCGCGACCGACCCTTCATTCCCCGGCCGTCTTGTTGGAGCCACCACGACTACTGGTAGTCTGGTCAGTTGATCGGCACACGGAAGCTTCCGAACCGAGGCCTCCATTAAATGCACGGGCTGCGTAGCGTCGCGCCCTTGCAACAACACCACCAAAAAGCAACACGGAGAAAATCCCTCGGATGTTGAGACGAGCACGACCGAGACGGGTGCGCTTAGCGGCGGTCTGGTCTCTTCTCGCCCACGTGTACTCCCACGATTCTCTGCGGACTCAGCTGTGTACGCTGGTATCGCGACCAGCTGCGGCTTGGGTTTCCGCAACCGAGGTGAACTCTTTCCCCAGGACCAGCATCGGGTGCCCGGGGGCGCACGCACATGCGGCTGTTCGGGAGTCGGGACCGCACACCCAGCACATGCGGCAGCGTCGCTTCATGAATCCGCGCCGTATGTGCGCAGGCAGCGTGGACGGGTTCGTGTTTCGGGCGCACCGGTTCGATCGCCAGGCTTGCTCGCAACGTGGAAGCGAGGGAATAATTGGATTGGTCACATGGCCCGCGTAAGTAATCGTGGCAGGGTTCGGTGGGACGGAAGATGGTGAACCATCAATTGGTTGGGAGTAGATGGATGGATCGGAGCTGATGTTGTGCACACTCTTTAACACATGCATGCATTGGCTATAGTACAATAATAATCTATACAGGCCGGTTTACAGTTGCGTGCAAAGTGATTGAACTGCTTACATAAATGGGTAATTTATATAAGTGACCATTTGTATAAATAGATTTCTATAAGCACAACACGTATCCGTTTGAACATGTAGCAATTTTCACAAGTCCTCTAGTTAAAAGGGTTTCTGTAGTAGTGTGGCTTAGATGATCCTGCAACGGACAATCGAAGGTAGTCGTCAGAATAGGTTTATATAGTACTCCTTCCGTTTTAAATTTATTGATGCTAGTTAGTTTAAAATTAACCTAACCAGCGTTAAATAATTCATAAAGAAAGGAGTAGTTTATGTCTAGACCAACATGTGTATCATACGAGACACACACAGAATTTTTATGTTTGTACTAGTAGTTTTGGTCATGACACGTGGCAAAACATGAACCTCGACCAAGAGGGTAGACCGGGCAGTACTAGTAGTTTCCCGGACAAAGAAGCTTCTGTTTTTTCTTAACTATTTCCAACGGTGGAGCTCTACAGGAACCATATGTATTTCCTTGCTGTACATGCACTCGACTCGAGTGCCTAAAAATCCAAGGCAGAGAGCAACAGCTGGCTAGTACGACAAACTGCCGTTCATCAGAGAGTCATATGGGAGGTGCAGCTTGCCTGCCTCTCTTGCCGTGCTGTTCCACCAACACCACATGCTCTAGCCGTTGGGCTGAATCTCTAGAGTCTCGAGCCCGTCGTTCACACTCTGCGTACGCGTGGATTAGACTAAATAATCGACCGTTCAAAGCGAGTCCACTAGACTGGACCGGACCGCTTGCTGCCCGCTAATAATAATAGTCAGTCGATCAGCAGCAGCAGCAGCGTGACATGAAGACGCGGCGGGGGCGACGTGGTGGGCCCGACACGCATCTGGAGTCACGGGACGGTACGGAAGCTGGCTGGGTGGGTGGGTAGGTGGCCGGCAGCGGCCCGCTTTCAGTGCGGCCCTTTCCGTACCGAGGGGCTACGGAATCGCACGGAAGAGAGGGGGGGGGGAGAGAGAGAGAGAGAGGGGGGGGGGGGGGGGAGAGAGGGGGGGTCCATGTCCATGCGTTTCATGCCGGTTGGTGATGTCCTAGCTGAAGTAGTGGAAATGTGTTCAGCAAACCACTACGGAGGGTGCGCACAAAGGTTAGGCAGACTCGTCAGTCATGCTAGTGCCGCAGAGTAATCCAAGTACTTGGTGCATCTTTGACTCCTTTTGGTCTTTAATTGATTATGTCACCGTGTCAATTTTTTGTTTATTGGTGAGTTAAAAACTATCCTAATTTCGTCGGTTAAAAAGGGGAGGGATATTTTCAATTATTTGAGGTTGGAATTTTTTTAAGCTACTAAGAAGGAACTCCTAACTCTGCATTCTGTTCACCAGAAAGTAAAATGGTGGTTTGGACTCATGGAACTTGAATACTCTCTACATTATTGTATAGCATATAAGATAGCAAGATTTAAATATGCACATCTATATTTCACCGCGTACTCTTTTTATTCTTAAATTGATGTCGCTAGGACAACAAAGTTATATAATACTCCTTCTGTTTCAAATAATTTAATATTGATTAGTATAAAATCGAACTAACTAACGTCTAATATTTTGAAACTGAGGAGTATTGATCAAAGGAGTGTTGTTTTATGTCCCAGTGCTCTCCACAAGCAGTCCATACAAAAGTGTGAAAACACTACACTAGCATAATCTTGAATCAGTACGGACTTCGATGCGTGAGATTATCAAACTCCAAGAAAAGTAGCGCGATCGTGGTCACAAAGGCCTAATCTTTCCCCCAACGAGGCTGAGGCCTTTGCAGACGAAGAAAGCCGGCTTTAACACGATTTCTCTACTCTGTGATGTGACCACACGGCGCAATGGGCACCGCACCGGTCACCACCGCCGTCCACGTCTCTGGCCACCCTCATAGCCAATCGGGCCCTAGCTTTCCCATGCAAGTGCGAGCGGAAGCGGACAGCACAGACCAGGCTCGCAGTGGCCGGGTGGGGAGAGCGCTTCGCACCGGCCTCCCGTACGGAGAATCTTCCCGTGTCCGCGCGTCAGTCTCAGCTTCTTCCCGACTCTCCTGTAAGTTGTGGTTGGTTTCGAACTGTCTCGGCACGGAGCCGTACCAGGTGTACGGCCGGGAACTGCGTATAGTTGTGTGTGCTTGTGGTGCTCCTAGCCTGCTACTGCCTACTCAGTCCGTAGGATCATCTTGGATATGGAAGCCTTTGGTCAAGCGGCAGGCCGCGCCGGATTCCAAATCAGATGCTGCACTTAATTCGTCAAAGCCTGCATGCGGCATCTGCACGCGGGCCTCTGCACGCCTGCCTGAGACGGTAGTTACTACTAGAAAACACTGTCCCTACTTTGAAGAGATTTTGCGCCTCGATCGAAGGCAGCGAGCGATCTGGTTCCCTCGACCCTTGTTAATTTTTGGTACTGATCTGACGATCTTGGTTCAGCCGCGTATCTCGCGGTTGCAACCCTTCCTAATTGTGTACGAAGGTACGTACGTGTCACGACCAGAGAATGGGAAAAATATTTTAAAGTGAGCATTTTTCATGAGAGGAATGGAACCCCCCACCCCCACCCACCCACAAAATACTTGTCTCTTATCTGTAGGTTGAGTACACGCAGTGTGCATTGACACCAGAGAGAACGGATGGAGTAGCCCGTACTCCTCTGTGTTCTATTTTAAATAACGTTGGTTGATTTGAAATTGAACTAAAAGAGGGAGCAGCTGATGCGAAAAAGAGAGACTTCTCGACAGTTTTGTGCTCGAGTTGTATTCTCTGATGCCAAGTACAGAAGAGAACCGAAGGACCAGCTAGCTAGCTAGCTGACACGAAATGGTTTCGGTCCGCATTAAAGGCAGCGTCGCCGTGGAAAGCTTCCGTCAGTGCTGTCCAGGCGCGTCACGCCGAGGGCTGCTGAAGAGGCGTGAGAGTGAACCCGGAAAGGGACGGTCGTTGGCGTCTTCTTCGACGAACGATCGAGTCGCGGCCGGGCACGGCGGACCGGTCCGAGCCCGCACGCTCGCGTTCCGTAGTAGCGTCACGCCCACCTGGTATGGGCCCGCACGGGGTCAGGCCCAGAAGGTTTCCGTCGTGCTTAGTGGGCCACATCTTGTTTTCGGTGAAATTGAGTCCACTTCTGATGTGGGCTGAAGAGTTTAGCAATATTTGGACCGGATACGGGTTACCTGGGCTTGCTGCAGTTTGGTCTACGAGATATTTCTTTGGGGGAGGAAGCCTGTCCTTCAAAAATAGAACTAAGTATATGTCTGGTTCAACTTTACGGATTAGATTCACTGTTAATAATTTCAAATATCATTTAAAAGGATTTTTCACAGCAAGTAGATTTTTGAAAAGCTGTAAATCGCACACTAAATTTCTCAAATTCCTCATTTAACTATTAGAAAAAATTACATATCTATCACCACTTTCACGCTAGAAATACTTTATTCCCTTTTTTCCTCTCAACCCACAACAACTTTTGTACAGCTCACAACAGCTTTTATACATATTATAGCTAAAACCTCATTCCTTACACGTGGGAAACGTTTTGATCCTTATTCTTTCTCTCAACTCGCAACAACTTTTTGTATAGCTCACAACAACTTTTGTACATATTACAACTAAAACCTCACTGCTTGCACCCGAAAAACGTTTTATTCCTTTTTCTTTCTCTCAACTCACATCAACTTTTGTACAGCTCACAATAGCTTTTGTACATATTATAGCTAAAACCTCACTGCTTACACGGCAGAAACGTTTTGTTCCTTTTTCTTTCTCTTAACTCACAACAACTTTTGTACAACCCACAACAACTTTTGTACATGTTACGGTTAAAACATCACAGCTTACATGCCAGAAACGTTTTATTCCTTTTTCTTTCTCTCAACTCATAACAACTTTTGTATAGCTCACAATAGTTTTTATAGATATTACAGCCAAAACCTCAATGCTAACAGTGGAGAAATGTAACACCCTCAATTTCACTATCATGTATTGTATATATTTTTTCATGTAGAGGAGCATTTGAAAAGAAGTAGAAATAGAGAAAAAACCCTAGAAATGGAGAAAGAACCATAGAAATAGAGAAGGAAATATAGAAATGGGAAAGGGACATAGAAATGGAGAAGGAAATATGGAAATGGAGAAATGGACATAGAATTGGAGAAGGGAATATAGAAATGGGGAAAGGGACATAGAAATGAAGAGAAATGGAAATAAGATAGCTGAATTGATTCATCCGCAATATTCCCCCAAATTCCCCACACTACAGAGATACGACTGACTTACGACGGCCGGAACCGTCGTAAGTAAGTTAAAAACCGTCGTAAGTAGCTAGCATATGACGGTATTTCGTTACTTATGACGGTGACGAGCCGAAGTACTTATTTTGTCGTAAATAAGCTAACTTACGATGGCTACCATCGTAAGTAACGGCACAGGCCACGTGGTGGCCCAAGCCACTTTACTTACGACGGCTTGCTCAACGCCGTCGTAAGTATCAGAGGCTAACTTACGACGGTTCCAGTGACCGTCGTAAGTAGTAGAGGCTAACTATCGAAGTGTACCGTCAACACTTCCCCCGGGCCTGCTTCAGGAGCAACCCGCAGAGCTTATTTTTCGGAGGGGCTAGTTCTCTCGGAAGGTCGCGTTGGTTGAGAGGATTGACACAAGGATTTTTTACGTGGTTCGGGCCGCCGGAGCATAACACCCTACGTCCACGGGAGCTGTATTGCTCGGAGCTTAGAACCGGAGTTCTAAGCTTGGTGATCTGGATGAACTGAGTTGCCCTAGGCGCTAGAGGGAGCCGAGCCTCGAATGCCCGAACCTCAGGAGACGAACAGAACGTCCGACCCCTTGCAACGTTGCCAACTCGAGTCTTTTATACTTCAAGGCTCGGGCGACTTCCAAGGTGGGCCCCGGGGCCCGACAGGTGGCCCCGGGGAGATTTCTTGCCATCTACCATATCTTACAGTGAATGCTGGTAGTTGTCTCTGACAATGGCTTCTTAGTCGTCGTCCTGTCGTCCTGCCCGTGCCGCAAGCTAGGCGCAGTGGTTGATGATGGCAGGGACGACAGGGGATGTCTTGTCGCCGTATTTATTGGTCAACAACTTCTGGCATGGCGTGCCTGTCTTAACTGTGACGCGACTGGTTACAATGCCTCCTGACAGGGGCATGCGTCGCGTCTGCACGTCTTGGGAAGGCATGGGTCTTGAATGTCTTGATTGGACAAGGCATGGCGTGCCTTTACTCCTGCTGCCTACCGAGCCGGGGTGGGCAGCACGTCACGTGGCACCTTCGGAGCTCACCCCTGCGGAGGGCGTGAGGTCCGGCACTGCTGGTCACGTGGCAGGCCCGGGGCTAGCCTCTAAGGAGGCCCGACCCTGCTGGGCACGTGGCGCCTTCGGAGCTCGCACCTGCGAAGGCAGCGAGGCCCGACTCTGCTGGCCACGTGGCAGGCTCGGGGCTCGACTCAGAGGAGAGGGGAGGCCAGGCCCCGCTGGACACGTGGCGCCTTCGGAGCTCACCCCTACGGAGGGGGCGAGGTCCTTAGGCGGTTTTCTCCTGTGCTCGGAGGTACCCGGTATTGAGGGTACCAAAAGTGGCCCCGAGGTCCACCTCGGGGGAGACAACGATCCCGGGGTGGGGCCTTTACCTTTTCTACTCCGTGCACTTTCTTGGAAACTCCTTTAGGCCGTTGCAAGAGCCGCACGACCCACCACGTGGGCCCATGCATACTCCTGCACTGCTGGCCACGTGGCAGGCCCGAGGCTCGCCTCTGAGCAGAGGGGAGGCCCGACCCTGCTAGACACGTGACGCCTTCGGAGCTCACCCCTGCGGAGGGGTGAGGTCCGGCATCAGAGCTCACCCCTGCGGAGCGGGTGAGGTCCGGCATCGGAGCTCACCCCTGCTGAGAGGGTGAGGTCCGACACTGCTGGCCATGTGGCAGGCCTAAGTCTCGCATCTGAGGAGAGGGGAGGCTTGGCCCTACTGGACACGTGGTGCCTTCGGAGCTCACCCCTGCGGAGGGGGTGAGGTCTGACATCGGAGCTCACTCTTGCTAAGGGGATGAGGTCAGGCACTGCTGGCCACGTGGCAGGCCCGGCCCTCGTCTCTGAGGAGAGGGGAGGCCCGGCCCCGCTGGACACGTGGCGCCTTCGGAGCTCACCACTGCGGAGGGGGTGAGGTCCGACATCGAAGCTCACCCCTGCTGAGGGGGTGATGTCCGGAATCGGAGCTCACCCTTGCGGAGGGGGTGAGGTCCGACATCGGAGCTTACCCGTGCTGAGGGGGTGGTGTGTGGCATCAGAGCTCACCCCTGCGGAGGGGGTGTGGTCTGGCACTGCTGGCCACGTGGCAGGCCCGGGGCTCGCCTCTAAGGAGGGGGAGGCCGGACCCCGCTGGACACGTGGCGCCTTCGGAGCTCACCCCTGCGGAGGGGGTGAGGTCTGGGAGGCCTCTTAGGAGGTCCTCCACACGAGTAGGGAAACGGTAATTCTGCTGAGAGGTCCTCCCTTCCCCGTCTCTTAGTCTTATTTGGCTTACAGTCCTGGGCCGGTCTACGGGGCTTGGGTAATTTAGTGCACTCGGTACCGGAGGTCCGGCTCCCTCCTTGGTCATGGTGTAACCGTCCGGCCTCTAGTACTAGACCGTAGCGCTGGGGAGGCAGAGTGCGCACGCTTTGGGTGCAGGACCAGGCAAAGTAGGCTGCACACCCTGGACCTCCCGGGAGGCACAGTGCGCACGCTTTGGGTGCACGACCAGGCAAAACAGGATGCACACCCTAGACCTCCCGCTCTGGCATAGGTCTTTCCTAGAGGAGACCACCTGGCGTCATAGTACCCTTACAGGGGGAGGTCCGAGGGGCTCCTGACCCTTTGGCAGGTAATTCAAGTACAACCGCCTTCGGCAGGATGGCAAATGCCGACTAGGTAGGAGAGTGCGAAAGGGGAGCCGAGTATACAATGAGCGTACACTGTCTTGAGCATGGTAAGGTGATCATAAAAATTAATGCGTAATTTAAATGAACACATAAGTAAGCGTGGTAGGACAGGGTTCTTTTCATTCATGTAAGTCCATAGGAGGAAAACAGGCCGTACATGGAGGCAACGAAGCCCCATTGTGAAGGGGGGCAGAGCCTACGCGCTTAGGGTATGGGACCAGGCTAAGCTGGACGTAGTACTGGATCACCTCGTGGGGCTTAGTTGCTCCGAGCGCTGCTCCTGGACTCTATGGGATCTATTACGGAATAAATAAAAAACATGTCCTACCACTGCTCTAAGGGTAGAACTTACGGAAGCAAGGCGCACGCACCCGAGGCGGCAAACTTTCGTGACTCGGAAGGGACCTTCCTAGCTGGGGGAGAGTTTGTTGGCCCTTTCTCGAGAAAGTATGTGCCGCAGCACCAGGTCACCTTGCTTGAGCTCCTAAGCACGGACCTCTGGTGGTAGCGCCGGAGCACCTGCCGGTACCGTGCGTTTTAGACCGTTGCTTGCCATCTTTCCTCGTCGACGAGGCCGATGTCCTCACGCAGGAGTTGGTCCTGCGTGGCTTCGTCGTATGCTCGGCTATGGGGGGTCCCCATGGTGATCTCCGGGGGAAGCACGACTTCGGCCCCGCATACCATGAAGAAAGGTGTTTCCCGTGGTCCGTCTCTGGGATGTCCGGGTGGCCCTCGACTAAGAGGAACCGGAATCCCCCGACGGCTCTGGGGAAGGACCCCAGGATGTGCAGCATATGCACCGGTGTGTTGATCTGCTTGGCATGGAACTGGCACGCCTTGCATCTATTAACCGGCTTGACGGCGTCCAGGAGGGCTGTCGGCCAGTAGAAGCCATGCTGGAAGGCTTTACTGACCAGCGTGCGGTAAGATGCACGTTTCCCGCACTCGCCTTCGTGGATTACTGCGAGCAGGTCGCAGCTTTCCTCTTGGGTTATGCACCGCAATAGGATGCCGTTGGCGCCACGCCGGTAGAGATCACGTTCTACCAGCGTGTATCTCTTAACCATACGCACAATTCGTTCAGCAGATGCATGTTGATCAGGAAGGATGTTGTCTTTCAAGTAGTCCCGGACCTCCGTGATCCATGCATCGGGGCTACTTGAGCTTCTGGATGTTGGCGCTGGGTAGCACGGAGTCCCCAGTGGCGCATACGATCCTTTGGCGGGCACCATGGTTGCACGGCCGCCGGGACCGCGAACTTTGAGGTGCTGCACTCACCCCCTTCGCCCGGTTCGGCAGGCCCGGCTGTGGGTCGCGACAACGTCCTTTCGAAGGCTCCTTCGGGCACCCTGGCTTCGGTGGAGGCCTTCGTTGACACGTCGTCGGCGATGGCGTTGTCGGCGCATGGTACATGGCACAGGTCCAAGGCCATGTTGTTGGTTGCCTTGAAGTTGAGGCGCACCATGTACGCGAACTGCTCCCCCGTCGGCGTGAGGAGCAGTACGCTGGCTCCGGCCCCCTGCTTCCGTGAGGAGCCGTCCAAGTTGAGCGTCTAGTGAGGCTCGGTGAAGACCGGTGCCCGGGGCTCCGGTTCTCCACCTTCAGGGCCCCCTGGGTTGCTTAGTGATGGCGTCCACTCGGCCACGAAGCCATCCAGTGCTAGGCTCTTGACTGCGTGACGTGGTAGGAAGACCAGCTCGCCCTTGGAGCGTAGCACTAGCTCCGGGCTTCCCTCCTGCTTCGGAGGCTGGCCGTGAGTGCCAGTTACGCCCATCTGCTGCTCTGGCGCACTTGTCCGCCAGACTGAGGAGCTCCGAGACGTCTCGCACCTCCCTGGTTGCCAACTTCTCGAGCATCTTCTTGTCCCTAACACCCAGTCGAAATGCAACCACAACTGATGCATCTTGGATGTGAGGGATGGTGTTTCGTACCTAGGAGAATCACTGGATGTAGGAGCGCAGTGATTCATCTAGTTGCTGTCGCACAGCGTGGAGGTCCAGCTCCGTGCTAGGACGCGTGTAGGAGTTGCCGAAGTTCGCCGTGAACTGTTGGCATAGCTCCCCCTAGGAAGTTATGGAACCCTAGGGCAAATTCATGAACCATGACCGTGTCGGGCCGGTCAAGGCGACAGGGAAGTAGTTGGCCATGATGGCCTCATCCCCTCCTGCCGCGAGGATGGCAGTAGAGTAGATCTGCAAGAACTCTACAGGGTTGACGGTTCCGTCGTACTTCTCCAACAGGTGTGGCTGGAACTTGCATGGCCACACTACGAAGCGGAGGTGTGGCGCTAGGGCCGCACACCCCGTCCCTGCTGCTGCAGATCCTAGTGCAGTGAACCCTTGGTCCGCTACTGGCACAGTGTACCCCGGCATGGGCAATGGTGCACCATATACCGGGGCGCGGACTGCAAGGCATATGGCTGTTGCATATGCTGCGTGGCGTACGCGTGGGGCAGAGGTCGCATGGTGAACGTCTGAGGCCCAGGCTGAGTTGAGGCAGTCGACATGCTGTAGTCGGCCTCGTGGTTGCGACGCCTTTTCCGCTGTCGCTCGATGGTCACGCAGCCATCTTCCCCCAAGCGACGTTGCTCCAGCTCTGTCCTCAAGTCTTCCGTTGATAGCCTGGTAGAACGGAAGTCTATCGTCTGCATGTTAACCGTTGGTGTGCGTGACGGCGACATATCTGATTGACTTGGGCGTCGTCCCCGTCGCAGCGGAGGATTGAAGGCAGCAGCGACGAGGTGGTCGACGTCGCGGATCCACTGCTGGGCGGCCCCCTGGGGAGTGTCCACAGCCGACGGATTGTGCAGGAGCGCTCGTGCGGCAGCTAGTGCACTTGCTTGAGTAGCCCTCTGTGCCGCAGCAGATCTTGAGGTTGTAGGAGTCCGCGTTGTTGGAGTCCGACATGGGCTCCCAACCCGTCCCAACACACTCCTCCCTGAGCGTGTCGAGACATGATCCTCACTGGTCATCATTCGCCAGGAATGAGGGCGCGAAGAGCCAACGACTGAAGGAATCTTGGTCATCTTCGTTGGCGCAGACCTGTCTGGAGAGAGAAAAGCCCCCTACCTGGCGCGCCAAATGTCGAAGTGTGTCGTCGCCTTTTTCCCCAGGCCTGCTTCAGGAGCAACCCACGGAGGTTCTTTTTCGGAGGGGCTGGTTCTCTCGGAAGGTCGTGTTGGTTGTTAGAGGATTGACACAAGTATTTTTACGTGGTTCGGGCCGCCGGAGCGTAACACCCTACGTCCACGGGAGCTGTATTGCTCAGAACTTAGAACCGGAGTTCTAAGCTTGGTGACCTGGATGAACTGAGTTGCCCTAAGCGCTAGAGGGAGCCGAGCCTCGAATGCCTGAACCTCAGGAGACGAACCGAACGTCCGACCCCTTGCAACGTTGCCAACCCAAGTCTTTTATACTTCAAGGCTCAGGCGGCTTACAAGGCGGGCCTCGGGCCCAATAGGTGGCCCCTAGGAGATTTCCTGCGATCTACCATATCTTGCAGCGAATGCTGGTAGTTGTCTCTAGCAATGGCTTCTTAGTCATCGTCCTGCCGTCCTGCCCGTGCCGCAAGCTAGGCGTAGTGGTTGACGATGGCAGGGACGACAGGGGATGTATTGTCACCGTATTTATTGGTCAACATCTTGTAACATGGCGTGCCTGTCTTAACTATGACGCGACTGGTCACAGTGCCCCCTGACAGGGGCGTGTGCCGCGTCTCCGCGTCTTGGGAAGGTGCGGGTCTTGAATGTCTTCATTGGACAAGGCATGGCATGCCTTTACTCCTGCTGCCTATCGAGCCGGGGTGGGCAGCACGACACGTGGCGCCTTCGGAGCTCACCCCTGCGGAGGGCGTGAGGTCCGGCACTGCTGGTCACGTGGCAGGCCCGGGGCTCGCCTCTGAGGAGAGGGGAGGTCTGACCTTTCTGGGCATGTGGCACCTTCAGAGCTCGCCCCTGCGAAGGCGGCGAGGCCCGACTCTGCTGGCCACGTGGCAGGCCCGGGGCTCACCTCTAAGGAGAGGGGAGGCCCGGCCCCGCTGGACACGTGGCGCCTTCGGTGCTCATCCCTGTGAAGGCGGCGAGGCCCGACTCTGCTGGCCACGTGGCAGGCCTGGGGCTCGCCTCTGAGGAGAGGGGAGGCCCGGCTCCGCTGGACATGTGGCGCCTTCGGAGCTCACCCCTACGGAGGGGGCGAGGTCCTTAGGCGGTTTTCTCCTGTGCGCGGGGGTACTCGATATTGAGGGTACCGACACTAACTTACGACGGCTTTTGGGTAGTGGCCTTCATAAGTTATGTTTGTAATTTTTTTAAAAAAATAGAAACTGACTAGCCTGGGTCGATGGTCAGCTCACAGAACAGACAATATAGATAAAATATATAGTCATAACAGCTAAACAGTCTACGGAGCCAAAGAAATAGACAATATAGAAAATATATAGTCATAGGGCTACACACTATCCCCTCGACTACCTCTGAAGCCGAATAAACCATCTCCGCGCGTCCCTCCCAGAACCGGTAGCTGTGGCGATGGATTCGAAGCCTCCGTCGCCGAACCCTGTAAAGCACATGAGTAGTTAGACATATTTTGGATTCAAATATCCATGTCTTTCTCTTTTTTGTCACTCTCTTCGTCTCTCTCTAGTTTTCATCTTCTCTCTCACTCTATTCCTCTATCTCTGTACCATCCATCCCCTTTTTCTGTCACTCTCACTTTCTTCTTCTCTCTCGCACTCTCTCTCTACCTCTATTGTAACACTCAGTCTCTCCATCTCACTCTCACCCTCTCTCGCACTCCCTCTCTCTCCCTTATGTACCACTCTATCTCTCTCTATACCTCCCTCTCTCCCTATGTTAAATGAATAATATAATATTAAAGAGTTTATTACCTGTACCGGAGGCACCTGTGCTGTGGGCTCCTATGACGGGGTCTCCTGTGGCGGCTGCCACGCAGGAATCGCGATCTGCTGGCGTTCTGTCGAGCTAAGACCAATAATTGCAAAATATTAGAACATACATATTACTTAAATGGTATGAAAGTAAACTATAATAATTTAAATTACTTACCTCCATCGCAGCGTGCATCTGGGTCATGTAGGTGGCTTGGTACTCCTGGATGGCTGTCGTCCTATCAAGCTCCTCCTAGGTCTGTGTAAGCCTCTCCCGCATGGCACGGAACTCCGTATCTTTCTACAAGAGACGGCCACTCGACGACCTAACTGACGAAGCGTGCGTCGATGAAGTGCCTCTCGTAGGTCACGCCGACCTCGAGTAAAAAACTCCATCAAAAAAGGCAAACCTACAAAAGAAAAAATAATAAGTAAAAGAAGGAGGAGTGAAAAACATAAATCAAAGAAATCAACTCACTGGCCACGGGCCTTCTCGCCGCCGCTTGCATACATGGTTTGAGGGTCGATTGGCGCGTTTTGCCAATCGTACCATTCATCGTGTATTTTGACGACCTCCTGCCCGTACTTTTCCTAAAAATATAGAAATGGTATAAGTTTGTAAATAATAATATTAGTTATAATTAAATTGAAGAATTTTGAAAACTTACCAGTCGATCTGTCGCGACCTGACTGCACTACCCCGCCTGCGACGGGTCACTTCCTCTGTGATCTCTCTTCCAAACCTGGGTCGCGCTAGGCTCCTGACCGGTCCCTCGCTCTTGTAGATATATGTTAGTAGGATAAATATATTATAAACACATAAACGAACTTATAATACACTTACCATGCGTTTAGCCAAACGCAAATTACCATCGGCGCAATAGTCATGCTTCCCGTCGAACCCTCTGCATCCTCGAGCCCTCATGGATTTAGCTTTGAATTCATCGCTAGCCCAATACCGACAGAGAGCTCGGTATGCGTCGGGTTGACCCTCTAACCAGGAAATACTAACCTGCACATATTTAGTATATCATTCAACTGTTAACATAAGTAACTATTGACATTTTTTAACAATTAGAACTTACCTCCGCGTATTGATCCTCTGTCAAGTACGTGTCGGAGTCCCTTCTAAAGGGACCCCGTTCCTGCTGCTGCTGATGCCGTTTCTGGTAGTCGTTAACGACCTGTATGCGGGCGTACGACAACGCCTACGTCACGAGCTTCCGAGCATTTGTGTGGAACACGACTGTCACGTGCTCCATCATGCTCTCACCCATTTCCTCTAACTGGTACCTCAACTTTAAGAAAACCAACACTTAATCAATATGCATTAACAATTTAAATGAGTTGAAGAATGTAAACATTTAAACTTACCATAAAATCGTTCCACGCGCCCCCCTAAAGGGTGCCGTGCACCTCGTGCGAGACACGAGCGTAGTCGTCCCACGACAAAGCAGTGACACCATCGATGACACCAGGATAGTGCAAACGCACTAAAGCCCCGATGGCACCGTTAACCTGCCTGTGGTTTTCGTAGCCCGTGAACGTACAGTCGTACGAAGATTTACAAAATTTGTTAACTCAATAAGTAACGGTAGACATCATGAAATATGTAATGGTATATGATTTTTTACCTGTCTCGAACTGGACGAATAGTTACCCGCTCACAAGGAACAGGAGGAGGAGCCGTAAAGTGGGTTCTCCTCGGCCGTCGCCTCTGCGCGGGCACCACGTCCGGTGACCCGGAAGGCTGGTCACCACTAGACCTCGAAGGCTCCACGCTCGCCGGCTCCCATGGGAGGGTAGCCGGCTCTGAGGGCTGGCTAGCCTGTGGCGGCGCCCTAACCTCTGACTCTGACGACTGTGAGTGAGACTGTAAAATTAAAGGATTGATAAGAATAAATTATTTATAAGTGCACTTTAAAATAACATGATTAACAACTGAAATGTACCTCTGTGCGCTGTAAGACAACAGCTTGGCCCGCAAAGTCTGGAAGGTGTCTCATCAGCTGAGAGCGTCTGCTCTCACCTGACGAGCTACCTGAGAAGAGGTCCCGTGACCGACTGAGAAACCCCCGTGCCCCCTTCTTCCTGCTCCCCTTTGATTACGACATCCTGTTGTAAGGAATAATTGATAAATATGTGAAGATAATATATACAAAATTCATGTTAAGTTAGTGAAGAAAACGTCACATCATCAATTTTAAAATTCATCAACGTCATGATCATGTACCCTACTCCTTAAACCATACCATCGATCTTTTTTCGTGAGCGTCTTGACTGGATTTTATTTCTGTTTACGCATATCAGAAATCTCGACATCTTGAACGTCTCCAACTAAGTCATCGAGTCCTACACGAGGCTCGACGACAAACGAGTCCGACAACTCTTCTTCTTGGTAAACATTGTTAACCTCATCAGTATCATGGTAACCATCATCTCCTGGAGTGTATAACCGCTTACGAGGATTCACCTTATGTACCACCCACAAAGCTTTGAGTTTTTTGCATGGATAAGGTAGATAATACACTTGCTCCACTTGGTGTGCAAGAACAAATGAATCGTATCCTCGTAGCCGTTCGTTGTGTTTGACTTCCACCAAGCCAAATTGGTTTAGTCGAGTTCCATGATTGATATCAAACCAATCACAGTCAAAGAATACTGCTCGAAGATCCTTATTCGCGGCAAAAGCAAATTCAAGGATTTTATTAATGGTTCCATAATAATTAGTTTCGTGTCCTTGAGAGTCGACTGCCCACGTCACAACTCCGGTATTAGATGTTGCCGCGAGAGGACGAAGAGATTCAAATTGAGTAGTACAGAACTGGAAGCCATTGACGTCATATCGATGGTAGCTCCAAACTTTAATAAATCCATAGGATAGTTTTCGCAAGTATTCATAAACTGTTCAAAGGTGAACTTATAAGAAAACTTTGTAAATACTCATAAGTTATAAGAATATTTTATAAAAATTGCTAAGTCAACAAGAAAATGTTATATGATCTCGAAACAAGGATAGGAAATTAGGTCCTCCGTTTATTTCTTCTCGTCGCATCACTTCTACTTGTTTGCTTGTAGGTTGATACCTATGTGTCCAATTTTGCTTGTGAAACTCACTTGAAGAAAAAAAAACTTTTTAGAATAGATGTGTTACAAAATACGCCGATTAGCATAGATGTAAGACAAACACTTACTCGAAATATTTGTCCATCTCAGCTATATTCTCGTACATGTAGAGGAAAGCAGCACTGCTTTCTTCTGCGGTAGAGTTGTAGTAAGTGGAACTACCAACAGTATTGCCTCTTGTTGCAAAAATAGAGAGATCGCTACAAGGAGGTTGCTCATCCACATTGTACCTCATTGCCGAAGTGTTGACATTGTTTTCCTCTACAAAGTAAACACTTGAAAAGTATCCTACTTCTTTAAGAGTAAATGCTTCGGCGATGCATCCTTCTACCTTTGTCCTGTTACGAACCATTGGTTTGAGATATCTTAGTGCTCTTTCAATATGATAAATCCACCTATACTATACGGGACCTCCAACTTTAGCTTCAAATGGAAGATGGATGAGGATATGTTGCATTGGATTGAAGAACCCTAGAGGAAAAATTTTCTCCATCTTACATAATAGTACCGTATCTCCTCCAATTTATGCATCATCTCTATCGTGATTTCTTTTGCACAGAGCTGTCTATACAAGTGTATCGAGACCGTCATTTTATCCAAAAACTTGGTATTCCGGCATTTCGTACATGGGCACCACACCTTAACGATCTTTGACAATGAAAAGGCTCGATCTACAAAAGCATCTATCTTGGCGAACCACTCATCCGAGTGACCACCAGAACTGTTTTTCCAACCGGTATAGATCCAACTACGGTACTCACCCATGTTTGATTCTGCAGTTTAATGTTAAGGAAGTTATAGTTGCTATATAATTTATTTATGTCACGACCCTACATCTATTGGAAAGGATAGATCCTAAACCCACCCAAGAGTGACCGAGAGGAACGTGCTTATGACAAGACACGGGGTCTAGATTCAGACGAAATTTCGGCAGCATAACCACGCTGTTCTCCAACTGCACGCCTGAAAATGGTGCGGCAGAGAACATCAGGGTTACGCTGTTGAAACTACGTCCAAATCCAGACCCCGCGTCTCATCATAAGCACGCCCTCTCGGTCACTCCGAGGCTGTCCAAAAAGGGACAATTTTGAACCTACACGCCTCACATGCGTAACACATGTGAGACGGGCCGGTTCGAAATGGGTGACGCATATTGTATAGGTTTACGTCAATTTTCACTTTTGAGTCGAGAGAGAGAAGGAAAGAACGAGATAGAGAAGGAAAGAACGAGAGAGAGAGAGAGAGACAGAGAAGTGAGTGAGTCGTCCTAAGTTATGCCCCAAGAGGCGGTGCGACTGGGCGGCGTAGCGGTGGCAGGGCGGGGCGGAGGCGACGCGGCTCGGCGAGGGCAAGGCGGAGCTGTGGCGGCGGCAGTCGGCGGGTCACGCGCGTGAGTGGGTCGCACGTGCGGCCCGCGAGATGTAGGGTTATGTTCTTTATTTACGACGGCTTCTTAACTTACGACGGTTTAGGTTTTAGCTGTTTTAAATAGTGATTAAATTTTGACGATTTACTTACGACGGCGAAGGTTACGATCGTCGTAAGTTATACATTAAATTTCGTCGGCTAAGGTTCCGACTGTCGTACCAACGACACTTCTTGATTGAAACCACGCGGTTCTCAACGGTTGTCTCGGCGGCGGCCATGACCATGGCCATTGACCATTAAATGGCCCGTGTCATACCATATATGGGCTGTGTCGGGCTGAGTCGGCCCGAAACCCGTTATATATATATATATATATATATATATATATATATATATATATATATATATATATATATATATATATATATATATATTATACACTCAAGCAATCAAATTAAACTAAAATTACTAACTTAATAATCAACCAACTCAAAATTTTAAAAGAAATATAAAACTAACTTAATACTCAACTAAACAAAAATTAAGTAATAAATTAAACCATTAACTAAACTAATGAATAAAAAACTAAATGAACTAAATTACTTACTAAATAAACTAAATTAATTACTAAATGAAATAAAATGAACTAAATTACTTAGTAAATGAACTAAATAAACCAAATTAATTAAATTAATTCCTAAACAAACTAAATTAACTAAATTAATTACCAAATATAGCGTACCTCGAAGTGGCGGCAAAGTGGGACGGGCTTGGGGCCTAGCGGCGGCGGCGGGGAGGCACGAGGCGGTGGCGCGGGCAAGGGAGCGCGGGGCGACACAAACGATGGGGCAGCGTGGGGAGGCCGGGGGACCTCGGGGCGACGCGCAGCAGGGGTGGCGCGTGGGTCAGGGGACCTCGGCGGCGGCGCTCGGGGCGGCACGGAGCGGTGGCAGCAGCGGCACGGTGCGGCGGCGCTGGGGGCGACAGCGACGGCGGGCTCGGGCTTGAGCTAAATGAGCCCAAGCCCGGACCGGGACGACAGTTAAAACCAGCAACTTACGACGGTTGTAACCTAAGGCATCGTAAGTCAGGTTTAGATTACGACAACTCTTTAACATACGATGGCTTCGGGATACGGCCATCGTAAGTACGTGTAACTCACGATGGCCCTTGAACTTACGACGGTCTTAGGCCCATGGCTGTCGTAAAGTGTACTTATGACAGCTAGCCGTCTTAAATATTTTGGCCGTCGTAATCTTTTAGGTTTCCTGTAGTGCCAAGGGGGAATTTCCCCCACATTTGGGGGGAATTTTCCCCCAACTTGGCCACAGCCCTAGAGGGAGAAAAACCCCTAGGACTCTTTGGTTGAGTCCCGATTGGACTAGGACTCTTTGATTGAGTTCCAATTGGACTAGTACTCTTTTTTTCCCCCTTATAAATACAACCCCCAGCCCCCCCTCTACACCTTGGCCGCAGCCCCCCTCTCTCTCTCACCGAGTTGCCCTGCCCTCCCAACTCGCTGAGTCCCCCCCCCCCCGCCGGAGTTTGGTCGCCGGTGAGCCCCGCCGACGAGCCCCGTCATCGAGACCCGCCGTCGAGCCCCGTCACGCCTAGCCATCGCCGGAGAAGAAGTCCGACAATCTGCCCTACCATAATTTTTCATAGAAAAACCCCTCGTTGTTGCCGTTGCAAGGAGAAAGGCTCTGCCACAAGGAGGAAGTGAGGTAGGTCTTCATTACCCATCTTACGACGTCGCAACTGTTTCTACGCATCAGTTTTCTTCACCCTTCAAGCAGAAACTTTTGCGTACGGACAGATCGTGTTTTGATCAATTTTTGACAGTGGAATTTATCTAGATCTTGTGTAAAGATCATCACCACGTCCACACTTGATCCCTACACCATTGTTCCTCATAAAACTCCATGAAAGCCCATTAAAACATGGAAGAACACATACAAACTGGTTTTATAAAACTGCACTATAGGATTTGCATTCATCTAGCCCATTGCATCTTGAGTAAAGTTTGTGCATGATTATTAATTGCTATAAATTTTATATGTGCGTGATCGTGAGTAGAAGGACAAGCTCTAGAGGCCGTCTACGAGGAACTACAACACAAGGACTTTGTCGGTACCCTCAAAACCGGGTACCCCCGCGCACAGGAGAAAATCGCCTAAGGACCTCGCCCCCTCCGCAGGGGTGAGCTCCGAAGGCGCCACGTGTCCAGTAGGGACATGCCTCCCCTCTCCTCAGAGGCGAGACCCGGGCCTGCCACGTGGCTAGCAGAGCCGGACCTCCCGCCCTCCCAGGGGTGAGCTCCGAAGGCGTCACGTGTCCTATAGGGCCGGGCCTCCCCTCTCCTTAGAGGCGAGCCCCGGGCCTGCCACGTGGCTAGTAGAGCCGGACCTCACGCCCTCCCAGGGGTGAGCTTCGAAGACGCCATGTGTCCATCAGGGCCGGGCCTCCCCTCTCCTCAGAGGCGAGCCAAGGTCCTGCCACGTGGCTAGCAGTGCCGGACCTCACGCCCTCCCAAGGGTGAGCTCCGAAGGCGCCACATGTCCAGCAGGGCCGGGCCTCCCCTCTCCTTAGAGGCGAGCCCGGGCCTGCCACGTGGCCAGCAGTGCCGGACCTCACGCCCTCCGAGGGGTGAGCTCCGAAGGCGCCACGTATCCAGCGGGGTCGGGCCTCCCCTCTCCTCAGAGGCGAGCCCAGGGCCTGCCACGTGGCCAGCAGTGCCGGACCTCGCGGCCTCCGCAAGGGTGAGCTCCGAAGGCGCCACGTGTCGTGCTGCCCACCCCGGCTCGGTAGGCAGCAGGAGTAAAGGCACGCCATGCCTTGTCCGATAAAGACATTCAAGACCCGCGCCTTCCCAAGACGCGGAGACGTGGCGCACGCCCTTGTCAGGTGGCACTGTGACCAGTCGCATCACAGTTAAGATAGGCACGCCATGTCAGAAGTTGTTGACCAATAAATACGGCGACAAGACATCCCCTGCCATTCCTGCCATCATCAATCACTACGCCTAGCTTGTGGCATGGGCAGGACGACAGAACAACGACTAAGAAGCCATTGACAGAGGCAACTACCAGCATTCACTGCAAGATATGGTAGATGGCAGGAAATCTCCCTGGGGCCACCTGTCAGGCCCCGGGGCCCACCTTGTAAGCCGCCCGAGCCTTGAAGTATAAAAGACTCAAGTTGACAACGTTGCAAAGGGTTCGAACATTTGGTTCATCTCCTGGGGTTCGCAACCCAGCCAACTCATCCTCATATGCGAGCAACAACTCCCGTGGACGTAGGGTTTTACGCTCCGGCGGCCCGAACCACGTAAAAATCCTTGTGTCAATCCTCTCATAACCAACGTGACCTTCCGAGAGAACTAGCCCCTCCGAAAAAGAACCTCTGCGAGTTGCTCCTGAAGCAGGCCCGGGGGAAGTGTCGACGGCACACTTCGACATTTGGCGCGCTAGGAAGGGGACTTTTCTCTCTCGAGACAGGTCTGCGCCAACGAAGATGACCAAGCTTCCTTCAGCGGCTGGCTCTTTGCGCCCTCATTCACTGCGAATGATGACCGGTGAGGGTCACGTCTCGACACGCTCAGGCAGGAGTGTGTCGGGACAGGTTAGGAGCCCGCGTCGGACTCTAACAACACGGACTCCTACAATCTCAAGATCTTCTACGGCGCAGAGTGCTACTCAAGCAAGAGCACTGGCCGCTGCACGAGAGCTCCTGGACAATCCGCCTGCTGTGGACGCTCCCCAGGGGGCCGCCCAGCAGTGGATCTGCGACGTCAACCACCTCGTCGCTGCTATCTTCAACCCTTCGCTGCAACGGGGACGACGCCCCAGTCAACTAGATGTGTCGCTGTTGTGCACACCAACGGTTGACATGCAGACGGCAGACTCCCGTTCTACCAGGATCTCAACGGCGGACCTGAGGACAGAGCTGGAGCGACGTCGCTTGGGGGAAGATGGTCGTGTGACCATCGAGCGACAACGGAAAAGACGTCACAACCACGGGGCCGACTACAGCATGTCGACTGCCTCGACTCAGCCTGGGCCTCAGACGTTCGCCATGCGACCTCTGCCACAGGCGTACGCCATGCAGCATATGCAGCAGCCATATGCCTTGCAGTCGGCGCCCCCGGTATATGGTGCACCATTGCCCATGTCGGGGTACACCGTGCCAGCAGCGGACCAAGGGTTCGCGGCACCAAGATCTGCAGCAGCAGGGACGGGGTGTGAGGCCCTGGTGCCACACCTCCGCTTCGCAGTGTGGCCATGCAAGTTCCGGCCACACCTGCAGGAGAAGTACGACGGAAGCGTCAACCCTGCAGAGTTCCTGCAGATCTACTCTACTGCCATCCTCGCGGCAGGAGGGGATGATGCCATCATGGCCAACTACTTCCCCGTCGCCTTGACCGGCCCGGCACGGTCATGGCTCATGAACCTGCCCGAGGGTACCATAACTTCCTGGGGGAGCTATGCCGACAGTTCACGTCAAACTTTGGCAGCTCCTACACGCGTCCCGGCACGGAGCTGGACCTCCACGCCATGCGGCGGGAACCGGGGGAATCACTGTGCTCCTTCATCCAGCGATTCTCCTAGGTACGCAACACCATCCCCCACATCCAGAATGCATCAGTTGTGGTTGCATTCCGATAGGGTGTTAGGGACAAGAAGATGCTCGAGAAGTTGGCCACCAGATAGATGCCAGACGTCTCAGAGCTCTTCAGTCTGGCGGACAAGTGCGCCAGGGTAGCAGAAGGGCGTAACTGGCACTCACAACCAGTCTCCGAAGCAGGAGGGCTGCCAGGAGCTAGAGCTGCGCCCCAAGGGCGAGCTGGACTTCCTACCACATCGTGCAGTCAAGAGCCAAGCACTGGCTAACTTCGTGGCTGAGTGGACGCCATCACCAAGCAACCCAGGGGGCCCTGAAGGTGGAGAACCGGAGCCCCGGGCACCGGTCTTCACCGAGCCTCACTGGACGCTCTACTTCGACGGCTCGTCGCGGAGGCAGGGGGCCGGAACCGACATACTGCTCCTCATGCCGACGGAGGAGCAGTTCAAGTACATGGTGCGCCTCAACTTCAAGGCAACCAACAACATGGCCTTGGACCTGTGCCATGTACCACACGCCGACAACGCCGTCGCCGACGACCTGTCAATGAAGGCGTCCATCGGAGCCCCGGTGCCCGAAGGAGTCTTTGAAAGGACGTTGCCGCGACCCACAGCCTGGCCTGCCGAACCGGGCGAAGGGGGCGAGACCAGCACCTCGAAGATGGCGGTCCCGGCGGCCCTGCAGCCATGGTGCCTGCCAAGGATTGTATGCGCCACTGGGGACTCCGTGCTACCCAGCGCCCAAGATCCAGAAGCTCAAGTAAGCCCCGATGCATGGACCACGGAGGTCCGGGACTACTTGAAAGACAACATCCTTCCTGATGAACATGCATCTGCTAAACGGATTGTGCGGATGGCTAAGAGATACACGCTGGTATCTCTACGGGTGTGGCGCCAATGACATCCTATTGCGAAGCATAACCTAGGAGGAAGGCTGCGACCTACTCGCAGAAATCCACGGAGGCGAGTGCGGGAGACGAACATCTTCCCACACACTAGTCGGTAGAGCCTTCCGGCATGGCTTCTACTGGTCGATAGCCTCCTGGACGCTGTCAAGCCGGTTAAGAGATGCAAGGCGTGCCAGTTCCATGCCAAGCCGATCCACACACCGGTGCAGACACTGCACATCCTGTGGTCCTTCCCTAGAGTCGTCGGGGGATTCCGGTTCCTCTACGTCGGGGGCCATCTGGACATCCCAGAGTCGGGCCACGGGAAACACCTTTCTTCATGGTATGCGGGGCCGAAGCTGTGCTTCCCCTGGAGATCACCATGGGGACCCCTTGTGTCCGAGCGTATGATGAAGCCACGCAGGACCAGCTACTGCGTGAGGACATCAGCCTCGTCGTCGAGGCAAGATGGCAAGCAATGCTCCGAAGCGCACGGTACCGGCAGGCGCTCCGACGCTACCAATAGAGGTCCGTGCATGGGAGCTCAAGGAGGGCGACCTAGTGCTGCGGCGCATACTTTCTCGAGAACGGGCCAACAAACTCACCCCAGCTGGGAAGGTCCCTTCCGAGTCATGAAAGTTTGCCGCCCCAGGTGTGTGCGCCTTGCTTCCGTAAGTTTACCCTTAGAGCAGTGGTAGGACATGTTTTTTCTTTATTCTGTTACAGATCCCATAGAGTCCAGGAGCAGCGCTCGGAGCAACTAAGCCCCAGGGGGTGGTCCAGGACTACGCCCGACTTAGCCTGGTCTTGTACCCTAAGCGCGTAGGCCCTGCCCCCTTCACAATGGGGCAGGTCATTGCCTCCATGTACGGCCTGTTTTCCTCCTGTGGACTTAAATGAATGAAAAGAACCCTGTCCTACCACGCTTACTTATGTGTTCATTTAAATTACGCATTAATTTTTATGATCACCTTCCCATGCTCAAGACAGTGTACGCTCATCGTATACTCGGCTCTCCTTTCCCACTCTCCTACCCAGTCGGCATTTGCCATCCTACCGAAGGCGGTTGTGCTTGAGGTACCTGCCAAAGGCCCGGGGGCCTCTCGGACCTCCCCCTGTTAGGGTACTGTGACTCCAGCTGGTCTCCTCCAGGAAAGGCCTACGCCAGAGCAGGAGGTCCACGGTGTGCAGCCTGCCTTGCCTGGTCCTACACCCAAAGCGTGCGCACTCTGCCTCCCGGGAGGTCTAGGGTGTGCAGCCTGCTTTGCCTAGTCCTGTACCCAAAGCGTGTGCACTCTACCTCCCCAGCGCTACGGTCTAGTACTAGGGGCCGGGCGGTTACACCCTGACCAAGGAGGGAGCCGGACCTCTGGTACCGAGTGCACTGAATTACCGAAGTCCCGTATACCGGCCCAGGACTGTAAGCCAAATAAGACTAAGAGACAGGGAAGGGAGGACCTCTGAGCAGAATTACCGTTTCCCTACTCATGTGCAGGACCTCCTGAGAGGCCAGTAGTGCCGAACCTCACCCCCTCCGCAGGGGTGAGCTATGAAGCCGGACCTCACCCCCTCCGCAGGGGTGAGCTCCGAAGGCGCCACGTGTCCAGCAGGGCCGAGCCTCCCCTCTCCTCAGAGGCAAGCCCCGGGCTTGCCACGTGGCCAGCAGTGCCGGACCTCACCCCCTCTGCAGGAGTGAGCTCCGAAGGCGCCATGTGTCCGGAAGGGTCGGGCCTCCCCTCTTCATAGAGGCGAGCCCCAGGCCTGCCACGTGGCCAGCAAAGCCGGGCCTCGCCGCCTTCGCAGGGGCGAGGTCCGAAGGCGCTACGTGTCCAGCGGGGCCGGACCTCCCCTCTCCTCAGAGGCAAGCCCTGGGCCTGCCGCGTGGCCAGCAGAGCCGGACCTCACCCCCTCCGCAGGGGTGAGCTCCGAAGGCGCCACGTGTCCAGCAGGGCCGGACCTCCCCTCTCCTCAGAGGCGAGCCCCGGACATGCCACGTGGCCAGCAGTGCAGGAGTATGCATGGGCCCGCGTGGTGGGTCGTGCTGCTTTTGCAACGACCTAAAGGAGTTTCCAAGAAAGTGCGCGGGGTAGAAAAGGTAAAGGCCCCACCCCGGGATCGTTATCTCCCCCCAGGTGGGCTCGGGGGCAACTGTCGGTACCCTCAATACCGGGTACCCCCGCGCATAGGAGAAAATCGCCTAGGACCTCGCCCCCTCCGCACGGGTGAGCTCCGAAGATGCCACGTGTCCAGCAGGGCCGGGCCTCCCCTCTCCTCAGAGGCGAGCCCGGGCCTGCCACGTGGCCAGCAGTGTCAGACCTCACGCCCTCCCAGGGGTGAGCTTCGAAGGCGCCACGTGTCCAGCAGGGCCGGGCCTCCCCTCTCCTCATAGGCGAGCCCCGGGCCTGCCACGTGGCCATCAGTGCCGGACCTCACGCCCTCCGCAGGGGTGAGCTCCGAAGGCGCCACGTGCCGTGCTGCCCACCCCGGCTCGGTAGGCAACAGGAGTAAAGGCATGCCATGCCTTGTCCGATCAAGACATTCAAGACCCGCGCCTTCCCAAGACGCGAAGACGCGTCGCACGCCCTTGGCAGGTGGCACTATGACCAGTCGCGTCACAGTTAAGACATGCACGCCATGTGAGAAGCTGTTGACCAATAAATACGGCGACAAGACATCCCCTGCCGTCCCTGCCATCATCAACCACCATGACTAGCTTGCGTCATGGGCAGGACGGCAGAACGACGACTAAGAAGCCATTGCCAGAGGCAACTACGAGCATTCACTTCAAGATATAGTAGACGACAGGAAATCTCCCCGGGGCCACCTGTCGGGCCCCGGGGCCCACCTTGTAAGCTACCCGAGCCTTGAAGTATAAAAGACTCGGGTTGGCAACATTGCAAAGGGTTCGAACATTCGGTTCGTCTCCTGGGGTTCGCGACCCATCCAACTCATCCTCATACGTGAGCAATACAGCTCCCCTGGTCGTAGGGTTTTACGCTCCGGCGACCCGAACCACGTAAAAATCCTTGTGTCAATCCTCTCACAACCAACGTGACCTTCCGAGAGAACTAGCCCCTCCGAAAAAGAACCTCCACGGGTTGCTCATAAAGCAGGCCCGGGGGAAGTGTTGACGGCACACTTCGACAAACTTCGAGACGCTTGAGCAATACAAACCAAGGGAGCAAGGCAAGTGCCCTCTTGACCATATTGATCCCATGTTTTGAAACTGTTTTGCTTGCAAAAACCCGTATGCTTGTGTCAACTTGATGGGACACCCTTTTTAGGGGTTTACTAGTTTTGTTAACCATCCTTGTCGCCGGAAAAGTTGATGAGTCGGCTATGGTCGTTTTTTCCTTTTTGCTTCGCTTAACTTACTGGATACGGGAAGCTGAATTAAAACATGGTTAGCTACTGCACTCATATGAATAATGATGATGAGAACTTGATGATGTTAATGAGCATGGAATCGGGGAGATCTAGGCAAGATTGGTTTATGGATATTGCTGAATGAGATGGTGGTTTGCTTGCCATAGATCTAAGGACCGGTTCATGCGAGCACATGCCAGGAAAACAATATCATCACAAGGCCAAATATGGGTGCGACTTATCTGACTAATTAGGTGTGTTACTATCTTGTTATGGACCGTTGGCACAAGAGGGACTGCTCTGGGAACTGCATGGCACAATGGGGGCCCGTGGGCGGGAGAATGGAGATTCGAGTCTGCCGGTGAAACCTCAGTGGGTTCGTACATTCTAGTAGCCCCTTTGTAAACTCTATTTTGTAATCTCTTGGCCATACACCGACGGTTGTTTACTAGTATAATGGAAGTTCTCTTTAGTCACCGACGGGTTGCGAAATCAGAAACTCGTTGGTAAAGTGATGCCACCTCTGCAGAGTGTAAAACTATCATGATAGCCGTGCTTCCGGTCACAAGCACCTGGCCAACTTCCATGATTAGAGGCAAAACTTGAGATGGATAGTTATGGTATGGTCATTGGGTTTGGTTTTGGGACTGTTTTGAGTCATGACAATGAATTTTGTTCGGTTATATGAATATGAGATGATTATGAATATTTATGAGTATGAGATGAACTTGAGAAAGAATAATGGATGGATGAGACTTGATAAATGATGAATTATGATGAGAGAATATTTTTGAATTACTTGATTATGATGGGATAAATTTTACCTAGAAATAGTTATTGTTTTTACCATGTTTGTGAAATAAAATTTGCTTGTTGCAATGAGACTTTTTATTCCCTACCTTGTTGTTAGCTACATGTCATACTTTCCCGCACTTGCTGAGTACGACATGTACTCACCCTTGCATTCCCACATATACATCAGCTACAGGAGAAGAGTACTTCGAGGAACATGTAGAGTACTAGACGTGCGCACTACCGTCAACATGCCTATGGAGTTGAAGTTGGAGCCTGCTGTCTTAGCCATTTTCCGCTGTCGTTGAGAGTCTTCCGCTGCTAAATAAGTTGAATATTCATGAGTGAGACATTGAGTCATTGTAATAAAGTACTTAAACACTATTTATTCGTGGTTATATTCTGAATTCAGTTTGTGGATTACATGTGTATGTGTGATGAACATCCTGGGCACAGATGTGCATTCACTTGGTTCTATTTTCGAAATCGGGTGTCACAAGAAATGTTTAATCCTTTTTCTTTCTCTCAATTCACATCAGCTTTTGTACAACTCACAATAGCTTTTGTACATATTATAGCTAAAACCTCACTACTTACATGACAGAAATATTTTATTATTTTTTTCTCTCAACTCACAACAGCTTTTGTACAACTCACAACAACTTTTGTACACATTACACCTAAAACCGAAATCCTCAATTGAACAAAACACACATGCAAGCGTGCTCTGCTGTGCGTGAGCTGTCACCTCCTCAGTATCGCCGCTCCAACAACCGCCAACCACCACTCCCCTTCCGTTCCTTTCCACACTGTCACTGCTTACATGGTAGAAACATTTTATTCCTTTTTCTTTCTCTCAACTCACATCAGCTTTTGTACAGCCCATAACAGTTTTTGTAGATATTGCAGCCAAAACCTCACTGCTTATAGTGCAAAAACGTTTTAATCCCTCTTCTTTATCTCAACTCACGTCAGCTTTTATAAAACTCACAATAACTTTTGTACATATTACAGCTAAAACCTCACTGCTTAGATGATAGAAACATTTTATTCTTTTTTTCTCTCAACTCACAACAGCTTTTATACAGCTCACAACAGATTTTATACATATTACAGCTAAAACCTCACTGCTTACGCGCCGTTTTATTCCTTTTTTTCTTTCTCTCAACTCACTACAACTTTTATACAGCTCACAACAACTTTTATACATATTACAGCTAAAACCTAAATCCTCAATTGAACAAAACACACCTGCAAGCGTGCTCTGCCGTGTCTGAGCTGTCACCCCATGAACATCGCCGCTCCAACAACCGTCAACCACCACTCCCCTTCTTTTCCCTTCCACACCGCCACTCTCGCTGCTCCCTCTCCCGCGGTAGCGCTGTCACTGCTTACATGATAGAAACATTTTATTCTTTTTTTCTTTTCTCAACTCACATCAGCTTTTGTACAACTTATAACAACTTCTGTATATATTACAGCTAAAATCTCACTACTTATATGACAGAAACGTTTAATTCTTTTTTTCTCAACTCAGAACAGCTTTTGTACAGCTCACAACAAATTGTACGTATTACAGCTAAAACGGAAATCCACAATTGAACAAAACACACACCAGCAAGCGTGTTATGCTGTGCCTAAGCTGTCACCTCCTCACCATCACCGCTCCCACAACCACCAACCATCACTCCCTTCCATTCTCTTCCACACCGCCACTCCCGCCGCAGCGCCGGACCCATTCCCGGCAGCCGCGGGGACGGAGACGGTATGGGGTCCGTCTCGACCGCGGTGAAATGGACCGTGGAGGACGACATCGCCCTCAAGAGCGCCGTCGAGGTAACAGCGCCGCCCGAGCGTCCCCCACGTTGCTAACCTCGAACTCCCAGGAGCGATCCGTTCGGCGGGCCCCTCACCCCGTACGCGTGGAAGGAATTCTTCTGCTCCCCCGCTTCCCGCCCTACCGCCAGGCGCCGGCTGCCGCGTCCCGCTCCCGCAGCGGGCCCAGGTTGCCTGCAATGCTGCGGCACTGCGTCCGTCTTCATCCTAGCCTGGCGCGCGTCCCGTTTCGGTGGACTCCGGGTTCACTCGGGAGGGTGCGGTTTCGGAGTAGTCTGTTTGTTGCTGGGTGAGAAATTGAGGCTGCGATCGTGTCCTCCCTTGAAGAGGATCGTCCTCTGTAGCTGTTTTCGCGATTGGGTTTGCTGCTGTTCCACTCTGAGTCACCTGGAATGCTGCAATTCTGCTATTTCTGACTGTTCTTATTTGCTGATTCAGTTTAGTTGGTGACTCGGTGTTTAGAATTCTGCTTCCGGGTTGGCTGCTAAATTCGGTTTGGTGCATGCCACATAAAGTAAATGACACGATAATTAAAATAATATGATGATCTGTCAGATCTCTTCTTCTTCTGTGTATTGCTTGGTGCATGTTAGTTGCGCTGTTGTTACTTGTTACTGTCTTGCGTAATGGATGGATTTCTGTTCCCGAATTTGATGAATGTGTAGTGAATGCATGACCAAATATTTCCAGGATATTAAGAACAGCGTTTACCAGGCGTCGCCTAAGCGTTCCGGCGGTCCGGCCTGGACGCCATGGCCGATCGACTCACCTGGTCGGCTGGCTAGTCGCCATCGCAGTTGCCGCCGCCGCCGCTGCTGCCGCCGCCACCCGCCGCCTCAGTGTTGCCGCCAAACACCACCAGTGGAGAAGAGAGAGAGAGGGTAAGGGAAAAACAATGAGGGTTAGAGATGAGTTGAGGATAGGTTTTATATACCCTCAGTCTAAAAAGAGGACCGTTGGATCTCATCCGACGATCCACATCACTGGGCCGAATCGGCCGGGTCCCAGGCCCAAACCGGGCACCTCCAGCTGCCGCCCGAAGCCACTCGCCTCTACCCGTCCGCCTGCCTGCCGCCGCCGCCCCGTAGCACCGCCTCCGCTGCCCCCACCGCTGCAGCCTTGGCCGCCTAGCCAGCCGCCTAGGTGCCTAGACGGGCGCCCAGCTGCCTAGGTGCCCAGCCACCCATTCACAAGCCTGATCGAGAAGTTGCCTATTTGGTCATATGATTCATATGATTCGATCCAACTGTTGTCAGTAGTCAGCTTGTACTTATGTTATGTGTCTATTCGCTTGTTTGTCAATTCGTAACTCTTCTGGAACTGTTCACTGGATAGGTTTACCTTTAAGAGAGTCGTTGTCTTGGAGTTACATTGAAAGCTACTATGCTAACTATATTCGCTGAAGCTTGAAAAGTTATTGGTCCCTGTTTGATAAGAATTGTTACAGTACTTGATAATTTCTGTTTACTTTCTGACTTAGTAACATGTGTCCTGTCCTGTTCTCTAGTGTCAAGATAACTATTAATAATTTCTCAAGTGACATTATTGGTGTTTACTAGCACCGAAACCTACTTGCCCAATATGTTCGATCTAATATTGGATTTTCTGCATTAAAGAAACCATCTGAAAACTATACACTAACTAGTGTTTGCTTGTGCCACATTTTCGTATATGATTTTATATTCTTGCATCACACCAGTAAATTGCTGCAAGATAGGAAATAAATGTGGCACCATTTCATTCTTCTGATGATTATAATATATATTATGTGTGGAATGCGGAGACTTGCTGTCATATGTTGCGGAATTACTTGTAAAACCTACTTCTTCTATACGTGGCCACGCCTGGTGACAATTGAAAACATTTCTTGGTATTACCGATTATCGTGCTAGGATTCTGTGGGCCAAGGCTTTGTGAGTTGTAGCTTCCGATCCATGTCATACCAATTTTAGTGCGACATGGAGGAGCTCCAACCTGCAGGGTTCCATTTCATATACCTGATATTATGTAGGTCACCCAACTTCTTATACAAAGGCAATACATTTCTTGCTTTTTCCAGAAGAAGTGTGGCCTAGGTAAAGACTATGTAAAGGAAACTTGAAAGCAAATCACCTTAAGCGTGAACAGAAGAAAACCTGTACGACAGATTGTAATGTTCATAAAAAGACGCAATATACACTTAGTATGCAAACTAAATGATAGATCGGTTGTGGTCGTAAGCTGTCGATCGGGGTTCAAACCTCGGTATTGCACCCAAAAACAGCGTTTTTGAGGCGTCGCCTAGGCGACGCCTCAAAAACGCTGTTTTTGGGTGCAATAGGCGACGCCTAGGCGTCCAGGCGCTCCGGCCTGGATGCCATGGCCGGTCGACTCGCCTGGCCGGCCGGCCGGTGGCCGCCGCCGTGGTAAGGTCACCGCTGCCACCGTATATGTTGTGCCAGTCGCTGCCGCCGCAGTCGCGGGCTCGCCGCGCCGCCACCGCCGCCAGTGGAGAGGGAAGTGGGGGTGTGGGAATAAAATGGCTAGGGTTAGGGTGGGATGGGTTTTTATAAGTCGTTAGTTGAAAAGAGCACCGTCGGATCCCATCCGACGGTTCACAATCGGCCCAGCCTTCCCGCTGCCTCCTGCCCGCGTCCGTCGGTCCGCCCTCACACCACCGCATCCGCCCTGGACACCCGCCGCCGCCGCCTCTGCCTCCGCCCGCCGCCGCCGCCCTGGCGCCCACCGCCGCCCCCCGCCGACCTTGCCTCCGCCTACCGCCGCCACCTTCGCCCGCAGCTGCCGCTCGCTGCCGCCGCCTCCCTCCTCGACCCGCCGCCGCCTCCCCTCCTCGCCTGGTGCTCGCCTAGGCGACCGTCTAGGCGCCTAGGCGTCCTGGCGGCCGGCGGGCGCCTAGGCGTCCAGACGTGGATTCACAACCCTGCCCAAAAAGCCCCCTCACTCTTCTCGTTGCGTTGTGGCTTGGGTTCGCATCGGCCCAGGTTACAGTGCTATGTCGGCCCAAGGTAGCTTGGCCCCATAAGAGGCATGGGCCAGGGTTTGGGGTTTTTCTCAATCGGGGTCATATGGTCCCCTTCTTGAAAGAAATTCCATGGGGGCGATTCCTCCCTCATGGGTCAAGTTTTGTTATATATACACTTAATATATATTTAGTTTTGAACGAAATTGGTGTGCTACTGCATATTTTAATATGGTAAGATGAACAATAGTATCAGTTGTACTGATGCCCGACAATTGTTGCAATAAAACTGGGGATGGAATAGCTGTTTATTTAATTACTGATAAAACTGGCGGCATCCTTCCTTGCATGGGTGACAGCGGCGTCTGCTACTTCATCAGCCGATGGCAACTCAACGCCAGAGGTGGCGGAGGCATCAACTGGAGAGGTGTCGGTCACACCAGAGGATGGAGGATCAGACATGGAAGAGCTGTCGTTGTCCATGGCAGCAGCACAGAGTTTAAGCGGAGAAAAGAGGCGGAAACTAGGTCATCGTGATGTCTATGATACCATGATAGAATTGGAATTGGATGATTGTATTGCACACATAGGGGTTACATATATAGGGATGCAAGTCGTAGTATCTGTACCCCATAAGGACTCTTAACTAGGACTCTACCCTAGTCATGTGGGGACTAACAATTATGATTGAGATTTTGAAAATACTACTGTAAGGGTTAAGTTTCTTTCCTTGTTTGTGAATACTGTTTATTAACTGCACCTTTATTCTTGTAGGCTGGTGCCTCGCTGGAATCCCTGGCTAAAGGAGCTGTATGCTTTTCCCATAAATTCACCCTTCAGGAATTGCAGGATCGTTGGTATTCGTTGCTATATGACCCGGAGACATCAGCACATGCATCTGCCCGCATAGCCAAGTATGAGAGTGAGCTTTTGACTTTCAATCCTGCCAAAACAAGTAAGCCCTTCAACTCAAAGGCAAAGGATTTTTCGGTGCGCAAGCGTAAAATAGATAGTGTAAAGATACAGTATTATGCAAGGAAAAAGAGAGTTCACCATGAACCATGTTTGTCTGCCGGTTTTGGTCATGTTGCTGTACCCTGCTCATGTATTCAAAAAGATGGCAGTGGTGGCGCATGTGGATGTCAACTTAAATGTTCCAAAGACCATCAGTTGGTTCCCGCAGTTGATTTATCAGGAGGTGCTGTAACTGTTTATGGATGTGTAGGTGGAAGCTATGCTGATAGACAACATGTACAATCCAATGGTAATGGACAATGCTCATTCGATACGGAGAATGCTAACTCTGATTGCAGCATCATGATTGATGGGGACAGTAACCATGGAAGTCTCAAGGACTACTCAGATGTAGACCAATTATATGGATGTGATAACATGGAGAAAAATCCTGAGATCAGTGGAAGGAGAATAGTATCTACAGATAACTGGTCAAATCTTATCAACCAGTATGATACTGGAGCTACAGGATCAAAATCCCTACTGAGCATTAATCAAGATGGTGTCAATCATGATCAACTTTCTTGGAACAGCACGAGGGTGTTGCTTGAGCCAGGCCTATTCAATGCAATTAGAGGTAGATGGTGTTCTCAGGCTCCTAGCATTCCTATTTGGAGTAAGCTTCAGGGTGTTAGTTCACCTGAGCTTACAGATGTGCATAGAATTGAACAGGAAGCTCTTATGCTTTCTGATGGCAAAATGGAAATGAAGAACAATGTCACACTTGCATTCCAGGCAAATTTGAATGGTGGGATGTCTAATTCTGGTTTAGGCAATGCAATGGTTCCAGAAGGTGGACTCATGCATTCTAATTTAAAGGGTTTCAGTGAGAAGGTAGACCCTGAGCTCCTCAGCAGTGAACATGTTTTGGATTCCGTCTGTGACACAAATCAGGAAGATGTAGGTGATTCTCGCACTAAAGTTTTTCTGAAGGGCAGTTCCAGAGGACCCCATCTGCCCTGTTCAGACACAACCAACTGTAGTAGTCACATAGATCCTATCCAAGAGAAACATAATGCGACAGATGTTTCTGGAGTAGACGCTATACCTGCCTCAGAAGAAGTGCTTTACCCTGGATGTGATGTCAAGTGCATATTGAACACAGAAGATTCTGAGATCCCTTTTAATGATCATATCCCTATACCTGGTCAGTCCCCTCTACAACCGACCTCTATCCTGGACCAGGATTCTCAACATGATATGTGCTTGGTTCCCACCAAACATATAAATATGGAAAGCGTTGTACCTTCACCACCACAATCACCATCAATAAAGTTGGAACCAGCCATCAAAGAGCAGAAGGAAATTATGATGTCTCTTAATGAAGGTTGTATTGTAGGAAATGTTCCATCTGGCATGCATGGTGACTTTGGTGGCAACAATGCTGATATACATAATAAAGCTTTGCATTCTGTTGAAGAAGGTGAAGAAAAAACTTGTGGTTTGTTTCAACTTGAATGTTGTGATAACTTGCAGAATTTGACTTTGCACAAGTCAATTCAAGTGCCTGATCGAATGAATTGTAAGCTTGCTGATAAGCCCAGAATAGGCTGTAAAACTGCTATCCAAGGCCATATGATGTCTCATGCATTGCCGGATACAGAATTTCGTAAACCCATTGCATCTATGTCAACTTCGGGCCAAGCAGAAGGATCTGACAGTGAGAATAGTGTTCCAGACTATTTTGACCTTGAAGCATTGGTACTTATAGTTCTTTTTGTGGTTGAGTTTTATTGCTTTGCTTGCCTTGAATCTCCTGACTATCTGAAGTATTACTGTAGATACTTGATCAGGACTTAATTCCATGGGATCAAGAATCTGACTTCATCCAACCTGAAGGTAAATCTATATGAATGTCTAATTTTTTAAATCCATCTTTGTTGGAGATTTGTTAATTAGTCTCATTGTTATCCATATTCTTTATTCTTTACTACTGGGTACTGAAATCAGTACATTTTTTTTGTGCCATATGCATGATCAGTTTCAAGGTTTCACTCTCCTGAAAGCAGAAAGGATTTGATAAAATTAGAGAAAGGTGCTTGCTCTTATATGAACAGATCTATCATGTCTAAAGGTGCTTTCGCTATTATTTACGGCCAACATTTGAGATACTACATAAGGGATACTGAGGTAAGATTAAGCAATTCCATCATGAAGTATGATTACATAGTAGTAAATCTTATTCTCCCTGAAGGCCTGAAAATATAATGTCTTAGTTTGTTTTTCAGACTTCCTTAACTTCGACTAGCAGAGTATATATGACATTATTTAAATCATAACAGTATTAGTAGATTTATTGTGAGATTGATTTCCATGATATAGTATTTTATTGTTTTACTAACATGTTACTTTGGGATTTGATAGTCAAACTTTATTTAATATGGAACAAAGGGGATAACTAATTAGAAAGGAATTCATGGGTATACTCCTTGTTTTTGACACATAACATGTTTAGGTTTCTGTATTTACTTTCAAACGTGGTTTTTGAGAAGACGGTGCATAACCTAATTGTTTTTTGCCAAACTACATTTCACCCGCTTTTTAATATTTTATTACTGACATTGTATTTTTCATTAGTCTTCAACTTACAAGAATGCAAATCAATTGTGTTGATGCCATCTTGCAGAACTTAACCTGGTCTTCTTCAAATGCAGGTAACTATTGGGAGAGAAACACAAGACGTGCATGTTGATATTGACTTGGGAAAAGAAGGGAAGGCCAATAAGATATCCCGTCGACAGGTACTTGCTTGCCTGACAGCTGCAAAATAATCTTGGACTGATGAAAGTTTCAATACTGTAAGGAGGTTCTAAATGTGTTTTTTAGGGCCATTGTTTTTTCTCGTGCCACTAGTTAGCTTGGGCTACCTGCTAATCATCACTTGTTTATTTTTTCGGCTTAAGCATACAAACATTTTTTTATTTCTCAACCTTAGAGTTCCTTTCTGTCTCATCCATTATATTTGTTGTTTTAACACGATTAGCTGCTTGCTGAGTTGGTTCAGCTTGAGTACACAAAGTTGCATCTTTTGAAAAATTCATGTTTTAAGAAGGCTGCTCCCAGTAACAATAGCGTAATTATTATTCGTTCATGGTTATTTGTGTTATCAAAAGAATGATATCCATTTTTAATCTGCTAGCTCACCCTCTTTTTCTAATTCTTTATTTTGATGTACAGGCGGTTATCAAAATGGACGATGGTGGATCGTTTTACATGAAAAACATTGGCAAGGGTTCACTTTTTGTGAATGGCAAAGAAGTACCATGTAACAAACGTATCCTCTTAACTTCAGATTCATTAATTGAGGTATGGCCTTCATTCCCTCTTTTCCTAGTGTGTCAGAAATTTCTGCTTCTATGACTTTCATTTGGTGTTAGATGATAATACTGTAATAAATATCCGTGCCTGAATAAGTTAGGCACTGGTTCCCTTTTTGTTATCTAACTGCAAAACTAATAGGGTACAAAGCTATTAACAGTGCTGTACTAAATATTCTGACAGTAAGATTGAAGTATGCTAGCATACAGACTCGTTGCAGGATAGCTGGATAACAGAGTATGCTAGCTACTGTTTCGTTTGTGATTAGTTCATATCAGATATCACAGATGATATGCAGTGCACTTATTTCTGTATCTGCAGATGGCAGTAAGATAAATGCTAACATCGTGGAGAGTGTACATAAGCTGGAGAGACCATATTTCTTTCTTTTGCAACTTGTTGAGTTTATGCCATTCAACAGTAGTGAATTAGTGTTTTTTTCTGTAGTTAGTCAAGGTTTTACCATTTCAGACACGTTTTTGTGCATGCCATTATATTATTTTGCTCACGCTCATGCCTTATTGGAACTTGGAAACAGTCTTTTGAGTGCGATTCATAGATGCTATAATAGCAAATAAGTCCTGGCAATGGTTACTACTTATACTCCACTCTCTTTTTTGAACTAATCCTTAACTTATTTCACCAATACTTACGACTTAAGATTAATGTAGCAATTCAAACTTAAACTTTCTATTTTGGATGCAGATAAGGAACATGAAATTCATTTTTCATGTGAACCATAATGCTGTAAGGCGAATAGTTCAGGCTAGGAGGGGAAGCTCCCAAGACAACAACACAACGTTCGATTGGAATCAGAATGCATGAATTAATGTTATGAGCCAGCTCTTATTTATTTGTCATAGCTAATATCTTGTTCCTGATCGAAATTGTCATCCAGTTAACTTGGCTCCACCGCTATATGTAAATCGATGTATATTCTTGGTTTTGTCCTGGTTACCTCAAACTATGTTCTTGGAATGTGTGTTGCCATTATCTTCTATTGCATTTACATATCCCCACATAATTTTTATTGTTGACATCCAAAAAGAAAACAACAACAACAAAGCCTTTGTCCACAGGCACATCTGAAAAAGAAAGGAACAAACAGAGAGAACTCCGTAGTAGACAAAACGTAGCCTGCCTAAGTGGCATGAGTCCTCAAAGATGAAGTAAACTTAGAGGTCTATTTGGGTTGCGGGATTTCATTGAAGGGTTTTGTTCCATATTATGGACAAGCTGCGGTACATATCAAACAACCCTTGATGATAAATGTTCTTGTTCTATGATTTTCTTGATCCTTTTTTTATGCATACATACAAAAACTGCCCAACTTGACAATTTGCCCCCATGAGCCTTCAGCACAAGACCCCCTTCTAAGCTACGCTTGATGCTATGCTTCCCCAACTTTAAAATGACGGCTGGCAATATGGATGGTGTATGAAAGCATTTGATTTTGCGGAAATTGTTTCCAAAATGACCCTTGCATATTTGAACTTTGATGTAATTGAAATAAAACTAGGTGAGGGTTGCGACCATCTCAGTGCAAAAGTTCATATGAACCATATGTTGGCTTCACATTTAATATTTTGTTTGTCTCACAACAAAGAAATTAACATTGAATAGAGTTGGATTTTCATATATACCCCCGTTCCATCTCCGTGCAAAAGTTCATATGAACCATATGTTGGCTTCACATTTAATATTTTGTTTGTCTCACAACAAAGAAATTAACATTGAATACAGTTGGATTTTCATATATACCCCCGTTAGAACAGGAAAAAAGTTATATCCCGATGTCCTCAATATACTTCAGTCACAAGAGCGACAAACAAATGAAATGAAATTAATTATCCTCTTTAAATCTAGGCTGTCTCCAAAGATACTGGAATTTGCATGAAAGTCCATCTGTAGAATCTTAGTGAAATATTGATGATCTGAATTTAGTATATCAAACAGGTAAACTAGAAACTATAGCTTGCCATATCAAGAGAATTCTAAGAAAATGACTTAATGAAAAAACAAATATTACTAAACAGGAAACAAAGTATATGATACTTACATGGATGGGAGGATCATGGTTGATCTCTTGTGAATACTTTTACGTGTCACGGCTTAAATATGAGCACACATGCACACACGCCCTATCGGTATGAACACTTCTTAACTACTGTAGTGATTGATCTTGAGATTTACCAAGTCACTATAGGAGACTCTTTATTGACGACGACATCGGCTAAGTTAATACTACTTAGCTGATCGTACATGTAAAAACTGATTTTGGTGTAAATCTTTTCATACATACTACATTACTACTATGGGTGCAAACAAAACAATTCTCTTTACTAAAAAGGACGCAAATTTTGTTTGTGGTCGTGGGAATATGTGTGTTGCCTTTTCTTACCGAGCATGTGTTCTACTGCGGAAAATCTCAGGTGCTTCCACGTTATTAGAATATTTCCGATTTCTACCGCTATGTGATATCGACTGTTGAAGTCACTGGCCGCACAGTAGTCAAAGTCGAGAAAATACGATAGTTGGGCTAAGCTCTAACTTCACACGGTAAAATAGTGCAGAAACGTACGTGAAACAGAAGACCGGTTAATTTGCCACGTAGAAAGAGAGTACGCTTTTCTCGAGATGCGTAAACCGTGTATCTATCTGCTCTGCCATTCAGTATGACTCTAACTCATATTTCCTAGAGCAATTTCAGTGAGGTAGCATGCTGAGCGTCATGTACAGAGTGGGTATGGTTTCGGCTGCTTTAGCTTTGCATTCATGCATGTTCCTTACATAATGTGTGATGGCAGTCTGGGATTTTCGTGTAGTCGGATAAATACTAAAAGGAATCCTTCTTTTTTGTAAAATATTCTTCCTTTTAGAAAGAAAAAATATTTCAAGAAACCTGGAATAAAGCTTTTGAGCATTTGTTTTGTTCTTATTCTCATCACCCCGTAGTGACATTCTTGTGAAACTGAGGCCTTGATGGGCTTGATCTTCAACTGGGCCTTATAAAGACTTGGGCTATAATTGATCCTACACCTGCACGAGTCGCTGCTCATATCTTTGGTTGTCCTCTCCTCTGCCATTGTGACTCTGTGAGTGTTATGTGTTTCAGGAATAGGTGCTCTTTGTAAGCTAACTAGCTAAGCATCTCATGTCAGTCATGATACGAACTATGTAATGGTATTCAGCTGCAGCCTACTCGCTCTCCCAGCTCAATTCTTCAGCCACTATTTCGGTTACGGTCACTGATCAGATGTCCAATTAAGCAGCTCAGGTTCGACAGGTAGTGTCACCCTTACAATTTTTCAGATACATCCATACAAATCTACTTATCATATCGCACTCACGAAAAATACTACTCATCTTATCACCAAGTGCAGAAAAGACAGTTCAGTTACGCAGCACACGAGAAATCGAGAAGCAGAGTGCGAACAGCAGGCCAGGCCAGGACAGGACAACGCTGTTATAGCCTCTCATCGGTCTATCAAGATGCTCACTGGTCAAAATGATGCAGCTGCAGCTGGATCCCCAACGAACCTGATCAGGCTGTTCATCACGTTATCAACCCTGCCTCCCTCGCTGTCGACTCTATCTCCAGCGACACTGGTGGTGACGGCATTGTCGTTGTTGAAGCAGTGAGCTGGTGCCTGCCACTCGGAGTCCTCTAGCACTCCGCCCACCTCGAAGCTCATCACATGTTGTTGCATCCCTGGGAAACATGAGCGCACCAATCGTCAAACTGATGCATCAATCAGGGTTCTGAACTGCTGAAGATGTTCAGACCGACAGGAATATGAAGTGCACAATGTGTAGTTTCAAGATCAATAAACTAAAGGATCGGCAAATTCGGACTGCATCCCTGCAGAAAATTGTCGTGGAGCCATAACTACTGCATATCCATGTAAACGGCAGAATTCAGAATTTTTACACTGCATATCCCTGTAAACTGCAAAATTCAGAATCTTTTTACACTGCATATCCCTGTAAACTGCAAAATCCAGAATCTTTTTACACTGCATATCCCTGTAAACTGCAGATCGAAACCATCACATTGCCAATCTGCAAGATTGCAATGCCTCATGGAAGCGTAATATAGTTCGTCAATGGAAATCCCAACAAGTGGCACCTACCATTGAAGAAGTTCCAGCGGACGGGGCGGCCGGTGGCGACCTCCTCGTAGTACCAGACGAAGTCGACCTTGGTCCACAGGTGGCAGTCGAAGCCGTCGACGGACTCGCGACCGAGGTACGTGGCGCCGGCGAGCCAGTCGGGCGGCAGGATCCCCACGGGGAACCGGATGGTGCGGCATGTCGCGGAGTCGAAGACGTAGGAGGTGCCGTTGGTCCACTCGACGTCGTACAGTGGGTCGCCAGAGAGCTGCTTGCGGATGAGGTTCAGGTTGCGGCCGCGCGGCCAGTCGTAGTAGAGGTCGATCAGCTGCAGCCGCCCGCCGCTCTCGGTGAGGTTGGTGAACATCACCGCGTGAAACTGCTCCGGCCACGGCGTCGGCGCCCGGGGAGAGCCACCGGCGACCGACGACGGCGTGGTCTTGCCATGGACCGCCGCGAAGGCGGCGAGGAGGAGCGGAAGCAGCAGAAGCTGTGGCGGCGGCGGCATCGCGTCTCTTTCGGCTTATCCGAGCTAATCGCTTTGCCTCTGCGAACCAACCCGCCGAACGAACAGTTGGCTGTACGAGCCAGTGACATGAGGAAGAAAGTGCGGGGTCGACTGGTCTGGCTTTGACGTGTGGGGTCGACTGGTCTAGACATCATCAATGGTTTTTTAGCCGTGATAATGTGATATCCTGGCTCTAAGGTTAATAGTATTGATATAATAATCATATCATCAAGTTATATTTTTTTGGAAGCCCACCTGTAAAGAACTCTAGGGTTAAGCGTGGTTGATCCGGAGAAATTTGGGAATGAGTGATCGATCGGGAAGTTTTCCCGGGTGCGCACGAGTGAGGACAAAGTGCGCATAAAAGACTAGTGTTGGTATGTGGGGCTAGTCTATGATCCTAGAGAGGTGTCACAAATGATATCAGAGCCGACCCTTGCAGTTCCACGGGTGCGTACGGGTCAGTGAGAAGGATACGATAGCGTACGGGTCAGTGATGTGGGTACGTACGCATGACGTGTGGGTCCTCTGTGTGGGACACGGTATGGTACGTATGCTGCTAACAGGACGTACGGTACGCGTATGCCAGTACTGAACATACAGACGTGGCTAAGAGGGAATGTTCCTGTCTTGGCGTTGACCGACAAGGACGTCGGTCTTCTAAGGGGGGTGGATTGTGATGAGTTGTTTAGGCCCGATCTTCCGAAAGGTAGGTCGATTGAAGTGGAGATCTCGATGTTGATGATCCGAGGAACTCGAGCAGACCCGAACACCCCTGAAATCACTACACCACTGCTCCGTTGGTTATCAACCGTGCTTCACACGCTTGACCTCGCCAAGAAGGCTATACCTACAGGTGCAACCGAGAATACAAGCAAGAACGATGAAGATGCAATCTGAAATTACGAAATTGGGGTCTCATAAACCGTAGAACGGCAAAAGTGTTTAATCTAAGCAAAACCCACCAAATATGGCTGACGGCTGCAGTATTTAAAGGCTAGGGTTCGACCATAAGACCCTTAAACGCGTCCCTAATGGACTCATATGGGATACAAGGCCCAAAAGTCCAATACGGTGGTGCAACACCAGACAGAACTCCGAATTCAACTTGTTTCGACAACTCCCAACGACTCCCGTCTAATTTTACTGTGGGACCAGAACCATTGGAAAGTTTATCTTCTCATCTTTCCATGCATATGTAGAACGTCAAAAACGGAGTCCGTATGTATCCTGGGCGTCCGTTTTAAGATGTATTGCTCCTGGACTCCGAGTTGAACTCAAGTTCGAGTTGGTGACTGTGGACGTCCCATCTGATTCTCCACATCCCCAAATCCTCCTCCCTTTACTTGTTGATCATGTCCATGGTTCCTAATAACAATTAAATCATTCAATAGCAATTCATTCTCAAAATCACATGGGTAGGAAGTTAGGAACGAGTTCACCTGCTGATTTAGTAACCGTGCTCGTCCTCTTGTGATTGGTCCTTGTATATCAATGTGAGTATCCACTGTTGTGATGTCCTCATCATCCCCCCTCTTGAATCGGAGTCGTCCTCGACTCAAGATCATCTTCTTCCCCTAAGTATGGTCGTAAATCTGAAATGTTAAATGTGGGACTAACCTTAAAATCGGGAGGCAACTCAAGCTTATATGCATTGTCATTGATCTTCTCAACAATCTTAAAAGGACCGGCAGCTCGTGGCATAAGTTTAGATTTTCTCAAGTGAGGGAATCGTTCTTTTCTCAAATGTAGCCATACCAAGTCCCCTGGTTCAAGTTTTACTTCTTTTCTACCTTTACTACCAGAAATTCTATACTTCTCATTCATCCTTTTAATATTTTTCTTTGTAATTTCATGCATCTTAAGAATGAATTCAGATCATTGTGTAGCATCCAAATTTATAGTTTCAGAATGAGGCAAAAGCAACAAATCAATAGGAGCACGGGGATTGAAACCATACACTATCTGGAATGGGCTTACCTTTGTAGTAGAGTGAACTGACCTGTTATAAACAAATTCTATATGTGGTAAACAATCCTCCCAACCCTTTAAATTTATTTTTAAAACAACCCACAACATAGTGGATAGAGTACGATTTACTACCTCAGTTTGTCCATCGGTTTGTGGGTGACATATGGTTAAAAACAGCAGCTTGGTTCCCAATTTATACCACAAAGTTCTCCAAAAATGACTTAAAAATTTTGCATCACGATCAGAAACAATGGTATTTGGCACACCATGTAAACGAATAATTTCTGTCATAAACAAATCAGCAATGTGTGAGGCATTATCATTCTTATGACAAGGTATGAAATATGCCATTTTGGAGAAACGATCAGCAACCACAAAAATACTATCCCTCCCCCTCTTAGTCCTAGATAATCCCAAAACAAAATCCATGGAAATATCCTGCCAAGGTACACTAGGAACAGGAAGAGGCATATAAAGACCATGTGGGTTAAGTCGAGACTTATCTTTATTGCAAGTAGTGCATCGTGACACGTAGCGCTCGACATCACGTCTCATTTTTGGCCAAAAGAAGTGTGTGGCCAGCACGTCCTGAGTTTTCTTTACTCCAAAATGTACCATCAAACCTCCTCCATGTGCTTCCTGCAAAAGTAATAGGCGAACGGAACTAGCAGGAACACATAGCTTGTTAGCACGATAGAGGAGGCCCTCCCGTAGTACATATTTATTCCAAGTTCTTCCTTCTCTACAATTTTCAAAGGCATCTTTGAAGTCTAAATCAGTAGGATATAATCCTTTTATTGTTTCCAAACCAAATATTTTATGATCAAGTTGGGACAGCATGGTGTAACGTCTAGATAATGCATCTGCAATAACATTCTCCTTCCCTTTTTTATGCTTAATGATGTACGGAAACAATTCTATGAACTCAATCCATTTAGCATGTCGTTTATTCAGATTGGTTTGACACTTAAGATACTTCAAAGATTCATGATCAGAATGTATGACGAACTCCTTAGACCACAGGTAATGTTGTCAAGTTTGTAGAACTCGCACTAAGGCATACAATTCCTTATCATAAGTAGAATAATTCAGAGAAGAACCATCCAATTTTTCACTAAAGAATGCAACGGGTTTACCTCCTTGTTTGAGAACACCTCCAATACCAATGTCGCTTGCATCACATTCTAGCTCAAATGTCTTGTCAAAATCAGGAAGTTGTAGCAATGGTACTTGTGTAAGCTTTGATTTGAGAACATCAAAAGCTTGTTGCTGCTGTTTGCCCCCATCGAAACTGCACTCCCTTCTTCGTCAGTTCATGGAGAGGTGCTGCAATGGTGCTGAAATCCCGCACAAAGCATCGATAAAAACCTGCAAGACCAAGAAAACTACGCACCTGCGTGACGGTCGATGGAGTTGGCCAGCTAGTGATCGCCACAATTTTTGCCTCATCCATTTTAATTCCCTGCGATGAAACGACATATCCAATAAACGAAACTTGATTGGTGCAAAAGACACACTTTTCGAGGTTACCAAACAAACATGCATCTCTCAAGACACTGAAGACAACACGTAAGTGATTAAGATGTTCATCATATGACTTGTTTTAAATGAGGATATCATCGAAGTAAACCACCATAAATTTTCCATTAAAAGGACGTAAAACCTCGTTCATCAATCGCCTAAAAGTGCTAGGTGCATTATTTAAATCAAAAGGCATTACTAACCACTCATAAAGTCCAAACTTGGTTTTAAATGCAGTTTTCCATTCATCTCCTAGTGCCATTCTAATATGGTGGTAACCACCACGCACGTCAATTTTTGTGAAAATAATAGCACCACTCAATTCGTCAAGCATGTCATCTAAGCGAGGAATAGGATAACGATATCGAATAGTGATGTTATTGATAGCTCTACAATCAACACACATGCGCCAGCTACCATCTTTCATAGGAACCAAAAGAACAGGAACAAAACAAGGACTAAGGCTTTCACGAATATACCCATGGTTCAAAAGATCTTGAACTTGTCGCTGAATTTCCCTTGTCTCTTCCGGATTCGCCCTGTACGCCGCACGATTTGGCAAACTTGCCCCTGGAATCAAGTCGATCTTATGTTCAATGCCCCTCAGAGGTGGTAATCCAGGGGGTATCTCGGGGGAAACACATCCGCAAAATCCTGCAAAAGGTTAGCAACAACAGGGGGCAATGCAATGGACACTTCATGAATTGAAAACATGGCTTCTTTGCATACTAAAGCGTAGTACATCCACTTGGTATTAAATAAATCAGCAAGGTCAGATTTAGTTGTGAGCAACGAAGGTGATTTTAACTTAATTACTTGCTGTTTTTCAGAGTCTAGTGATTTTGTTGTCTTATCATTACGTGTTTTACTTTTCTCAAAATGTACAATTTCAGCAGGAGTCATAGGAAGCAAAGTGATTTTCTTTCCTTTATGCATCAGAGTATATTTATTAGTTCCACCATGATGAATAGCATCCGTATCAAATTCCCAAGGACGTCCCAACAAAAGAGAACAAGCATCCATAGGTACGACATCAAAATCATGGTAAGAACCAATCGAAAAATGTACCCTCGCTATTTGTGTTACCCTAACCTTACCGCTGTTGTTGAACCAGTGAATGTGGTATGGATGAGGGTGTGCTCTTGTTGTCAACCCAAGTTTCTTGACCACATCCGTGTTCACCAAGTTGTTGCAGCTGCCTCCATCAATTATAGTGTGCACGCGACAGCCCTTGACGATGAGTAACATGTGAAAAAGATTGTGTCGTTGTAGCTTGTCATCCGCCTCAATTTGGAGCTCAAAGCACGCTGCACAATTATGCTTCTATAATTTTCCGTTGCTGCAGTACCAAGTACCTCTTCATCTGTGCTATAGTGGTCATCTTTTGGTCCTGCAACGTTAGTAGCAAGAGAATATTCATCTTCAACATCCGAAGTACTATCATACCCGCCATCATCTCGTGCTATGTATGCACGTTTGCTAGGGCAATCTTTCATCACATGACCAACTCTCTGGCAACGGTGACACTTAATGTTGGAAGTTCAACTTGTGGAAGGAGTGGAAGACGTAGACTTGAATGGTGTCGTCTTGCTGCCCTCCGGCGCGCGAGGAAATGGAGCAGTAGATGAAGTTCGTTGGCCACCATTGGATGGTGTAGTGGCAGTAGGAAAACTCGAAGATGATGCTGTTTTAGATGGTGTAGATGTCGAACACGGTGTAAATGTGCTCCTCATGCGTTGGTGCTGCTGCTGTTGGCGGCCCTGCAATTCGTTTTCTACCAACATAGCCAGTTGAAATAATCTGTTAACAGTATCATATTCCTTATAATCAACAATGTCCTGAATTTCACGCCTCAACCCCCCATAAAAACGAGCTATTTTATCATCCATGTCCTCTACCACCCCACAGTGCAACATACCCTTTTGTAACTCTTGATAATACTCCTCTACGGACATGTTACCTTGGTCGAAGGTCCTGCTGAAAAGAAGGAGGAACAAAACGAATACGCATAGGTTCCTTTAATCTATCCCATGTTGGAGGATCAGTTCTAGTTTTAATAAGTTAATTCCACCATTTGATAGCAAAATCCTTAAACTCACTAGTGGCTTGATGAACTCTATGTTTTTCAGGAACAAGGTGGGCATTAAATTTCTGCTCTACTGTCATCTCCCAATCAAGATATGCCTCAGCATCATAAGCACCAGAAAAAGAGGGTATAGTAAATTTGACTTTAGCAAAAGCATCATCAAGAGGGCGATTAAAATTGTTATGATGATCATTGTAATTATAACGATTATTACCTCCCATACCTCGTAGATAACGTGGAAGTCGTGGTTGATTATTATGATCTTCCATATTATAAGCATCGTCTTCACGATCTTCAACGAGAGGCAGCCGCGCCTCAAGAGTATTCATCCGAACAACAAGATCAGCAAGTTGGCGATTCAAGGTCGTCAATGACGCCTCTGTCGATGCTTGGATTTTGGTGAACATATCTGTCATTTCCCTCATCATGTCACGCAACTCAGCATGTTGAACACATTCATCATCTCTTTTATCTTCTGCCATTGTTAGTAGTAAACAAAAGATAACAAAAAGATGTTATCCCAATCAACTACGAAGGATAGTGGTAATGTGAAAAGTGGAAGGAAGGAAACAATCTCTCTCTCTCTCTCTCTCAAGCGTCTTACCACGTTCCTACAAGTGTTCTTAACGACACAGCAGGTGGTAAACGGTGGACGGTGAGAACCAATGAAGCGTGGAGTGATTGCAAAGGTACCTGTTCTGCTCAAGAGGAAAAGTGGAGCTTGGATGGCACAATATAGTGGCTAATAAGCAAATAAAATCGTTAACAGCAAAACAAAGTTGAATAAGTATTCAATGTAGGAACTGTTGCTGGTTAACAAGTGTTCTAGGCCTAGCACAACACAAGACGGTAGAGAGGCAAAAAGAAGATCAGGAAGATATAAGCAACAAGTACAACACAAGTGTATAGGCCGTCTATTTGAAGTGTGTGTTGTCAATGCGTTAATATCTGTGCTCTCTTCACTATTTTTTTTCTTTTTTTAATATTTTTATGATATTTTTTGTTTACTTGAGAGCACAAAAATAGGAGGCACACAACTTTGCAGCTCAATTGGATGTAAGATGTGGCCTATAGAAAATCAGGAAGATTCTTTAAAATTTGTGCTGAAACTTCGGAGGTCGGATAGTCTATCTTCCGAGGTGAATTTGGCCAAACAAATTTCGCCAAACAAATCGGTTGTGAAATTTTGAGTAGATCAATTTGAAAAAAAAATCGCCTGATTTCGAGTTCGTATGCAAAAGTTATGGCCGTTTTAAGGTAGGCTACCCAAGTTACTGTTTTTTATGTTGATTCAAACTTGGTTTTGAAAAAGATCTCGCAATAGGATGTGAAAAACAATCGGAATTTAGCAACGACGGCTGATGGGATGTTGTGTGATGAATCAAGGAGGACTGGCACAATGGTTTGTCACCTGTTCTTGGGCTGGCGATGCGGGAGTTCACGCAAGGCGGCTAGCTAGGGCAAACCGATGATCTTGGTGGCTCGGTTTGTTGTTTAGGGATTGTGGAATATGTGAGCAGCAAGAAAAACAAGGAAGAAAAACGATCACTACGACCCAAAAACACAAAGCTAAACCAGCAACAAGACTCGACCACACGAATGCAAACTCAACAATGCAAACTGAAAAACGTAAACTTGCAGGCACTATAGTCTAGGAATCGGTAACACGATATGTTTTTTTGTGGCTTTTTGTGTTGACTCTAGGTATGAAAAACAAAAACTAATCTAGTGGGAAATCAAAGTACCTCACAGGAAACCTGAAATCTGATACCAAATGATAAGTTGTTTAGGCCCGATCTTCCGAAAGGTAGGTCGATTGAAGTGGAGATCTCGACGTTGATGATCCGAGGAACTCGAGCAGACCCGAACACCTCTGAAATCACTACACCACTGCTCCGTTGGTTATCAACCGTGCTTCACACGCTTGACCTCGCCAAGAAGGCTATACCTACAGGTGCAACCGAGAATACAAGCAAGAACGATGAAGATGCAATCTGAAATTACGAAATTGGGGTCTCACAAACCGTAGAACGGCAAAAGTGTTTAATCTAAGCAAAACCCACCAAATATGGGTGACAGATGCAGTATTTAAAGGCTAGGGTTCGACCATAAGACCCTTAAACGCGTCCCTAATGGACTCATACGGGATACAAGACCCAAAAGCCCAATACGGTGGTGCAACACCAGACAGAACTCCGAATTCAACTTGTTTCGACAACTCCCAACGACTCCCGTCTAATTTTAATGTGGGACCAGAACCATTGGAAAGTTTATCTTCTCATCTTTCCATGCATATGTAGAACGTCAAAAACGGAGTCCGTATGCATCCTGGGCGTCCGTTTTAAGATGTATTGAACTCAAGTCCGAGTTGGTGACTGTTTCCATCAACTTGTGGACGTCCCATCTGATTCTCCACATCCCCAAATCCTCCTCCCTTTACTTGTTGATCATGTCCATGGTTCCTAATAACAATTAAATCATTCAATAGCAATCCATTCTCAAAATCACATGGGTAGGAAGTTAGGAACGAGTTCACCTGCTGATTTAGTAACTGTGCTCGTCCTCCTGTGATTGGTACTTGTATATCAATGTGAGTATCCACTGTTGTGATGTCCTCATCAGATTGTGTGATATCCTGACTCCCGGCTTAATAGGATTGATAGAATACTCATACCATCTAGGTATACCTTCTTTTACGGATGCCCGCCTGCAAAGGACTCTGAGGTTAGGCGTGCTTGGCCCGGAGAAATTTGGGGATAGGTGACCGACCAGGAAGTCTTCCTGGGTGCGCACGAGTGAGTACAAAGTGCACAGAAAAGACTGGTGTTGGTATGTGGGGCTAGTCTATTTGATCTGTGGGGCTAGTCTATGATCCTAGAGAGATGTCACAAATGGTATCAGAGTCGACCCTTGCAGTTTCACGGGTGCGTACGGGTTAGTGAGAAGGATACGGTAACGTACGGGTCAGGGACGTCGGTACGTACGCATGACGCGTGGGTCCTTTGTGTGGGACACTGTATGGTACGTATGCTGCTAACTGGACTTACGGTATACGTATGCCAGTACTGAACGAACGTGGCTAAGAGGAGACGCTCCTGTCTTGGCGTTGACCGACGAGGACGTCGGTCTTCTAAGGGGTGTGGATTGTGTGATATCCTGGCTCCCAGCTTAATCGGATTGATAGAATACTTATACTAAGGTATAACTTCTTTTCCGGAAGCCCACCTGCAAAAGACTCTGAGGTTAAGCGTGCTTGACCCGGAGAAATTTGGGGATAGGTGACCGACCAGGAAGTTTTTCCGGGTGTGCACGAGCGAGGACAAAGTGCGTAGAAAATACTAGTGTTGGTTTGTTGGGCTAGTCTATGATCCTAGAGAGATGTCACAGATACTTACTTCATTTGAATTATTTGACGTCGGCTAGGTCAATTTTACATGAAACGGAGGGAATACGTTTATTACATATTTACATGAAATTGGGATCACAATCCATATGCCACAAAATGTACAGCAAAATCTGGAATATATCGAAGCCAAAGAGAGGATAACATTTCATTACAAGCATATTTCGCTAAAGTATGTGTTGTGGATAACATTTCATTACAAGCATATTTCGCTAAAGTATGTGCAACACAATTTGGAGTGTAAACTTGGATTTAAAATTTATCGACTTGGCATCAGCCAGGGGGCAGATTCAACGGGGCAGTAGAAACGTTTTGAGCACCTCCTATCGTCGACCATGTTTTGGAGCCCCTTCATAACAGAGCAGGGCGATATACAGATAAGCAAGCGGCTCACTTTGGTCATCATTCCATGGTTGGTTCAGTAGCTAGTACCATCGTCCTAGATTTTCATATACAACTATACAGATCCAAAGCCGACAATCGATCTTTGAACCCCAGTTGAAAAAAACGAATAATTGTACAGTGCGGTTAACAGAGCAGAACAGACGAGTAAGATCGCCGATCACCGTTGAGAAAAGCTTCTCGTCCACTCGTCGTCTGTCCATCTTCAAGAATTAATGCTCACTGGTCAAACGACGCAGCTGCAGCGGCGAAGCTCATCTCCATTACATCGGCGCTGATGCGCCATCGGGATCCTCGCCACTGAAGCAGGAGGCCGGCGCCTGCCACTTCGGGGACTTCTCCTGGGGCACTCCCCCCACCTCAAAGCTCAGCACATGCCGGCGCACACCTGCACAAGACAAGAGGGCACGAATCATTACAACTCTGCTGCATGGATCAAGCAGATTAGTTGTGAACAGTTGGAGAACAGAGCGATTTCTTCAGAGTTCTACTATACGATTGGAGAATTTCAGACTGCATCACTGTACATAAAAAATCAGTAAAACTTTTAAGTTCCATTCCTGCGAAATAGACCATGAACTAGCAGCCCCTTCGCAATGGCGATAAATGCCAGCCATCCGAAGATCTGCAGTGTTGCAACTTGCAGTGAGAGGAGAGTGAGAGAGAGAGAGAGAGAGAGAGAGAGAGATACGAACCAACGAAGTTCCAGAAGACGGGGCGGCCCGTGGAGACCTCCTGGTAGTAGCGCACGAAGAAGCGGTCGCTCCAGACGTGGCAATCGAAACCATCGACGGTGTCGCGGCCGAGGTAGGCGGCGCCGTAGATCCAGTCGGGCGGCAGGACGCCCACGGCGTGCCACGTGGCGGTGCAGGAGGAGGCGGACGCGGGGTGGTCGTCGAACAGGTAGGAGCTGCCGTTGGCCCACTCAACGTTGTAGACCGGCTCGCCGGAGAGCTGGCCGCGGACGACGTTCAGGGCGCGCCCCCGCGGCCAGTCGTAGTAGACGTCGATCAGCTCCAGGCGGCCGCCGCTATCGGTGAGGTTGGTGAGCAGCACCGCGTGGAACTGCTCCGGCCACGGCGTCGGCACCGGACGAGGGTACGACGCTGCGGTCTCGGAGTTGGTGGTGCCGGCGGCGAGGAGGAAGAGCGGGAACAACAGGAGCTGCGCCGTCGACGTCATCAGTGGGCGTATCTCGTGGCTTATCGTCCGTCTGTGGATACCAACCAATTCACCATCAATTCTTATTTTTTTTCATTTGTATATCCTCTTTTATCTCCCGCCGACATTGATAAGTGTAGAAACAGCTAGATAGTCCGTTCACGCATGCACGTTTCCCTGAGTGTGCCAGTCTCGCTCCCTACGTTACATGGCCCCTGCGTGCCCGAGTCCTGCGCTTTATGTTGCATGGCGCCTGCGTACGTGAGTCTTGTGTCCGGCGCGGCCTAATCCTTCGGATCAACTGTTAGCGTCATCCGCGTGTATAAGTACATGACCAATGAATGAATAATGTGTAGGTTACATCTTTACATGGTATCACCTTAATTCGATCTCTTCTCCAGCTTCCGCCTCAACGCCATGCCGGCGAGCCCGCAACCCTCCACCGCTAGCTCCTCCACCTCTAATCCTTTCACCGACCAAGACGATCTTCCCATGGTTCCCGTTTCAGTGATACAACACGTGAACATACGCACTCACGTCCCCATTGTTTTGGACTTTGGCGACACCAACTTCTCCACATGGTGTGCCTTCTTCGACGCGACGTTCTGCAAGTTCGACTACTCGACCATCCCATCCCCGACTCATCGATGGTGATCAACGCTCTTCGTGGGCTTAACTCTAAATTCAGCCACGCCATTTCTGTTCTAATGGTTGTTCCCCGACGAAGAGCCAGATTGTTGTTGTTGGCGGCGGCCACCGTTGCCCTTGCGACATCGACGTTGGTCACCCCCGGATTTATTGTTGGTGGAGGAATCCGGAGGGGTGGCTGTACCGCCATGCAACGCTGAGGCCATGGAGGAGGGCCCTGAAGAGGCTTTAGCCGTCGCCAATAAGGCCATATTGGCCTCCATCTTGGATGTGTGTGCCTATCGGGCCTCATCCTGTAGAAGATAATCTCGTACAACCAGGAAAGAGGGTAGTGGCTTGGCAGCCGTTAGAACATAAATGGCGTGGCTGAATTTAGAGTTAAGCCCACGAAGAGCGTTGATCACCATCGATGAGTCGGAGATGGGATGGCCAAAATCACGAAGAAGATCAGCCAGCTCTTTCAAGCGGCTGAAGTATTCAGAGATGGTCATGTCGCCCTGGTAGAGGCCATGAAACTCCTGAAGGGCATTCACTGCGCGTTGATCCGCATTGTCAAGAAACAAACCTCTGATCGTCGTTGAGAGATCAAAAGCCGATGGGTGCGGCCTGTGGATCATCTTCATGAGGTTTGGGGTGATCGAAGTGAACAGCCACGACACGATGCACTGATCGATTTGCAGCCAGTCGGCGTTATGCCACATGGCATGTGCATCGATTGTGCCATCAACGTGATTGAATAGTCCAAACTTGCGGAATGTCGCGTCGAAGAAGTCACACCATATGGAGAAGTTGGAGTCGCCGAAGTCCAAAATAATGGGGACGTGAGTGCGCATGTTCACGTGTTGTATCACTGAAACGGGAACCATGGGAAGATCGTCTTGGTCGGTGAAAGGATTAGAGGTGGAGGAGCTAGCGGTGGAGGGTTGCGGGCTCGCCGGCATGGCGTTGAGGCGGAAGCTGGAGAAGAGATCGAATTAAGGTGATACCATGTAAAGATGAAACCCACACATTATTCATTTGATTCATTGATCATGTACTTATATACGCGGACGGCGCTAACAGTTGATCTGAAGGATCAGGCCACGCCGGACGCAAGACTCACGCACGCAGGCGCCATGCAACGTAGGGCGCAGGACTCGCGCACGCAGGCGCCATGCAACGTAAGGTGCAAGACTCGCGCACGCAGACGAACGTGCATGCGTGAAACGGTTGCCCGACTATCTAGTTGTTTCTACACCCCCGTGCAGTCTGTGCTGCACTGGAAATGATACACGGATTGTTGCGAAAATCTTGAAACAGAGATGTGGGCAATCCTTTGGTCATCACGTCGCTGAACTGGAGATGAGTCAGTACGTGCAGCACCCGAAGTTCGCCAAGCAAAATCTTGTCTCGGACAAAGTGAATGTCGAGCTCGACATGCTTTGTTCTCCCGTGATGCACAGGATTCTGCGTGAGATAGACCGCAGAGATGTTGTCGCAGTACATAATCGTCCCCTTCTTGATGTCGACGTGTAGTTCTTGGAGAAGTCGTCATAGCCAGCAGCACTCGACAGTTGCATTCGCCACAACACGATACTCGCCCTCAGTGCTGGAATGTGAGACTGTGGTCTGTCCCTTTGCCGACCAAGACGATCTTCCCATGGTTCCCGTTTCAGTGATACAACACGTGAACATACGCACTCATGTCCCCATTGTCTTAGACTTCGGCGACTCCAACTTCTCCTCTGGTGATCTTTACCCGTTTCATCAGCATATCAACAATAAGTGCCCTCATCGGAGCCTCCTTGCCACACTTGACTCTAGCATTTGGCATGCCCACCTAGGTCATCCTGGACATTGCCATCTCCGGGGAATTCTTACTTAGTTCCATTTTCGTTGTAATAAAGCTGATATGTTCATGCTTGCAACTCATGCCAACTCGGCAAACATGTGCATGGCGCCTGCTTGCGCGAGTCTTGCGTACGGCGTGGCATGATCGTTCGGATCACTGTTAGCGCCGTCCGCGTGTATAAATACATGATCATTGAATGAATAATGCGTGGGTTGCATCTCTACAATAAGAACGTGTCTTCTACGGCCTCAAGAGCATCATCTTACTGCATCATAACAGTGGGGCATGATCAAAAGTTTTAGGGTGTCTTTGCTTGGTACCTAAAATTGTCACAAATAATACCCTTGTGGTCAAGTATGATTTACCACAAAAGAGTAGTTAATAAATTCTCAGGAGTCATGTGGTAAAGTTGGTCAAAAATTGAGACTATAACGTGTGGGTCAGGAGCTAAAAAAGTGTGGCTTGCTACAGTTGTTGTAGTCAACCAAACAATTGCGTAAGAATCTATTACGTGACTAAGCTTAAGTGAATTAATGTTAGACACCTACTAAACATGTCTTTAGATCTTAAAATGTGATTTTTTGAGACACTGTTTTGAAAATATTATATGTTCGTGATAGGTGAAAGAAATGAAAATCGGCGTCAGAAACCACATTGAAATCAACATCATCGATCGTTATCAGCGGTCCACAGTGCATTTCCTATAATACCTTTTGTGTGCATGAAATTTGATATGCTCCAAAGCCCGCAACATTTTGTTCAATTTTTGAAGGATTTGCCTTACTGAAGTGAGATTGATGAGCTGTAAACGGATCAAAGTGATCGCCAACTAACAAGCACAAAAAAAATCACCATCACATCACTTGCACCATCGTCGTTACCTCGCATGAAAGAGATGCGAACGAATATGAAAGAACCTGTGACAATGTTGTGAAGAAGACACTGGAGGTTGGGAAAAGGAGGCGTGGAAGAGGCTAAGCCAATGGCTGGCACTAGAGTATACCAGGGAAAATTAATCGAACTAATATTCATAATCAAATAAAAAAGTAACGGAGTGAGTATAAAAATTGTCCATGTTAGAGATGCTAGGAGGCGAGTTATTGCACCACAGTTTTATTATATTCGATAGATTGAAAAGAGTTGCTAATTTTAAATAATTAATAATTTTTAAAATGATATTGGAAGTTCAAAGTGAATGTCCGGTTGGTTTTGTAAAAGAGCAGAGAAAACCAAACTCGGGAAAAAGTTGAGGGAGGTGGACTGGATTTCCTTTAGAAAAATGCTTAAGCGCTACAGTACAAGTGTTTCTAATGGCCCACGTGCCGTCACCGTCCCAGCCCACTCCACGTGCAAAGAAGCCTCACGCATCGAGCTAGAAGGGCCATGCGGGCCTCATCGTTGGACCATACGGCCCAGGTTCCCAAGGGCCCGCTCCAACCCACGAAGCAGCACCCAAGTGACAGCCGCCGCATCGACCTAGCGACGCACCGACCCCGTGACGGCCGCCGCCGAGCACGAGCGCCTCCTCCCGTCGCCGGAGCGTGGCACGCCGGCCACCTGGAAGACACCCCCCTGCGCCTTCCTGCCCACTACTAAACTGTGGCGGAGTGGGTTGGTTTCTTCGTTTCAAGGTAAGGCACCCTCGCTTTGCTTGCCTCAATGGTTCAAAGTTTCATTTTTTCTCTGTGCAAGATCGGTTTTCGCGGCTGTGAGAAACCAAATGGGGAATACGCTTGGTCCCTGGGATGGATTCACCAATCCATCTGTGCGATTTGTCCCCGATTTTGGTCGCCTGTTGGCTGTTTTTCTTTTGTTACTTGTTGATGAAAATACGGTTGATTTTGGCGTTTGGTTTCGCGGGGAGCACAAATTTTAGTGAACTAGAAGTATAATCTTGGTTTAACACTTGTTTGGGAGCTAGAGAAGGGTGGTGGCGGAGTTCCTGGTGATTTTGGGAGGGGTTAGGGTTTAACCAGATTGCAGAGTCTGTGCAAAAGGTGCTGTTTGTGAGGGTGTCATGGCTCTTCGAGGAGCTCCAGAGATTGGTTACATGCTTCTGCTCTTTTAGCTAGTAATTTACTGCTCAAATGGCATGACATTGGATTCATTTTCAGATACGGCTATGTAAACGTGTGCTGAGACTGGTTGGCCAAGGCAGTGCACGTGAATTATCAAGGGAAGGGAAGGTTGTGGGGTAGATTAGGGAGAAGAAAATCGTCAAGGTATTGAGTTGATCCTCATATATGTCCAGCCATGCTGTAAAACTGTGAGCACTTAGCAAGGCAGTGCACGTGAATCTTTTGGTCGTTATTCTATGCTGGTCTGTTTTCATTGGACGGAAGGTTGAAAACGTTTCTTTTACACCTGTTTTTGAAAAATTAAAAGCGTCATGTGGCATTGAAAGGAATGGGTTATTATTGCAATTTTCCACTCCTTAATTGTGATGAGTTGATTACTGTGAACGCAGATGACTAGGTGGGATGAAATTTTGACTCTTCCAGTTCAGAATCCCACCACATTGGAGTTTTCAGCAGCAGACATCATGTGGTCAATGGTGGAGGGCTGGAGGGATTCTATGGACAGGCTTGCACTTATTCCATATTCTAGGGTAAATGACTTTGTCAGAGGAGAATCAAACAACAAAGATTGCCCAACAAGGTTCCATGTTGAGGCACGAAGAAGGCGTTCTCCAACAATGAACTGCAAACCAAAAGTTGATGGGATACTCGAATATATCCTGTAAGTAAATGGCATAATTGCTAACTTCAGTAACTAGGCATGAACCGATGCTGTAGGTTGTTTATTCGTCCTGCCACCTAAAATATATTTATTGGTTGCAATCTCATGTTTAAGTTCAGAGTACACTTTTGAACCCAGTGACATTATGGAATGCAGATATTGGTGTTCTTTTGGTCCAGATGACTACAGAAAGGGCGGTAATGTTCGGCCTAGCCGGCCCTTTTCTGAAAAGAGGAAAACGCCTGCTGGCCGACCTAATACAAAGAGGGGTTGCAATTGTCATTTTATTGTGAAGCGCTTGATTGCTGAGCCATCTGTGGCTCTTGTCATATATAATCACAATAAGCATGTAGATAAGAAAGGCATGCCCTGCCATGGTCCTATGGACAAGATGGCTGTAGGGACCAAGGCAATGTTTGCACCATACATATCGGATGAGTTACGTCTACAAGTTATGTCTTTGCTCTATGTTGGTATTCCTGTGGAGACCATAATGCAGAGGCACACCAAAATGGTCGAAAAGCAAGGAGGGCCATCGAATCGGGATGATCTTCTTACTCACAGATATGTTAGGAGACTAGAAAGGAAAATACGGCGCTCTGTTTATGAGCTTGATGATGATGACACTATTAGTATTGACATATGGGTTGAAAATCACCAGGACCAAATATTTTTCTATGAAGATTTTTCAGATACAGACACCTTTGTCCTGGGTGTTCAGACAGATTGGCAGCTACAGCAGATGATTCAGTATGGAAACCGTAGTTTACTGGCTTCTGATTCAAGGTTCGGGACAAATAAGTTAAAGGTTTGTCAATAGCACTTTTATTATTTTTTTATTCTAACAATCGTTTAAATTTTTCTCGATTTCATTGTAGCTTTGTCATCCACCATTTTGCAGTATCCTGTACACAGCATCCTTGTCTTCGACAAGGAGAAAAATGCCATTCCTGTTGCTTGGATCATTACTCCCAATTTTACACATGGTGAAATATATAGATGGATGGGTGCTCTTTATGATCGAGCTTATACAAAGGATCCGACATGGCAGTTGGGTGGCTTTATCATTGATGATCCCTTAACAGATGTTCGCACAATAAGGTAACCAATGCTTTTCTGCTTTCTTGCACTATTTCCTGGCCTCCTGGCATTGGCTGAATAAATAGCATGCTGAATAGGGAGGTGTTCAAGTGCCCAGTGCTGATTAGCTTATGGCGTATTCGTCATGCTTGGCACAAAAATTTAGTTAACAAGTGTACAAACATTGAGAAGCGTTCAGTGATGGCCAAACGTCTTGGAGATATAATATCCAGTATATGCAAAGGAAATGGTGGTGTTGAATTATTTGAAGCATTCCTGCAAGATTTTACTGATTGTGCTTGTTTCCTAGATTACTTCAAAGCTCTATGGATTCCAAGACTTGGTGAGTTCATATCCTGTTCCTGAATCATATTTTTACTTCTCCTTTTTTCCGTTTTACTGTACTTGTCAAGAGTTTTCAGCTCTTAGTCTAATAGATTTCTTGATTTCTGTTGGGTCTAAACTCCGCCTATGTTGTAATGACATAGTCGGTCCCAAGCCCGGGTAAAGGAGGAGGGGTTGCGATAGGCTTGGCGAGCCAACAACTACACTTAGCCATTCTCATGGAAATGAAACCCAATAGAAATTCGTTGGGGCGTAACCCTCTTAGCGACGCGCCATATCGGGACCCGGGTATGGTGTTAAGTGGGCAAGGGCCGGGTCGCCACCGCCTTAGTGGCGCGCCATATCAGAACCCGGATATGGTGTTAAATGAGCAAGAGCCGGATCGCCACCACCTTAGTGGCGCGCTACATCATCGCCCGGATGTAGTGATAAGTGAGCAAGGGTCTTTGCATCTTACTCGACGGGTGCAAAGCGTAAGGAAGTTAGCCGAGGAACATAGATTTCGGGAGGGTAGTTGGAATGCAGGATCCTTGACGGGGAAGCTACGTGAGTTAGTAGATGTTGCCATTAGGAGACGAGTAAATATCCTTTGTGTACAAGAGACTAGATGGGCGGGTCAAAAGGTGAGAGAAGTCGAGAATACCGGTTTCAAGCTTTGGTATTCTGGATCGGCTGGGACTAGGAATGGTGTAGGTGTTCTAATAGATAAGAGTCTTAAGGATGGAGTAGTGGATGTTCGAAGACGAGGGGATATGATCATCTTAATTAAGATAGTAATAGGGGACATTGTCTTAACCGTCATTAGTGCTTATGCCCCACAAGTTAGGCTCAACATGAGTGCTAAGAGGCAATTTTGGGAGGACTTGGAGGATATGGTTAGTAGTGTATCGATAACCGAGAAATTCCTCATAGGGGGAGATCTCAATGGTCATGTGGGTGTAACTAACCTAGGATTTGAGGGAGTACATGGAGGCTTTGGATGCGGCGATAGAAATCAAGAGGGTAAGGACATCCTAGACTTTGCCGTAGCCTATGATCTGTTGGTAGCTAACACCCTCTTTAGGAAGAGGCAATCTCACCTAGTGACCTTTAGTAGTGCCCAACACTTTAGCCAGATTAACTTTGTTCTCATTAGGAGAAGGGATAGACGGGAGTGTCTAGATTGTAAGGTGATCTCCGGGGAGTGTGTTGTGACACAACATAATCTTGTGGTAGTTGACTTTCGCTTCCATACATGTTCTTTGCGGGACAAATGTGTCAAAATCACAAGAACAAAATGGTGGAAGTTGAAAGAAAAATTACAAGAATCCTTTAAAAATAGCGTGATCATAGAAGGACCCTAGGCAAAAAATGGAGATGCAGATGATATGTGGGTGAAGATGGCAACTTGCATTAGGAAGGTAGCTAGTGAGGTGTTCGGTGTGACAAAAGGAAAGAAACTTGTAGATAAAGACACTTGGTGGTGGAATGAGGATGTACAAAAAGCCATTAAGGAGAAGGAGTGTTACAAGAGTTGGCATAATGATAGAAGCGTAAGCAACATGGTTAAGTACAAAGAGGCTAAGAAAAATGTAAGGCGGGCTGTGAGTAAGGCAAGAGGACAGACCTATGATAAGTTATATGAGAGACTAGAGACAAAAGAAGGTGAAAATGACATATACAAGGTAGCAAAATTCCGCGAGAGAGAGATGAAGGATTTCAATCAAGTTAAATGCATCAAAGATGAGACTGACCGTATTCTAGTGAAGGATGAAGAGATTAAGAATAGATGGCATGATTACTTTAATGGGCTATTTAATGATGGGAATGGGAACACTACGGTTGAGTTGGATGACTCCTTTGATGACTCCAACAGGCGGTTCGTGCGGAGGATATAAGAGTTTGAGGTTAAGGAGGCCTTAAAAAGGATGAAAGGAGGAAAGGCCCTCGGCCCTGATGATGTCCCTATTGAGGTGTGGAGATGCCTTGGGGACGTGGCAATAGTATGGCTCACAAAGCTATTCAACCATATTTTTCAGTCAAACAAGATGTCTGAAGAATGGAGGAAAATTATATTAGTACCTATCTTCAAAAATAAAGGAGATATTCAGAGTTGTACTAATTATCGAGGTATTAAGCTTATGAGTCATACTATGAAGCTTTGGGAGAGAGTGATTGAACACCGCCTGAGGAAAGTGACCAATGTCACTAAAAACCAGTTCGGTTTTATGCTTGGGAGGTCTACAATGGAGGCGATTTTCTTGCTTCGCCAGCTTATGGAGAGATGTAGGGAGCAGAAGGACTTGCATATGATGTTCATTGACTTGGAGAAGGCGTACGACAAAATACCAAGGTCAGTCATGTTGTGGGCACTAGAGAAACATAAAGTGCCAACACAATACATTACCCTTATTAAGGATATGTACAATAATGTTAGTGTTAGACACTAATTAGGGGTGTGACACAGGGGTATATTAGTCATTAGAGAGGGATTAGGGTTAGGGGTAGTTTAGTCTTTTCTCCCTTCCTAATCCCTCTATATAATCACACCTGTACTCCAGCTTTTCTGTCATCTCAATACAATCATCATTAGCCCTCTTTCATGGTATCATTAGCTAGGAATAATTAGGATTAGGGCTAACCCTAATCCTAATGGGCCAGCCGCCGCCGCAGCAGCCCTAGGCGCACGCCGCCGCCACCCCACACTGGGCCACCGTCGCCCCTGAGCCGCCACCCGCTGGCGCCCCTGGTGCGCCGCCCGCCGCCAGATCGGTGCTACACACGCGGGGGGGGGGGGGGGGGCGCCGCCTCCTCTGGAGGACAGCGCGTGGAGGCAGGGGCCGCCGCCACCCCACCCTGGGCGCGGGGAGGGGCCGCCAGCACATCCGGATCCGGGGCCGCCGCGCCCTGGATCGGGGCGACTCCGCCCGGATTCGGGCCGCCCCCACCCGGATGGGGGCCGCGCGCGCACGGGGGGGGGGGGGGGGCGTCACCTCCCCTGCCTGGGCCGCCGCCGCCCCTGGGTGCTCCGCCCCTGGGGGGTCCGCCGGCCCCCCTGGAGGGAGCGCCGCCCCCTGGCCTGCCTGGGTCGCCGCCGCCCCTGGGGGGTCCGCCGGTCCCACTGGAGGGGGCGCCGCCCTCTGGACTGCTGAAACTGGAGGAATAGCAGCCTCTGGAGGGGGCGCCGCCTTCTTAGGAGGTGCGACAGCCCCAGGCCCCTCGCTGCTGGTTCTGCAGCCACCCCCTCCTTCTCGAGAACCGGTCCAGCCGCCAGTGAACCCCTCGTCGGTACCTCCAGCAACCCCGCCACTGCTGTTACCTTCATGGCAGGTACCTCCGCGCTACGGGACGCCACCGGCCTCGACAATGACGGGAGCACCACGGCGATCCCGCCGATTCCGTTCCCAGCCGCCGGTGCTACTACGGAGAACACAGCTTCTTCCTACGGCACCGACACTGGGGAGACATCTGACATCGCCGCAGCACTGGCCGCCTCTCGCGAACGCGAGCGGGCACTCGCCCTTGCCCTAGAGCAGGAGCGTGCCTCCGTGGCATCACTATCCCACCAACTTGAGGAGAGTGCTCGCCGATCAACAAGTGCTGTCCATGAGCCTCCCTCGGACGCTGGTACGTACTCGACTTTGCTTGTGACCGCTCTTCATGCACAGGCCGCAGGGATTCAGAACATCCAGACGCTCGTGCTGGTTGTTCTCAGTTCCGAGTCCACCTCATATGCCCGGTGGCGTGATATGGTGCTCCTCACGCTGAGGCGCTACCGCCTCGATGACCACGTCCTCCAGGACGAGTCTTCACTACAGGTGTCCTAGATCAGCATGGACAGCCTGATACTATCCTGGATCCTTGGCTCCCTGACAGAGGAGCTACAGGACATCGTCAGGCAGCGCGGTGGCGGTACTGCTCGATAGGCCTGGCTAGTCCTCGAGCAATGGTTTCTAGAAAACCGTGCGACTCGAGCCCTCCACATCAGCTCTCGGTTCCAGAACACCGTCCAGGGTGATCGTTCCATCTCCACCTATTGTCAGGAGATGAAGGGCATGGCGGATGCCCTACGTGACCTTGGTGAGCCGGTCACCGACAACGCTCTTGTCCTTCGGGTCCTTCAGGGCCTGAACGAGCGCTATTGTCACCTACGGACATGGCTACTTCGACTGGAGCCACTACCTACCTTCGAGAAGGTATGGTCTGATCTTGAACTTGAAGAAATCACTGCAAGAGGCTCTACTGGCTCTGGATCTGCCACAACTTTCTATGGCTTCGGGCAGTCCCCTCGTCCACCCTTACCAGCGGCTGGTGGACCACCGTCACGTCCACCTTCTACTCCTACCAGTACAGGAGGTGGAAACCGTCGTCGCCGAGGAAAGAACGGCGGCCGTGGTGGCAGCAGTGCAGGCAGCACCCCCACGGCTTCGACTACTGGTAGTAGTGGTGGTACCGGCCAGGGAGGTGCACCTTGGCCCACACCCTACAAGCCGTGGACTGGCCAGATCTACATGTGGCCTGGATCGTCCCCGGGTTCTCAGCCTCCACGACCACCACGTCCTCAGCCGGCGTTCACGGCTACCCCCGGCTACAGTGGACCAGCCCACAGTGCTGGTGGGCCGACAGCTCAGGCCTATAGTGGGCCTGGATACTCTTCTTGCGGACAGTCAGCCCCGACCTACGGAGGCACTGACTACCCTGTTGGGAACTCGGAGCCATCGGCACCCCTTCAGGAGTCACTGTCGACGTGGGATCGACAGTCGCTTGCTTCCTCCTTCAGCACCATGCACCTTACACCACCTGGTGCCGACTGGGTAGTTGATTCCGGAGCATTATATCATACCACTCCTAATTCCGGTATACTCTCTTCCACCCATCCTCCCAATCCCTCTTTTCCTTCATCTATCGTTGTTGGAAATGGGTCCGTTCTTCCGGTCACCTCAGTAGGTGATTCCGGTCTTTCGGGTACTTTCCAGCTTAAAAACATTCTTGTTGCTTCGGATATCATTCAGAACTTACTTTTTGTTCGCCGTTTTACCACTGACAACAATGTTTCCATTGAATTTGATCCTTTTGGTTTGTCCGTGAAGGATCTTTCCACCCGGCGACCTCTTTTCCGATGTGATAGCTCGGGGCCCCTATACACACTTCGGCTTCCTACTTTCGCTGCATCACCGCCATTTGCTTTGACTACGACAGCTTCATCTACCATCTGGCATCGTCGGCTTGGCCACCCTGGTGCAGATGCTATGTCAAAGCTGTCCAGTAGCTCAGTTATCTCGTGTTCTAGGGGTACACATGACTCCCTATGTCATGCCTGTCAGCTTGGTCGCCATATTCGCCTCCCTTTTCCCACATCTGTGACTCATGTTGAGCACTCATTCGATCTTATACATTGTGATTTGTGGACATCTCCCATTTCCAGTATATCGGGCTTTAATTACTATTTGGTGATAATTGATGATTTTTCTCACTTCTCCTGGACTTTTCCATTACGATTGAAGTCTGAGACTTTTGTCACTCTTTCTCACTTCTTCGTTTGGATTTCTACTCAATTGGGGCGTACCATTCGAGCTGTCCAGTGCGATAACGGACGTGAGTTTGATAACTCTGCGTTTCGTAATTTTCTCTCCGCACATGGGGTACAGCTACGCATGTCTTGTTCGTATACCTCTCCTCAAAACGGCAAGGCAGAGCGCATGATTCGCACCATTAATGATGTCATACGCTCCCTGATGTTCCAGGCATCTATTCTAGCCCGATACTGGGTGGAGGCTCTTCATACTGTCACACTTCTGATCAATCGTCTTCCCACCAAGGCGATTCGTGCCTCCACCCCCTACTTTGCTCTATATGGCACTAATCCTCTTTATGATCACTTTCGAGTTTTCGGATGCGCTTGCTACCCTAATCTTTCCGCCACCGCCCCACATAAGCTTGCGCTCCGCTCGACACGGTGTGTTTTTCTCCGGTATTCCCTTGATCATAAGGGTTACCGATGCTTAGATCTCACTACCCACCGTCTTTTGATCTCTCGGCACGTCGTCCTCGACGAGTCATCTTTTCCTTTTTCCACCACCTCTTCTGATTCCACCACAGAGCTGGACTCCCTTTTTTCTACTGACCCCGAGGCTGCCTCCCAGTTGCCTTGGCCTATTTCTTCTGCAGGATCGACACGAGCTACGTCCCAGATGCCCTCGACACCGATTGCTGCACCTCGTGTGGCATCGATGTCTCAGGCGTCACCCGCTGCACCCCGTGTGGCATCGACGCCTCCGACGTCTCCTGCTGCGCCACGCGCGGCCTCGGCTTCCCCGACACCATCTACTGTACCCCAGGTGCCCTCGGCGTCACCAGCTGTACCACGTACGGCACCAGCGACATCACCAGCTACCTCCCTGACGTCACCTGCAGCGAGCACAACGCCACCAGCCGCGCCACACGCGGCACCGACAACGTCTTCTCGTTTTGCTGACCCCGCACTTGTCTACCAGCGACGAGCGCGGGGAGAGGCTCCTGCTCCGGCGACGCCACGCGCGGCATCGAGACCCACTCTCGTCTACCCACGACGAGAGAAGATGGTTGTACCCGACCGGCCGGTGTACAACCCCCCTCTACTTCACAGGGTCCTGGTCACGTCCACCCGATGGTGACTCGACGTGCGTCCGGGAGTCTTCGACCAGTGGAGCGGTTTGATAGTGCCGCTTTCTCGTCGACGACATCTCCACCGACCGAGCCTTCTTCGATCTCGCCCATACCTACTTCCGTGCGTAGCGCCCTCGCGGACCCTAACTGGTGTCGCGCTATGGAGGAAGAGTATGAGGCCTTGCTTGCCAACCGGACCTGGGACCTGGTTCCCCGTCCTGGTCGTGGCAATGTTGTCACAGGCAAGTGGATATTCACGCATAAGAAAAAGGCGGATGACACCTTGGAGAGATACAAGGCTCGTTGGGTACCCTGGGGCTTCACTCAGCGCCCTGGAGTTGACTACGACGAGACTTTCAACCAGGTGGTGAAGCCGGCGGCAGTTCGTACCGTACTGTCGCTAGCTCTCTCACGTTCTTGGCCTGTCCACCAGTTGGACGTCAAGAACGCCTTCCTCCACGGTACACTGACCGAGACGGTGTACTGCAGTCAGCCGGCAGGATTTGTAGATTCAGCTCACCCAGACATGGTCTGTAAGCTGAACAAATCCCTGTACGGACTGAAGCAGGCACCGCGAGCCTGGTACAGCTGGTTCGCCTCTTTCTTGGTCTCACAGGGGTCTGTTGAAGCTAAGTCGGACACTTCGCTGTTTGTCTATCGACGGGGCAGTGACACAGCTTACCTCTTACTGTATGTCGATGACATTGTACTAACAACATCTAGTCCGATTCTGCTTCAGCGAACCATTTCTGCCTTACATCAGGAGTTCGCTATGAAGGACCTGGGCCGTCTCCACCACTTCCTGGGTATTACGGTCGAGGACCGACCAGACGGCCTATTCTTTCACCAGCGACAGTACTGTCTGGATATTCTCCAGCGGTCGAGCATGGCTGATTGCAAGCCGTGCTCCACTCCAGTGGATACTCAGACGAAGCTCTCCGCCACCGACGGGACACCCGTCTCTGACCCCACTTCTTACAGGAGTCTTGCAGGTGCTCTTCAGTACCTAACCTTCACTAGGCCGGATATCTCATATGCGGTCCAGCAGGTATGCCTCCACATGCATGACTCGAGGGAACCGCATCTCACCGCTGTCAAGCGGATTCTTCGGTACCTACAAGGCACCCTCGACTACGACCTCCTTCTTCGGCGTGACACGGCCTCCGAGCTGGTTGTGTACACAGACGCTGACTGGGCAGGCTGCCCGGACACACGACGCTCTACTTCTGGGTACGCCGTCTTTCTGGGCGGCAACCTTGTCTCCTGGTCCTCGAAGCGACAGCCCGTAGTGTCGCGCTCGAGTGCTGCGTCGGAGTATCGCGCCGTGGCTAACGGCGTAGCTGAGGCCTCCTGGCTTCAGCAGCTACTTCAGGAGCTCCACACTCCCGTCATCAAGAGCACCCTCATCTACTGCTTGTCGCGCCATGTACCTCTCCACCAACCCGGTCCAGCATCAGCGCACGAAGCATGTGGAGATCGACCTTCATTTTGTTCGTGAGCGGGTTGCACGGGGCGAGGTTCGGGTACACCATGTCCCGACGACGACGCAGTTTGCCGACATCTTCACGAAGGGCCTCCCGTCGTCGCTGTTCTCCGAGTTTCGGTCCAGTCTCAACATCTGCAGCGGCTAGATGTTGTGACTGCGGGGGGGGGGGGGGGTGTTAGACACTGTAATTAGGGGTGTGACACAGGGGTATATTAGTCATTAGAGAGGGATTAGGGTTAGGGGTAGTTTAGTCTTTTCTCCCCTCCTAATCCCTCTATATAATCACACCTGTACTCCAGCTTTTCTATCATCTCAATACAATCATCATTAGCCCTCTTTCAGTTAGGACAAGTGTGCGCGTAAGTGATAGTGAGACTGATGCATTTCCTATCACGGTAGGACTACATCAAGGATCAGCTTTGAGCCCATACATCTTTTCCTTGGTGATGGATGAGGTGTCGAAGGATATACAAGGGGATATCCCTTGGTGCATGCTCTTTGCCGATGATGTAGTGCTGGTAGATGAACTAGAGATGGTATTGATAAGAAATTAGAGTTATGGAAACAAACCAGAGTCTAAGGGGTACTAAAACCGAGTATATGAGGTGTGACTTTAGTGGTGTTGGTCGTGAAGAGGGAAATGTTAGTCTACAAGGACAAATAGTACCTAGAAGGGACTCTTTCCGATACTTAGGATTAATGTTACAAAGCAATGACGATATTGATGAGGATGTTTGCCACAGGATCAAGGTAGGGTGGATGAAATAGCGACAAACCTCTGGAATCCTATGTGATAGGGAAGTCCTACAAAAACTAAAAGGGAAGTTCTATAGGACGGTGATCAGACCCGCGATGCTCTATGGGGCTGGTGTTGGCCAACTAAACGGCAACATGTCCAACAAATGAGTGTCACAGAGATGCGCATACTACGGTGGATGTGCGGGCACACACGAGAAGAGACTGAATAAGGAATGAAGCGATTCGTGATAGGGAAGTGGTGGCGCCGATTGAAGAGAAGTTAGTCCAACATTGACTTTGGTGGTTTAGACATATCGAGCGGAGACCTCCAGAAGCACCGGTTAATAGTGGGATTTTAAGAGGTAGAAAAAATATTAGGAGGGTTAGAGGACGACTAAGGTTGACCTGGGAGGAAGCGGTAAAACGAGATTTGAGAGATTGAAATGTATACCGAGACTTAGCTCATGATAGGAGCGCATGGAAAGTAACAATTCATGTGCCAGAATCCTAGTCTTGTTTTTTTCTTTTTTTCCCTTTTTTTCCTTGTTGTTTTTATATCTCTTCCTCTCTTTTACTTCATTGATATTGGGTTTCATGTCTAGCCGACTCCAACATGCTTGGGATAAAGGCTTGGTTGTTGTTGTTGTTTTGTTATTGTTGTTGGGTCTGCTACTGCTGACTGCTGAATGTCTTCCAGGGGCCTGGACAACTGTGTTAAAGGCAACCCCATTGGCCACTGCAGAGGTTGCTTCAGCAATTGAGAGTTATCATCACTTGCTAAAACTCAGGCTATTGAATGAGCCAGATGAAAGTGTATACCAACGTGCAGATTGGTTGGTTCATAAGTTGGGTACAAAGGTCCATTCCTACTACTGGCTTGATGGATACTCAGGGAAGGACAACTTTTCGCGTTACTGGAGAAGTGAGTGGAACAGTGGCCCAAACCCATGGAGGCAAGGATTAAAAATCCCAGATTCTGATGTTTCTGTTGAGGGCAATGGTGCCAGAGTGGTCAGTCAGAAAAATAAGGACAAATTCCATGTCGTACTGAATCCAGGTTCTGACTTTGCGTTGTGTGATTGCAGCTGGTCAAAGAAGGGGAACCTTTGCAAACATTCAACAAAGTCGACCAAGGTCTTCCGTGATAGGGGATTGGTGCAGCCGTCCTTGGCACTGTTCCGCTATTACCAGGCATTGGCAAATCTAGTTCATTGCCCACCAAATGATACTCTGATTAGTGATCATGCAATTGCTGTTGCTGTCTCTGTTCGAAGACAGTTGGATTCATTGTTTTGCGCCAGTCCTGCTAGCCCGTCTTATAGACCAGCTTTCCCAGCTTCCCAATCTGCCAGTAAGCCAAGAGAGTCTGTAATTGAGGAAGATAATACCGAGAATGGTGTTTGTGCAAGTCAGTCCCAGGCTGCTCCTGGTGATGATGAAGAGGTACGCATAGACCAGGATACTACAACTTGCAAGAAAAGGAAATCAGGTGAAGCTTCGGGAGGGAATGAAGAGCTTTCGACAGACAAGGACAGTCCGGCATGTAAGAAAAGGAAGTCAGGAGAGACTTCTGACGATGAAGACACTTTGGCTGCGCAAGACACGCAACCTCCTGAAACAAGCAGCCAAGCTACTGAGGGACTGAATGGTTCGTCTGCCTAGGTTGGATTACCCGGGTAGTTTAGGGCTTTTTGGGAATATCCTGGAAGTGCTAGAATGTAAATTTTGACATGCTGAGGAATTGGTTTCGGCATATGAAAAAATAGGATGTTTCAATTATTGAATTAGATAGCGACTACATCTGTTAATTAAGCATGGAAGGGAGCATGAACCAGTGGAAAATAGTGTAAATGCTGCAGAACACTACAATACAATGACGAGCTACATCCTGTCGTTTAATACAACATAAACAACTTTAAGGTTGAATCTTCGACATAAACTTTAGTCAAATGGTTGAATCAGTTGAACTTGTATTCCGAAAAATACCCTTTACACAATCACGTTTAAGCCAACTGCAGCAGTACAGTAGCATCTTGCTCATCTATAGCCGGCGCAAGATCAGACAGGTCAACGGTTCAATGGATCCAAATTTGTTTTGAACATAGCCAATGTTACCTGTTGCTACTTGGTATTGCAGCAAGCGTACAATGTCTGGTGTCCGGTCCATTCCTGTGCTTGTATTCAAAAAACTATACACAGTTTTGGGTCACATGAACTTTTCTAGTGATACTGTAATTAGTGGTCAAGCAATGGCAGTTGCTGTTTATGTTCGAACGCAGTTAAACGCGTTGATTTCCGCCACTCCAGGTGACACATCTAATCGATCAGGTTTTCCCTGGATTCCCAATCTGCCAGAAAGCAAAGAGTACGAAAATGGGATGACACGCATTCAGCTGGAGACAGGCTTAACTGTGTTGGTAATGGCCAGCAAGACCTGTTCTTACGATCAAGCTCCCAGTGGCGTCTTCTTTAAGCTAGAGATTTAATTCGTCACAACTTTGTTAAAGTTGACCTTGTTTTTACACTCCCTTCGTGTGATTTCGTAGCTCATGAAGTTGCTCGATGTAGTTTGGGTTGGGACTGGGAGCCCCTCCCGCAATATGTAACTAACTTGGTGGGTCACGATCCTTCTGGACTAATTTTTACTTCAATCCACTTTAAATAGAGAGTATTATATCCAAACGAGTCAATATAAATAAGAATGAGCCTGGGATAAAAAAACAAAGACGGCAGGTTGTCAGATTGTCTGATACTCGGACACTCCGACTGGTTTGAATCAGAACAGGCTGAACCGTCCCTGGTGGACTGTCTGACATGGGGTCAGACTGTCCGATGGCGGATCATCTGACTTGGCATCCGAATGTCCGCCAGCTAAAATTTCCGAAGACGAGCAACCCTAGCAAACAAAATATCACCTCAATAGCTCATTAAATTCTTAATTGTCTGTCATTAACCACCAGAACTCATTAAGGGGCCAAGATGCACTTTGACCCCCTAGCAGAAAATGAAGCAGATGTCATATCTTGAATCAAAAGCAATCTTGACGCTATATTGAAGATAAAAAATGTTGTGTCTAGTTGTAGCAACAACTAGCCATTTGTTAGGATGAACATTGAACACTATGGCTCATAATAAATGAATCTGCGGTCAAGGAACAATCCCAACATAGTCAGCAATGTTAGACTGTGTGTATTGTGTGCGTGTCAAGGGTAGTTTGGTCATTAGCTAGGAGGACTCCTAAACCCTAGCATGTATCCTATATATGTAACCCCTTCGCATTATCAATGAATTAAGAATAGACTTCATTTCCCTCGAACTTGTTATCAGATTAGAGTTTCCTAGGGCCTCTCTTCTCTCTCCCCCACAGCCGCCGCCTCTCTCCATACCACTACAGCCGCCGCCTGCTCTTCCCATGTAGCAGCGCCGCCGCCGGCCAGCGAGCCGGCGGCGGCCCGCCTTGCGCGCGCCTCTGCCTCCGTGCGCGCCCGAGACGCTGCCGCCCTGCACACCCGAGTGTCGCTACCTTTGCTCGCCTGAGCGCGAGCCTGCACGCTCGCGCGCCACCGCCGGCCAGCAGCGCCGCCGTCAGCCTCCCGAGCGGCGCGACCACCCTCCCGAACGCCGCTGTCGGCTTCCCCGACCCCGGCATGGTCGGATGCCGCCGCCTTCCTCGTCACCGCCTTCCCCGACCCCGGCGCGACCGGATCCGCCACCGCCCTCTTCGTCGCCAGCTTCCCCGGCCCCGGCGCGGTCTGATACGCCGTCGCCCTCTTTGCCGCTGCCTTCCCCGGCACCGGCGTGGCCGGATCCACCCCCGCCCTCCTCGCGCCGGCTTCTCCGGCCCGGCGCGGCCCGGATCTGTCGCCGCCGTGCCCCTGGCCGTCGGGGTCATCGCCATCGACCTGGCCCGAGACAAGCTGCAGGCCAGCGACATCGGGCTCGCCGTCGTCGTCAGCACCGAGGCCGTCTCCTTCCCCTGGTACCCCCGGAAGCGCCGGTTCATGCTCATCCCCAACGCCTCCTTCCGCGTCGGTTGCACCGCCGTGCTGCTCTCCAACCGGCACCGTGATTTCCACCGCGCCAAGTACCAGTTGGAGCACGTGGTGCACACGCACAAGGATGCCAACGGCCGCGCCTTCTGTTCCGTGTACCAGGAGGAGAACGAGCAGCGTGTGACACCCGGTTCCGAAAATAGAACCAAGTGAATGCATATGTGTGCCTAGGATGTTCATCACACATACACATGTAATCCGTAAACTGAATTTAGAATATAACCACGAATAAATAGGGTTTAATTACTTTATTACATCAACTCATTGTCTCACTCATGAATGGCTATCTTATTCTTGCAGCGGAAGTCTCTAAACGACAACGGAAGCAACTAAACAGCAGTAGGCTCCATCATCAACTCCACAGGCATGTTGACGGTAGTTCATACGCCTAGTACTCCACATGGTCCTCGAAGTACTCTTCTTCTGTTGCTGATGTTTATGTGATAATGCAAGGGTGAGTACATGTCGTACTCAGCAAGTGCGAAAAAAGTATGATATGTAGCTTACAACAAGGTAGGGAATAAAAAGGCTCATTGCAGCAAGCAAATTTTATTTCACAAACATGATAAAAAACAATAACTATTTCTAGGTGAATTTAATCCCAATATAACCAAGTAAAACAGCAGCACTCTTTCATCATAATTCACCATTTATCAAGTCTCATCCAGCCATTAATCTTTCTCAAGTTCATCTCATGCTCATAAATATTCATAACCATCTCATATTCATATAACCAAAATCAAACTCATTGTCATGACTCAAAACAGTCCCAAAACCAATCCCAATGACCATACCATAACCTTACGAATATCCATCCTAAGTTTTCCCTCTAATCATGGAAGTTGACCAGGTGCTTGTGACCGGAAGCACGGCTATCATGATACTTTTACACTCTGCAGAGGTGGCACTACTTTACCCACAAGTTCGTGATTTCGTCACCCGTCGGCGACTGTAGAACCTCCATTATACCAGTACACAACCGTCGGTGTATGGCCAAGAGATCACAAAATAGCCTTTACGAAGGGGCTACTAGATGTATGGACTCACTGAGATTTCACCGGCAGGCTCGAATCACCATTCTCCCACCCACGGACCCCTTCTTGTGCCATGCAGTTCCGAGGGCAGTCCTCCTCGACTCCCATTCCCCGCGCCATCCACGGTCCATAACAAGCTAGCAACACATCTAATTAATCATCTAAGCCGCACCCATACTTGGCCTTGTAGTGGCACTGTTTTCCTGGCATATTCTCGCATGAACCGGTCCTTAGATCTACGGCAAGTTCCACCATCTCATCCAATAACATTCACGAACCAAGCTTGCCTAGATATCCCCGATTGCATGCCCATTAACATCATCAAGTTCTCATCATCATTATTCATATGAGTGCAGTAGCTAGACATGTTTTATTTCAGCTTCCCGTATCCCGTGAATTAAGCGAAGCAAAAGGGAAAAACGACCATACCCGACTCATCAACTTTCCCGGCGACAAGGATGGTTAACAAAACTAGTAAACTCCTATAAAAGGGTGTCCCATCAAGTTGACTCAAGCGTACGAGTTTTCGCACACAAAACAGTTTCGAAACTTGGGATCAATATGGTCAAGGGGCACTTGCCTTGCTCCCGTGGTTCTTGTTGTTCGAGTGTCTCGAAGTCTTGGTGCTGTAGTTCCTCGTAGATGACCTCTTGAGCTTGTTCTTTTCCTCACGATCACGCACATACAAAAATTACAGCAATCAAACATCATGCACAAACTTTACTCAAGATGCAATGGAGTAGATGAATGCAAATACTATAGTGCAGTTTCATTAATCCAGTTTGTACATTGTCGGTACCCGCGATATGGGGTACCCCGCGCACAGGGGAAAATGCCTAATGATCTCGCCCTTCTCCACATGGAGAGCTCCGAAGGCGCCACGTGTCCAGCGGGGCCGGACCTCCCTCTCCTCAGAGGAGAGCTCCGGGCTCGCCACGTGGCCAACAGCACTAGACCTCCCCCCTCCGTGGGGAGAGCTCCGAAGGTGCCACGTGTCCTGCGGGGCCGGACCTCCCCCTCCTCAGAGGAGAGCTCCGGGCCCGCCACGTGGCCGACGGAAGCCGGACCTCCCCCCTCCACGGGGGAGAGGTCCGAAGGCTCCACGTGACCTGCGGGGCCGGACCTCCCTCTCCTCAGAGGAGAGCTCCGAGCCTGCCACGTGTCCAGCAGAACAGCGCTGCCTGCCCCCGAGCAGTAGGCAGCGGACGTAAAGATGCTCCATACCTTGCCCGTACAAGGTATTCAAGGCCCGCACCTTCCCAAGACGCGGAGCACGCCTCTGTCAGGTGCCATTGCGCCCAGTCGCATCACAGACTGGCGCGCAGTGTCAGAACCTGCCAGCCAATAAACACAGCGACAAGACATCCCCTGCGCCCCCGCCGTCATCAACCACTACGACTAGCATGCGGCATGGGCAGGGCGGCAAGACGAAGGCTCGGAAGCCTTAGCCAGAGACAACTACCGGCATAACTGCGGATACGATAGTCGACAGGAAATCTCCCCGGGACCACCTGTCGGGTCCCGGGCCCCCCTTGTAAGCCACACGAGCCTTGGACTATAAAAGACTCGGGTAGGCAACGTTAGCAGGGGTTCGCACTACAGCTACTCACACCCTAGGCATAACTCATCCTCAAGCTCAGGACTCCGGTTCTGAGCAACAAGCAATACAACGAGCACCTCTGCTCACCGTGGACGTAGGGTTTTATGCTCCGGCGGTCCGAGCCACGTAAAACTCGCCGTGTCAAGCTCCTCCCTCACTCGTCCCATACGCTTAAGCTCTCCGCAAGTGACTAGCCCCTCCGAAAAAGAACCTCCGCGGGCTGCCTAGAGCAGGTCCGGGGGAAGTGTCGACCACACACTTCGACATTTGGCGCGCCAGGTAGGGGGCTTTTCCCTTGCGCGACGAGTTTCTGCCGACGAAGATGACCAAGCTTCATTCAGCGGCAAGCTCTCCTCCCCTGCGTTCACGGCGGACCGTGACCAGCGGGGAATACGTGTCGACACACTCAGGACGGAGTGTGTCGGCGCAAGTTGGAAGCCAACAGCCGACTCCGGTAACGCCGACGCTGGCAATGCAGGCTCCAACTAGCGTGAGATCTTCTGCGGCGCTGAGTGTACCCCACGGGGGTGCGCTAGCTGCAGCAAGAGTGCTACTGCGCAATCCACCTGCTGGGGACACACCCCATTCAGCGACCCAACAGTGGATTCGCGAGGTAGACCGTCTCGTCGTCGCCGCCGCAAACCCTCGACTTCGGCGGGGAAGACGCTCTGGCCAACCGGCTGTGTCGCTGACGCGCACGCCAACGGTTGACGGACAGACGACGGATTCCAGCTCCACCAGGCTTCCGTCAACGGACCTGAGGACTGAGCTGGAGCGATGCCACTTGAGCCAAGACGCCCGAGTGTTCCTTGAGCAACGTCGAGAAAGGCGTCGCAACCAAGAGACTAGTGACAGCATGACGTCAGCCTCGACCCAGCCTGAGGAGCAGACCTTCGGCACGCGATCTCTGCCCTAGGCATACGCCACGCAGCATATGCCACAGCCATATGCCCTGCAAACGGCGCCCTCGGTCTATGGCGCAACCTTGCCCATACCGGGGTACACAGTGCCAGTGGTGAACCAAGCGTTTGCGGCACCAACGCCTGCAGCAACAGGAGCAGGATGTGCGGCCCTGGCTCCCCACCTTCGCTTCGCGAGGTGGCCGCGCAAGTTTCGGCCGCACCTGCCCAAGAAGTACGACGGCAGCGTCAACCCGGCGGAGTTCCTCCAGATCTACTCCACCGCCGTACTTGCCGCAGGAGGAGATGAGGCCGTCATGGCCAACTACTTCCCCGTCGCCTTGACCGGCCCAGCCCGGTCTTGGCTCATGAACCTCCCCCAGGGTTCCATAACTTCCTGGGGAGAGCTCTGCCGATAGTTCATTGCCAACTTTGGCAGTTCCTACACCCGTCCAGGCACGGAGCTTGACCTCCACGCCATCAAACAACAACCTGGAGAATCACTGCGCTCCTTCATCCAGCGGTTCTCCTAGGTACGCAACACCATCCCGCACATTCAAAGTGCTTCTGTGGTGGTGGCGTTCCGGCAGGGTGTCCGGGACGAGAAGATGCTTGAGAAGCTCGCGACCAGAGAGGTCCGCGATGTCTCCGAGCTCTTCAGCGTGGCAGACAAGTGCGCCAGAGCAGCAGAAGGGCAGAACTGGCACTCACTGCCAGCCTCCGAGTCAGGAGGACAGCCCGGGTCTGGCGCTGCTTCCTATGGAGGCGCAAGAAGGCCAAGAACCGGGGGAGCGACAAGATGAAGTCATCGGCCGCGGCTCCCGTTGCCGCAGCAGCGGCACCCAGTGGAGCTCGGGGGCCGCGCCCAGAAAAAGGCAGCGACAGTCACCAGCCCCAGATGGTGACCAAGGCGAGCTATGCCCCGTGCATGGCACCAGCAATCATACTGCTGCCGAGTGCTGGGACATCCAGAGGCTCGCAGAGCGCTTCCGCAAAGGGAGGTAGCTGAGAGCTGATGCTCCGCCCCTCCCTCAGAGGGAGGGCAAGTAGAAGGTCGACGCCTCAGTCAGCGTTGGCCACCAGGTGGGGTTTCAGGAGCCTCAGCGCGTCATAAAGACGGTGCACAACGGTGAGGACTCTAGCTCCGATGGTGACGAGCCTGGGCAGTAGCCGACCGTGGCTACCCCGAAAAGTCAGTGGAGGCTGCACTGCTGCGGCGTCAACCTTGGAGAAGCTCCAAGTAGTCGCAGCAGCCCAAGCTCCAGCCCCTACGGTGCAGAACCGGGCCAGCTCCACCCGAGAGCACGCCTCTGTGCCTCGGTCGTACCTCCGGGGGGCCGCCCAGGGTCTGTCAACCTCTTGAAGGCCTTAGCCAGAAGGGGAAAGATGCCTTGGGTCTCCCAAGAAGAGTCCGGGTTCTCCTACCCCTTGAAGGCCTTAGCCAGAAGGGGAGGGTACCCCGGGGCGCCCAGGAGAAGCCGTGCAGGACCTGATCCAGCGTGAAGATGACGACCTCGTCGACGAGGCCCAGCTGCAGGTGACACCCCACAATGCACGGTCTCGGCTGGTGCTCTAGCGCTACCGCCAAAAGACCAAACGCGTCAGGGACCTGCAGGAAGGCAACCTGGTGCCGCGGCACACACTTTCCTGCGAAGGACCTATAAACTCTCCCCCAGCCGGGAAGGTCCCTTCCGAGTCACGAAAGTTGCCGTACCAGGTACACATGCCTTTCAACCAAGTATGGGATCCGTTCCCAAACCCTTGGCATGGAACAACACTATAAGTCCTACCCCCTGAGCGTTAGAAGAACAGGACCATACCCTTCTGTAATAAATCCCATAGAGTCTAGGAACATCGCTTGGGGCAGCTAAGTCTCAGGGGACGGTCCAGGACTATGTCCAGCTTAGCCTGGTTCCGACCCTAAGCGCGTAGAGTCTTGCTTCCCTTCTTAACGAGGCGGGTCGTTGCCTCCATGTACAACCTGACTTCCACCTATGGGCATTTACACAGAAACCTGTTCTACTTCGCTCTCTCTCATGTGCTCATTTAAATTACGCATTAATTTTTATGATCGCACTCTCTATGTATGCTCACCGTACATCTAGCTCCCTCTCTCCCGCGCTCATCCATAGTCAGCATTTGCTATCCTACCGAAGGCGGTTGCGCTTGAGGCACCTGCGGATGACCAGGTGGGCCTCTCGGGCCTCCCTCAGTCAGGTGTTGCGGTGCCAGTTGGTCACCTCCAGGAAAGGCCTGCGCCGTGCATGGGGGGTCCAGGGTGCATATCCCGCTTAGCCGGCTCTGTACCCAAAGCGTGCGCACCCTGCCCTCCGGAGGTCCAGGGTGAGTACAGCCGCTTTGCCTGGTTCCATACCCAAAGCCTGTGCACTCTGCTTCCCCGGCGCACGGTCCGGTACTAGGGATCGGACGGTCGTACCCGGACCTTGGAAGGAGTCGGAGCCGTGATGCCTCGCGCACAGAATTGCCCAAGCCCCGTATACCGGACTAGGACCGTAAGCCGAATAAGACTAAGAGACGAGGAGGGGAGGACCCCCCGAGGAGAATTACGTTTCCTCTTATCTATGTGCAGGACCTCCAGGTTATAGCAACGGGGGCTGCATGAAGCGGGGGACAAGGAGCTACCGACTACTCCAGCACAGGACCGGAAGGTCCGGGTTCCGCCCCTTCAACAGGGGCGAGACCCGAAGGCCCCACGTGTCCAGCGGGGCTGGAGCTCCCGCCTCCCCAGGGGGGGCTCCGGACCCGCCACGTGGCTGGCAGAAGCCGGACCTCCCCCTCTAGGGGGGGCTCCGAAGGCCCCACGTGTCCAGCGGGGCCGGAGCTCCCGCCTCCTCAGGAGGGGCTCCGGACCCTCCGCGTGGCCGGCAGAAGTCGGACCTCCCTCTCCAGGGGAGGAGCTCAGAAGGCTCCACGTGTTGCGTGGGGCCGGACCTCCTGCTCCTTAGAAGGGAGCTCCAGGCCCGCCACGTGGCCGGTAGATCCGGACCTCCCCATCCTCATGGGGCGAGCTCTGGAGACCTCCGGGGCCCTTAATGCAGTTAGGACCCGGGGAAGGTGTCTGTGCAGAGCTTCGAGATTGGTGAAGGCCTCTGAGTACCTTGCGGAGCTAAGGGCTCGGCCAGGCAAAACCAAGAAGAAGACAAAAAGCATCACAGGCACAAACATTCAAGAGAGTCTATTTATTCATGGCTCCATGAGCTGGACTACAGACTCGATAAAAAGAAAGAAGCAAGTCTTAGGGTCCTCCCGGCTCACGCCGGAACCTAGAGGCTACAAGGGCGGCCACGTCCCCGACTTCGGCCCTGGCAGTCTCCTCCCGCTCCGCGGCAGGGCCCTCTCTCGCTGGCTCCAGGGAGAAAGAAGGGTCCCGACTCCTGAAGCATGCCAACACATGCGTGACAACCTCCAAGGCCAGGCCCCGTCTCTCTGCTTCAAGCTCGCTGGCGACCATCGAGTCTAGCCTGTTCAGCTTGGCGCCGATTGACTCCAGCGCGGGGATCACCTCGGCCACCTTCAGTGCAGGAGCCACTGCCTTCACCGGGCTGAAGCCAAGGGGGACCAAGGCGGACCCCGCCTGATCGACGAAGCTTGAGACCGCACGCGCCTCGGATGACTGCAAGGCCAAGAGCTCCTCTACCTCGCGGCGGGCTGCCTGCAGGATGTCGTGGTTTCCCTCGGAGAATTCCTTCTCCTTGGCCGCCAGGGAGCTTTCCCGAAGGCGGAGAGTCTGGGCGAGCCGCTCCAACTCAGAAGCCCGGAAGTCGGCAGCCAACTCCCGATCCAGGATCGCCTGGCGTTCGCGGGAGACCTGTTCCTCCCTCGTGGCGAGGTCTGCCTTCCGGGCCTCTAGCTCCCTGGCCCGACCTCGCAGGTCGTCCTCGCCCGCCGCCAGCCACGCGGTGACCCTCTACGCCTCGGCTGCCGTGGAACGCTCCTGGTCCTCAACGGAGAGCTTACGGCGCTCCAACCGCTGCCGTATCTCCTCCACGGCAGAGAGGATCTCCTCGGCCTGGGCATGTGCCTCAAGGGCCTCCCTGTGGACCCGTCGCGTTTCGGCGTCCAGACGGTCGACAGCCCGCTTTAGCCGGTCGAGGAGCGCTTCCCTGAAGTCAAGCAACTCCCGCCTGGAATCGAGCTCGCCCTTGACCTCCGCGGTCCGCTCCCGCAAAAGGTTCCCCCAGATGAGGAGGCGATCCCTTTCAACCACCTGCTCCTCTCGCTCGCGACCAAGCGCGGCCAAGACCTGACGAACGCTCGCTTGGGCGAGCACGAAGGCATCCGCCAGGGGCAGTGGGGCAGCAGAGGCCGGAGCAGCACCCCCGACCTCCTCCATCACATCATCCTCAAGAAAAGGCGATGCGCCAGGGACTAGGATGAGACGCCGGTCAGGAGAAGCCGGCGTCGAGACCTCGACAGCCGGACCCGCCAAACTCTCACTAACATCTGCTCCTCAGCCCGTGGAGAGGGACGAGTGGGGGAAGTCGACGCTGAAATAGAATCCGGGCACACCGGAATAGGAGAAACTCGCGTTGGCTTGGGGGCGGCGGCAGCAGTCCCGGTTTCCGAGCGCAACGGCGCAGACTCCCCACCAGTCGAGGACGGCCGGGAAGTGCGAACACTCCAGCGGGCCCTGAACCCCAACTTTCGAGCCGGTGTAGGATTCCCAGAGCCCGCCGTCGTCACTGACGGCCGCTCCGCAGTCGCGTGGATTGACGGAGCAGGGGACGCTCCAGAAGCTCCCCTCGACGCATCAGAAGGTTCCTCGGAGACTCCACCACTTGAGGAAGGAGGACGCGACGTCCGGGAACCTTCGGCATGTCGTCGCTTAAGAGGAGTCCCGTCGGAATGATCAGCCCGGGACCTCTTGGTGTCGCCACCGGATGGAGTGCCATCTCCAGAAGCAGGAGGTGCAGGCACCCCGGATCCACGACTTGGCACAGATGCCGCCACCGGAGGAGATCGAGCGCGCTTCTTCTCTGGGGGCGGGTTGGAAGCCATGGCGAGGGAGGGCTCGAAGACAAGAAGACAAAGGCACAAGAGTCCAAGGAAAAGCGCTGGGAAGTGCGAAGGGAAGCCGCAATGCGGGTAAGATTCCCTCTTAAAACTTCCCAGGTGCGATTCCAAGCGATTCAAAACTCTTCGAATACGCCGCATCGACAACCGCATCGGCTCCAAGACGGAGCGCCGATGACAGGTGGGCCCAAGCCGCCCAGCTGAAGCGGTGGGTCAAGGAGTCAGTCTCCCAAGAAGACGAGTCGGCAAGGCGCTTCGGCGGTTCCCGAAGAAAGCGCCGCAACGTGCAGAAGTGGCAGCCTTGGGAATCGCCGCAGTAGAAGCAACCATCAAGTGGGCGCACACTCCCACGGTCCCGCGACTGTTCGTGCTCCGGTAGCGGTCAATGCGGGACTTAGAGGAAGTGCGCGGAACAGAAGAGACGGAGGTCCCACCTCGGACTCGCTATCTCCCCCGAGATGGGCCCTGGGGCCACTGTCGGTACCCGCGATATGGGGTACCCCCGCGCACAGGGGAAAATGCATAAGGATCTCGCCCTTCTCCGCAGGGAGAGCTCCGAAGGCGCCACGTGTCCAGCGGGGATGGACCTCCCTATCCTCAGAGGAGAGCTTCGGGCTCGCCACGTGGCCAACAGCAGTCAGACCTCCCCCCTCCGTGGGGAGAGCTCCGAAGGTGCCACGTGTCCTGCGGGGCCGGACCTCCCTCTCCTCAGAGGAGAGCTCCGGACCCGCCACGTGGCCGACAGAAGCCGGACCTCCCCCCTCCGCGGGGGAGAGGTCCAAAGGTTCCACGTGACCTACGGGGTCGGACCTCCCACTCCTTAGAGGAGAGCTCCGAGCCCGCCACGTGTCCAGCAGAACAGCGCTGCCTGCCCCCGAGCGGTAGGCAGCGGGCGTAAAGACGCTCCATACCTTGCCCGTACAAGGTATTCAAGGCCCGCGCCTTCCCAAGACGCGGAGACACGGAGCACGACTCTGTCAGGTGCCATTGCGCCCAGTCGCATCACAGACTGGCGCGCAGTGTCAGAACCTGCCAGCCAATAAACACAGCGACAAGACATCCCCTGCCGCCCCCGCCGTCATCAACCACTACGACTAGCATGCGGCATGGGCAGGGCGGCAAGACGAAAGCTCGGAAGCCTTCGCCAGAGACAACTACCTGCATAACTGCGGATATGATAGTCGGCAGGAAATCTCCCCGGGACCACCTGTCGGGTCCCGGGCCCCCCTTGTAAGCCACACGAGCCTTGGACTATAAAAGGCTCGGGTAGGCAACGTTAGCAGGGGTTCGCACTCCAGCAACTCACACCCTAGGCATAACTCATCCTCAAGCTCAGGATTCCGGTTCTGAGGAACAAGCAATACAGCGAGCACTTCTGCTCACCGTGGACGTAGGATTTTACGCTCCGGCGGCCCGAACCACGTAAAACTCGCCGTGTCAAGCTCCTCCCTCAGTCGTCCCATATGCTTAAGCTCTCCGCAAGCGACTAGCCCCTCCGAAAAAGAACCTCCGCGGGCTGCCAAGAGCAAGTCTGGGGGAAGTGTCGACCACACACTTCGACATACGTGTTTTTGCATGTTTTAACGGGCTTTCATGGAGTTTAATGATGCACAAGGGTGCTGGGATGAAGTGTGGACGTGGTGATGATCTTGACTCAAGATCTAGATCAGTTCCACCGTCAAAAATCGATCAAAACACGATCTGTCCACACGTAAAAGTTTCTGTTCGAAGGGGGTGAAAAAAATGGATGCGTAGAAACAACAACGACATCGTAAGATGGGTAACGGAGACCTACCTCACTTCCTTTTGGTGTTAGGGCCTTCCTCCTAGCAATGGCAGTAGTGGGGAATTTTCTATGGAAAATTTTGGTAGGACAGATCATCGGACTTCTTCTCCGGCGACGGCGGGGCTCGAGGGGGCTCGACGGCGGCCAAATTCCGGCAAGGGGAGGAACTTGGCGACTTGGCAGCAAGGAAGGGGGCTTGGCAGCAGGGGGAGGACGTCCAAAATAGAGAGGGGTCGGCCAAGGGGGTGGGGGTTATATTTATAAGGGGGAAAAGAGGAGTCCTACTCTAATTGGAGCTCAAATAAGAGTCCAACTCAATTTTGGATCTCAACAAACTTATCTTTTCAGTTAGGTGCGGCAGCCTTGGGGATTTTATCCCCCCAAATATGGGGAAAATTCCCCTTTTGTGGAATTGGGGAATTTGGAAATTTTGGGGAAATTTTGGGAACGGCTTATATCAGCTATCTTTTTCCCATTTCTATATCACTTGCTCCATTTCTACATTCCCCTCTCAATTTCTATGTCCCGTTCTCCATTTCTAAATTCCTCTCTCCATTTCTATGTCCCATTCTCTATTTCTACATTGCCCTTCTCTATTTCTATGCCCCATTCTCCATTTCTATATTCCCTTCTCCATTTATGTGGTTTTTCCTCCATTTCTATAGTTCCTTCCTCCATTTTCATGGTTCTTTCTCCATTTCTATGGTTCCTTCCTCCATTTCTGTGGTTCTTTCTCCATTTCTATGGTTCTTTCTCCATTTCTATAGTTATTTCTCCATTCCTATAGTTCTTTCTCCATTTCTACATCTTTTATAATGTTTCTCTACATGAAAATTGTATGCAATGCATGGAAATGAATTTGGAGGTGTTACAAACCTACCCCCCTTAAACTGAATCTCGCCCTCGAGATTCGATAGAGTAGAGAATAGATGAGGGAATTCTGCCTTGAGGTCTTCCTCACGCTCCCATGTAGTTTCGACTTCCATGTGATGGCTCTACTATACCTTGCACCAACGGATTACTTTGTTCCTCGTGACCCTTTCCTTCACATCCAAAATTTTGACGGGGTGCTCTGCGTAGGTCAGATCCTCTTGAAGCTCGAGCTCATCCATCGGTTCTTGTTCTTCCGGTACTCTTAAGCACTTCTTTAGTTGGGACATGTGAAACACGTCGTGCACATCAGAGAGGTGCGTTGGTAGCTCTAGTTGATAGGATACTTCTCCTCGCTTGCCCAAAATCTTGAATGGTTCGATGTAGCGAGGTGCTAATTTGCCCTTGACGTTGAACCGTCGTTGGCCTTGGATAGGCGATACCTTAAGATACACGAAGTCTCCCACTTCGAAGGTCAATTTTCTTCGCCTATTGTCCGCATAACCTTTTTGTCGTGACTGAGCAGCCTTCAAGTTTTCTCGTATCGTTTGGACTTGCTTCTCAGCGTCTTGCAGCACTTCAGGTCCAAACACTTGACTCTCTCCGGTCTCATTCCAGAACAGCGGCGTTCTACACCGTCTACCATACAGTGCTTCGAAAGGTGACATCTTCAAGCTGGCTTGGTAGCTGTTGTTGTATGAGAATTCAACATACGGCAAGCTCCTATCCCAACTACGCCCATGCTTCAAGGCGCAAGCTCTTAACATGTCTTCCAAAGTTTGATTTGTCCTCTCAGTTTGCCCGTCGGTTTGCGGGTGATAAGCGGAGCTGAAGTCCAGTCATGTACCCATAGCTTCATGCAGCTTCTTCGAGAACCTAGAGGTAAATTGAGTACCCCGATCTGACACTATCTTTTCGGAACTCCATGGCGACACACGATTTGCTCCATATACAGCTTGGCTAGTTGTGCAATGTTGTACTTGGTTTTAACAGGAAGGAAATGGGTTGTACGTGGCAATCTGACGATGAAATCCATGCTGATGTCTTCCCACTTCCACTCGAGTACTTTCAATGGCTGCAACAGTCCAGCGGGTTTTGATGTTCGGCCTTCACCCGTTGACACGTATCGCATAAGGCAACATATTCGGCTATGTCCCTTTTCATACCATCCCACCAATAGCATGTTTTCAGGTCCTTGTACATCTTTGTACAGCCGGGATGTATGGAATAAGGTGAGTCATGTGCCTCCTTTAATATCGTGTCGCGGATGTGCTTCACGTTAGGCACACAAATTCTTTTTTCTAACCAAAGTGTGCCTTTCTCGTCTTCGTTGAAATCCTTTTCTATGCCTTGTCAGATTCTTTCCTTGATTTCCTCATCCGTTGCTTGGCCATCTCTTATCTCTTGTTCTAGTGAAGAGTTGAGTTCTATCACTTCCATCTCGTTCAAGAACCCGAGATGTAACCGTTCGAACTCCTTGCGGAGCTCGGGCGGCAGCTCCCGAACCGTGAGTTGGTGACATGCCCCCTTTCAGCTCAATGCATCCGCTACTACATTGGCCTTTCCGGTGTGATAGTTGATTCCAACATCATAATCCTTGATGAGATCCAACCATCGATGTTTCCTCAAATTCAGATCCGTTTGCGTGAATATATACTTGAGGCTTTTGTGATCCATATAGATCTCACATCGGTGGTCAAGGATATAATGCCTCCAAATCTTCAAGGCATGTACCACAGCTGCAAGTTCCAAGTCATGTGTGGGGTAATTCAGCTCGTGTTTCTTTAGTTGTCTCGATGCATAGGCTACCACTTGTCCTTCTTGCATGAGCACACATCCAAGCCCTTGTTTTGATGCGTCACAATATATGTCGAAGCTTTTGCTCACATCCGGCAATACCAAAACCGGCGTTGTGGTTAGTCTTTTCTTGAGCTCCTAAAAGCTTTCTTGGCACACTGGTGTCCACTGAAATGTTGTTCCCTTCATTAGAATTCAGTCATAGGCTTCGCTATTTTGGAGAAATCCTTGATGAACCGGCGGTAGTATCCAACCATCCAAAGGAAACTCCGAATATCTCTCACATTCTGCGGTTGGTTCCACTTTAGAACATCTCCCACTTTTCCAGGATCGACCGATACTCCTCCCTCTGAGATGATGTGGCCTAGGAACCATATCTTATTTAGCCAAAATTGACACTTTTTGAACTTAGCATACAATTGATGCTCTCGCAGTTTCCGTAATGTTAACCTCAAGTGTTCTTCATGTTCTTCCTCGCTTTTCGAATACACCATGATGTCATCGATGAAAACCACGACGAACTTGTCCAAATACTCCATGAAGACCTTATTCATGAGGTACATAAAGTATGCGGGTGCATTCGTTAACCCAAAAGACATAATGGTATACTCATACAAACCATACCGTGTTCGAAATGCAGTCTTGGGTATATCCGAGGGATTAATCTTCAGCTGGAAGTATCCCGACCGAAGATCAATCTTGGAGAAAATCGGCACCTTTCATTTGGTCGAATAGGTCCTCTAAACGGGGCAGCGGGTATTTATTCTTGATCATCACCTCATTAAGAGACCTATAATCCAGACACATCCTTTAGGTCCCATCCTTCTTGTCTACGAAGAGCACGGGGCCCCCATGGTGACGAGGTTGGGCGTATAAAACCCTTTTCTAGCTGCTCGTGAATTTGCTTCTTGAGCTCCACTAGTTCATTAGCGGGCATCCTATACGGCCTCTTCGCTATAGGTGCAGTTTTGGATACTAAATCAATGGCAAATTCAATGTCCCGGTTAGGTGACATATCTGGAAGTTCTTCCGGGAACACATCTGAATATTCTTGAACCACCGGAATGCTTTGCAATGTTGCTTCTTTGATGTGGTTCAGCACTGCCTTCTCGGTTGTAGGTTGGGCTGCCTCAAACTCAATACGAGTATCGTGCTCACTCGTCAACTGCACGATCCTCTGAGCACATTGAATCACTCCGTTGTGCTTGTTTAACCAGTCCATTCCAAGTATTATATCAATCCCTTGAGAATCCAGGACGATAAGCTTGGCAAGAAAGTCTACCCCCCTTATTTTAAGGCTTAGTTTTGGACATACTATATTCGTAGGAGCTAGAATTCAGATTTGAAAGAAGTGATTTTCCAACTATATGCATCAAGGTGTATGAACTAAGCAACTTCTTTATTAATATAAGCCTATATGAGGATGTGAACAAGTGCCGAAGTATCTCACATCTCTCCACTATGTGTGGATGTGGACATTCGCCGAAGCGTCCCACAACTCACATCAGCACATAAACACAAGCAATCATCACAAAGGTTCAACACCTCGCTCTTATTCAAGTTACGACGATCTAAGCGTACATATTACAGCTTATTCAATGGGAAACCTAAACTTAATCGTGTGAACTGGTGTTGTTCTCGCCGTGTGACGAGGATGGTCCATTCATGGGCGCACGCCATGGTGAGTCGGCAGTCCATGTAGGGTTAGATGATGCTAGAGCTCCATTTGCTCCCGCGTTGGCACGAGTGTCCTCCTATTTTTCCAACAAATACAACTTCTTACGGAGGTAACGATCTCTTCTTGTGCGCTTGCATATCTGTTTCCTAACTCCACGAGCAACCTCTGAGACTTGTCAGCAGCTTGTGGGTTGGAAAGATCTGTTACATGGGGTCAAATGATCTCTCTTGTACCACTCTTCCGATACGGGCGCAGCTCAAAGGTAGTGTTCTCAAGCCGCTTATGGAAGGCGTAGCACAGTCCGGTGAGTGCTTCCCATGCAGCATCATCGATAGCTTCTGCCCTTGTAGCTCTCCATGTGGGTGTGAAGTGCCGTGTGACAACCCTACCGTTAGATAGGATGGTTACGTCAGCCTTCCACTCTTCATGTTCGAGACGAGGGACTTTCTTGAGGAGATACTCCGGGTATAGGCTACAGCAATCCATAAATTCTTTGAGCTCCCAGGATATGTGTCCTCCTTCCGTTCCGTCGGACCAAAATTCTTAAACTGAATGGTTGGCCCATTCATCACTTTAATTCTCGGCCTCAGCAAGGGGTGGCTCCTCCTCGGGTTCATCTCCTCCCGTCATAGCTTCATGAGGCTCCACGGGATGTAAGCCCGCATGAAACTTCTCCTGAGGGGCGTACCAATGCCGTTCTTGTGGATCATCCTCCATATAATCTTCGAATGGTTCCACCTCTTCCGGGTCCTCTTCCTCATGCATAGAGATATTGCCTTCATCTTCATCATGAGGTTCCATCTCCACCTCTTCCCAATATGGTCCATCGGACACCTCAATGGGGTTAAGTGCACTTCCACGTGGTGGTGGACGAGTCCTTATGCGTGTTGTGCTCCTAATCACCGGCATCTTTAAATAAGACATGAGAAACTTTAGAGAAGGAAGAAATAACTCCAAAACTTCAGAAGTTATGGAGCAAGAAAGCAAAGGTGTTGCTGTCGAAAAGAAGAGAAAAGGAGGGGCTGAAAATAACACTTTGCGGTGGCTGAATTGACAAGTAAAGTGCAGCAGCAAGCAATTTTAGAAAATAGCAGTTTAGAGGTGTGTTCCTATGTGTTTTAGAGTGTTCATTCTACCTAGTCTTGCGTCCTACGGTCAACGTGGCTCTGATACCAATCTGTGACACCAGGTTCCGAAAATAGAACCAAGTGAATACATATGTGTGCCCAGGATGTTCATCACACATACACATGTAATCCACAAACTGAATTTAGAATATAACCACGAATAAATAGGGTTTAATTACTTTATTACATCAACTCATTGTCTCACTCATGAATGTCTATCTTATTCTTGCAGCGGAAGTCTCTAAACGACAGCGGAAACAACTAAACAACAGCAGACTCCATCATCAACTCTACAGGCATGCTGATGGTAGTTCGCACGCCTAGTACTCCACATGGTCCTCGAAGTACTCTTCTCCTGTTGCTGATGTTATGTGATAATGCAAGGGTGAGTACATGTCGTACTTAGCAAGTGCAAATCCTATAGTGCAGTTTCATTAATCCAGTTTGTACGTGTTTTTGCATGTTTTAACGGGCTTTCATGGGGTTTTATGATGAACAAGGGTGCTGGGATGAAGTGTGGACGTGGTGATGATCTTGACTCAAGATCTTGATCAGTTCCACCGTCAAAAATCGATCAAAACACGATCTGTCCACACGTAAAGTTTTTGTTCGAAGGGGGCGAAGAAAACGGATGTGTAGAAACAGCGGCGACGTCGTAATATCGGTAATGGAGACCTACCTCACTTCCTTTTGGTGGCAGGACCTTCCTCCTAGCAATGGCAGCAGTGGGGAATTTTTCTATGAAAAATTTTGGTAGGACAGATCATCGGGCTTCTTCTCCGGTGACGGCGGGGCTCGACGGGGCTCAACGGTGGCCAAATTCCGGCAAGGGGAGGAACTTGGCGACGTGGCAGCAAGGAAGGAGGCTTGGCAGCCGGGGGAGGACGTCCAAAATAGAGAGGGGTCGGCCAAGGGGGTGGGGGTTAGATTTATAAGGGGGAAAAGAGGAGTCCTACTCCAATTGGAGCTCAAATAAGAGTCTAACTCAATTTTGGATCTCACCAAACTTATCTTTTCAGTTAGGTGCGGCAGCCTTGGGGATTTTATCCCCCCAAATATGGGGAAAATTTCCCTTTTGTGGAATTGGGGAATTTGGAAATTTTGGGGGAAATTTGGGAATGGCTTATATCAGCTATCTTTTTCCCATTCTTCACCATTTCTATGTCACTTGCTCCATTTCTACTTTCCCCTCTCCATTTCTATGTCCCATTCTCCATTTCTACATTCCCCTCTCCATTTCTATGTCCCATTCTCTACTTCTACATTGCCCTTCTCCATTTCTATGCTCCATTCTTCATTTATATATTTCCTTCTCCATTTCTGTGGTTTTTCCACCATTTCTATGGTTCCTTCCTCCATTTCTATGGTTCTTTCTCCATTTCTATGGTTCCTTCCTCCATTTCTATGGTTCTTTCTCCATTTCTATGGTTCTTTTCTCCATTTCTATGGTTCTTTCTCCATTTCTATAGTTCTTTCTCCATTCCTATAGTTCTTTCTCCATTTCTACATCTTTTATAATGTTTCTCTACATGAAAAATATATGCAATGCATGAAAATGAATTTAAGGGTGTTACACAGCGGATCAAGGGCCTATCCATCAACCGTGACCTCCTTGAGGTGGGTGGGAACGTGCTCAAGGCCAACATCACCACACAGGGCCCCTGGTGCTGCCCTTCTCCGAGCAGCTCCTCTTCTTCGTCGGCGTGCTGTTCCGCCACATGTTCCCGTCTAACATCCCGCCGCGCCTCTGATGGCCGCCACCGCGCCTAACATGGTCGCCGCGGCCGCGCCTTTCACGGCTGCCACCGCGCCTCCCATGGCAGCAATGCCTCTTCTGGCTGCCACACCTCCCATGACCGCCACGCCTCTCCTGACCGCCACGCCTCCGCTCCTCCCCATGGCTACAGCAGCGCCCCGCTCCACCCCATGGCCGCCGCGGTGTCTTCACCCCTCCCGCGTCCCTCCTCCTACCACGCGTTGCCGGCCTTCCGCGCTCGTCCCTGCCTTCCTACCCTGCGTCGTCGGCCTTCGCCGCGCACATCTCTCCTACCCCGCGCTGTTGGCCTTCCGTGCGCGTCCCTCCCCTCCTACCCCATGCCGTCAGCCTTCGTCGCGCGCATCCCTCCTACCCCACGTTGCCGGCCTTCCGCGCGCGTCCCTGGCCTCCTACCCCGCGCTGCCGGCCTTCCGCGCGTGTCCCTGCCCTCCTATCTCGCACACCCTCCGCCACGCGCACTTGGGCCATCTCTACCTGTTGTGCCCCTCATGGCGAGGTGTTTGCGGCCCACTCCGTCCTCCCCACCGCTCGGGAGCGTGAGTGGGCTCTTCTACGGTGTTTTCTGCGGGAAGCTGTTAGAGTGTGTGTTTACTCATGTTTGTAGGGTCTTTTGGTCCAGTCTCAACATCTGCCACGTCTAGATGTTGTGACTGCGAGGGGGTATTATTAGAGTGTCTTTGTGTTTACTCATGTAGGAAGTGTGTTATTGTCCAGTCTCAACATCTGTCGTAGTCAGAGTTTCGACTGCCCGGGGGATGTTAGACTGTGTGTATTGTGTGTGTGACAAGGGTAGTTTGGTCATTAGCTAGGTGGACTCCTAAACCCTAACATTTACCCTATATATGTAACCCCTTGGCATTATCAATGAATTAAGAAGAGACTTCATTTCTCTCTAACTAGCAATAATTTTGCTGCAACATTTAAGCGTAGTCGTACATTTAGAGTCGCACCACCAAGGACATGTTGAAACCTTCTAATGGATCCTCCAAACCCGGCCCAGAGAATGAACCTGCCAAACTTGACATCTAAGGACCAGAGAATGGACGAAGTGGAATGATAGTGTGAACGAAGAACAGTAACACAAGGAGTTAAGGAGGCACTGTGAGAACGGTGGACCTGTAATTCTTCATTTCTTCTCCAACCCCCGTCCTTTTTTTCTGCAACTCCTGTCTCTTTTCACCTCCCTGCCAATTAGGTGCTGGAATGGTTCCATAACCATAGGAAGATTTTATTCCAAGTTAGTTAGTGCCATCATCAATGGATCATCATCATGCTAAAGATACAACAGTTATGGACGTGGCTGTGTGGATGGTCAAGACAACTAATCCACAAATGCAGTATAATGAGAAGAGGAGATACTGACAAGTGACAAGGCATGAAGACCTTGATCAGTTATCAACGCCATTCACCAAATAGAAAATTGACAGCACCGTGAAAGACATGCCAGTTGACAAAAGCTCCTGGCCTGATGGATTAAATGTCACGTTCAACAAGAAGTACTGACACATTATCGAAGAGGAAGTATACCGACTTTGCAATGACCTTTTCTCTAGATCAGCCAGTGTACAAACAATAAACACTCCCTTTATCACAGTTGTACCCAAAACCAACCATCCTACAGTGGCGTCTCGATCGTTATCGGGGGCGTATAGCAGGAGAGGAGGGTGATGCTGCTGGTGGCGATGAAGCGATGATGTCGCAACACGTTGGTTATGACCGGCCACTATCATGCATGTATCCGGTTGCTGGACTCCGGGGAGCCATTGAAAACAACGGTACGGATGGCGGCGTGGGTGTGAGTCCAGGAAGGGACGACAGGACGAACTGGAGGTGAATGAAAGTCGTTCTGTGGTGCGTTGGATCGTCGGTGCTCAGCCCAGACACGTACGGGACGGCCGGACGGGACTCTAATCTGGTCTATTTTCAGTAAAGTATCACCTTATCATCTTTAGGGATTAAAACGGTCGGAAACGGTCAGAAAATTAGTTAAATCGTTTTCATTTTCATATATAATTTTCGGAAACGGAGTCGGAATCGGTAACATCGGAAACGGATATGATATCGGAGATTTCGGAAATATCGGAAACGGATATATCGGATCGAAAACCTATCGATATCGGAACGGTTACGATTTGTTATTTCGGAAACAACACCCTAACTTCACTCTAGTAACCATAACAAAATAATAATAAGTAATGCAAGTAAAATATAATCATTCATTACATGCACCCTCATCAATATGTAGCACATACAATAAAGTTCACTAAAATAAAATAGTGTCATACATCCATATCACGACCACAAATATAATTAAAAATAATATTAACCACCTATCTCCTCACTTTCATCCATCACATCTGGATCACTTTCTACGTCCTCATCCTTCCAGAACCAAACAAAAGGATAAATAAAACAATTAGATTGTCATTTTCTCTAGTATTTCTTAAAATAGAAGAATATTTTATATTTTATTGTAACAACCAAACCTGAAATGCCATATTAGTCATAGCCTCCATAACCTCGAGATCAGCAACAATTGAAGCAACACTTTTATAATCTAAAAAACAATAGTGGATAAGTTAAAACAAGTAAGAAATACATGTAAAACTACACATTAATGAAATTGCTACCTTTTTTGCTGCAGCAACCCAATTTTTAGTACAAATCAAAGCTTTTACCATCTCAGGATCAAGATTACTACCATATGGATCAACCACGCGCCCACCAGCACTAAAAGCAGATTCTGAAGCGACTGTTGACACTTGTATGGCCAAAACATCACGAGCCATTTGTGAAAGAATTGGATATTCCTTTCCTTGATTCTTCCACCATGATAAAACATCAAATTGTCCAGTATGCTTAAAAAGTGGTTCAACCATGTACTTTTCCAAGTCATTTGAGCTCTCTACCTCAGAGGAACATGACTCATATAAAAACTGTTCCAACTCATTATCTTCATTGTCCATGTCCAAATTTAAATCATATGACTTAGTTGTACTAGGTTCTGGTGTCTTCTTTGCAGGTGCTAGTGCAACATAAAATTGATAAATTTGCCTCAACACACTAACAAATTCCTCAACTTTAGCATGATGCAACACATCACCATAGAATTTTCTCGTGTAGAACTCTATTAGTTTTTTCTTGTACCTTATAATGGAAGAAGGTATTTCTCATTTTAGCAATCAAGTATTAAGATAGATTATGATATAAACATACATTGGATAGATTATGACATAAACATACCTTGGATCAAGAAAGCTTGCTACTGCAAGAGCAACATTTGTTTTCTTCCAATACTTTTCAAATTTTTTCTTCATAGCAATGGCCATTTCACAAATAATGGTATCTTCATGAGTAGACCACTCAGTAAGCAAAGTTCTAATCTCATAAAAGCCCTTGTAAAACAAGTTGGCGGTCGGATACAAAGTGCCAGATAAAAGTTCAGTTAGATCATAAAATTTCTTCAAGGCATGACACAATGTTCTGGCCTTGTTCCACTCAGCAGGAGACGGAGATATGTGCTCATACCTTCGTCGGTCAGCAGTCTTAAGCCTCATAAAAGTATCCTACAAATAAGACAATAAGCAATTAAGAAATATAAAAGTATAAGGCCTAATCTAGTTACTAGTACATAAATAAGTATTACAATCGCACCTTGTAATATATAGCATCCCTTAACATCAAAAAAGTTGAATTCCACCTTGTTGAGACATCAAGAGAGATACCCTTACTTGTCTGTAAACCACACTCTCTTGCATGCTTCATTAGTTCCTCCCATTGTTGTGGAGACCCCTTCACAACTAATACTAATGACTTAATATTCTCAATTGTGTGAGAGATTACACTTAGTCCATCTTTAGCAACTAAATTTAAAATGTGATTAGCACACCTCACATGAAAAAAAGCACCGTCACAAACCAAAAAAGCATCAGCATTTGTCTTCAGATCGTTAATTACATCTCGAACTGCTACCTCGTTCGCAGATGCATTATCCAAAGTCAATGAAAATAGTTTCTTCTCAAGCCCCCATCTAACCATACATTCCGTAAAGGATACATATAACTTTTCCCCTGTGTGTCGCCCTTCCACATGAAAGAAATCAATAATCCTCTTTTGAATATGCCAATCATCATCTATCCAGTGGGCCGTGACACACATATATCCTTTGTTTTGATTTGAAGTCCACATATCCATAGTTGTGCTAAATCGACACTTAAAAGTCTTCAAGTATGCATATAACTTATTCTTTTCTTCAAAGAACAGTTCCATGATATCTTTCCTAACAGTGATCCTAGATTTAATAGGAAAGCTAGGACGCAAGGACTTGATGAAGTCAACAAGATACTCATGCTCAACTATGTTGAAAGGATACTCATGCATGATGATCGCTAAATAAAATTTTTTTGTGCTAACTTCTGGATCATACCTGTAAGGTTCAACATAATTTATGTCTTTCTCATTATCCTTTCCAGCTGCTAGTTGTTGTTGACCTTTGACCACACTATGGGCAGTTCTAAGGTGGGTCCAAAATCCTGTTGTTCCCTTATTACTCTCACATCTATACTTTGCTTTGCATTTCGGAAAATTGCAAGATGCCCATCTCTCAATGTACTTCTTGCCATTAACCATGACAGTCTTTTTTCCTTAGTGTAATACTGCCACACAGCTGACGTGCTCTTCTTACGTCTCTTTGCATCATGTTCGTTATCATCATCACTATCAACAACTTGTTCTTGATGAGCAGGTTGTACATTGGTACTAGATGCTGGATTTATGCAAGGTTGTTCATTGGTACTGCCAGTGCCACTAGATATGCCTACACATAACAAAATAGTAAATCGATGGACGATTTGAATTGGTGAACACATGTACACACCTGAACTAAGAGCAAAGTATAATTCTATAATTTATAAACAGAATATTCATGTGAACTAGTACCTGCAATTCGAGCATCCACAGCCACAGATGGTGGAGGCGGCTCCAAGAACAATAGACGATTCGTGGCGGTGGGGGTGGTCCGGTTGGAAGTAGACTTCTCTCCAGTTGCCGCCATCACCGGTTCAGATACAAGGGGAGGAGGTGGCTCCCTGGCTGATGCCTGCTGGATGTGGCCTGCTGGTGGAGCGTGGAGGCGGGCGGCCTGGCACCGGAGGAGGCGGGCGACTGGAGCTGGTCTCCAGCTGCCAGCTGGAGCCTAGAGCCGGTACGGAGGCGGGCACCAAGCAGTGAAGCACGCGGGCCGTGGCAGCCAGCAGCCTCGAGTCCTGGACCCTGCAGCCTGCCTGGAGGTGGACTGGTGGGGGCGCAGGCCGCACGCCGCAGACTGGTGGAGGCACAGGCACCAAGCAGAACGCTCGCGGCACGCCGCAGGCCGCACGCGCGCCGCGCGCGGGGGCGGCGGTTCGGGGTTCGGGAGCCGCACGTTCGGGAGTCGGGCCTCGGGGGCGCGCGGGGGCGGCGGTTCGGTGCGGCTGGCGCCTGGCGGCTGCGAGCCTCCGAGGGAGGCACTCGGGGGTCAGGGGACAGGGGCTGGAGCGCCGAGCGGCTGGCTGGGGCTGACCTAGACCTAGGCGCGGTGGGCCGTGGGCCGGTGGCCGCTGGGTAACTCGGTTGGGCTGTAAATGGGCCAAATTAATTGCGCATAGTCGGAAATTAATCGGAAATTGTTCGGAAATTTCCGAACAAATTCGGAAATCCGACAATTCGGTCGGAAATCTGGCCAAATCATTTCCGTTCCGATTTCCGAATTTTAATTTCCGATTTTCGACTCATTTTCGAAAATTACCGACTAAAACGGAAAACGGTTCAGAAACTTACGGAAACGGTTTCGGATGATTCGGAAAATTATCATCCGTTTTTCACCCCTAATCATCTTCTAATCCCAGTTTTGTACAATTAACCAGTCTGACTAGCCGTGAACAAAATGAAATCTCCAAATGCCGTCACTTGTGTTTGCGCGTCTCGATCGGCTGGGCAGGTCCGGCATGCCGACCTCGCCACTTGAACCAAACTTTATGATCTGAATTTGATGAAATTTAAAACTAAAATTTGAATTTGATGAGATCTCAAACTTAAAATTTGAATTTCAATTTCTTTTTCCCAATCATGTATAATTTTTCTAGGAACAATCAAACTTGAAAATAATTGAATTGGATGAAATTTGAGATACATAAATGCACACAAAAATATCCACGATATCTGGCAAAAAAATACACATAAAATATGGCAGTGGAGGGATTGAAGGTTCTCCAATAGCACCTCCACCTACATCAGGACAACCGAAGATCTTTCCCATATTGTTTTCCTGAAGTACTACTTGATGCCTGTACGTGATTACCATTTTAAACGAATTGCACCAAATTTGCTCTCATACTTGCCAAATAATCATCCTCGTATAATCAAATGCATATGAATCTCAAGTATATATAATTGATATAACATCAGAGTAGCATGGCAATAAACACCAGACAAAATTAGAACCTATAAATTCGTAGAACAATTCAACGAAGCGTGAAACTTCATCAGCAACATATCCAATGGTGATTCATCAAACCGGGCCATGTCATGCCAAAAATATCGGGGCTTCATGCCAGCCCATATAACCTTGCCCGGATGTGCATATACAGACAAGACAGTCAAATCCTGTCTAGCAAGGGTAATTTACTCGAAGTATATATATATATATATATATATATATATATATATATATATATATACTCGAGTTAATAAGTCATCATTAGTTTATACTACCAACTCTTTGGCGGTTGAATCCGATAAGTGCAGCAACATTTTTGGAACGTGGCGTGACCAACCAAACATATTTTGTGACTAGTAAACATTCGACCCTTCAAAGATAGCATCAACCACGCTTCAAATTGCATCCATAGCTCGATAGGTTTTCTGTTTTTAGCGTCGAGAAGCTGGTGGCTTGAGACACTTACATAGAGAACAACGGCAATGCTGTTAGTATCATGTACGGCGCTCGCCTTCCTGCGCACGAGCTCATGGGCCAAGTGCGAGGCCGAGGCCGCGCAAGTACGGATGGCAATTGTACCCGCGGATTCGGGTACTCGGTGGGTATTGCACCTGACGGGTATGGATACGGGTACAGTTTTTTACATGCGGGTACAACCCGTACCTGACCCGTCATTTTACGGGTACGGGTGCGAGTTTTGTTTTTTTACCCGCAGGTACCCGTCGGGTTACCCGAATTCTTAAATTTGGGCCAAAACAGGGAGTTCAGCGGTCCAGCCCACGAGGAACCCTAATGACCCCGACCCCGACTGACCGACTGTCCGACTCCTAGATTCACCCCAACCCCGCACAGCGCCGCAGCCGGGTCGCCGCCGAGCCGCCCCACCCTCCAGCGCTCTTGGCCGCAGAGTGCGCGACCGCCTCTTGCCGCCGACGTCGCCTGCTCGTGCGCCTGGTCGACGATTTCAGTGGTCGGGGCTGCGTGACGTCGCCGCCAGCCTCCGCCCGCCCTCCCTCCGCCGTAGCACCACCCTGAACCGCAGGCCGCAGCACAGCACCACCCCGGGTCCCCGGCCGCAGCATTACCCCACCTCCCAACAACCTAGCCGGCCGCCGCCAGCTGCCGAGCTGCACGCCTCAGATCCGGTCGCCGCCGTCCGCCCTCCCGCCGCCGCCTCTCGCCCTGACCAGAGGTGGCAACGCTGAGCAGCATCCAGCACAAGAACATCGCCAAGCTTTGGTGCTACTTCCGGAGTGGCAACTCCCGGCTGCTGGTCTACCCCCTATGAAATTGCACCAACCGTCAGTTGTAATGTATGTTGAGTTGATTGCAAAATATAGTCATGTTAGATACAAATTGAATTTGAGTCCCCCCATACCCGGCGGGTACCCGAAACCCGTCGGATTCGGTACCGGTTTTTACCCGCGACACTACAGGAAAATCAACATTTTACGATGACTGCATTTATTTACGTGGGTCAACCGTCGTAAATTAACGTACTTACGACGGTCAATGGTAGCCGTCGTAAGTTTACTAACTTACGACGGTCGTTGGCTCTTAGCCGTCATAAATAATATGACCGACAGAATTTAATGTATAACTTACGACGGTCGGAACCTTGGCCGTCGTAAGTAAGTAAATCGTTGGAATTTAATTACTATTTACGACAACTAAAACCTAAACCGTCGTAAGTTAAGAAGCCGTCGTAAATAAAGAACATAACCCTACATCTCGCTGGCCGCGTGCGCGGCTCACTCACGCAAGCGACCCGTCGACTGCCGCCGCCACCGCTCCGCCTCGCCCTCGCCGAGCCGCGCCACCTCCGCCGCCATGCCCCGCCCTGCCGCCGCCCCGCCGCAGCGCTGCCTCGCGCCTTGCCGCAGCCGTCGCAGCGCCGCCCCGCGCCCCTGCCGCAGCGCCGCCTCCAGCCCCCCGCCCCACTGCGCTCCCACGTTGCCGCACCGCCCGGCCCTGCCGCTCGTCGCGCTGCGTGCAGCTGCGTCGTGCCGGTCCGCCTCCACGCCATGTGCCGCCCGCCTCGCCGTGTGCCGCTCGTCGCGCCGCCTCCACCGTGAGGTAAGCCGCTTGCCTCCCTCCCCCCCTTCGGCTGGCGACCCCCATGGCCGGCCACCGGCGCCCCCACGCCAGCCTCCATTACCGGCCATGGAGGTAACCGAGGAAGCTCGATTTTTTAATTACCAATTGTTTAGTGGCTAATTGTTTAGATTATGCTTATTTGGGTTTGACTGTTTAGTGGCTAATTGTTTAGATTTAGATGAAATTATATGCTTAAATTATTGCCTAGGTTTATTTGGATTGCTAGCTAGGTGTATTTTTTTAATTGCTTAGAATTGATAAGTTTGTTAACTATGGTAATTATGCTTGTTTAGATGAATTGTTAATTGCTTATATGATTAATGCATATGAGCTAATAGTTTAATTGATTATTATTTAACTATTATTTTGATTGTTTGAGTGTTTAAGTACTACATGTACATAAATGGGCTTCGGACCGGCTTGGCCCGACACAGCCCATTTAGGGCTCAACACGACCTATTTAGTGGTAACGTATGCGTCTACACAAGCACGGGGTGAACAACCTAGGCCGCCTCGCCCTGCCGCCGCGCCTCTCGCCGCCACACCCCGCCTTGCCACCGCGCCGCCACCGCCGCCCCGCCACGCCGCCTCTTGGGGCATAACTGAGGACGGGTGACCCACTTCTTTGTCTCTCTCTCGTTCTTTCCTTCTCTCTCTCGCTCTTTACCCTCTCTCTTTTAAATGACTCAAAAATAAAAGATTGACGTAAACCTATACAATATGCGTCACCCATTTCAAACCGGCCCGTCTCACATGTGTTACGCATGTGAGGCGTGTGGGTTCAGAATTATCCCTTTTTGGACAGCATGGGAGTGACCGAGAGGGTGTGCTTATGATGAGACGCGGGGTCTAGATTTGGACGTAGTTTCGATAGCGTAACCCTAATGTTCTCTGTTGCACCATTTTCGAGCGTGCAAATGGAGAACAACGGGGTTATGCTGCCAAAATTTCGTCTGAATCTAGACCGCATGTCTTGTCATAAGCACGTTCCTCTTAGTCACTCTTAGGTGGGTTTAGGACATATCCTTTCCAATGGATGTAGGACGCGATATAAATAAATTATAAAGTAACTATAATTTCCTTGACATTAAACTGCAGATTCAAACATGGGTTAGGACCATAGTTGGATGTATACCGGTTGGAAGAACAGTTTTGGTGGTCACTCGGACGAGTGGTTCGCCAATACGGATGCATTTGTAGATCGAACTTTTTTATTATCAATGATCTGTAAGGTGCGATGCCCATGTACGAAATGGCGGTCTCGATACACTTGTGTCGAAACGGTTATATGCCACATTATGAGGTGTGGAACTTCCACGCCGAGACAACTTCTCAAACTGTACAAGAAGTGGAAGTGGAAAATGATGATAACAATGGGGTTGATAGGATGGATGAGATGCTTGAAGCTATACAACCAGAGTTTACGGAGGATCCTCCTACAACAGAGGTTGAAGCGTTCTTCAAGCTTCTCAAAGCTTCAGAAGAGCCACTGCATGAACACACTGAAGTGACCTTCCTCACATTCATGACTAGAATTATGGTAATTAAGTCTATGTACTTCTTTTCTAACAATTGCTACAACGACCTCATCAAATTGATTAGCGATATCCTTCCACACCCTCATAAAGTACTAAAAATATGTATCAGACGAAGAAATTGCTTTCCAATCTCGGTATGGAATATGAGAAGATTGATGTGTGTCCAGACAATTGCATGCTTTTCTGGAAAGAGCATGCAAAAGAGAATAAATGCTTAAAATATGATGAATCAAGGTTTGTCGAAGTTGTTAATAACGATGGTGATAATGTGATGACAGAAGTCGCACGTAAGCAACTTCGTTACTTACCCGTGACACCTCGGTTCAAGTGGTTGTTTCTATCAAAAAGAATGGCCAGACACATGAGATAACACAAAGAAGGTGTACGTGAGAACAATGGAGTCATGATACACCCGGCTGACGGTGAGGCATGGAAGACGCTTGACCGGCTCGATCCAGACTTCAGTCATGATGCGAGAAATATTCTCATCTGGTTGGCGACAGATGGATTCTTGCCGTTTAGTACAAACGCCACACCGTACTCTAGTTGGCTCGTCTTTGTCATTCCGTACAACCTACCACCAGCTCTTTGTATGAAGTACGGGTTCATCTTCCTTAGCCTCATTATACCTGGGCCGGATCATCCTGTGCCACGTCTCAACGTGATGTTGAAACTGCTGATCGAAGAATTGAAAATGTTGTGGACAGGAGTCGAAGCGTACGACTGTTACAAGAAACAGAAATTCAACCTTCGAGTTGCTTAGTTGTGGTCCGTCCATGATTTCCCGACATACGATATATTTTCTAGATGAAGTACTCACGGTCGTTTGACATGTCCGATATGTGCTTCTGACACGGACTGTTTTCGACTTACTCATGGAGGAAAGATATGCTACTTCGATTGTCACAGACGTTGGCTGCCTCCGAATCACATGTTTAGGCAACAGAGGAATGTCTTTGAAGAAGACACTGTTGTCACTAAAGGACCACCGAAACGTCTAAACGGATCAGAAATATCTGATATGCTGGACAAACTGGTGCCATATAAAGGATGTCCTGGACATTTTCTCGGTTACGGAGAGGATCAAAATTGGACTCATATATGTGGACTGTGGGAGCTACCATACGTGAAGTCGTTGATACTAATGCACAACATTGATGTCATGCATCAAGAGCGTAATATGGACGAATGTATCATAAGCACATTCATGGACATGACGGGCAAAATGAAAGACAATATAAAGGATCGAAAGGACCTGGTAGAGCTTTGTAACCATCCAACTCTTGAGCTCTCTAAAAGTGGTGCTAAACCACGTGCTTCTTTCTGTCTTTGACCTAAAAAAAAGTACTCAAATAAGTAAAAAAGTTGAAATTCTCAGATGGTTACGCAACTAGTCTGAAATGAGCCATGAATATCAAAACGGGAAAGCTGATAGGGTTGAAGAGTCATGATTATCACATAATTATAGAAAGACTTCTACCTGTTATGTTTCGGGACTATTTTGATGATGCGGTGTGGAAGGTGCTAGTCGAGCTTAGTCACTTCTATAGACAGCTCCGTGGAAAAGAAATCACGATAGAGATGATACGTAAATTGGAGAAGGAGATACCGGGACTATTATGTAAGATAGAAAAAATTTCCTCCGGTGTTTTTTAATCCAATGCAATATCTGCTCATCCATCTTCCATTTGAAGCTAAAGTTGGAGGTCCCATGCAGTATAGGTGGATGTATCATATTGAAAGAGCACCAAGATATCTGAAACCAATGGTTCGTAACAGCACAATGGTAGAAAGATGCATCGCCGAAGCATTTACTCTTAAAGAAGTAGGATACTTTTCAAGTGTTTACTTTGCAGGGGAAAACAATGTCAACACTTCGGCAATACGGTACAATGTGGATGAGCAACCTCTTTGTAGCGATCTCTCTATTTTTGCAACAAGAGGCACTACTGTTAGTAGTTCCACTTACTAAAACTCTATCGCAAAAGAAATGAGTGCTGCTTTCCTCTATATGTACGCGAATATAGATGAGATGGACAAATATTTCGAGTAAGTGTTTGTCTTACATTTATGCTAATCGACGTATTTTGTAACTCGTCTATTCTAAAAGGTTTTCTTTTTGTACAGTGAGTTCCACAAGTAAAATTAGACACATAGGTATCAACATACAAGCAAACAAGTAGAAGTGATGAGATGAGAAGGAATAAACGGAGGACCTAATTTTCTATCCTGGTTTCGAGATCATGTAGGTTTGCCATTTTTTATGGAGTTGTCGACTCGAGGTCGGCGCGATCTGCGAGAGGCACTTCATCGACGCAGGCTTCGTCGATTGGGCCATCGAGTGGTCGTCTCTCGCAGAGGGACATGAAGTTCCGTGCCATGCAGGAGAGGCTGACGTGAACCCAGGAGGAGCTCGACAGGACGAGAGCCATCCAAGAGTACCAAGCCAACTACATGGCCCAGATGCAGGCTTCGATGGAGGTAAGTAATTTAAATTACTGTAGTTTACTTCCATAGCATTTAAGTAATATGTATGTTCTAATATTTTGCAATTATAGGCTTTAGCTCGACAGAACGGCTAGCAGATCTTGATTCCTGCTTGGCAGCCGCCATAGGCGACCCCGTCATAGGAGCCCGCGACACAGGTGCCTCCGGTACAAGTAATAAACTCTTTAATATTGTATTATTCATTTCACATAGGGAGAGAGGGAGATATAGAGATAGAGTGGTACAGAAGGGAGAGAGAGGGAGTGCAAGAAAAGATGAGAGTGAGATGGAGAGACGGAGTGTTACAATAGAGGGAGAGAGAGTGCGAGTGAAAGGGTGATTATGAGAGTGATAGAAAAAGGGGATGGATGGTACAAAGATAGAGAAACAGAGTGAGAGAGAGGATGAAAAGTAGATAGAGACGAAGAGAGTGAGAAAAAAAGAGAAAGACGTGGATATCTGAATCCAAAATATGTCTAACTACTCATGTGCTTTGCAGGGTTTGGCCACAAAGGCTTCAACTCCATCGTAACAGCTACCAATTCTGGGAGGGACGCGTGGAGATGGTTTCCTCAGCTCTGGAGGTAGTCGAGGGGATAGTGTGTAGCCCTTTTATGTTTTGTATTGTGTTTGATGCATATGCCTCTGTTTAAGACTGTTTACTGCTGCTATGAGTATATATTTTCTCTATTGTCTATTCTGTGAGCTGTCCATCGAGACAGGTTAGTTAGTTTTTGTTTTTAAAAAAATTACAAACATAACTTACGACGGCCACTGCCCAGAAGCCGTCATAAATTAGCCTATGCTACTTACGACGATCACCAGAACCGTCGTAAGTTAGCCTCAGTTACTTACGACGGCATTGAGCAAGTCGTCACAAGTAAAGTGGCTTGGGCCACCACATGGTCTGGACCGTTACTTACGACGGATGCGCGACGCTGTCGTAAGTTATAACTTACGACGGTAGCCGTCGTAAGTTAGCTTATTTACGACAAAATAATTATCTCGGCTCATCACCGTCGTAAGTAACGAAATACCGTCGTAAGTTAGCTACTTACGACGGTTTATGACTTAATTACGACGGTTCTGACTGTCGTAAGTCAGTCGTATCCTGTAGTGCAGGTTCAGATTCGGGTAAAATTTTTTACCGTCCACATTTCGTCGGTTCGGGTTTTCGCACTAAGTGACTGGTTGTCACCACTACCCGCGAGACAAAACGGCTGACCGACATCGACGACCAGGGTTGCGTTGGCACGTGCCGGACGTCCTCTTCTACCGCGGCCGCGGAGCTGATGAGGAATAAGCCGCCGCCGCCGAGCCGGTGCGCGTCGTCCGGCACGCGTTGGGCGAAGCGCTGGTGCCGTACTACCCGCTCGCGCGGGGCGGTTGAGGGAGGTGGAGGGGCAGAAGCTGGTCGTGGACTGCACCGGCGAGGGCGTGATGTTCGTGGAGGCGGACGCCGACATCCGGCTGCCTGAGCTCGAGGCGGCCGGGCTGAGGCCGCCGTTCCCGTGCATGGATCAGCTACTGTTCGACGTGGAAGGTTCCGACGGCGTGGTCGGCTGCCCCTTGCTGCTCATCCAGGTGACCAGGCTGCGCTGAGGCGGCTTCGTCTTCGCGCTCCGCCTCAACCACACAGTGTGCGACGCCGCGGGGATCGTGCAGTTCATGTCCACCGTCGGTGAGCTCGCTCGCGGCCTCCCGGCCCCAACCGTCGCGCCTGCGTGGTGCCGTGAGCTCCTCGACGCGCGAAGCCCCCCGAGTCTATCGTTCCCGCACCCCGAGTACGACGCCGTGGATCCGCCGCCACCACCACCACCACCCGGCGACATGGTCATGCGGGCCTACACCTTCGACCCGGCCGACATCGCCGCAATCAAGAACCGCCTCCCGCCGCGCCTCCGCAACACGACCACGACCTACGAGGCCGTCACGGCGTACCTCTGGCGCGCCCGCACGGCGGCGCTGGACGTTCCGCCGGGCGAGGACGCGCGGCTGGCTGTCGTCACCAGCGTCCGTGGCTTGCGCGGGCTGGGCCTGCCCGCCGGCTACTACGGCAACGCGTGCATTTCCCAGCGGCAGCGGCCGCCGCGGGCGCGCTGTGGCGCGGCACGCTGGGAGACGCGGTGAACATGGTGCTGAAGGTGAAGAAGGCGGCGCTCTCCGGCGCCGAGTACGTGCGGTCGTCGGCTGACCAGCTGCTGGGGTGCTGCGCGGACGGACGCGCAGCTGGCGCTGACGATATTGCTGCTCCTGTCCGACAGCCGGCGCGCCGGGTTCCTCCGCGTGGACTTCGGGTGGGGCGAGCCGGTGTACGGTGGCCCTGCGGGTGCGCTGTTCGGCGTGAGCTTCCTCATCGCCGCCAGGAACGGCGACGGGGAGGACGCCGTCGCCGTGTCCGTCGTGCTGCCACGGCCCGCCATGGATCGGTTCGCCTCGAAACTGGACAAGCTTATCAGAGGCGAGTTTGTAGTGACCTTTCGTTTATTATACGGTGCAACGCCCCGCGTTCGTAGGCGCGGCCGTGCAGCCATATGCCCAAGAACCGAGGTCTCTTCATCCATGGGGTGGGCTGACTAGGACTTCTCGTTGTTCTCCTTCACAGGTCAGCGTAGTCGCCTCTGACTTGGGACCAGTTGACAATTTGACGTTTCCACCAGTCCTTCCGGTTCTTCCATCGCTTCGACTTTTGTGGCGGAGGTGGTACACTGGTACGTCGCCATAACGCTCCGGCGGCAGTGCCGCTGGTGCTTCCTGGTGGAAAGATCCAAAACTATGTGTTTCAATTGGGCTGAAGAAGGTCTTCACGTCGGCCCAAACATTAGAAATGGGCCAAAGAATGGAATAAAGTCCTGTATTTACAACCTGAATTTCGTGAGTCTGTTTTTTTCTAGAAGTAATAACTTACTTGGCTGTTACTTGCACTGTTTAAGACAATACCGTGTTTAGAGTACTATGAGATTGCAATTATCTCAATGCTTTATCAGTGTAGTGCCAAATCCTTACCAGGGCTCTGCCAAGGTGTGGTAAGTCAACCAGTGTTTCAGACACTGAAAAATCCTTACCAAAACATTTCACAAACTTCACAGCAACATCTTTTACAAACTGGCACGACCTTATTATCACTTTCTTATTTCGATACTTTACACATGACTGTCGATCTAGACTCCGTAGGGAAACACTCTGCATACAGAAATTCTGGGTCGTGGCCAATCTGAATCTGGACGGTTGTGAATGAGGCAAGGGATCGTATTGACGTCACAACGCCTACCAACCATCCTTCTCGTTTCACACTTCACATCGACGAGCGAGTCTATTTCCAGAGATGAAGCGCGCGAGGGAGAGGGTCCCGGCCATCTCACTTCTGCGAGGTTGGCATGGAGAGGGAGACGCGTTGCGCCTGCGACTCCTTCCACTGCTGTGTGATCGTCTTGATCTGGGTGAAGAACTGCACGCCGGCCTTGCCTGCCACCCCGTGCACTTGTGTTAGTTAACCGGGAGCTACGATCGAGTCATGGGAAAGGATAAAGTAGAATGTCATACCGTAGAAATTCAAATCTCCTGCGAAGGAAGCTTTGCTGCCAGTGAAGGAGAAGAATGGCAAGGGTACTGGAATCGGCACATTGATGCCCACCTGCACATGACGCCATAAATAAATGTAAAAGAGATGAGCTGCACGGATTTATTTTATTCATATCTTAGAAACTCATTCAGGATCCTACGTAATCCAATTTCTAGACTGGAACATCTAATAACAGATGCTTTCGAAATGAGAGAAATATGTGGTACCTGGCCAGCTTCAATATCTGTTTGAAATTTCCGTGCATTTACACCAGATGTTGTAAATATAGAAGCTCCGTTGCCATATCTAGAAAAGAAGAAAGGGGGAGGATTAATAAATTGAGGCAAATGCTAAGGTCCATCATCGATGAGCAGAGAATGAAAAAAAATTACTTGTTTCTGTTAACAATTTGGATGGCATCATCTAAGTTCTCCACCTGCATTTGAGAAACAACCCCAGCAAGCAGAACTTAACAACATCCACATAGTACTTAAGTGTGAAGGGATTTTTTTTTGCATACCTTCATCAAGAGAAGAACGGGACCAAAAATCTCCTCCTGTTTCAAAATTTAGCAAGGTTCTGTCAGATATATATATATCAATGCACATGATTATTTAGAAAACATTTTAAATGTCCCAGGCTCTAGACTTTCCAGATAAATATGAAGCATGCAACAGTTATCACAGAGAAGTATGAATAGATGTTCCGAAAATACATAAACTGCACGGGCAGATGTGCTTCAGCCACCACCCACCACAAACAGAATGATCTAGGGTGTAGGAGAATAGTTGATTAAAAGTGGAACTCTGGATACCACCCAATTATAAGGAAACACTAAATGTAAAGTGCTCAAGTGATTAGTAACTAATGGTTGAATTAGTACAGGGTTGGGTGGGATCTGATCTATTAAGAAGGTTATCTTTATCAATACTTAAAAAAAGGTTATCCCTATTAATAGCCAAGAATAGATTGATTTTTTATCAAATTCCTGAATCTCTAAGATATGACCCCAAAGGGTCCAGTCAGTTTATGATAATAAGGATTTGGTTGAATATATTTTAATCAAGCAAGAAAATGTAATCCAAGATTCCCCAAACCTACAGTCTCCAGTTTTTCGTAAAATCGTGAGAGGTGACCTCCATTGCTGTGGAAGTTATCCCAGTTATGATCCAAGAATCATACAAATACTTTAATTTGAAACTAATAGATTTATTGGTGCACTCCGTACTTTAACTTTTTCAAGATGTGGACAGCATGGCTATGAAGAGTCCCCCTTGGCATGAAAAGTCCCAAGAATGACAACTTGCTTTGAGTTTTTTTAAGGTAAGAAATGAAATGCAAACATATATATGACAAATGCATTCTGAAAATTACCTTGTAACACTCCATATCACTTTTAACATCAGCCAGAACGGTTGGACCCACAAAGTTGCCATCCTTGAAGTTAGGAACCTGCGTGTTGCAAAGCATTTAGGCTCTTCTTTATCAAGCGTACGAAAGTCAATGAACAGCTGAATCATTAAATTATACCACTATATCTCTCCCGTCAAGCAAAATACGAGCTCCGCTGTCAACACCACTTTGGATTAACTTGCAGATTCGGTCTTTCGCCTATTAATAGTAAAAAGTTAGAAGGGAAAAGCCAGTGAAAAGAAAAGGGCATTAACTACCAATATAGTAACTATGAGTCTTGAGGTGGAGCCTCCAAAAAGGAAAGTGGGTATCATCAGAAAATTAGTATTCGAACCATGATTATCAATCCTAAGGTAATAATACATATAGATAAAACCCAAAAGCTTTTTTAAAAGGCTTTATTTGAATGGATAACATATCAAATTACTGAAAAGACGCAAGTATCTTTTTCAAATATGCTACAAAGCTAAAAAATCATTATATGGCTCTGATTCCTGAGCTAGATGGTGCTGGACTGAGCAAGAGAAATCATATATTGCATAATATAAGTACAGAATCATGTGTCAATGAGCAAACCTGTCTGCTGATTACTGGCCCAAGGTCTGTGTCACTAACCATTCCAGAATTAACAACAAGACCCTTTGCACGTTTGACTAGTTCTTCCTCCCTAGAACAAAATTCATGGTTAACCATGCTGCCCCAATAACTGAGGAAAGGCTACCCTCAAGAATATTGAAACATCAAAATAGGATAAACTATACCATGGTTCTGAGCCTCCAACAAAAACAGCAGTGCTCAATGCCATACACCTTTGTCCTGCTGCTCCAAACCCAGCAGCAATGAGGGCATTCAGTGTGGCATCTCTGTCAGCATCAGGAAGGACAACTGCATGATTCTTCGCTCCCATATTGCACTACAAAGGAAAAGAAAGAATTTTGTGGATTTGCTTACGGCACGAAATGGAGATAGCAAATACAGTTCTGCTGAAAGTACTAAAGGACTGGTATTACCTGAACACGCTTGCCTGTTGCAGAAGCTCTAGAATATATATGCATACCAGCCTGAGAGAGAAGCCACAACATATTATTACTAGGATAGGGACTAGCTTGCAGCATCCTACAATGGATCATTTTTGCAACGGAGTATGCATACAAACATAATGTAAAACAGTAATAATAGGGATTTTTGATTTCTTGCTTTAAAAAGCAAGAACATAATGTAAAACAGTAATAATAGGGATTTAAATGTATGTCTATAATATCATAACAATGCATTCTCATGTTGTAAACATGAACACAACAACAGCAACAGCACCTGTGTGCATGCCTCTTATTGCCATCTTCAGTACATTTATAGTTAGTCAGTTAGATCACAATAATATATTGAAGCATACAATAATATGTTATTTTAGCAGGTGTGGATGTATGTAGCAGTCCAGTTTATGGGCAAGGGATAGGAATAAGTCAGAGTATTGGTAAGAATACTTCAGACCAGAGTAACCGACACCTATTGATGCAAAAATGCCCCACAGATAGGCAAACTGGTGAATCATGGATACACTTACTGTATTGGAACCAACAAAAGATACCGCTTTAATATCCTCGTCATCACAAATATTGTTAACAATGTCCTGCAGTGGCAAGTAAAATCATTACTAACAAGAATAAAAGCCAGTTGATTAGATTTATGAAATTTCTTTCAGAAAAGAAAAGGTAAAGAAAATTAGGCGACATCACCCAAATAAAATCATTGGCATATGTGATCAAGGAAAACCAGTAACACATCACAACTGACAAACAAATTATAAATCCTAGTTCCTGCTCAAAAATTGTAACTGAGAAGAAGAAAAATAGCTCAGTATATCATACATGGGTACCATGAACAATGTTCAAAACACCCTTAGGCAAACCAGCCTCCATTGCCAGCTCCGCAAGCATCATAGCAGCCCCTGCAATGATACGTAACAATGAGGTATACTGTCAGATTTCCAAATTGCTCAAGAATTGTCATTCTGTGGAAGTATTAATTCATAAAGTACTATTCATGTTTTATAATTTACGGAAGATAATAATACGAATGTCATTTCACCAAAATGTCTGTGTCATAGTCACACAGGGTGAATCAGTTTTCATTAAACAGATAGATTGTCTATATTTTAACCCTTTCGTGAGGTAGAGTGGTAAGCTGTTCTACTGCTAATATTTATGAAAAATCACTCTACTGCAATACAAACGACGAATTTCAGTGCAACAAGTATCAAATGTCATAACTGGAACGTGTAGTGATATATCTTACAGCTGGAAGTCATTATGAGAATGATGAGTACATTAGTCCTAATAGATACGAAGGGAATATATATTTTTTCGAAAGCCATAGCCGGCACTTTATATTAAGCTGGGAAGAGTTTTTATACAGAGGTGTACCTTACATGAGCTTAAGTAGAAAACAACATCAACAAAACAAAATAGGAGGATTACAGCACCGAAGAGCAGTGTGCGAGGATCTTCGTTATATTTTTGCATCCCGCAAGGCACCACATATTCAGTTCTTCTCTAAGTCCGGACAGAATGTCATTTATGGGTAGCTCTTCATCCCTGAATATGCGATTGTCCCTTTCCCGCCAAATGGCCCAAAGAACCGCAATAATCAGTGATCGGATACCCTTGCTATGTGAGGTAAGCGATGTGGTGGCCATGTTCTCAAACCATTCCATGAGTGATGGAGCTGGTGCTCAATTCACCGGAGAAGGGAATATATAGCTTAGTAATCTGCTATTGTAGCTATGCAAGAACAAAACCATGTACTTTTTTCAGGTTGTAGTTTACAGATATTACACAACAACAACAAAGCCTTTATCCCAAGCACGTTGGGGTAGGCAGTTTACAGATATTATGGCGGGAAAAAAATTGATCAGTAATTCTGGGTGAACAAAAATAAGATGAACATGTAATAACCTGGATCCTTTTCCGATGGCTTGAGGACAAATGTGTTGCCACATGTAATTGCTATGGGAAACATCTGCACCAAATAGAAAACAGAAAACGTTGAAATGAATGAGTTAAATTCTATCATTGGGGAGCAACATCTGACATTAGTGAACAAGTAGCTTCAAATTATATGGTCACAAGAACCGTACATCCCATTTCTGTATATTAAAATACGAATTTGTGGTTACCAGTAGCACTAGCACAGCAGGAAATTGATCATTCTGCTCAGTGTTATAGTGGTATACATACCCATAAGGGAATCATGGCAGGAAAATTAAATGGACATATCCCAGCACAAACACCAAGTGGTTCCTTGATGCTAAAGGTGTCAATCCCATGGGAAACATTAGATACATATTCCCCCATTTGCAGCGTCCCCATTCCACAAGCATGTTCCACAACTTCTGCATGATTGGAAATCCAAACTTAAAATCTTATAACCAGTACCAAAAATGATGGACATAAATAACTTCTTTAACTGAAGAGGACTTATTCAAGCATAGGAATATTATCTTTGAGTACAGTAAATGAATCAGCGGGACCTTGGATTGTCATGCATGCATTCTGTAGGATGCAGGAAAGGTGAAACACCATTTGGTAATGCAAAGAATTCTAAAAAAATCCAAGGATAATTTGCAGGACACATTTTATTTAATTGCAGGTTTAGAAATATTTTTTCATGTTTGATGTGCCAACATTGTAGTCAAAAACTCAAGGTCATGAATTCAGGGGGACATCTGGAATTGTATATCTTAACAGGGCATCCGGATAGGGGAACCAAACTTTTTAAGACGATTACTGTGCATAAACAAGCAGAATCAAGGGTGCGCCTTGTAATAATCTTAGAACTAACCTAGACCGCGAAACACATCACCCCAAGCATCTTTCAGAGTCTTTCCCTGCTCTGTTGTAATGTTCTCTGCAAGCTTGTCCTGTAATAAGGAGGAAAACATACAGTCTCACTCAGACAATGACCAGTGACGACACAACAACACTGAGGACGTAAGTTATTCAAATACGGACCATGTTAGCCCGGATGAGCTCCTGGTACTTGAACATGACGCGCTGCCTCGCCGTCACGGGCGTGCTCCGCCATCCTGGGAAGGCCGTCTTGGCGGCGTCCACAGCGGCCTTGAACTCGTCGGCTGTGGTGAGCGGGATCCGGGACACCACCTCCTGAGTCGCCTGCGGACACCCCCACACCCAGACGCGCGCGTCACCATCCACCGCTCCGGAATCGATCAATTAGGACTTGAAATCCGATGCAGGGAGGCGGCGGTGGATCGTATTACCGGGTTGGTGACGTCGACGTGGTCGTCGGCGCGCGACTCGACAAACTCGCCGCCGATGAGGAGGCGCACCTTAGGCTGAGGGAACAGGCCCGAGCGGTCAGTCGCCGGGACGACGCGGCCACCGAGTACGGCGTCCGATCACGGACCGTAGGAATGGACTGGGAAGGAGGACTCGTGGGCACGTACCGGAGTGGAAGCAGGGCCGTCGGAGAGCCACGCGGTGGAGAACGGCGCGGCGGCCATCGGCGACCGGCGGAGGCCGGAGGCTGCACGGGGGAAGGTGTCAGGGGTTGCGCGACGGGAAAGGGTGGCGGCGAGGGAGGGAGGGAGGGGGGGGGGTTACCCGAGCGGAAGAGCGCGGCGCACAGCATCGAGCGGGCGATCGACACCGCCGGCGCTCGGGCTTCGGCCTTCGGATCGAGCCGCCGGAGGAACAGCGGGAGAGAGCGAGCCGAGCGAGATGGCGGAGTGGGTGGAACCGTGGACATGTTGTCGTATTTGTAATTTTGTATCGGCGGCGGCGGCGTGGGCCCGCATGGCAGAGAGAAAGCCGGAGCTCCGAGGATCGCTCTGGCGGTGGCGGCGGCTAGTGTCCCGTCACGGTCGCCGTGGCAGGCCTATCCGAACAGATCTGACGAAAGTGCAGCTCGTGCCATCTGCCTGCACGGGAGGTTGCGCCTTTCGGTGTGGTGTCCGTGCCATCTGCCTGCACGGGAGGTCGTGTACTTTCCTGCGTCTTCGAAGAGAAAATAGCCTAGTTTGACGGATATTGGCATAACAGAGGTCGATCCATGCTGAAACGGTCATTTTGATGTGTATCGTCTCTCGGTGTCTATTTTGACAAAGGCACCAGTCTTGATGCGGGCAAAACAAAACAAAACAAAACAAAAGTTCTATGAAGAATGTACACGGACGCTCTCTCCAAGAACTGACAACCGGACCAAGATCCTCTTGAGCTAGTCACTGCGCCGCGGCGGCCACGCGGACGTTGAGCCGCCGGAGCCAGACGGAGTGCAGGACCATGTGGAACGCGTCGTAGCGCCGCGGCGGGCCGTCGTGGACCATGAAGTGGCGGCGCACCGACCGCACCCGCCGCTGCAGCCGAATGTACTGCCGCGGCGAGACGGCGGACAGGATCTCCTTGAGCCGCGGGATGTCGGCGACGCGGACGCGCACGGTGAACGCGTCCCAGTTGAGCACGTCCGCGAACGGCAGCGCGTAGTCGCCGTCGTCCACCACGACGGGCACGCACTCGAGGTAGATGGCCTCCGCCAGCCGCGGGCTCGCCACCTCGTACCCGCCGGGGCACAGGCAGAACCGGCTCCGCCGCATCATGTCCGTGTACGACACGCCGCGGGGCAGGTACTCGCTGACCCGCACGTCCGGGTCCTTGCCGCCCTCCCAGTGCCGCAGCAGCGCCGGGCGCACGGGGCCGTGGTTGCCGCCGGCGAAGAAGGCCAGGATCGGCCGCCGCGACGCCGACGGGCCGCCCACCTGCCGGTCCACGGCGTCGCCGCGGAGGTTGATCTCCGGAAGCGTCACGTCCTTGGACGGGTCGAAGCCCTCCGACTTGTTGGCGTTGCAGAGCACGCGGATGGAGTTGGAGAACAGGTGTCCGTTCGCCGACGACACGTACGGCCCCTGGCAACAACAAAACAAAAATATCGTTCACTCGTGTCACACATAGTTTTTTGTAAACCATGGCAAGTTATTCTTAAGTTGCTGATGCATGCTCTCACCCAGTCATGGCAGGACAGCATGAAGTGATCCGCCCCCAGGCTGCGGTTCCAGTACGGGTACTTGTTCGACACCACCCCGATGTAATCCGAGATGGTGCGCCGGATCGGGTCCATGTCGCGCGAGCTCGGCTCGTAGATCATCATGACCATCTTGACGACACTGAACGGCAGGAAGAACGCATGCGCGAGGTCCGGGTCCCTGGTCCGCATCCGGCCGTCCATCTCCATGCTGTATATGAACCTGCCCTCCGTAGAGTATATGCTGTGGCATGGCCCGTCGTGGAACACCGGCGGCTCGCCTTCCTCGTACACGTAGACCTTGAACAGCTTCTCCATTTCCAGGTAGCTCCTGCGGTCACCAGCAAACGAGAGTTCACAACTTCAGAATCAATGGCACACTGCAAACACCAGCTCTACATGCTTCAGCAAGACTCTGTCATCTACCTGTGGAACGCATAAGCGTTTCTGTATATTGGTCCGACTGGCACGTAGTCTTCGTCGCTCAGCGGTGGCTGGTGGCCCCTGTTTCGAATAGCTTCCAGTATCGCTGAACGAGCTCTGACGAGACCGAGTTCCAGTCGCTCCAGCTTTGCATCCCTCCTCTGCATTTGTGGCATGACTTGAGCTGCACCTCCTGCGCTTGCCTATCACACGAATTTGGATACGAGTTACGCGTCGTCGTACGCGACAGATCTGTAAACGTATCGCCCATTCAGAACAAGCTGCGCTCTAAATTCTCTCTGAATGTTCTGAGCTGCACACAGGCAGGACGCCCTTTCTACATACAGCAACTCTGAAAAGCCAGCATATGCAAGATGGACTTCCCCTGTTCATGAACCGGCAACATGGACCCTTGCAAATTCAGACTTCTCCCCGAAAAAATCCACACCGACAAGCCAAGATCACCTCGACTTCTCCCCAAAAAAAGATAACATTTCAATCTAGGACGACGCTTAGGATAACTACGTGTAACTGATTAGGTGAGAGCAGTTTCTTTAACCGCGGCAGCTGATGAATGAATGGATGGATTTGATCGTTAGCGTAATTTTTCATTGGGAAAATCCCCACAGTTCCATCGAGGCAAACGGCGGCGCCAACATCTATCCACTATGGTAAGTGACATCATAGGATTTGTGTCAGTCAAGAATCTGTCTCTAGACTGGGCAGTACAAAAAGGTACGAGTACCTGGGATGATGATCTGCCCCAAAAGGTTGAATCATGAGAGTGCTAGTACTAGATATGCCCAAGCCAACAAAAATCCACATGTAAAACTCAACAAAAAAACATGTGAAACTCAACAAATCCACATGTAAAACTCAAAAATCCACATGTAAACCTAAGAAATGCACATGTAAAACTAAAAAAGCATGTAAAACTCAAAAATCAACATGTAAAACTCAGAAATCAACATGTAAAACTAAAAAATCCACATGTAAAACTCAAAAATGCACATGTAAAACTAAAAAATCCACATGTAACACACAGAAGGTGGAAAATTATTTGTATATTCCTATGAGACGCAGTAATAATCAACTAGAAAGTTGATTCCCCAAAAAAATAAAAACAGGGAACAGAGAGAGATGCATGCCACCATCGAAGCGACATTATCTCCAGTAATCAGAAAGCAACAAAAAGAAGAAACCGCAGAGGAGAACGAAAATTACCGTTACCTCTGCTGGTTCTGGAGCTGGTACCGGTCCCCTCATCGGTGCTTGTGCGGCCGCCGCCGGTGCAACGGAGAGCTCGGGCGCGCCATGGCCGGAGCTCGAGTTGACCAAGTACAGGAACGACAGCATGCCGTCATCACCGCCGCCGCGCTGCGCGTCTTCGTGCACCTCCTTGCCGGTGCTGTTCCTGCCGCCGTCGGAGTGCGAGGTGGCCAGGAGGAGCTCACCGGCGACACCCCCGCTGCGCTGCAAGGAGGACGACGAGGAGGGGGGGGAGGAGGAAGAAGAAGAAGACAGGAACCAGGAAGTAGCCTGGGTCCCGGGATCCAAGGCAGCCAGGACCAAGAATGTAACAAGCGCAAGGCACGCCGCCACCGCATAGGCGGCGGCCTTGCCGCTACCGCCATGCACATGCAGGCACGGCAGCAAGCTGGGGCAAGACGTCGCCCCCGCCACAGAGGAGGTGGCGGCTCTCATGCTAGCCAAGGATGCCTCCGCCGCAAGGCTAGCTCAGAGCGCAGGACACATGTTCGTTCGAGGACGGAGGTCGCGATGCTTTGCCATGGAGAGGAAGAAAAGCACGCGAGTGGGTTGCTTCCGCTTACGGTGACGGAGGAGGAAAAGGTTGGAAGGGAAGGGGAAATACTAGGAGGGAGATGGAATCCACGGGATACGCTCAACACAGCTGTTAAGGTCCAGTTCGGTCAGTCAACAGGATCGATAGTGCATCTAGGTCCCTCCAGTTGTCATGATTTGTATTCTGGTTATCCTGAGGTGTTTTCCAGCGAGGTACAGAGTAGATCAGACGGTAACTTTCACTTTCACAGAGGAGGGGAAACTAATTAACGAGCATTGAACTCTCTTGTATCAGTGTAGTATACACCTCGTTTGTTGCCACCAATGACTGATGATTGAGTTCGTCGTACTTGATGGCATGTGCAGAGACGTGCTCGTCCAACGTTGCCGTCAAAGCAACCGGTACAGTCCACGAGGACGAAGATCTGGTAGTCGAGGTCAGCTGTGCTTGAAAAATGGTGCAACGACGCTTGACGTATGGTACGGCCAAGGTCAGCAGGCCCAGACCTCTGCTCTTGCGGTGCACTGGCCGCATGCATGCTTCAGAGGCTATCGCGAATACGGGGTAAACATGAGGGGCCACCTGCGAAAACGCTGGGATCCCTCGCGCCGTGACGCGTGTGCCTGGCGCCAGCCGTCGCAGCAGCCATGCACAGACGGAGTGGGAGGGTATCAATGGGGCGCGACGAGATTCATCTCCAGCATGGACGCCGCCGTGTCCAGCGACGGCAGGCGACGCGGGGAGGACACGTGGGCTACCGGGGTGCGGCGGCCGAGACAGGTGGATCGCGCTCGCCTCGTTAACCAGTCCACTTAGTTACTGAGCTTAATGAATGTCAAATAAAAGACCTGTTCATATCTAACACAGCTAGTTATTAAGTTCAGTGAATGGATGCAAAGACCTACTCATATATAACCCACCTAGTTATTGAGTTCAATAAATGTGGAGCAAAGGAAAACAGCCGTGGCATGCGAGAACGCTACATGTATCCATGCTGCGAATCTCCCATAACACAGGTGTGATAGTAATGAATAACACAGGTGTGAGATAGTAATGACAACGGCCAAAATACATAAGGATATGTCCTTGTTTACCCTCACTTGTTACATACGGATATTTTTTATCCAACGACATACCCGTTCCTGAAGCATATAACAGCACAACATAAAACATAACAGCACAATACAAAATAGCGTGGAAAGACTGGAGAGGAATGGGATAACGAAGGGATCCATTGGTGTAGGAAACTGCCGGTGCGCCGAGCGCGGGGGTCAACGGCGGAGAGCGGAGGCCTCTGGATTTTTCGAGATTTTTCGATGACCGGGTTTGAGCGCGTGGAATTGGTGTCCGTGGCCTCTGAATTCTGAAATTCTGAATTCCATTACCCTGGGATGTATTCAGTGCCCGTCAGAGTGCATATATCCCACCGGTAGATTCGTAGATATAAGAACCTTCGATTTGAGTGTTTGGTAAATAGGTGTCTGACTGTTTAATTTTATTTGTCTAATTTCTATTTCTAATAATACAATTATTTCGTCTCACGTGAGGAGAGCATCGAGTTTTAGTTATTTTCTATCTTTACCTATCCAGTGAATCCTTTTAAGTCTTTTACTGGAGAAGATTTGTAAGTGTTGATAACCTATTTACAAATGTCAATCTATTTAGGTCTCCCATTGAAGTCAGACTGAACCACAACGCAGGCTTTTGTGGATTGTGAAGACAAGTTCAAAAACAAGTTGGCTCCATTCCTGCCAAATTCTGTTTTATCACCTTTATTTTTGTAGCTTAGAACTATTTCCTCTGCCAAAAATGTAAAGTTATCTTGAAACAAAATTATGTGTTTCTCTTACAACATATTACCAATTGCTTAAAGTCTTTTGATACACAAATGTAACGATACAACTTTTTTGCACTAGATACACATAACTTAATAAAAGTATACTAAAACTGGGCCTTTAGGCTTCAAAAAGAAAAACTGAGCCTTTCTACTCAGAATTTGATTTAGGCTGATCGATGAACGTTCTACTAGAAATCTAAAAGACATCTCGGGCGGCGGGCGCTCCAAGGCTGTTAGGCGCTTCCGTGCTTCAACCATCAGAATGCATAATAATCTCATAAAAAAGTTCCAACAAAAATATGTATGGATAGTGCACAAATTTGAGATGGAAGAATACTTGTGCAAGTTAATAAAAAAGAAACTTAGCATGAATAAATGCAGTTTGTAACTGTTTTTTTCAGACCCGCATCTGCTGAAACACTTATTTCTTTTTTTTCTTGGTTTCACCTTCCATGAGTATATGAATAGCTTTTTTATTTTGCATTTTTACCATACAAGCATATGCATAGGAGCACTTGGCCCATTGGAAAGCACTAGAGATGTTATCTAAGGCCCTGTTTGGCACGGCTTAAACTTGTTAAAAAAACAGATTATCTGAAAAGCTAGTGGACAGCAGATTAAACTTATATCCTGCTTTTAGTTCATTCTGAGAAGCAGATGAACTAATAAGCTGCTGAAGAAGCTGACTGTTTGGTACACCCGCAACTTATTTTTATAAAAAAACTGGTTTAGAAGCTGTCTCAAACAGAGCCTAAGAATCCTCTACTACTGCAGGAGGAAGCATCCAACTTCCTCACAATCCTGGCCCTCTCCTCCATCATCATTATCGGTCAGTCAGCTTCTACAGAATCCTTTAGTCTAAACCAGCGTAAGGTAACAGCATCCCAAACCTTAACGCTTATATCTTTTAAATGTACTCCTTTCGTTTTAAAATTGTTATCGTTAGGACATAATTTTAATTTAAAAATAAATTAAAATTATTATTCTAATAATAACAACTTAAAAATAATGAGAGTATACGTTACAAACAGATTTACAAGAAAACAGATGATCAAACTAGATCGAACTTACCTTTTATATCTTTGTAAACATAAATACATTTCAGTTGCTCTTGCACACGGTGACTCTGTCTCGTGCACTATTGGCAACAAAGCCCCTTTACTCCAAGTTATCCTATCCTATTGTTGCAACACTGGTTGGCCTTTGCTGGTGTGGATTAACGCGGATGGAAGCCAACACATCCATCTTTCAAAATCGTTACCTAAAACACGATGCAGTAGAGTATGTCGTTCACTTGAAACGAGGGTTTACTAGGAAAGTAGACGTGCTTGTAAAATAGGCCAAAGCTTTAAATATATGCAAAACTAAAAACATATGTACTACTTCTCGAAATAAAAATGAAAATAAATCAAAGAGTTTTTACAAAAGGATTTAGAGATCTTGCATTAGCATGGGCCAATCAATATGAGGTGTAGCTCACATAGCTTATCATCTATACACTTTAATTTTTCTATATAAGACAAGAGAGACATTAGGGTTAGTAAACCGGAGCTTTTTTTCTCAGTCATTGCCGTCCTACCCCCCCCCCCCCCCCCCACTCTTCACGAGTTGTCGTGTGCCCCCACCCCCTCATGGCCTGTTTGATGAAAGTTGCTTAAAGAGAGGTTGAATAGGCGGAATACCTGAAATTCTGCTTAATAAAAACAAATTAGTTCACCAGGTGCAGACTAGTTCATCATTGGGGTGAACTAGTCCGGTCACAAGGAAATTTAACCCAAAAGTGGAGATCCTCAGAAATTTTTACTGATCTTTGATAAGCAGTGAAGTACTATAGCCCAACAATTTAGTGGTGAGGTTGATCGGTGTCGAAGTGTAGCTATCGACACTTCCCCCGGGCCTGCACTTGGCAGCCCGCGGAGGTTCTTTTTCGAAGGGGCTAGTCCCCCTGCGTGAGTCTCGCTGTTCTGGACGAATGAAACAGATGAACACAAGGGTTTTTTACGTGGTTCGGGCTGTCGAAGCGTAATACCCTACGTCCACGGTGAGCAGAGGTGCTCGTTGTATTGCTTGGTGCTCCAAACCGGAGTTCGGAGCTTGAGGATGAGCTGGGTGCTAGAGTGTGAGAGTGCAAAGAGCCGAACCGAACAGAGTTCGAACCCGCGTGAGAGCGAACCCCTTGTAACGTTGCCTACCCGAGCCTTTTATAGTCCAAGGCTCGGGCGGCTTACAAAGTGGGCCCCGGGACCCGACAGGTGGTCTCGAGGTGATCTCTGCCATCTACCGTATCTGCAATAACGCTGGTAGTTGTCTCTGGTGAGGTCTTCTGAGCCTCCGACCTGCCGCTCTACCCACGCCGCAAGCTAGGCGTAGTGGTTGATGAAGGCAGGGGCGGCAGGGGATGTCTTGTCGCTGCGTTTATTGGTGTACAGCTTCTGACATTGCGTGCATGTCTTCACTGTGATGTGACTGGGCGCAACGCCTCCTGGCACGGGCGTGCTCCGCGTCTCCGCGTCTTGGGAAGGCGTGGGTCTTGAATACCTTGTACGAACAAGGTATGGTGCGACTTTACTCCTGCTGCCTACCGCGCTCGGTAGGCAGCGCTGCTTTGCTGCCACGTGGTGGACCCGGAGCTCTCCTCTGAGGAGAGGGAGGCCCGGCCCCGCTGGACACGTGGAGCCTTTGGAGCTCTCCCCGCGGAGGGGGGAGGTACGGCTCTGCTGACCACGTGGCGGGCATGAAGCTCTCCTCTAAGGAGAGGGAGGTCCGGCCCCGCAGGACACGTGGAGCCTTCGGAGCTCTCCCTGCGGATAAGGGAGGTCCGGCTTTGCCGGCCACGTGGCGGGCCCGGAGCTCTCCTCTGAGGAGAGGGAGGTCCGGCCCCGCAGGACACGTGGAGCCTTCGAAGCTCTCCCCGCGGAGAGGGGAGGTCTGACTTGGATGCCCTAGGAGTTCACCCCAATGGAGGGGGCGAAGTCCTTAGACAATTTTCCCCTGTGTGCGGGGGTACCCCATATTGAGGGTACCAACAGTGGCCCCCGGGCCCATCTCGGGGGAGATAGCGAGCCCGAGGTGGGGCCCCCGTCTCTTCTACCCCGCGCACCTTCTCAGTGACTCCCTTTGACCGTTGCTGGAGCACGAACGGTCATGGAATCGTGGGGGCAGTTCCTGAAGCAGCGGACTCAGGAGCTTGAGGCGAAGCTTGACGCGAGACGGGAGAGACTCGACGCCAAGGAGGATCTCCTCGTGTTGCAGAAGATGGTCGTTGCCCGCTTGGATTCCGAGACCCGACGGCTCTTGCAGGAGACTCGCGAGGCAAACGCCGATGTCCAGGCCCGCACCCGCGCCAACGAGGAGCTGCGGCTGTAGCTGGCGCGCCGCGAGTGTGCCGTCGTGGACCGGGAGCGCGCCGTGGCGACCAAGGAGAAGAAGGTCGCCGAGAAGCTGGAGGCCGGTGAGGGCGACTTGAAGGCCCGGGCTGGAGAGCTGGAGCTTCGGGAGGCACCTCTAGCCGAGAGGGAGGAGCAGGTTGCCCCGGACCGCCAGGCGGTGCTAGACCGGGAGCTCGCCTCCGAATTCCGAGCATCGGAACTGGAGAGGATCACCTGGGACTTCACGGCGAAGGAGAAGAGGTTTGCCGAGGAAGGTCCCGGCGCTCTACTGGCGGCTCGCCAGGAGGTGGAGGGGCTCCGCGCTTCACGGACTGTCGAGGCACGAGCGGTCTGGGACTTCGTCGGTCAGGCGGAGTCCGCCCTGGTGCCTCTCGGCTTCAGCCCTGTGAGGACGGGGGCTCCGGCTCGAGAGGTGGTCGAGGCGATCCCGATGCTCGAGTCTATCGATGCCAAGCTAGAGATGCTCGAAGCTATGGTCGCCGACAAGCTCGAAGCCGAGGGGAGGACCTTGGCGAAGGAGGTCGCCACGCACGTGCTGGCGTGCTTCCGGAGCTGGGATTCCTCCATCTATCTGGAGCCGGTGGTTCGGGGCCCCGTAGCCAAGCAGGAGGAAGTTGCCAGGGCCGGAGTCGGAGACGTCACCGCCCTTGTCGCCTCTAGGTCCCAGCGGGAGTCCGGGGACTCCTAGGCGTCCGCCCTTGTAGCCGAAGGGCTTTGTATCTTTTTTTTTTGCTTTTTGAGTCTGTAGTCCAGCTCTTGGAGCTTTGATGAATGAACGGACTCTTGTTGTTTTTTGTGCCTGTGTCTTCTTCCTCTTGGCTTGGCCTGCCCAAGCCCTTAGCTCCTCAAGGGCTTCGGGAGGTCTTCCATCGATCTTGAAGCTTTGCACAGACACCTTCCTTAGGTCCTTGCTGACTTAAGGAACCAAGGGGTCTCCGGAGCTCGCCCCGTGAGGACGGAGGGAGGTCCAGCTCTGCTGGCCATGTGGCGGGCCCGGAGCTCTCCTCTGAGGAGAGGAAGGTCCGACCCCGCTCGACACGTGGAGCCATCGGAGCTCGCCCCTGCGGAGGGGGCGAGGTCCGTCTCTGTCGGCCACGTGGCAGGCCCGGGGCTATCCTCTAAGGAGAGGGGAGCTCCGACCCCGTTGGACACGTGGAGCCTTCAGAGCTCGCCCCTGCGGAGTGGGCGGGGTCCGGCTCCTCCAGTCTTGAGTTGGAGTAGTCGGGAGCTCCGGTCCTTCCTTGCGCGGTCCCCGTAGTGGCCCTCTGGTAGGTGTGGCCAATTGTTTGGGCACTCCTACCATATTCCTGCAGGGGAGCTAAGGCCAGGAGGTCCTGCACATAAGTAGGGGAACCGTAATTCTCCTCGGGGGCTCTCCCTTTCCTCTCTTTTAGTCTTATTTGGCTTACGGTCCTGGTCCGATATACAGGGCTTGGGCAATTCAGTGCGCCCGGCGCCGGGGGTCCGGCTCCCTCCGAGGTCAGGGTACGACCGTCCGACCCCTAGTACTGGACCGTAACGCTGGGGAGGCAGAGTGCACAGGCTTTCAGTACGGAACCAGGCAAAGCAGGTTGTACTCCCCTGAACCTCCGAAGGGTAGGGTGCGCACGCTTTAGGTCGGAACTAGGCAAAGCAGGCTACACACCCTGGACCCCCCATGCACAACTCAGGTTTTTCCTGGAGGTGACCAAGTAGCGTTGCAGCACCTGACTGGGGGAGGTCCGAGAGGCCCCCTGGCCATCGGCAGGTACCTCAAGCGCGACCATCTTCGGTAGGATAGCAAATGCTGACTATGGATGAGAGTGGGAAGAGAGAGAGAGCTAAGTGTACGATGAGCATACACTGGTTGATGTGAAAGTGATCATAAAAATTAATGCGTAATTTAAATGAATACATAAGTCAGAGCGTGGTAGGACAAGATTCTTTCTGTATAAATACTCATAGGAGGAAGGCAGACTAAACATGGAGGCAACGACCCGTCCCATCAAGAAGGGAAGCAAGATCCTATGCGCTTAGGGTCGGAACCAGGCCAAGCTGAACGTAGTCCTGGACCGTCCCCTGGGACTTAATTGCTCCGAGCGCTGTTCTTGGACTCTATGGGATCTATTACAGAAAGGAAAAGACCTGTGCTACCAATGCTCTAGGGATAGAACTTACATAGGTGTTCTATGTTCCAAGGGTTCAGGAGCGGATCCCCATCCTCGGTGGAAAGGCGTACGCACCCGGGGCGGCACATTTTTGTGACTCAGAAGACACCTTCCCAGCTGGGGGAGAGTTTGTTGGTCCCATCGCGAGAAAGTATGCGCCGCAACACCAGGTCACCTTCTTTGAGCTCCCGGACACGCATGGTCCTTTAGTGGTAGCGCCGGAGCGCCTGCCGGTACCGTGCGTTGTAGAGCGTTGCTTGTAATCGAGCCTCGTCGACGAGGTCAATGTCTTCACGCCGGAGCTGGTCCTGCGTGGCTTCGTCGTAAGCTCGGACACAGGGATACCCCAAGGTGATCTCTGGGGGAAGCACGGCTTCAGCCCCGTACACCATGAAGAAGGGTGTCTCCCGGGTGGCCCGACTCTGGGATGTCTGGTTAGCCCACAGTGTACTCGGAAGCTCGTCCACCCACTTGGCGCTATGCTTCTTCAAGCTAGCATAGGTGCGAGTCTTGAGGCCCCGAAGGATTTCGGTGTTAGCCATCTCGACTTGCCCGTTGCTCCTTGGATGAGCAACGGAGGCATCCTGGATGCCAAGGTCTTCGCAGTAGTCTTGGAACGCTGCGCTGGTAAACTGGGTCCCGTTGTCGGTGATGATTCTGTTCGGGACCCTGAACCTGTAGATGATCGACTTGATGAACATGACTGCGGATTGCTTGTTGATGGTGATGACGGGTGTGGCTTCCGGCCACTTGGTGAACTTGTCGATGGCAACGTAGAGGTACCGGAATCCCTTGATGGCTTTGGGGAATGGCCCTAGGATGTCCAACCCTCATACCGCGAACGGCCACGAGGGTGGGATCATCTGTAGTGCCTGAGACGGTGTGTGGATCTGCTTGGCATGGAACTGGAACGCCTTGCATCTCTTGACCAGCTCGGCGGCATCCCGGAGTGATGTCGGCCAGTAGAAGCCATGCCGGAAGGCTTTACCGACGAGCATGCGTGAGGAAGCGTGACTCCCACATTCGCCTCCATGGATCTCAACGAGCAAGTCGCAGCCTTCTTCCTGGGTTATGCACCACAATAGGACGTGGTTGGCGCCACGCCGGTAGAGATCCCCTTCTACCAGTGCGTATCTTTTAGCCATGCGCACGATCCGTTCAACGGATACATGTTCATCAGGAAGGATATTGTCTTTCAAGTAGTCCCAGATCTCCGTGATCCATGCATCGGGTCTGACTTGAGCTTCTGGATCTTGAGCGCTGGGTAGCACGGAGTCCCCAGTGACGCTTACGATCCTTGGCGGCGTCCATGGTAGCAGGGCCGTCGGGACCGCCAGCTTCGAGGTGCTGGTCCCGCCCCCTTCGCTCGGCTCGGCGGGCCGAGCTGTGGGCCGCAACAACGTCCTCTCGAAGATTCCTTCGGGCGCCGGGGCGCCGGTGAAAGCCTTCGTTGAGAGGTCGTCAACCGCGGCATTGCTGGCGCGCGGTACATGGCACAGGTCCAAGACGAGGAAGTCTTTCTCCAGCATCTGCACATAGAACAGATAGGCAGCTAGCTGCGGGTCGTTGCAGGAGCATTCACCATTGACTTGCTTGATGACTAGCTGGGAGTCGCCCTGTGCCAACAACTGGCGAGCGCCGAGAGACAGCGCCGTCTTTAGGCCGAAGATGAGTGCTTCATACTCAGCCATGTTGTTGGTTGCCTTGAACTTGAGGCGCACTATGTACCCGAACTGCTCCCCCGATGGCATGAGAAGAAGTACGCCGGCACCGGCCCTATGCTTTCGTGAGGAGCCATCGAAGAAGAGCGTCCAGTGGGGCTCAGTGAAGACCGGAGCTCAGGGCTTTGGTTCACCGTCTTTGGGGCCCCCTGGGTTGGTTGGCGATGGCGTCCACTCGGCCACGAAGTCAAACAGTGCTTGGCTTTTGATTGCGTGGCGAGGGAGGAAGTCCAGCTCGAACTCTGCTAGCTCCGCTGCCCACTTATCGACATTTCCAGTCGCGTTGGGGCTGTGAAGGATGGTCTTCAGCGGGAAGGAGGTGACCACCGAGATCCGGTGGGTTGGAAGTAGTGTCGGAGCTTCCTGGACGCCACGAGCACTGCATACAACAGCTTATGCACCTTCAGGTACCTTGTCTTGGCGTCGTGGAGGACTTCACTGATGTAGTAGACAGGCCTCTGGATGGTCCGGACCCTCCCCCTGGGTTTGAGATGTCTTCCTCCATTGGCTCAGGCCGACAGGAGGTAGACGGGTCTGGGGGAGCCTCCAGGGGCTAGGACCCGAGGGCTTCTAGGCCGTCTTGGACCTCCGGGAGGTCCTGCTGGACCTCCGGGAGGTCGTCTTGAACCACCAGGAGGTCCTGCTGGACCTCTGAGAGGTTGTCTTGAACTTCCGGGAGGTCCCCTTGGACCTCGGGGAAGCTTTCTTGGACCTCCCGGAGGTCCCCTTTGACCTCCGGGAGGTTGTCTTGGAGCGTCGGGAGGTCGTCTTGGACTCCCGAGACCTCCTGGCTGTCGGGGCCCCCCATGGGGCCTGGGCAGCCTTGAGGCTTGACATCAGCTGCTGGAGCTGGTTGCGGTGATGAGGGGTCCGACCGCTCTTCGACGAGGACCATGCTCACCACCTCTGCTATCGTCACGATGTAGAGCAGCAGGTGCTCTCTGGGCTCTAGGGCTACCATGATGGGTAGGGTTGTCAGGAGCTGCTTCAACTCCTGGAATGCTTCTTCTGCTTCGTCGGTCCAAGCAAATGGACCAGATTTGCGCAGGAGCTTGAAGAAGGGAAGTGCCCGCTCTGCTAGCCTCGGTATGAACCGACTCAACACAGCTAGGCATCCCGTGAGCTTCTGGACATCTTTGATGCGAGCCGGGGGCTGCATCAACTCAACGGCCTTAATCTTCTCTAGGTTGGCTTCGATCCCTCGGTGTGAGACCAGGAATCCTAGGAGCTTCCGAGAGGATACACCAAACACACACTTGTTTGGGTTCAGCTTGGTGCGCGTGGAGCGCAGTTTGTCAAAGACTAGAGCTAGGTTGTCTAACAAGGATGTGCTCTCTCTAACTTTGACAACGATGTCATCGACATACACCTCAACTAAGTCTCTTATTAGCTCTCCAAATGTTTTGTGCATAGCACAAACAAAGGTGGGGAGAGGGTTCTTTAAACCATAAGGCATGGAGACATAACAGTACAGGCCGTCTACTGTGATAAATGCGGTATGTTCTTCATCTTATCTAGACATGGGAATTTGGTGGAAGCCTGAGTAGGCGTCTAGGAAGCGTAACATATCACAGTCTGATGTAGAGTCTACTATTTGATATATTCTAGGGAGAAGGAATGGATCTTTGGGACATGCCTTATTGAGATTGTTGTAGTCGATGCACATCCGGAGCTTCCCGCCAGCCTTCGGGACGACGACGGGGTTGGCCAACCACCGAGGGTGGTGGACTTCCCATATGAAGCCAGCGTCCAACAACTTCTTGATTTCTTCACGGATGAAGTTCTGCCGCTCGATGGACTGCTTTCGAGGCTTCTGTTGGATTGGCCGGGCATCGGGGAAGATCTTCAGATGGTGCTCAATCACCTCCCTAGGGATCCCCAGCATCTACGACGGTTGCCATGCAAACACGTCGATGTTGTGCCGCAGGAAGGTGATGAGCGCGCCTTCCTATTTGTTGTCCAGGCCCCCGGCAATCCGGGTGGTCTGGGCAGCTTCGGCGCCGACTTGGACGACCTTTAGGGGGACGTCGTCCTCGTCGTGGGGCTGCACTCGGGGTGCAGAGGTTGAGGCACAGTGGCGTGCACTCGGGTGGAGCTGGCCCGGTTCCGCACCGCCAGGGGCTGGCGCTGGGGCTGCTGCAAGTGCTTGGAGCTTCTCCAAGGCTGACACTGCAGTAGTGCGGTCTCCACGGATCTTGAGGACGCCTGTTGGTGTAGGCATCTTCAATACGAGGTAGTCGTAGTGGGCTACCGCCATGAACCGGTACAGGATTGGCCTGCCGATGATGGCGTTGAAGGGGAGGTCGACCTCCGCCACGTCGAACATAATGTACTATGTTCGGTAGTTGTCCGGTGCCCCGAAGGTCACCGGTAGGCTGATGTTGCCGTAGGGGACAACTTGTCCCAGCCCTACCCCTGAGAATGGGCTCGAGGGGGCGAGCTTGGCCATCAGGATCTGCAGCTTCTGGAAGGCTGCACGGCTGATGAGGTTGAGGCCGGCCCCGCCATCCACCAGAACGTGGTACATCTTCACGTTGGCGATGGTGGGAGCTACCAAGAGCGGTAGCTGCCCGGCCCCAGCCATGTTCTTGGGGCGGTCGGCGGCGTCGAAGGTGATGGGGGTCCCTACCCACTTGAGGTGCGGTGTTGCGCACGGGGTAGGGGCCACCGCTCGACGTAGGGTCTTGACTACGTTCCGGGACGAGGGGTCCGAGGACCCTCGGTAGATGACGTGGAGCACCTTCCGGTGCTCGTCGTCGCTGGAGGTGGAGCCCTCACGGTGATGGACCGTCTTCAGAGCGCGCTGGGGCTCCTGGAACTCCATCTGCTGGTCGACGTTGTCGCAGGGGTCGACCTTCTGCTTGCCCTCCCTCTGACGGAAGGGAGGGGCATCCGCGCGCGGTTGCTTCCCCTTGCGGAAGCGTTCCGCGAGCTTCTGGATCTCCCGGCACTCAGAAGCAGTATGACTGCTGGTGTTGTGCACGGGGCACGGCTCGCTGTGGTCACCGCCAGGGGCTGGTGACTGACGCGGCCTCTTGTCGGGGCGTGGCCCCCGAGCTCCGGTGGGTGCTGCAGCTGCAGCAACGGGAGCTCCGGTTGGCAGCATGATCTTGTCGTCGGCCTTCTTGACCCTCTTGCCGCTCCCATGGGGAGCAGCGCTTGGTCCAGGCTATCGCCCGGCTTCGGAGGCTGGCTATGAGTGCCAGTTGCGCCCTTCCGCTGCTTTGGCGCACTTATCCGCCAGGCTGAAGAGCTCGGAGACGTCACACACCTCTCTGGTGGCGAGCTTCTTGAGCATCTTCTTGTCCCTTACACCCTGCCGGAACGCCACCACCACAGAAGCATTCTGGATATGTGGGATGGTGTTCTGTACCTGGGAGAACCGCTGGATAAAGGAGCGCAGCGACTCTCCAGGCTGTTGTTGGATGGCGTGGAGGTCAAGCTCCGTGCCAGGACGGGTGTAGGAGCTGCCGAAGTTGGTGGTGAACTGTCGGCAGAGCTCTCCTCAGGAGGTTATGGAACCTTGGGGAGATTCATGAGCCAAGACCGTGCTGGGCCGGTCAAGGCGACGGGGAAGTAGTTGGCCATGACGGCCTCATCCCCTCCTGCAGCAAGTATGGCGGTGGAGTAGATCTAGAGGAACTCCGCCGGGTTGACGCTGTCGTCGTACTTCTCTGGCAGGTGTGGCCGGAACTTGCGCGGCCACTTCACGAAGCGAAGGTGTGTCGCTAAAGCTGCACACCCCACTTCTGTTGCTGCAGGTGTTGGTGCCGCGAACGCTTGGTCCGCTGTTGGCACGTTGTACCCCGGCATGGGCAAAGGTGCGCCATTTGCAAGGCATATGGTTGAGGCATATGCTGCATGGCGTATGCCTGGGGCAGAGATCGCGTAGCGAACATCTGCGGCCCAGGCTGGGTTGAGGCGGTCGACATGCTGTCGCGGGCTTCATGGTTGTGACATCTCTCTCGTCGTCGCTCAATGGCCACGCAGGCATCTTCGCCCAGGTGATGTCGCTCCAACTCCGACCTCAGGTCTGCCGATGGGAGCCTGGTGGAGCGGGAGTCTGACGTCTGCCCGTCAACCATTGGCGTGCGCGATAGCAACCCATCCGGTTGACTGGGGCGTCGTCCCCGCCGTAGCTGAGGGTTGACGGCGGCGACGACGAGATGGTCTACGTTGCGAATCCACTGCTGGGTCGCTGCCTGAAGCGCGTCCCCAGCAGGTGGATTGCGTAGAAGCGCTCGCGCTGCAGCTAGTGCGCTCCCATGGGAGACACTTGGCGCTGCAGCAGATCTTGGGCTTGCTGGAGTCCGCGTTGCCAGAGCCGGCTGCTGGCTTCCAGCCTGTCCCGACACACTCCTCCCTGAATGCGTCGAGACGTAAGCCTCGCTGGTCATCGTTCACCGGAAACGAGGGCGAGGAGAGCTTGCCGCGGACGGAAGCTTGGTCATCTTCGTGAGCAAAGACTCGACGCGAGAGGGAAAAGCCCCCTTCCTGGCGCGCCAAATGTCGAAGTGTAGCTGCCGACACTTCCCCCGGGCCTGCACTGGGCAGCCTGCGGAGGTTCTTTTTCGGAGGGGCTAGTCCCCCTGCGTGAGTCTCGCTGTTCTGGACGGAGGAAACAGATGAACACAAGGGTTTTTTACGTGGTTCGGGCCACCGGAGCATAATACCCTACGTCGACGGTGAGCAGAGGTGCTCGTTGTATTGCTTGGTGCTCTGAACCGGAGTTCAGAGCTTGAGGATGAGCTGAGTGCTAGAGTGTGAGAGTGCAAAGAGCCGAACCAAACATAGTTCGAACCCGCGTGAGAGAGAACCCCTTGTAACGTTGCCTACCCGAGCCTTTTATAGTCCAAGGCTCGGGCGACTTATAAAGTGGGCCCCGGGACCTGACAGGTGGTCCCGGGGTGATCTCTGCCATCTACCGTATCTGCAATAACGTCAGTAGTTGTCTCTGGCGAGGGCTTCTGAGCCTCTGACCTACCGCCCTACCCACACCGCAAGCTAGGCGTAGTGGTTGATGATGGTAGGGGCGGCAGGGGATGTCTTGTCGCTGCGTTTATTGGTGTACAATTTTTGACATTGCGTGCTTGTCTTCACTGTGATGTGACTGGGTGCAACGCCTCCTGGCAGGGGCGTGCTCCGCGTCTCCGCGTCTTGGGAAGGCACGGGTCTTGAATACCTTGTACGAACAAGGTATGGTGCGGCTTTACTCCTGCTGCCTACCGCGCTGGGTAGGCAGCGCTGCTTTGGTGCCACATGGCGGGCCCAGAGCTCTCCTCTGTGGAGAGGGAGGTCCGGCCCCGCTGGACATGTGGAGCCTTCGGAGCTCTCCCCGCGGAGGGGGGAGGTCTGGCTCTGCTGGCCACGTGGCGGGCACGGAGCTCTCCTCTGAGGAGAGGGAGGTCCAGCCCCGCAGGACACGTGGAGCCTTCGGAGCTCTCCCTACGGAGAAGAGAGGTCCGGCTTTGCCGGCCACATGGCGGGCCCGGAGCTCTCCTCTGAGGAGGGGGAGGTCCGGCCCCGCAGGACACGTGGAGCATTCGGAGCTCTCCCCGCGGAGAGGGGAGGTCCGGCTTGTATGCTCTAGGAGTTCGCCCCTACGGAGGGGGCGAAGTCCTTAGACGATTTTCCCCTGTGCGCGGGGGTACCCCATATTGAGGGTACCAACAATCGGGAAAATAACTGACTAGAACTAGGTGGATTGCAAGACTTAAATAATAAATGTGAAGAACTTTAAAATGATCTAGCAAGAAACGAGAGGCAAACCAAAAAAGTAAAGCACACTGTCGAAGTGTTCGGTCGACACTTCCCCCGGGCCTGCACTGGGCAGCCCGCGGAGGTTCTTTTTTCGGAGGGGCTAGTTCCTAGCGGAGATCTTGCGCAGATGGACGAGTTAGTGAGAGCTTGACACGGAGAGTTTTACGTGGTTCAGGCCGCCGGAGCGTAAAACCCTACGTCCACGGCGAGCTATGGAGCTCGCTGTATTGCTTGCTGCTCAGTGCCGGGGGCCTGAGCTTGGGGGTGAGTTACAACTTGAGAGTGTATGGCTAGCGTATGAGTTGCAAAATGCGAACCCCTGCCAACGTTGCCTACCCGAGCCTTTTATAGTCCAAGGCTCGTGTGGCTTACAAGGGGTGCCGGGACCCGACAGGTGGTCCCGAGAAGATTGTCTATTATCTACCGTATCTGTAGTTACGCTGGTAGTTGCCTCTGGTCGAAGGCTTCTGAGTCTTCATCTTGCCGCCCTGCCCATGCCGCACGCTAGTCGTAGTGGTTGATGACGGCGCAGGCGGCATGGGATGTCTTGTCGCAGCGTTTATTAGCTGGCAGGTTCTGACACCGCGCGCCAGTCTGTGATGCGACTGGGCGCAACGGCACCTGATAGATGCGTGCTCCGCGTTTCCGCGTCTTGGGAAGACGCGGGCCTTGAATACCTTGTACGGGCAAGGTGTGGGGCGCCTTTACGCCCGCTGCCTACCGCTCGGGGGCGGGCAGCACCGTTCTTCTGGCCACGTGGCGGGTCCGGAGCCCTTCTCTGAGGAGAGAAGGGTCCGGCCTGCGGGGCACGTGGAGCCTCCGGACCTCTCCCCACGGAGGGGGAGGTCCGGCTTCTGTATGCCACGTGGCGGGCCCGGAGCTCTCCTCTGCGGAGAGGGAGGTCCGGCCCCGCTGGACGCGTGGCGTCTTCGGACCTCTCTCCCGCGGAGGGGGAGGTCCGGCTTCCGTATGCCACGTGGCGGGCCCGGAGCTCTCCTCTGAGGAGAGGGAGGTCCGGCCCCGCCGGCCGCGTGGCGCCTTCGGAGCTCTCCCTGCGGAGAAGGGCGAGTACCTTAGGCATTTTACCCTGTGCGCGGGGGTACCCCATATCTCAGGTACCGACAGTGGCCCCCGGGCCTATCTCGGGGGAGATAGCGAGCCCGAGGTGGGACCTCCGTCTCTTCCGATCCGCGCACTTTCTCTATGTCCCGAATTGACCGCTACCGGAGCACGAACGTCCGCGGGGTCGTGAGAGCGTGCGCCCACTTGATGATTGCTTTTACTGCGGCGGTTCCCAAGGCTGCCACCTCTGCACGTTGAGGCGCTTTCTCCGGGAACCGCCGGAGTGCCTTGCCGGCTCTTCTTCTCAGGAGACTGACTCCTTGACCCCACCGCTTTAGTTAAGCGGCTTGGGCCCACCCGTCATCGGCACTCGGTCTAGGAACCGAAGCGGTTGCGGGTGCAGGGTATTCGAAGAGTTCCAAATCGCTTGGAACTGCACCGGGAAGCTTTTTAGAGGGGGTCTTACCCACATTGTAGCTTCCCTTCGCACTTCTCTGCGTTTCTTCTCGGACTCTTGTGCTTTTGCTCTCTTGCCTTTGAGTTCTCCCTTGCCATGGCTTCCAACCCGCTGCCAGAGAAGAAACGCGCTCGATCTCCTCCAGCAATGGCGTCGGTGCCAAGTCGGGATTCTGGGGTGCCTGACACTCCCTCCGGTGGCGACTCGAAGAGGCCCCGGGCTGATGCGCTGGGGGAAGCCTCTGGGGCGTCCCCTGTTCCGCCAGTCCAAGCGACTGCGGAGCGGCCGTCAGAGACGGTAGCAGGCTCTGGAAATCCTACCCCGGCTCGGAAGTCGGGGTTTAGAGCCCGCTGGAGTGTCCGCGCTTCCCGGCCTTCCCCGTCTTGCGGGGAATCTGTGCCGATGCGCTCGGAGCCAGGGGCAACTGCCGCGGCCCCCATGCCAGTGCGGACTTCTCCTGTTCCGGTGTGCCCGGACTCCGCGGCGGCGTCGTCTCTTCCTGCCGAGACGGCAACCGCGGCCCCCGAGCCAGCACAGGTTGATCCTGCACTAGGCGGCCCGGCTTCTTCTCCAGCACCGCCTTCCCCGGCTCGTCCCTCTCCTCAGGTCAAGGAGCCAGAAGCTGAAAAGAGCCCGGCTGGCCTGGCTACCAGAGCCGCGAAGCCAGCTTCTCCTGATCGGCGTCTCGTCTCGGCTGCTGGTGCGTCGGCTCTTCCTGAGGACGAGGTAATGGAGGAGGTCGGAGGGACTGCCCCAGCCTCTGTTGCTCCATTGCCTCTGGCGGACGCCTTTGCGCTTGCCGAGTCGAGCGTCCGGCAGGTCTTGGCTGCGCTAGGGCGCGAGCGGGAGGAGTATACGGTTGAACGGGACCGCCTCCTCATCTGGGGGAACCTTTTGCGGGAGAGGACCGCGAAGGTTAAGAGCGAGCTCGACTCCAGGCGGGAGTTGCTCGACTTCAGGGAAGCGCTCGTCGACCGGATGAAGCGGGCTGTTGACCGCATGGACACCCAGTCGCGGCGGATCAACAGGGAGGCCCTGGAGGCACACGCCCGGGCCGAAGAGAGCCTCTCTGCTGCTGTGGAAATACGGCAGCGGTTGGAGCGCCGTGAACTCGCTGTTGAGGAGCGGGAGCGTTCCGTGGCAGCTGAGGCAGAGAGGGTCGCCGCGCAGCTGGCCGCGGGCGAGGATGACCTCCGAGCTCGGATGGAGGAGCTGGAGATTCTGAAGGCAGACCTTGACTTGAGGGAGGAACAGGTCTCCCATGATCGCCGGGCGGTCTTGGACCGGGGTTGACTGCCGGCTTCAAGGCCGCTGAGTTGGAGCGGCTAGCCGAGACTCTCCACCTTCGGGAGAGTTCCCTGGCGGCCAAGGAGAAGGAATTCTCCGAGAGGAACCTGGAGGCTCTGTAGGCGGCCCGCCGCGAGGTGGAGGAGCTCTCAGCCTTACGGTCCTCCGAGGCCCTTGCGGTCTCAAGCTTCGTGGATCGAGCGGGGTCCGCCCTGATACCTCTTGGCTTCAGTCCGGTGAGGGCCGCAACTCCCACATTGAAGGTGGCAGAGGTGATCCCTGCATTGGAGTCGATCGGCGCCAAGCTGGACAGACTTGACTCGGTGGTCGCCAGTGAGCTTGAAGCCGAGGGTCGCGGCTTAGCTTTAGAGGTCGCCTCGCATGTGCTGGCATGCTTCAAGAGCCGCGACCCCTCTTTCTCGCTGGAGCCAGCGAGAGAGGGCCCAGCCGCGGAGCGGGAGGAAGCTGCCAGGGCTGAAGTCGAGGATGTGGCCGCCCTTGTAGCCGCAAGGTTCCGGCGAGAGCCGGGAGGTCCTTAGGACTTATTTCTCTCTTTTTTATCGAGTCTGTAGTCCAGCTCATGGAGCCTTGCTTAATTTAACTCTCTTGGATACTTGTGTCTGTGATGCTCTTTCCCTCCTTCTTGGCTTTGCCTGGCTGAGTCCTTAGCTCCGCAAGGTACTCAGAGGCCATTTCCAATCTCGGAGCTTCGCACAGACACCCTCCCCGGGTCCTAACCGTGTTAGGGGCCCCCGGAGGTCTCCGAACCTCGCCCTATGGGGGGCTCCAAATCTGCCTGCCACGTGGCGGGTCCGAAGCTCCTCCTCAAGAGACGGGAGCTCCGGTCATGTTGGACACGTAGGGCTTTCGGAGCCCTCCCGCTGAGGGGGGAGGTCCGGTTCCTGCCTGCCACGTGGCGAGCCCGGAGCCCTCCTCAAGGAAGGAGAGAGTTCCGGGCCCACTGGACACGTGGGGCCCCCGGGCCCCGCCCCTGCTGGAGGGGCAGGTCCCGGTCCTTCCGGTCCCAGGCCGGTGTAGCTGGTAGCTCCTTTCCCCCCGCTTCATGCAGTCCCTGTTGCTGTAACCTGAAGGTCCTGCACACAGGTAGAGGAAACGTAATTCTCCTCGGGGGGTCCTCCCCTCCCGTCTCCTAGTCTTATCCGTCTTATGGTCCTGACCCGCTATACGGGGCTTGGGCAATTCTGTGCACGAGGCGCCGGAGCTCCGGCTCCCTCCGAGGTCCGGGTACGACTGTCTGATCCCTAGTACCGGGCCATGCGCTGGGGAAGCAGAGTGCATGCGCTTTGGGTTCATGACCAGGCAAAGCGGACATACTCCCCTGGACCTCCGGAGAGCAGGATGCACATGCTTTGGGCTCTGGGCCGGCTAAGCTGGATACGCACCCTGGACCACCCATGCACAACGCTGGCCTTTCCTGGAGGTGACCAACTGGCACCGCAACACCTGATTGGGGGAGGCCCGAGAGACTCACTCGGCCATCGGCAGATGCCTCAAGCGCAGCCGCCTTCGGGAGGATAGCAAATGCCGACTATGGATGAGCGCAGGAGAGGGGGAGCTAGATGTATGATGAACATACAGAGATAGTGCGATCATAAAAATTAATGCATAATTTAAATGAGCGCAGGAGAGGGAGCTAAGTAGAACAGGTCTCTGTATTCGTGCCCATAGGTGGAATTCTGGCTGTACATGGGGGCAATGTTCCGCCTTGTCTACAAGGGAAGCAAGACTCTACGCGCTTAGGGTCGGAACCAGGCTAAACTGGACGTAGTCCTGTACCGTCCCTTGAGACTTAGCTACCCCAAGCTCTGTTCCTAAATTCTATGGGGTCTATTACAGAAGTGAATAACCCTGTTCTACCGATGCTCAGTAAGTAGGACTTACAGTGTTGCTTCATGGCAAGGGTTTTTTTTAGGAATGGATCCCACTCTCGGTTGAAAGGCATGCGTACCCGGGGCGGCAGCTTTCATGATTCGGAAGGGACCTTCCCTGCTGGGGGAGAGCTTATGGGTCCTTCTTGGAATGTAGCGTGCCGCTTCACCAGGTTGCCCTCTTGCGGGCCCCCGTCGCGTTTGGTTCTTTGGCGGTAGTGCTTAGAGCATTAGCCGAGATCGTGCGTTGTGGGGTGTTCCCTGCAAGCCGAGTCTTGTCGAAGTTGTTATCTTCACGCTGGATCAGGTCCTGCGTGGCTTCTCTCGGGGGTCCCCGGGGAGTTCTCCCCTTCTGGCCAAGGCCTTCAAGGGGTAGGTGGACCCGGGCTCGTCTTGGAAGACCTAAGGCGTCTTCCCCTTCTGGCAAGGCCTTCAAGGGGTTGACGGACCTTAGGCGGCCCCCGAGAGGTATGTTCGAGGCACGGAGGCGTGCCGTAGCTGGCTAACGCCCTGGCCCGTCACCGTCGGAACTGGAGTCCTCACCGTCATGCACTGTCTTTATGACACGCTGAGGCTCCTGGAACCCCACCTGGTGGGCAGCGGTAACTGGGGCATCGGCCTTCTGTTTGCCATCCCTCTGAGGGTAGGGCGGTGCTTCAGCCCTCTGCTGTCTTCCGTTGCGGAAGCGCTCTGCGAGCTTCTGGATCTCCCAGCACTCGGCAGCAGTATGGTTGCAGGGGCCATGCACGGGGCATAGCCCGCCTTGGCCACTGTCTGGGGCCGGTGATTGCCGCTGCCTCTTGTCGGGGCGTGGCCCCCGAGCTCCACTGGTCGTCGCAGCTGCGGCGACGGGGGCCGTGAATGGTGACTTCATCTTGCCACTCCCCCGGTTCTTGATCTTCTTGCCACCCCCATAGGCAGTCGCACCGGACCCGGGCTGTCCTCCTGACTCGGAGGTCGGCAGAGCGTGCCAGTTACGCCCTTTGGCTGCTCTGGCGCACTTGTCCGCCAGGCTGAAGAGCTCCGAGACGTCACGGACCTCTCTGGTCGCGAGCTTCTCAAGCATTTTCTCGTCTCGGACACCCTGTCGGAACGCCACTACCACAGAGGCACTTTGGATATGTGGGATGGTGTTGCGCACCTGAGAGAACCGCTGGATGAAAGAGCACAGCGACTCCCCAGGTTGTTGTTTGACGGCGTGGAGGTCGAGCTCAGTGCCGGGACGGGTGTAGGAGCTGCCGAAGTTGGCGACGAACTGCTGGCAGAGCTCCCCCCACGAGGTTATGGACCCCTGAGGTAGGTTCATGAGCCAAGACCGAGCTGGGCCGGTCAAGGCGACGGGGAAGTAGTTGGCCATGACAGCCTCGTCCCCTCCTGCGGCAAGTACGGCGGTGGAGTAGATCTGGAGGAACTCCGCTGGGTTGACGCTGCCGTCGTACTTCTCGGGCAGGTGCGGGCGGAACTTGCGTGGCCACCTTGCGAAGCGAAGGTGAGGTGCAAGGGCCGCACATCCTGCACCTGCTGCCGCAGGTATAGGCGCTGCGAACGCTTGGTTCGCACCTGGCGCTGCGTATCCCGGCATGGGCAAGGCTGCACCATAGACCGGGGCCGCTACTTGCGGCGCATATGGTTGTGGCATATGCTGCGCAGCATATGCCTGAGGCGGGGCTCGCATGGCGAAGACCTGCCCTTCTGGTTGTGTCGAGGCCGACGACATGCTGTCGCCTGCCTCATGGTTGCGACGCCTTTCTCGGCGTCGCTCGAGGTACAGCCGGGCGTCCTGCCCCAAGTGGCACCGTTCCAGTTCCCTTCGCAGGTTCGTCGACAGGAGCCTGGAGGAGCTGGAATCCGCCGTTAGCCCGTCAACCGTGGGTGTGCGCGTCAGCGACACAGCCGGTTGCCCTGGGCGCCGTCCTCGCCGAAACCGAGGGTTCGCGGCGGCGACGACGAGGCGGTCCACCTCGCGGATCCATTGCTGGGTCGCTGAATGGGGCGCATCCCCCGCAGGTGGGTTGCGCAGCAGCGCTCTTGCTGCAGTTAGCGCACCTCCATGGTGTACGCTCAGCGCTGCAGAAGACCTCACACTGGTCGGGGCCTGCATAGCTGGAGTCGGCGTTGCCGGAGTCGGCTGCTGGCTACCCGCTTGTGCCGACACACTCCGTCCTGAGTGTGTCGACATGTACTCCCCAGTGGTCACGGTTCGCCGTGAACGTGGGGGGGGGGAGTTTGCCGCTGAAGGGAGATTGGTCATCTTGGTCGGCGGAAACTCGTCGCGCTAGGGGAAAAGCCCCTTCCTGGCGCGCCAAATGTCGAAGTGTTCGGTCGACACTTCCCCCGGGCCTGCACTGGGCAGCCCGCGGAGGTTCTTTTTTCGGAGGGGCTAGTTCCTAGCGGAGAGCTTGCGCAGATGGACGAGTTAGTGAGAGCTTGACACGGAGAGTTTTACGTGGTTCAGGCCGCCGGAGCGTAAAACCCTACGTCCACGGCGAGCTATGGAGCTCGCTGTATTGCTTGCTGCTCAGGGCCGGGGGCCTGAGCTTGGGGGTGAGTTACAGCTTGAGAGTGTATGGCTAGCGTATGAGTTGCAAAATGTGAACCCCTGCCAACGTTGCCTACCCGAACCTTTTATAGTCCAAGGCTCGTGTGGCTTACAAGGGGTGCCGGGACCCGACAGGTGGTCCCGGGAAGATTGTCTATTATCTACCGTATCTGTAGTTACGCCGATAGTTGCCTCTGGTCGAAGGCTTCTGAGTCTTCATCTTGCCGCCCTGCCCATGCCGCACGCTAGTCGTAGTGGTTGATGACGGTGCAGGCGGCATGGGATGTCTTGTCGCAGCGTTTATTAGCTGGCAGGTTCTGACACCGCGCGCCAGTCTATGATGCGACTGGGCGCAACGGCACCTGACAGATGCGTGCTCCGCGTTTCCGCGTCTTGGGAAGACGCGGGCCTTGAATACCTTGTACGGGCAAGGTGTGGGGCGCCTTTACGCCCGCTGCCTACTGCTCGGGGGCGGGCAGCACCGTTCTTCTGGCCACGTGGTGGGTCCGGAGCCCTTCTCTGAGGAGAGAAGGGTCCGGCCTGCGGGGCACGTGGAGCCTCCGGACCTCTCCCCGCGGAGGGGGAGGTCCGGCTTCTGTATGCCACGTGGCGGGCCCGGAGCTCTCCTCTGCGGAGAGGGAGGTCCGGCCCCGCTGGACGCGTGGCGTCTTCGGACCTCTCTCCCGCGGAGGGGGAGGTACGGCTTCCGTATGCCACGTGGCGGGCCCGGAGCTCTCCTCTGAGGAGAGGGAGGTCCGGCCCCGCCGGCCGCGTGGCGCCTTCGGAGCTCTCCCTGCGGAGAAGGGCGAGTACCTTAGGCATTTTACCCTGTGCGTGGGGGTACCCCACATCTCAGGTACCGACACACACGATTTATCCCGTGGTTCAGCTTCACCAAGAAGCCTACATCCACATTGAGGAGTTCACAAAGGACCGGGTTGCTCTCAACCCTATCCTCCACCACAAAGGTATGCTTACTCTTCCACTAGATCACAAAGACTTCACAACAATTCATGGGCACGACTCACATATTTAGGCTCCAATAAGATTTCAGCTCAAAGAACTTACACATCAACACCCTCAACAACTCAACTACCCTAGTCACTGTGAGAGAATCAACCAAGACCTCAACACTAATCACACCTCTCTTTCCCCTCTTCCCAAATCTCACAAACCCTCAATATTCACTCTTAGAGCTCCAAGAACTGAAGAGAAAGGGCTAGGAAAGCTCTAGAAAGGCTATGGCGACGCTAGAGTTCGAGTTGATGCCTTAGAGGACCTGAGATCCCCTTTTTATAGAGGTCCCGGTAACTAGCCGTTGCCACTAGAAAAAGTCCGGACTAGTCCAGCCTTTAACCCCGGACTAGTCCGACCTTTGGGGGACCGATGATGTCACACTTCACCAACCAAACGGTCTCCCGCCTCCTTTTGAATCCAAACGGTCACAACACCATGGACTAGTACGATTTCACATAGAAACAACTGTTTCGTTTGAGAACGGACAAGTCTCGTACACTGGACTAGTCCGGCCTCAAAGGGTGGACAAGTTCGACCGTCCAAGAATTAGTCCCCACAACCACTTCCAAGTCTCAAATGAACTAGTCTGACTCACACAGAACTAGTCCGATCTCACACAGAAACTCTTGTTCCGGTTAGAAACGAACTAGTCTGACATAGCGGACCCCAAGGGCGGACTAGTCCTTCATGACTTAGTTCCTACAGGACTCAGACACACTCACCACGGACTTGTCCGTCCCCAAACGGACAGGTCCGAACTCACATAGAAACTCTTGATCCGTCTAACATCGGATTAGTCCGATGTGGCCGGACTAGTCCCGTCTTCTAGCCCGGACAAGTCCGGCCTTGTTCTTAGGACTGTCTCAACTCTTCTCTCCAGCTAACCTAAACTTGGACTAAGAGCTCTTAGATAATTCTCAACACTTTGACCATATGAACACACTCATACTAAAAGGCTAAACTCAATGCAAAAGAATTTAAGCCCTAAATTTTACTCTTCTTGTATTTTCGTCCTTTTCTCCTCTTTTCCCTTTTTTGAGTGCATCCATCTCTGTCAATTTCTTAATCACCTGTATTTACACTTGTAATGCTTATTAGTCCCCTTAAGTGTTGTCATTAATCACCAAAACCCAAGAGGATTTAGTCTAGATACACTTTCATTTGAGTATAATAAATCTCTATGCATATGAGTGGAATAAATTAAGAAATAAACTAATTTTTATTTCAATCCTATTCTATCCACTTTAAACAAAAGAGTATTTAACTTTATTCAAAGCCTCAAGGGTTATTTCTGCCCCCCTCTCCATCCATGCCACCACCATCGCATCGCCACCTCACCTATCCACGCATGGCCACCGTCGCCATACAGCCCCAACAATAGCTTTTCCGCTGTGGTGGGATGCTGGGCGTCGCATCAGCGTGGCAGCATCACCAATTTAGCAAAAGTATGTATGTTTTACACATCCGGAACATATTGCTAATAAGCTTCTTTTTTCCAAAACAATCGGCTAAGCGCACATGGAAGTAGCACTTACGTTACCGATCATAATGTATCAAATCAAATAACAATTTATTGAGCAATAATAGCGCTCCCTGACAGGTGGGTCGCTTCCCGATAAACACCTTCTGTGGGTGTTCGTACCAAATGAGCCAACCGTCCGCCAACCACCCGTGCAACTGCAAGCTCCTCATGTGCCTGGTCTATAAAACGTCTCGGCGTCGCGCACTCGCGCTCTAGTCAGTTTATCCTCCCGCCCTTGTCTTCCTCTCTACCTTCTTCGTCGGAAAACCCTCTCTCTCCTCTCCCCATGGCCACGCGCGGCGGTGGCGGAGGTCGCGATCCTGGTGGATTCGGCGGCGACGGCAGATGGTCCGGGGCCGGTGGACGCGGCGGCGTGCGCGGAGGGCCCGAGCCCGGTGGACGCGGCGGCAACGGCAGAGGGCGCGGGACCGAACGATTCTGCGGCGACGGCGGATGGTGCAGGCACGGTGGTCGAGGCGGCGGCGGTGGAGGCTACCCGCACCAGTACGGTCGCGGTGAAGGGCACCAGCAAGCCTACGGTCGCGGCGAGGGTGGAGGCCTAGGCGTTTACGGCGGCGGTTTATACCAGCAGCCGCACCGGTACGTGGACGTGGTGTGTGGTGGAGGCCGTGGCAGCGGCGGCGGGGAGGTGCTCCCCCGCCCCACCGCGCCGCGTCCTGTAGCACCACCAGTCGCCGCCCCGGTGCGCCCTGCGGCGGCCACGTCTCCTGCGAGCCCGCCTCCGCCTCCGCGCCTGCGCGCAGCTTCATCGAGTTCGTCGCCCGCTCCTCCGCCCGCCGCCGCAGCGGCCGCATCTTCTCTGGCGACGGAAATGGGGAGGCTAGCCGTCGCGGACGCTGATCCGCGCGCGCCCGCGCCTGCAGCAAGACCCGGAGCGTCCACGGCAGCGGCCAGATCGGAAGCGGAAGCGCCCGCGTATCAGAAGCAGCAGGCGCGGGCGCTGTCGAGCAAGGGGATCGCGCACCCGGCGCGCCCGGGGGTCGGCACGCTGGGGACGAGGATCAAGGTCCACGCGAATCATTTCCTGGTCCAGGTCGCCGACAACGACATCTGCCACTACGACGTGAGCCACTGCTCCTGCCTCCCGCCCTGATCCCCTTCTACCTCGATCTGCACCTGCAGCTCTCGGTTTTGCTTGACCTGGTTCATAACGTGCTCGCAATAACCGTACACACGCTTATTGTTCAGCGACGCTATTAGCCGTAGCAGCTTACATTCGCAGCTTCTGAGTTGAATCCATGGCGCGATCTTTGTTTAATTTGGTTTAATTAGACATGATGCATTTCCTTGCCCGTGTCAGTTGAGGCTTTCTCTTTCCCCTAATTATTACAGGGCTTTTAGTCACGGCTATTCCGCACTTGCCGTTTCGAGGAATATCCTCCAAATTGGTTCAAATCAATTTTAGTTACACCTTCATGTGATTTGGCACGCGGGTGACAAGGTTAGCTTGGTGGTGCTCCGCTGTATTGCAGTGCCAGGGGCGTGTTAGGGAGACAGCGTGGCAGCACTAGGCATTTTGTAGGAAAAAAGGGTGGGTTCTGATTTACTTCTGCACGGCTGGGTTTGAACTTGTTGGTTTACTGTTCCAGGTATTCCTTCTGCGAGACGACGAGCAATTTCCAAACCTTCATATGCATGAAATGCATTGCATTTGCAATTGGCGTGTACCTGATAGATAAAATATTTCCATCGTGGATTGCATGTCTTGATCCTCAGTTTTGCTGTAATGTGCTATCTATGTTGCTTATTATGTGTGCATGAGACATTTGGCCATATATCCCGATGCTTGGTTTGATGGCTGTTTCTTTGCTATCTTACTGAAGAGCCATGTGTTTGACCCATTTTATTGGGTATGTACACATTACCAGGTCACGATTAGTCCTGAACCAAAGGCAAGGCGCACAAACAGAGTGCTGCTTGCGGAGCTTGTTAAGATCCACGCTTCGACGTCTCTTGATGGCAGGACTCCAGCGTACGATGGCAGCAAGAGCCTGTACACTGCAGGCGAGCTCCCCTTTAAATCAATGGACTTCGTGGTCAAATTGGGGAAGGAACGCAGAGAAATGTAAGCACCCCACTTCTGTTTATTTGTCTTTTGCACACTTTTGTGACTTGTAGCTGCGCAAAAGTGACGAATCTTCTGACGACTTGATCTGCATTGCTGAAATTCAGTGAGTACAAGATCACAATTCGATACGTGGGACGCCCAAATTTGTACCACCTGCAGCAGTTCCTCCACGGTCGGCAAAGGGACTCGCCCCAGGACACAATCCAGGCGCTTGACATTGTCCTGAGGGAGTCACCGTCCCTGAAGTATGATACCTGTTGTCAGATCTTTCTTTTCGTTTCTTTTCTGCAGTATTATGGTTGTTTGAAGGTGCTGACCATATGGCGGCTAATCACCCTTCCTTTTGCAGCTATGTCACTGTTTCACGGTCCTTCTTCTCAAAAGTCTTTGGTCATGCAGACATCAAGGAGGGCCTGGAGTGTTGGAAGGGATACTACCAGAGCTTGCGCCCCACTCAGATGGGACTCTCATTGAACATTGGTACATAATCTTCTCTAAAATCTGTTTTTATTAGAGTGCTAGTATAATAATACCACAATGTATTAGTATAATATTTAAATTGAGTATCCACATGTTCATTTTTCGTGTTGTGTGTATGATATTTGCTTGGTCCATTCGTGTTTATGACACATGAATACATGATTATGTGTGTATGCTTTCCCATTCATTTTGTAAGCATGAGAATGTGCTTTTCATTTCTTTCCACGACTTTTGATCTCTTTATCGTGCTTTCCTTTTGCAGATACATCCTCAACTGCTTTCTATAAGCCTGTTCCCGTGACAGAATTTGTTAAGCAATGTATGAAGAAAAAAGGCTCCAAAGAACCTTTTGATGACAGTGAATGCCTGACGGTACTATGTCTATCTACTGTATTGTGACGAACAAACTACTTAGAGTTACTAACTGGTTCATCTATCTGAAAAATTTTCAGCTGAAGAAAGCACTGTGTGGAGTTCGTGTTGAGACCACACATGGTAAAAGAAGTGTCTACAAGATCACGGCAATTACCTCTGCCCCACTGGCACAGCTGAAGTTCTGAATCATCTCTTATCACTTTCCCTGGTTGTTTCTTGTAGTATCTACTCAATTGTTGCCATTTCTTGTCTTCAGATTTTCTCTGAATGAAGAAGGCCAGATGACCGTTGTCCAATATTTTGCGAGCCGGTACAAGTGCCAGTTGGAATACACTGCTTGGCCCTGCTTGCAATCCGGCAATGATTCTAAGCCTATTTACTTGCCGATGGAGGTAAATTTTGCAATGGTTTCTGCATAACATGGGATACACATTCTGATTATATGCATTCCAACTGTTTATAGGTGTGTCAAATTATAGAAGGACAAAGGTACCCCAAGAAGGTTAGTTCAGAACAGTTGACCAAAATACTCAAAGCAACTTGTCAAGGTCCCAAGCAAAGGAGAAAGAGCATCCTTCAGGTATAGGTGCATCCCATTTTGTTTTGGAAATGGCTGCGTGTGTTTTATATTGTTCATGGTTTCCAGCATTCCGATTAGTTTCAAAATTTTATATATTTTTCGTGTGTAGTACATTTAAGTGGAGTTCAAATGGAATATTCAATGTCAACTTAATTCTAGATGTGGTAGCGGTGGCGCCGATTGAAGAGAAGTTAGTCCAACATCGACTAAGGTGGTTTGGACATATCCAACGAAGACCTCCAGAAGCACCGGTTAACAAGCACCGGTTAACAGTGGGATTTTAAGAAGTAGAGAAAATATTAGGAGGGGTGGAGGACGACCAAGGTTGACCTAGGAGGAGGCGGTAAAACGAGATTTGAGAGATTGGAATGTATCCAGAGACTTAGCTCATGATAGGACCGCATGGAAAGTAGCAATTCATGTGTCAGAATCTTAGTCTTGTTTTTTTTCCCTTGTTATTCTTATATCTCTTCCTCTCTTTTACTTCATTGATAATATATATATATATATATATATATATATATATATAATTATTGGGTTTCATGTCTAGCCGACCCCAACATGCTTGGGATAAAGGCTTGGATGTTGTTGTTGTTGTAGTCAGCCTGACATTGTTCATTATGCGCTAAATGCCACTTGTATAAATTCTTGATATTGAAAATGTGTTGTCCGTTTGAACTTTGTCCACTATACACAACCTTAACTTTGTTCTGCGCATTTATTTCTTGAATTTGCTTGTATATCCAAATACTCACAGTAATATATCTCTGTTTATAGATTCATTTTCTGTTTTCTTGTGGTTTGTTGTCATTTCTGATGTTTTGTGCAAGATAAAAATGTCATGAATTTTAACATGTCCTTTTACCTATTCATAGATTGTTGGTCAGAATAACTATTCAGCTGATAGGGGGGCACAAGCGTTTGGGATCACGATTGCCAATGAAATGGCCAATGTGCAAGCGCGCGTGCTGCCTCCACCTATGGTAATTCTACAACGTTCTTAGCCTGATGATATTCTTTTGATTTCTTTAAATTTGAAGAGTGGTCTTTTATCTTATTTTCAGTTGAAATATCGTGAATCTGGAGGGGAGAAAACTTGTACTCCAAGAGATGGGAAGTGGAATATGTCCAATAAGGTGATTCCACATATGCTTGTTCCTTAAAGTTCCAGATTCGAAATCCTTACTGGAACTATGTTTTCATTTATTTTGAAATAATGCCATGAGCCATATCAATATACCGAGACATTTATTCTGAGGCAATTACAGTAGGGGAAACCCCTACTGTGGTAGTCAATATACTAAGACATTGGACCGATATATTTCACGATTTCATATAATTGCTAATTATGTTGTTATATTACTAAAATTATAATAAACAGCTTACTAATGTCCACCTTATGTTTGCAGAAAATGTTTACTGGAGGATCCGTTCAGAGCTGGACTTGTTTAAACTTTTCTCATTGGCCAAACTCTGAATCATCGGCATTATGTTGTAAATTGGCCCAGAAGTGCAATTCCATGGGCATGGTAATTTATTGTATATATTCTTATGCACAGCATTTGAAATCATGATCAGCCATAACCTACAAAATTTGGCGTTAATCTTTCAGGATTTCAATCCAACTCCAGTGACAGAAATTCGAACTGCTCCTCCCGACCAAATCGAAGTTGCTCTAAAGGATGTTAACATGAGGGCTCCTGATCTCGAGCTGCTTATTGTCATTCTTCCAGAAGTTGCTGGTCACTATGGTATGTTCGCCCTTATTAACGTTCATTGGCCTTCTTAGCCTCGTGGTAAGATATAGTGCACAATTCATATTGCAGGAAAAATTAAGAGGTTGTGCGAGACTGAACTTGGTATAGTATCTCAATGCCTCCGTCCCTTGTCCGAAACAAGCAACAAGTATTTACAAAATGTTGCCCTTAAAATCAACGTGAAGGTCAGTGCATTTCGCAGCCATGCCTGTTGTTCCCTTTTGCAATGTACTTTGTCGGTTCTGGATATTGATATGTATATATTGTCTATATCAGGTTGGAGGGCGCAATACAGTTGTTGAGAGAGCCATTGCCAAGAACCTACCATCTAATCGGGATATCCCAACTATCATTTTTGGTGCTGATGTTACCCATCCAGCAGCTGGAGAAGACTCAGCTTCTATTGCCGCTGTCAGTTCTTGTTCTCTACATTATCTATGCTTGTTCATCATATCATGTTGTAGTTGAAGTGAAATTTCACTTAACCGTTGATTGCTGCTCTGATCGGAATTGATCTATGTTAAAAAGATGTAAAGCCACAGCTGGTGTTATCCTTTTCAGGTCGTGGCGTCCATGGACCATGAGTTCACGACCTATAAAGCTCTAGTCTCTGCCCAAGCACAACGAGAGGAAATCATACAAGATCTTTTCTGTACTGATACCGATAAACAGAAAGACACCCCAGTAAACGGTGGAATGATACGGTAACTTGTATCCTTTGTGTTCTTGAGAATGGGGACATGATTGTTTTAAACTCTTCAGATGACGCTCCATTAATTTTATGCAGGGAGTTACTGCTGTCTTTCTATCAGAAGAACGGCAAAATGCCGTTAAGGATAATTTTCTATAGGTACTCACACCACTCACTTTTATTTGGTGCAGCTGACTTTTTAAGTTGCGTTTGACCATTCATCTTAATAAAAAAGTAAATATCATATCATATGTTATGTTATAATTTTTTTTATTATTAAATGTATTCTACTAAAATTTTAAATAAGATGGATGATAAAAAATGACGTTTGAAAGTCAATAGTGTCAAATAAAAGTGAACGGGGGCAATATGTGCTTCGAATTTACATTGTTGGTTGCACATGGTTCCCTGTTGGATCACTCTTGATTTTCTATTGCTATTGCATCTAGGGATGGAGTTAGTGAAGGGCAGTTCAGCCATGTTTTGCTCCGTGAAACGGAGGCAATCAGTAAGGTGACATGTTTCGCGTGCCTATCTGCGATTTTGTGGTTATATTATATGTTTGATTGTACTCACCGTTCTCTTTTTTTTTTCTACGTCTAAGGCTTGTGCTTCTATAGGAAAAGATTATCGACCCAAGGTGACATTTGTTGTAGTACAGAAGAGGCACCACACAAGACTGTTCCCTGGGGATCTTGGAAGGCGTGACGAAAACAGAAATATTCACCCTGGTTAGTGTCGTGACTCACACTCTCTTCTTCCTTGTAAGAGATGCAAAAGTACGCTTTAAGTATCATATACATCGTGAATTCTGATCTGCAAATCCTTGAAACTGCAGGAACCGTGGTGGACACGAGCATTTGCCATCCCAGTGAGTTTGATTTCTACCTCTGTAGCCATTCTGGAATCAAGGTACCTATCCGAGGGTTCGTGTCGCTGGCACACAAGTTTTTGATATCAGGCTATTCACGTATCGACTAAATGTAAATTGTTGTTTTTCAGGGGACAAGCAGACCAATTCACTACCATGTCCTCTATGACGAAAACAGTTTCTCTGCTGACGATCTGCAGATGCTCACCAACAGCCTATGCTACACGTAAGCTCGCAGCTCCTGTGCTTGTTACGTTCGATTGCCTACTAAAGTTCAAATTGAGTATCGTCGCTATTTGCTCTTAATCAGATTTTTGTTTTGCAATTGTAGATATGCACGCTGCACTAGCTCTTTGTCAGTTGGTAAGTTGTTCACTTTAATGATCACGAGCATCTTGCATTTGCCACTATCTGTTCGCCAAACACTCACTTGACAAATTCTGGTTCCACCTCCGTGCAGTTCCGCCGGTCCACTACGCTCACCTGGCGGCGTTCCGCGCAAGGTACTACGACGAGAGAGATGGTACAGATGCAGCGTCGGTCGTCAGCGGCGGGGGTGGCCCTCCTGCACACCGCCGGCTCCCCCAAGTCAAGGAAAAGGTCAAGAATGTGATGTTCTTCTGCTGATGAATAGATCGGCGCCGCAACTTTCTTTGTCGGATCGTTTAGCTGGGTGGTAGGAGGCCGTGTTGTAAGTCTGTAACTCGATTCGATTCTTCTACTGGGGCTTTAGAACTGTGATGTTGATGGATGAACTTGCTGTTTTGTTGGTCGTCAGTGGTAACCTGGTACTAACTTGTTCTGTATATGATAGTTGTATAGCATTGTTGCTGGCGCTGCGCTTGTACTTCATATCGTTCTAGGGATGTGCTTGCTTGAACCTGCATAATGAGATGCCACAACAGTTACTAGAAGGCGGGCTGGGACTGGGAAAACTGCTGGTCCCTCATGCAAATCGGCTCACCATCCGGCTTGTGCCAACTTATTTTTTTTTTCTTTTTTGCATTTCATATACTTATTTCGTTACTCTATCACCATGCGATGGGCCGTCCAAATTTGACCCAGCCTAACACAAACAAAAACCTCTTATAACGAGATTTTGCTAGTCACTTTCTAATTTGCTCTATATATGCTGGAGAGGCGTATTTTTATGCTAACTTAGAATATGTCACAGAGACAGAGTTTGAGAAATTTTCAAAAAAAGAATATGTCACATGTACCAGGGAGTCATTAGCCATCTTGGAATGCGTTACACACACACACACAGAGAGAGAGAGAGAGATAAATTATGAAAAAAAGTGTCATCCTGATTATGACAGGTCAATCTTGTCTCTCTCTGCTGGATAGTGAACAAGCAAAGGGCGAGCTTGAGGTGGGGCTAGCAGCAAGCGTGTTAGGTGTTGGTCGTAGTGAGCTTGGAGGTCGGCTCGGAGCTTGAGGCGGGTGGAGAGGTTAGAAAGAGCCACACTTTACATAAATAGTCTTGCTTGCGTACGTAATCAAGCAAGGTCACTTTACCCATTTATAAATATGTACCATCTTTACAGGTTTTCATTAATCTAATAATAATTTTCTCTCATATTTTTATTATGGTATCTCAAAGGTTTCGTTCTTACAAACATCTCTTCCGCAGCCCTATCCATCGCCGTGCTCCACAACCGTGCTCCTCATCTTTTTCTCGCCGCGCCACAGTTTACCGGTCCCGCTGCCCCGCGCGGTCCGATGGCCTGCATACCTGCAGTCTGACTGGACCTGACGCGTGGCGCTCACCCGCATTGTCCAACTAACCCTAGCCACCACCGTTTTGAGGTGGCGCGTGCTCGCGGACTTATTGCCGTCACCAGTGGTCTGACCGCCAGCCCCGACGTGTGGCACTCCGCCCGCGTCGTCCACCAGCCCTAACTCTAGTCGCCGTCTGCCCGTAGTCCGACCGCCGCCACCCGTGCTCCGACCGCCAACCATTCATATTGCATCTACTACAATCACATGGCATCCGCAGACGCCCACAACAATGACGACTCCAACAACAACATCTCCGGCATCCAAGCGGTCGCACAAGACGTTGCCTTGGTGACCGAGCTAACTCAATTGACCGTGGAGGCCGATCGACTGGCCATTGAGGCAACACGTGCACATGCAGCGGCCCACAAGGCATGTTGAGCCCTACTTGTTGCAGCCGAGGACTCAACCCTAGGGCTTTATTGCCGTTTCCACCCTTTTCCTCTCGCCGTTATCGGGTCTCTCTGCTATATCCTACTCTCCGCTTCTTCATCATTGTTGAAGATCAAGACATCTGGTGAGAGGTGAGCCTCCGTCCTTCTATCTTCATATAGCATGTTGTTCGATTTCTATAGAGTACGCCCATTGTTCATGGCATTCGCTGGCATGCCAATGGTGCCACCGGCATGGAGGTGGTCGCCAGGTGTCAGGTTCAACATGTGGTGAAGAGGGTGGCCAAGCATCATCATAGAGCAACATGGTGATGAGCTGGCAGCAACGTTTTGTGGCACTACTATAACAAGACTTATCTCAGGCGGCTCTAAATGTACTACCACACACGGTTTTTAAAACCACCTGAAACAAAGAGCATGTGATAATCAACAATTTTCACAGACGGAAACTTAAACCGTATATGAAAAAATTATCACAGTCGGTCTTAACCTTCATGAATCCACCTGTGAAGACTCTTTATCACAGGTGGTTTGTAACGTAAGAGTATCCGCCTGTGATAACTCCATTATCGCGGGTGGTTCTATACCTACGACTAGCTGCCTGTGAAGAATCTTTATCACAGGCGGTTTGTAACGTAAGAGTATCTGCATGTGATAACTCCATTATCGCAGACGATTCTTTACCTAAGACTGTCCATCTCTGAAGAATGTTTATCACAGACATTTTGTAACGTAAGATTATCCGCCTGTGTAACTCCATTATCGCAGACGGTTCTTTACCTACGATTATCCGCCTATGAAACTATATTATTACAGACAGTTCTTTACCTACGATAAGCCGTCTGTGAAATTATATTATCATAGGCGGTTTGTTAGGTACTACATGCCGTTATTTCTAATTTCTAGGTCAATTTCATATGCACATTCACACATAGTAGAAACAATATATTATGACAAGCATCATCAACACAATATCACCAAAAAGTCATCTCATATACATATGTATAATACAATACATCTCAATTCATAGTTTACAAGTTTTTCACTAAAAACCAATTCGATGGTCATACCGGCAAAGTTCTGGCACATCAGCTATTACACCTGCGTCATCGAAGAACTGCTCTTTTCGGTGGAAAGTTTTGCGACGCATGAAGTGACATAGTTCACTCGCAATCTTATCGGCTCCTGCACCAGCCATATCTCTAGAAACTAGTCATTCTTCATCCACATTCATGTGCTGTAACGAAACACATAACAAGGTTTAGAATGTGTTGGTGACAATGATAACATAATAGTATTAAAATACGCTAGTTACAATGAAAATGAAACTCAAAAGTAAGAAAATACAATATTGACATTAAGTATAACTTACATCCTTCCGATTCACGCTATATTCGCAGGCGGTCCGAAAATGCTCGCATGCATAATACCCGCATCAGACGCTCCTATAAGGCTGCTTGGGACAAGGATAATATGTTGATATCTGCAATGCATCCTTATTAGGAGGTCTCGGACCGCCAAGTTATTTCACGTAAAACTGTCAAGCGCTGTCATACACAGAATGTCATATAAGAGTTGCCAACCTATATATACACGTATATATTAAAAGTATCGAATAACCACACGTTCTAAAAATGGCAAGAAATCTTTGTAAGTATCTTGTGAGTAGTCGGCTGAGTCCAAAACCGTTGTCAAACTCTACGTTGGCATATGATGAAGAGCATTATTAGTGTTTACTACACACGTACAAACACATGTGTTAAGTTAAAAATTAACAATAATAGCTTTTTTCATGCCATGTGTCGAACTTACTCGAAGTGGTACGGAGACTTTACGAGGTCCTTGCCATCTCTAGCAAAGTTAAACATGACATGTCCTATGTAGGCTGCAACCTTTATCTTTTTATCTTTCTTTTGGCTTGCGATTATTTTTTCAAATTGTTTTTTTTGTCGTGTGCTTGTATTGTTCTTTGCATCTGAAAGTCAAAATTCGACTTTGCAATCACTATAGGGTCAAGGATACCTGTCTTGGAGTTCAGTTTTTTATTATCCATGTATGGCATCCTATTGAATAAGTTCGAAACTGTTATAATCTCATGACATGTGTATGCATGTAGTAAGAAAAGTAAATACAAAATATTAGAAGCACTTACATGCACCAGACGAGTAGTAGTTGATTTTGATCATGCCTCGATAGAAAAGACTCCGCAGATCTTCAAAGAGAAGGGCTCATTTATCTTCTCCAATGCTCCATAATGCTTCTTTTGGCACACGAAATGTGACATAACAAAGTTCATATTTTGTGCTGGCAATGATGTAGCACTCATGCATTCTTCTGAGCGAGAAAAGTCGTTTGCTAAGCTGTGCCGATGTCATGAACGACTTCCTATTCTCATATTCAGGAGGAACGTATGCTTCGAATGTGGTAAGACAAGACATTTCGTATGGATTGCCCTAACTTTTAATGTCCTACTTTCCGTGATGAAAAGCAAACTAGGATGAAGCACCCCTCTGCAAACGATAAGAAAAAGAAGAAGGGTTTTATAGGACGCCAATTGGTAAATAGTTTTATCTCCGCACTTCAAGAACTTGACTCGAGCGATGTGGACATCGGAAGTGACGAAGATGAAGATGATCTGACAAACTTATGCTTCATGGCGGACAAGTCAAGTTCAAGTATGGAGGAGGCAGAACACAACAGCGATAATGAAGAGGTATATCCTACTTGCGAAAAAATATGTGATGCTATTTCTCGTACCATCGTTATAGTTAAGAAAAAGGACAAAAAGCTTAGGGACAATGCTGTTAAAATTGAGTCACTAGAATCTGAAATTAATCGTTTGAAATCTTTGATTCCTAATGATGATTATTATTCCTCATGTGATTTAATATATGAACAATTGTCCTCTCTAAAAAGTGCACATACCTCCACACTCGATAAATTTGAGTTTGAGATTGAAAAGAACAGAGAGCTTGCTGCACTTAGTGATAACAACTTGAAAGATGCTTATTGTTCTACAATTGATTTACATTGTTCTACTTGTGATGATCTTAAAAATAGACTACAAGATGATATGACTGAAATTTCTATATTGAACAATGCTTTACGTACTCATGAAGTTAAATATTGTTCCAATTGCAAACTAAAAGGAAAAAAATTCATGTCAAAACTGGCTAGACTTGTCTAAGAAACTTGATGACATGAATAGGACACTAGAGCAGTTTTATAATGTGAATAGGAATCTGAACTTGCTGTTGAATTCCTCTAAATCTTGCAATGATAAAACTGGTTTAGGTTTTGATTCCCATGCTCATGCTAAAGCACATCCACCTAAAATTGTAAAGTTATTAGTAAGTGGTTTGATTAAAATAGTTGTAAACAAAATAAGTGGTTTTTAAATCCGCAGGAGTGTTGTCTCATTCGGTTTCAAATAAGAATGTTGTCTGCTCATCTAGATATGAACATAAAGTTAAATTTCATTGTACCTACTATGGTAGAGATGGTCATGTCATAGATTTTTGTTATAGACTAGCTAAGCAACAAAAAAGGAAAGAATGATTGCTAGATCACATAACAACTGTGTAAAACCTGTTGCATGTGCTGAACTGAATGTTATGAATATGCAACCTACTGTAATGAGTCAAAAACATGCAAAGTTTGCTTCTGGACCTACTGTTTTTTATGCTACTCATGTAACACCTCGTAGGTTAGTAGTTAGGTACAAAAATACTCAAACTTTGGCTCATAAACCTTTTGTTTTATCTCATCCTTTGCGTGTTACTTCTGCTGGACATCGTGTAACTCAGTATTGGATTCCTAAATGTCTTTTGACTAACCCTAGTATTGAGTCATCAACGTATTGTACTTCTATGTAGGTTACATGCTTGAGGAAGGAGAATATTTGGATTGTGGATTCAGGATGCTCACGCCACATGACCGGTAACAAAGAATGGTTCCCCTCCCTCTCTTTTGTGTCACATGTAGAAAATGTTACTTTTGCCGATAATTTTTCAACTCTTGTAATTGCTAAGGGTTCGGTTAGAGTAAATAATCACTACACTTTAAAAGATGTGACACTTGTTAAAAATTTTAAATACAACTTGCTTCTTGTTTCACTAATAATTGTTGCAAGGTTATAGATTCAAATAGTGAGCTCATTTTTAATATGTATCGGTTTGGAAGAGTCTTTAATCTGATTTTGATATGTCATCCTCTAAACATAGACGTCCAGTTGCTAATGATTCAAAAGACTTATATTTTTGGCATCGTAGACTTGGTCACGTAGGCTTTAATCATCTCACACGTGTTATTGCTCTTGACCACATACGTGGGCTGCATAAGCTTAAAGGGGACAAAGAAATTATTTTGTCTTCTTGTAGACATGCTAAGATGGTTGCAGGTTCACATACTCTTCTCACAATGACCATGCCAACTAAACCGGGTCAACTTTTGCACCTTGACACCGTAGGACCTTGATGTGTTCAATCCTTCGGAGCTAAATGGTATGTTCTTGTGATTGTTGATGACTATTCTAGATACTCTTAGATTTATTTTATGGCATCTAAGAATAAAACTTTTAGTCACTTTAGAACCTTATTTCTTAGATTATCAATTGATCACCCCAGGATCTTTAAAAGCAATTAGAAGTGATAACAGAACCGAATTTAAAAATCAATCGTTTGATCACTTTTGTGCTGAAAATAGAATAGATCATCAATTTTTTTTACCATATGTACCTCAACAAAACGGTGTTGTAGAGAGAAAGAGCAGGACCTTAGTTGAGATGGCTAGGACTATGCTTGATGAATATCAAACTCCTAGAAAATTTTGGGCTGATGCAATTGCAACTGCTTGTTATGTCTCAAATCGTGTTTTCTTGTGTGCTAAGCTAGACAAAACACCATATGAACTTTGGTTTGGACATAGACCTAGTGTCACACACTTTCGGGTCTTTGGTTGCAAATGCTTTGTTAAGAAACATGGTAATCTTGATTAATTTGAAACTAGATCCGTTGATGACATGTTTCATGGTTACCCATCTCATACTAGAGGCTACCGTGTGCTTTTACATGACACTAACAAAATTGTGGAGACTTGTGAGGTTTCTTTTGATGAAGCTAGCCCAGGTACTAGCTCTAATATTGCAGGACCAGATCCATATCCGCAGGGGGAGAGTATTTTCATCGAAGATGAAGAAGTGATGCTGCTACCCCGAAAATTTAGGAGCTAATTACATTGTTCCAGCTCCTGATTTTGATTCACAACCAGCACCGATGACCACCATTGCTGGTTCAGATCGTCTTCAAGTCACAAGTTCTTCAATTTGTGATGAAGATGAATAAAAAGGAGATTGTGAATTGTCTACTCCCCTCCAGGTTCTCAAAATTCATCCTCCACAACAAATGATTGGAAGCTTGCACGAACAAGTCAGACGGTCCAGGTTTTGTGATCCAAACTCTCACGCTCATTCTGCATTTGTTGCTTCTTTTAAACCCAAAGATATATCATATGCACTCACTAATGAATATTGGATTATTGCCATGCAAGAAGAGTTCGAAAATTTTGAAAGAAATAACGTTTGGAAACTTGTACCTCCACCTCAAGGTCACACTCTAATCGGAACTAAATGGGTGTTTAAAAATAAACAAAGTGAGGATGGGGGTTGTGGTTAGGAATAAGGCTAGGTTGGTTGCTCAAAGTTTCACACAAGTTGAAGGACTATATTTTGATGGAACTTTTATCCTGTTGCTAGATTAGAAGCCATAATAATTTTATTAGCATTTGCTGCATCTAAAGGTTTCAAGTTATATCAAATCAATGTTAAAAGTGCTTTTCTTAATGGCTACATAGATGAGGAGTTTTATATCAAGCAACCACCGGGTTTTGAAAATCCAAATTTTCGAAATCGTGTTAACAAACTGTATGAAGCCTTGTATGGTCTTAAACAAGCCACTAGAGCATGGTATTATAGGTTAAAAACATTCTTACTTGAAAAGGGGTTTACCTTGAGCAAGGTTGATAAAACTCTTTTTATACTTTAGAATGACAATGACTCATTATTCGTTCAAGTGTATGTGGATGATATTATATTTGGTTGTGCTTCTCATGATATTGTGTCCAAGTTTTCAGCTATGATGAGTTCAGAATTTGAGATGAGTATGATGGGAGAGCTCACACACTTTTTGGGGCTGGAAATCAAGCAAAACAAGGAGGGTACTTTTGTGCATCAAACAAAGTATACAAGAGACCTTGTTAAGTGCTTCAACATAGACAAAAGCTAGTTTCTTCGGACACCAATGGGTACAGAAACGACACTTGAACTTGATGAAGATGGTCAACCCGTGGATCAAAAAGAATATAGAAGTATGATTGGATCACTTTTGTACCTCACGACATCAAGACTGGACATACAATTCAGCGTATGTCTTTGTACATGATTTCAAGGTTCCCCACGTGCTTCACATCATCAAGCCGTCAAAAGAATACTTACATGAAACTCAAGAATTTGATATTTTTCTTCCTTCTTCCTCAACCGTTACTTTGAAAGCTTTTTTGGATGCTGATTTTGGGGTTTGTAGAATTGATAGGAAAAGTACTTTGGGTGCTTGTCATTTTCTTGGTAATTCACTTGTTACTTGATCCTCTAGAAAACAAAATTCAGTTGCACAATCCGCAGCCAAATCTGAATATGTAGCTGCTGCTAGCGCATTCTCACAAATTCTTTGGATTGTTCAGACACTTAAGGACTATGGGGTTGATCTAGATAATGTTCCACTATTTTGTGATAACACTAGTGCCATTTGCATTGCTAAAAACCCCGTGCAACATTCGAGAACAAAGCACATTGACATTAGGTACCACTTTCTACGTGATAATGTTGAAAAAGGAAACATTGTGCTTCACCATGTAGATACCGAACAACAATTGGCTGACATTTTTACAAAACCTTTGGATTTCACTCGTTTTTGTTTCACTCGTAGTGAAATAGGGGTTATGCATCCTCATGGCTTAAATTGAGGGGGAGTTTTGAAACTTAGGAAGTCTATGTCTTAATCTGAATTTAAAATAGTATGAGAATAATATTTCATACTTATATGACTTTGTGATTCCTTTTATATGCTGAAAGTTCTTACTACATTACTCATGTTATAGATTTTGTAGTTTTTGCCATGACTAGTAATTGGAATAATTATTTACACTAAATCTTGTCATGATCGAACTTTCTTACTGTTTTAAACTTGTTGCATGCTAACAAGTGCTTTTAATAATGAAAAAAATCAATCAACTATTCACATGTTGAGCTTTTATGTTCGAATGAAAAATTGAGAAAATGATCAAGAGAATATGAATGCATCGCACTTATTCTTTTGATATGGCTTATCATTGCACTTAGATATGAACTTGGAATAAGTTGCGTATGACTAAAACCATGTCCTTAAGCTTCTGATTGTCAAATGACATAGGCTTGGCTTGGTTGGTTAGAATAAGGCTGATGTGGCATATAATTTCTTGCAAATGTCATATGATCTAAACTTGTACTTTGAAAAATTCTTAAAATGCAGCAACAAGTGTTATGCTTTCAGGTCTTGACATAGTTAAGTTTGTGAGATCATGACTTGTTTAAATTGAAAATTACACTTGATCTCTAGCATGACTTACACTACTTTATGTTTCTCATTGATGTGATAGTGTAAGTTACTTGATAGTATGGCTTGGATGAGCTTTGTTTTATATGTATATGTTATAAATATGCTCATAACAATTAAAATTTCTCTTTTGAACCTTGCTGAATACATTGCCAAAGGGGGAGAAATTGATCACACATTGCACGATTCACAAGTGTTTTGGCACGATTCTTCTCAGGGAGAGAATTTTTGTTTTCCTTCTCATTTTATTTCTGATTTGAAAAAGGGGGAGAAAATATGTACAGGGAGAGAAATTTTTTGTTTCGAAATTTCTTTCTCATTTGATTGTTTTCAAAACTTTTCATGTGAATAAGCCGATGTTCGTATTTTAAGTGGTGGTTCCAATGCATTCATCAAGGGGGAGATTGTGAGACCTATGTGTGCTGAATACATTGACTATGACGATAAAAGTTTTGAATTCTGCCAAAGCACTCCTTTTGTCAAGGTCCAACTCTAGGTCCGAGCTCCGACAAGATCTGACGTAAGGTCCGACTTGCTATGGCTAGGTCCGACATGTGTTTGGTTAGCTCCGGCAATAGGTCCGACTAGCTTTGGTAAGTTCTGGTGCTAGGTTCTGCTAGCTTTGGTCAGCTTCGGATCAAGGTCCGGTTAGCTTTGGCAAGGTCCGGAGCTAAATCACAATGGTTCTGTTTTTACCATGTAAAATGTTTCAAACTTGGTTTACATCTATGGAAAGTTTGCTTAGTATTCTTTTACTAAGTTTTTGAAGTGTTATGGCTGTTTACGGTGGTTAATATTTTGCTATGGTTTGCAACATGCTTACGTGAGGTGCTCACGTAAGGTGTTGTAGTTTTCGGAACTAACGTGAGTCAAGTTGCGGACTTCTGCTCGGAAGTATTAGTTGTTTATTCATGTACAGGTGTTTCTTGAGTTCAAGATATGGCTGGTGATGGGATCCATTGAACTAGTCTTAGGAAGAAGATGAGGTTCAACAACCAAGTTCGGAAGGAATTGTGGTTGAGTTGATCGGGAGGTTGCGCAGCATGTTTGGATCAAGAACAATGCATATAAAGGTATCGTGGACGTCGTTGGAAGGTGTTTGCATGTGTGCAAGGAGTGCATGGACGTGGCAACATGATTCTAAGGCGTGATGAAGAGATGTCAACATAAAGAATAGGTAGGAAAGGTCCAACCGGCTGGATTATGGACTCAGGCTGCGACTGAGTCGGTTATGGCTCAAATATGGAAAGATTTGAGTTGGTTATGATAGTATTTCATGTGGGACACGAAGTTGAGTTGTTTTAGGAATGTTTGGGACGTTCCTATGGTGTTTGGAAGTCTTAATATTGATTCTATCTGCATATAGGAGAATCTTCAGCAGTATTGGAAAGTTACAGTTTGAATCCAAGTAGGAGTAGGAGTCCTAGTTTGAATTGGGTTGGCCATAGGGCTGGTTATATAAGCAAGGGAGGCCAAAGCTCATGGGTGCACGACTTTGGGCTATTCCTCTTATGTTTTGATCAATAAAATTCGTAATTTAGAGGAGATTTTGTGCCTTGTTCGTCCGACTTGTTTTTGTCAAGTCTTTCTCATTGAATTTCTGGACAGCATGGCAGTGCTTCGGTGTTTTGATCATAACTCGAGTTTTATAGATCCAATTGACGTGATTCTTTTTGGGTTGTCTTCAAAAATTGATTATATATCATCTTTGAAAATTTCACGATCATTGGATTTTTAGTTTTTGATCTATACGAGTTTCTTTGCAGTGTTGAAGATCTGGTTTTTACTCGAGTAGAACAGATTGACCCTCGTTTGATCTCTCGATCATAACTTGAGTTATTGTTGACGGATTTCCATGATTCTTGTTGTCGTGTCTTAGTGACTTGATTCTCTAAAATATATACCACTTTTGTCACAGTTGAACACGTTTAGATCAGTCGGATACATGATTTCTTTAATAGATCAATTTTCTGCCAAGTTTTTTTGTTGCTTCCGCTAAAAAGTTTAAATCTACCATTCAACCCCCTCTGATAGCTTGTCACGTGCTCTTTGATCCTACACTTCTTTAGAAGGTTACTTATTTTCGTATGAGCTAACTTTCACAGGTACTGACTGAGGAGTAGTTGTTGGAAGTTGGACATTGGCCTGTTGTTGAACCTGTTGTTCAACTGATTGCTCTTTACTAACAACAACTTGCTCTTGTACTGCTTCAAGCTGTTATTCAACTGGTTGCTCTTGGTTATCTTTACTAGCAAGGTTACTATCATCCTTGCTGGGACATATCGGGAGTGGATCTTCCTGAACTTTCAGCAAAGAAGATGGGCCTGCGGTCTTTCGAGATACGATGGGGCTAGACATCTGCTCATCGTCCAACACGACATCGCGTCGGTGCCAAAGGATTAACTGGTTGACGGCCTTCCCCGGAGTCGTGATCCCCTCAAGTGTGATGTGGTACATTTCATAATATTCATAATCATTATCAATGATCTGAAGAACTTGCACCACAACATAATACAACGGAAGTGAATTGTCGTTGAAGACACGATTTGGCTTTGCCATAGCAGTGGCAACCTGTTTTGTTTTTTCCCTGCTCTGCCGATCAGGACAAGAAGACGACAAGATGTGTCCTTAACAATATCATCGACAGAGAACTTTTGGCTTGACCCTGAGCCTAGCACAGAACCTACGCTGCTAGGGTAGGAAGTTGGAGATATCAAATGCTCCTTTGCCACGGGAATCATCGCTCTATTTTGTGGCGTTAATTGTCCCGATTATATAAGTTGATCTATTGTTGCTTTCACAGATGCCTTGACCTTTTGATACATCGTATCTTCAATTGTCTTCTTAAACTTGTCACGTCTTCTATATAACTCTTTATCTTTCGGGAAACCACTTCTCTAGTACATCTGAGAAGAGATTGCTCTAACCCGTCCACCGTGTTCAGGGTTGCCTAGGATAGCGGTAAGTTAGTCATTCTCCCTCTTCGGCTTGAAGAGACCCTTCTATTGCTTTTCAATTATTTATTTCATTTCTGTAACACCCCAAAATCCTGTTCAGAGGGGAGTTTAAAAATTTTTGGACGTGTTGCATGTGTTGCAAAAATTCAAATTCAAACTGGAATTCAAATTAAACTCAAAACAGAAAAGAAATAGAAAAAGAAAAAAAGAAAACAGAAAAAAACCGGCGAGTGGGCCGAAACCCACCAGCCGGCCCACTGATCCTGCGCCAGCCCGCAGCCGCGCGCGCCCCCCTTCTTCCCACTGACATGCGGGGCCCGCCAACCTTTCTTCCTCCTCGCGCCCGCGCCCGCGCTCGGCCGGACTCTCTCACCCGAATCAAAACCGACCGGGAAATCTCGCGTATCCCAGCCGATTTCCGGACCCCGAAGACTCAAACTCGATCACAACCAACCCGCCGCCCTCCCCTGTTTATAAAAACCCCGGCCTCGTTCTGTTTTTCCCACGCGATCCGCCGTTTTTACTCCGGTGAGAACCCGAGCCCCTCCGACGAATTCTGGCCGATCTACGCTAGGAAATTCCAATCTAACTCGCTGGTCTTGATCCACCGCCTCCGGGGAACCTCGCAGGTGCAAAAAACTCGGTGGTTTGCGGTTCAAACACAGCGCCGACGAGCCTCGCCGTGAATTCACCTCGGACCTCGTCGCCAACCGCCTTCCAGGACCTCCGAGCTCAAGAAAACCCCCCGAGGTGAGATCCTCGACCTCCCCTCCACCGATCTATGCCATAAAATCACAATTTTAGGAAGAATTGACGAAGATCCGAAACTCTCCGGTGAGATCGCCGCCTCCCGCCGCCGTGCGCCGCCGGCAGCGCCGCTCGCACTCGATCAGAGCGACGTGGCCGCTTGTGCGCCGTTTATTTTAAATCGCACGGTAGAGTTTAAATCCCCGCGTACCGGTTCGACGTTATAATCTCAGTTGTCTGTTTTAAATCGGACGGTCCACGTCAGCCCCGCGTTATAAAGACTGGAATTCTTACGTGCTACCCCCTGGGGTTCTCGGGAAATAAGAGCTAGCCCTGAAAACTTCTGATCTAGCCCTGGAACTTCAGAAAATCATGTAAATTCATTTAAAAATCAGTTTTAGCCCCTGGACTTAATAAAAATTAGGAAAAACTCCTCTGTTATGTGTAGCTAGACCCCTGAAAATTGTTAAAATAATATTATAGACCCTGTAGTGGGGTGAGTTTACCTTTTTAACCCTGTTTGATATTAAATTTAGGAAATTGAATATGTGGCTAGTATTTAAAATTTAAGTGGGACAAACATATTGTCAAATTTAAATTAAAAACTTTCTCAGTACTTAGAAAACTTTGGAGTGAGATAAAAATAGATTTTTGGCTGAAATGAATCTGTTTAATTTATTATTCACATTTATTAGTTATAGGGACACATTTTTAAGTGAAGAATAGTTCTGAAAATTAGGAAAATAAATGTAAAATAGTTTACGTTAGAGGAAAAGGTCAAAAATAGGTTATTAAATATTTTAGATCAGAACCTATTCTGTTTAGATGATGTGTCTTGTTATTTTCATAATAAAGTTCACATTTAGGCATAGGAAATAAATCTGAAAATATAGCAACTAGTAAATGATAAATGGAGTTTCTAAAATCCAAAGAATTCAGTTTAGGGTTGGTAGAAATTCTGAAGACACATATGGAGAAGGAAAATACCTTTCATGCTTACTTGGTAGCTAAAAGGTGTAGTAATTAAATATAAGGAATTTATTTAAATTGGAAACTCATATATAAAGTATAAAAGCATAAATGTGAATACAAAAGTAGGAATCATATACACATGATTAAAAGTGCATGTAAGCCAAAGGTCAACACACATAGAGTAAACACAACACATAGAAGTTGTGAATGGCTTTGTTACATGTGAATGTGTGGTTTGTTTAAAGTGGAAGTGTGAACTCTGTCTTATGGATTGTTGTTTTTCTTTTGCTATGTGTGATGGTATGATGTAGAACCTGCTCCAGAGCAAGTTCTTCCTTTCCAAGATCAGGACTACCCATTCCAAGAGCAGCAGGAAGGAGGCAAGTGTCCTTGACCACTTTGATCCTATGCTAGGATGTGTAGATAGAATTATTTGCATTGTCAAATGAAATATGAAACCCATGCTAGGAAGTTTCCCTAGATTTGCATTACCTTGTTTCCTTGTAGCTTGGGTTGGGATTTATTTTATCATGTCATTTTTTATTATGCATATGCTTAGCCATGCTTAGAATGGGATATTTGGGGATATGAGATTATCAGTTTATTTTATCATACTCTTGAATGAGATATTGAGAGTTATGTAGAGGTAGGGATCAAGGCAAGTTGGATGTTTTGGTTTTGTGCTGGGTGCACGAGACTTGGGTTTGTGTTTAGTACATGCCTGGATCCTAAGGACCGGTTCATGGAGCATGTAATCTGGCTTTACCGTGCCAACCACATGCTGAGATGGGGCAGCTTGGCCAATTAATTAGGTGTATCCCCGGCGTAGTATGGGTGTGTTGGATGGTGCGGGAAATAGGTGTCAGCTGGACTACCTTATAAACCGCTAGGATCAATAGGGGGCCACTGCAGCGGGGTTGGAGCCTCTTGTATGCTGTTAGGGGTGAAACCTCAGTGGGCCCACATTCATCGGGAATCCCTTTGTAAAGGCTTCGTAGTGATCTCCTGGCTACACACCAGGGAAGTGTGAATGTGGTTAGTAGCCACTGGCATAATGGAGGTTCTTTTAGTCCACCCGGCAACGGGGGATGAAATCACTACATGTGGGTACAGTGGTGCAAACTCTGCAGAGTCAAAACTGTAATGACAGCCGTGCTCACGGTCAAGAGCGGCTTGGACTTATTCATGATTAGAGGAGTGATGGTTTTGGGAGTTGAGAATGTTAAGCGGGGAGCTTAACATTGGAAATGATGTTATGGTTATTTGATTATGATGATGGGATGGGAGATTGGGACCATTTCACCTGTGTAGTAATGTAGGTGCCTAATAAGCTAAGGTGATAGGTATTAATTGCGTAGTGCTTTAACCATGAGTTCAACCTCCCCTTGTTCTAGCCATGCATGACATAACTTTCCCACACTTGCTGAGTACCATCGATACTCAACCTTGCATATTTGTTGGTTTATATTGGTTCTCAGGTCAAGATAATGAGGTGGTGTATAATGACCAAGACTTTGGACCCGAAGAAGGTTTCTAGGTTCATGGAGACCCCCGGGCAACGCCTGTGACGGAGCTCTCAAGAATAATATTCCGCTGCTAGTTTATTTACTTGTGATGAACTTATTATCGTCCATCGAGACATTTGCTATGTAAGACTTATTTATATTCGACACCTGGCTTGTAATAAATGATGCTTCACTATTTGTCATCACATGTATGAGAAAATGATCCTGGCATACATGTGATATTCACTTGGTTGTTCTTCGGAAAAACCGGGTGTGACAGAAGTGGTATCAGAGCCAAGGTTGCCCGTAGGAACGTGGACCTAGGTAGAAATGGACGTATTTAAGGGCCCTATTTTCTTAAAAACTATTTTACAAGGTGTGTGTTGAAAAGTGTTATTTAATGGAGTCACTTTCTTCATCTTACCCCAACTTTCATTCAAAATAGGATTTTTGTTTAAAAGTTTAACTAACCTAAGTTTAAATGCTTTTTTGTTTTAGATGGTTCGCATGATTCGCACCGCTCGCAAGTCCACAGGAGGGGGAGTTCCCGTAGTTTCCCTTGCCGAAAGAGAGGAGAGCCGTCCGGTGACGTACTTTTCCTACGGATTGGCAATAGGAGGCTTGTTGCGCCGTCTTCGACGTATGCTCGAAGCCGCCGGCAATATGGGCAAGCTAATCATACACTATAGCTCCACCAGGACCATCCGGGAGAAGCGGGAAGAATGGAGTTCAGAAATGAGGATTATCCATGAAAATCAGCTGCTCAAGATCCACCGCTCTCCAGCTTGTCGAGCAACATAGGTCGATGCGGAGAAGGATGTCACCGGGGAGGCCATCACCTGCCAGAGTCACATCTATCGTTGCCACCTGGACAGGACTGAATACATGTATGTCCTCCAGCGTGAGAGTGGTACAACGGAGTATAAGTACCCACCGGTGCAGCAAGGGACTTCCCATGAGCACATGGACTTGTGCTTGGAGGATGCTGCTATGCTCAGCACTCGACTGCAGGAGTGTCAGCAAGAACTTCAGGATGTTCGGGACACCCTGAAGGAAATGGAGGCGTTGCTGCGAGCCTGCTTAAGGGCGAGAGAAAGAGGAGATGGGAATGAACTGTGTGTCACCGTGAACGATACATGGACTCCTGACTCCCCAGATCGCCGGGCGATTAGGCGTCGTCGCACTTCTCCACCAGCAGCTTTCCCACCCAAAGCAGAGTCAGAAGGCAGCCGCAATGATGAGGAAGACCCCGAGGAGCGAGCTCTGTGAATACGAGTAGTGTAGAGTCCTTCCCTTAGTTTAGCAGGGTGTCGAGTAGTCGAGTCGTTATCTTAGTTAATGGTGTGTGACGTGAGTTGTGGAAGCCATGAGCAATTGTCCACAGCCTCATCTCCAGATTATTTTGCTTTGGTGTGTGAACCCACATGAAATAATATTGCATTTATTTTTGTGTGAGATATGAACCCTCAGAAAAGTATAACAAAACCTCAACACTTCAAAGTACAAACAAGTGAAAGTAGTAAGATGATACGTAATGCTTTAAATTAACATTGGTTGATCATGCCAGATGGCCGGAAGAGGAAAAGGACGTGCTGCCAACCCCGCCAACAACAACGATGAGGCCTCCAACCCCCATCTTTCTGGAGGCCAGGACAGGGGTGGTCGCCGTGAAGGAGTTGATCCTCTCCACCAAATGCTGGAGAATCAAAATCAGCTCATCCAGAACTTGACTCAAGTGGTGGCCAACTTGCATCAAGTTCCACCTCCACAAGCTGCACCATGCCAACCAAGGTTGAGTGAGTTTCTAGGAACTTAACCTCCAAAGTTTGCAAGTGCTGCTGAACCTCTGGAGGCAGATGATTGGCTTAAGACCATTGAGAGCAAGATGAGGATCATACAGTGCCAAGGGTACGAGAGGGTGCTGTTTGCCTCTCATCAATTGCATGGACCTGCTGCTGATTGGTGGACCGCCTACATGGCCGCCCATCATGACCCTGAGAACATCACTTGGGAAGAGTTCAAGCGTAGCTTCCGCAACCATTACATCCCAAGATGTGAACTCAAAAACAAGAGGAAGGAGTTCTTGGGACTGCAGCAGGGAAACATGACGTTGAGGGAATACCTCGCTAAATTTACTCAACTATCTCGTTATGCCCCACGAGACATAGAGACTGATGAGCAGAAACAAGATTGTTTCGTGGAAGGACTTACCGTAGAAATGCAGTGTGCAATGTCCTCAAATGAGTATGAAAGCTTCCAAAAGATGGTGGACAGAGCGTTTGTTGTAGAAAGGAAGCTGAAGGCCTTGGAAAATGAGAATAAGAGGAAGGCCGAGTGGTCACATCAATCCTCAGGGAGCAACACCCGCCCACGTCTGATGCAGCAACCTGCAGGGCAGACGAACCGTGCTGCGGTACCCTACTCAGCACCAAGAGGGTACAACCCGAACTACAGGCCTCCGGCAGCACCAGCACAGCCGCAACGTCAGTTTGTACAGCAGCCTCGCCCCGCATATCCACCTCGACCAGCAGTGCAAGGACCTCCAAACCAACCCCAAGACAACAAAGGCCAGGCACCTAAGGTTGGGGTGCAATATTTTAGCTGTGGTGAAGTGGGGCACTACGCCCATAAGTGCCCAAAGAAGAAGCCCACGCAGCCACAACAGCAGAATGTAATGAGAGGACGGGTGAACCACGCCACTATGGAGGAAGCACAAGAGGCACCCGACGTGGTAGTTGGTAAGTTTCCTGCCAATTTACACATTGCAACCCTGCTGTTTGATTCTGGTGCTACCCACTCGTTCATTGCTCAAGGGTTTGTTAAGAAGCATGACCTAGCAACAACACAAATGAACCATATGCTAGCCGTAGACTCTCCAGGTGGAGAAATGAGGACAAGACAAGTGTGTCCTAAAGTGAACCTAGACATTAATGGGGTGGTATTTACGGCTAACCTCATAGTGATAGATTCACAAGGGATAGATATTATTTTGGGTATGGATTGGTTGACCAAACATAAAGAAATCATCCATTGTTCGACCAGAACGGTGGAACTAACTCACCCTAGTGGCACAAGAGTAAAGTTCATAACAATACACGAGCCTAGGAGGGACATTAAATTAAATCAAGTTGAGGTGAAAGTTGAGGAGATCAGGACCATCAGGGAATATCCAGATGTTTTTCCGGAGGAGTTGCCAGGTATGCCTCCCGATCGTGAAGTGGAATTCGCAATTGAGCTAGTGCCTGGAACAACCCCGATATACAAGAGACCTTATCGAATGGACTCCAAGCAGCTGGGAGAACTCAAGGATCATTTGAGAGAATTGACGGAGAAGGGGTATATTCGTCCTAGTTCCTCACCATGGGGAGCTCCAGTGATATTTGTGCCCAAGAAGGACGGAACCCAAAGGTTATGCGTGGATTACCGTGCCTTGAATGAGGTAACCATCAAGAACAAGTACCCATTACCCCGCATTGAAGACTTGTTTGATCAGTTGAGGGGAGCTTGTGTGTTCTCGAAAATTGATCTCAGGTTGGGATACCACCAACTCAAGATAAGGCAATCTGATATTCCCAAGACAGCTTTCGTATCTCGGTACGGACTGTATGAATACACTGTCATGCCCTTCGGGCTAACTAATGCCCCGACGTACTTCATGTATCTCATGAACAAGGTATTCATGGAATATCTGGACAAATTTGTGGTGGTTTTCATAGATGACATTCTCGTCTTCTCTAAAGATGAAGAAGAACATGAGAAACATCTAAGGTTGGTGATGCAGAGGCTGAGAGAACACCAACTATATGCCAAGTTGAGCAAGTGTGAGTTTTGGCTGAAGAGAGTTCCCTTCTTAGGACATATAATCTCGGAGGGAGGAATCTCCGTGGATCCTGCCAAAATCGAGGATATACAGAAGTGGAAGACCCCTGAAAATGTCGGGGAAGTTCAAAGCTTCTTGGGATTGGCTGGATACTATCGACGGTTTATTGAGGGATTTTCTAAAATCTCGAGACCCCTCACCAAACTGTTATAGAAGGGAATCACATTCACATGGACGCCGCAGTGCGAGACGAGTTTTCAGGAGTTAAAGGAAAGATTGACAACAACCCCAGTGCTCATTATGCCAGATATGCAGAAGAACTTTATGGTGTACTGCGATGCCTCTGGAAACGGGTTGGGATGTGTTCTCATGCAAGAAGGGCATGTCGTGGCTTATGCATCCCGGCAGCTCCGGAAGCATGAGAAGAACTCTCCTACACATGACCTAGAACTAGCCGCAGTGGTACACACGTTGAAAATTTGGCGGCACTACTTGATGGGGAAGAGGACAGAGATATATATGGATCATAAGAGTTTGAAGTACATTTTCACACAGCCAGATCTCAACCTCAGACAAAGGAGATGGTTAGAGCTAATCAATGACTTTGATGTGGGCATCAACTATCATCCTGGGAAAGCAAACGTCGTGGCAGATGCTTTAAGTTGGAAGGTGCATGTCAATAAGTTGAGCTTGAAGGATATGCCTGCAGAGTTGAAGGACGAGATTATAAGACTCAATCTATGCCTGGTAAATAGTGGTGAAGCCATCGCCATGGAAGTGGACTCCACACTAGAGCGAGACATACGCGAGGGTCAAAAGAATGACGAGAAGATACAAGAGATCAGACAACTCATCAAGGAAAATAAAGCTCCTGGTTTTAGAGAGGATGAACAAGGAACGGTGTGGCACGGGAAAAGAATCTGTGTGCCAGAAGTAAAGGAGATCTGTGAATTGATTTTGAAGGAGGCTCATGATTCTGACTATTCCATTCATCCTGGGAGTGCGAAGATGTATCAGGACCTCAAGAGCAGGTATTGGTGGTATGGCATGAAGCGAGATGTCGCGGAACATGTTGCCCTATGTGACACATGTCAGTTGGTGAAAGCAGAATATCAACGACACGCGGGATTATTGCAACCACTCAAAGTGCCTGAATGGAAATGGGAAGAAATCGGTATGGATTTCATAGTGGGATTGCCTAGGACCCAATCAGGATATGATTCAATATGGGTCATCATTGACAGGCTAACCAAGGTAGCTCATTTCATCCCCGTGAAAGAAAGCTACAACGGATCCAAATTGGCAGAGTTGTAAATGTCAAGGATCATGTGTTACCATGGAGTGCCAAAGAAGATTGTGTCGGGTCGAGGGACGCAGTTCACCTCAAGGTTCTGGCAAAAATTGCATGAAACCATGGGAACCCATCTGAATTTCAGCTCTGCCTATCATCCCCAAACTGACGGGCAGACGGAAAGAACCAATCAGATCCTCGAAGATATGCTGAGGGCGTGTGCACTCAAAAACAATCGGAGTTGGGACAAGAACTTACCGTATGCGGAATTCTCCTATAACAACAGCTATCAAGATAGTATGAAGATGTCACCGTTCGAAGCTTTGTACGGGAGGAAGTGCAGAACTCCATTATTTTGGAACCAAACAGGGGAAAGTAAAGTGTTTGGACCCGAAGTACTACAAGAAGCCGAGGCGAAAGTGAGGGAAATTCGCAACAACTTGAGGATAGCACAGACACGCCAAAAGAGCTATGCCGATGTACGAAGAAGAGAGCTCGTTTTCAACGTGGGAGACTATGTCTATCTCAAGGTGTCCCCTATCCGAGGACTTCGTCGGTTCAAGGTGAAAGGGAAGTTGTCAGCTCGATACATCGGACCCTTTCAAATTCTGGAGAGGAAAGGCGAAGTGGCGTATCAACTAGAATTACCGGCTCGCCTATCGGATGTACACGATGTATTCCATGTGTCACAACTCAAGAAATGCCTGAGGACGCCTGAAGAGGTGTTACCCATGAATGAAGTGGATGTAGCCGAGGATTTGTCTTATGCCGAGCAACCATACAAGATTTTGGAGACAATGGAACGCCTCACCAGAAATAAAAGAATCCAGATGTGCAAGGTACAGTGGAAGCATCACTCAGAAGAGGAAGCTACCTGGGAGCGAGAAGATGAGGTTAAGGCACAATTTCCGGAATTGTTTCTTAGAACCACCAATCTGGAGGACGAGATTTCTTTTAAGGGGGGTAGAGATGTAACACCCCAAAATCCTGTTCAGAGGGGAGTTTAAAAATTTTTGGACGTGTTGCATGTGTTGCAAAAATTCAAATTCAAGCTGGAATTCAAATTAAACTCAAAACAGAAAAGAAATAGAAAAAGAAAAAAAGAAAACAGAAAAAAACCGGCCAGTGGGCCGAAACCCACCAGCCAGCCCACTGATCCTGCGCCAGCCCGCAGCCGCGCGCGCCCCCCTTCTTCCCACTGACATGCGGGGCCCGCCAACCTTTCTTCCTCCTCGCGCCCGCGCCCGCGCTCAGCCGGACTCTCTCACCCGAATCCAAACCGACCGGGAAATCTCGCGTATCCCAGCCGATTTCCGGACCCCGAAGACTCAAACTCGATCACAACCAACCCGCCGCCCTCCCCCGTCTATAAAAACCCCGGCCTCGTTCTGTTTCTCCCACGCGATCCGCCGTTTTTACTCCGGTGAGAACCCGAGCCCCTCCGGCAAATTCTGGCCGATCTACGCTCGGAAATTCCGATCTAACTCGCTGGTCTTGATCCACCGCCTCCGGGGAACCTCGCAGGTGCAGAAAACTCGGTGGTTTGCGGTTCAAACACAGCGCCGACGAGCCTCGCCGTGAATTCACCTCGGACCTCGTCGCCGACCGCCTTCCAGGACCTCCGAGCTCAATAAAACCCCCGAGGTGAGATCCCCGACCTCCCCTCCACCGATCTATGCCATAAAATCACAGTTTTAGGAAGAATTGACGAAGATCCGAAACTCTCCGGCGAGATCGCCGCCTCCCGCCGCCGTGCGCCGCCGGCAGCGCCGCCCTCGCTCGATCAGAGCGACGTGGCCGCTTGTGCGCCGTTTATTTTAAATCGCACAGTAGAGTTTAAATTCCCGCGTACCGGTTCGACGTTATAATCTCAGTCGTCTGTTTTAAATCGGACGGTCCACGTCAGCCCCGCGTTATAAAGACTGGAATTCTTACGTGCTACCCCCTGGGGTTCTCGGGAAATAAGAGCTAGCCGCGGAAACTTCTGATCTAGCCCTGGAACTTCAGTAAATCATGTAAATTCATTTAAAAAATCAGTTTTAGCCCCTGGACTTAATAAAAATTAGGAAAAACTCCTCTGTTATGTGTAGCTAGACCCCTGAAAATTGTTAAAATAATATTATAGACCCTGTAGTGGGGTGAGTTTACCTTTTTAACCCTGTTTGATATTAAATTTAGGAAATTGAATATGTGGCTAGTATTTAAAATTTAAAAAGTGGGACAAACATATTGTCAAATTTAAATTAAAAACTTTCTCAGTATTTAGAAAACTTTGGAGTGAGATAAAAATAGATTTTTGGCTGAAATGAATCTGTTTAATTTATTATTCACATTTATTAGTTATAGGGACACATTTTTAAGTGAAGAATAGTTCTGAAAATTAGGAAAATAAATGTAAAATAGTTTACATCAGAGGAAAAGGTCAAAAATAGGTTATTAAATATTTTAGATCAGAACCTATTCTGTTTAGATGATTTGTCTTGTTATTTTCATAATAAAGTTCACATTTAGGCATAGGAAATAAATCTGAAAATATAGCAACTAGTAAATGATAAATGAAGTTTCTAAAATCCAAAGAATTCAGTTTAGGGTTGGTAGAAATTCTGAAGACACATATGGAGAAGGAAAATACCTTTCATGCTTACTTGGTAGCTAAAAGGTGTAGTAATTAAATATAAGGAATTTATTTAAATTGGAAACTCATATATAAAGTATGAAAGCATAAATGTGAATACAAAAGTAGGAATCATATACACATGATTAAAAGTGCATGTAAGCCAAAGATCAACACACATAGAGTAAACACAACACACAGAAGTTGTGAATGGCTTTGTTACATGTGAATGTGTGGTTTGTTTGAAGTGGAAGTGTGAACTCTGTCTTATGGATTGTTGTTTTTCTTTTGCTATGTGTGATGGTATGATGTAGAACCTGCTCCAGAGCAAGTTCTTCCTTTCCAAGATCAGGACTTCCCATTCCAAGAGCAGCAGGAAGGAGGCAAGTGTCCTTGACCACTTTGATCCTATGCTAGGATGTGTAGATAGAATTATTTGCATTGTCAAATAAAATATGAAACCCATGCTAGGAAGTTTCCCTAGAATTGCATTACCTTGTTTCCTTGTAGCTTGGGTTAGGATTTATTTTATCATGTCATTTATTATTATGCATATGCTTAGCCATGCTTAGAATGGGATATTTGGGGATATGAGATTATCAGTTTATTTTATCATACTCTTGAATGAGATATTGAGAGTTATGTAGAGGTAGGGATCAAGGCAAGTTGGATGTTTTGGTTGTGTGCTGGGTGCACGAGACTTGGGTTTGTGTTTAGTACTTGCCTGGATCCTAAGGACCGGTTCATGGAGCATGTAACCTGGCTTTACCGTGCCAACCACATGCTGAGATGGGGCAGTTTGGCCAATTAATTAGGTGTATCCCCGGCGTAGTATGGGTGTGTTGGATGGTGCGGGGAATAGGTGTCAGCTGGACTACCTTATAAACCGCAAGGCTCAAGAGGGGGCCACTGCAGCGGTGTTGGAGCCTCTTGTATGCTGTTAGGGGTGAAACCTCAGTGGGCCCACGCTCGTCAGAAATCCCTTTGTAAAGGCTTCGTAGTGATCTCCTGGCTACACACCTGGGAAGTGTGAATGTGGTTAGTAGCCACTGGCATAATGGAGGTTCTTTTAGTCCACCCGGCAACGAGGGATGAAATCACTACATGTGGGTACAATGGTGCAAACTCTGCAGAGTCAAAACTGTCATGACAGTCGTGCTCACGGTCAAGAGCGGCTTGGACTTATTCATGATTAGAGGAGTTATGGTTTTGGGAGTTGAGAATGTTAAGCGGGAAGCTTAACATTGGAAATGATGTTATGGTTATTTGATTATGATGATGGGATGGGAGATTGGGACCATTTCACCTGTGTAGTAATGTAGGTGCCTAATAAGCTAAGGTGATAGGTATTAATTGCGTAGTGCTTTAACCATGAGTTCAACTTCCCCTTGTTCTAGCCATGCATGACATAACTTTCCCACACTTGCTGAGTACCATCGGTACTCAACCTTGCATATTTGTTGGTTTATATTGCTGCTCAGGTCAAGATAATGAGGTGGTGTATAATGACCAAGACTTTGGATCCGAAGAAGGTTTCTAGGTTCATGGAGACCCCCGGGCAACGCCTGTGACGAAGCCCTCAAGAATAATATTCCGCTGCTAGTTTATTTACTTGTGATGAACTTATTATCGTCCATCAAGACATTTGCTATGTAAGACTTATTTATATTCGACACCTGGCTTGTAATAAATGATGCTTCACTATTTGTCATCACATGTATGAGAAAATGCCTGGCATACATGTGATATTCACTTGGTTGTTCTTCGGAAAAACCGGGTGTGACAATTTCCTGCTCTACTTGGTTCACAGAGTCGGACTTTTCAATTTCGCCCTCGCTGGTCAAACCTGACTGAGTTAAGACCCATCGCTTAGTTCTCTCATCGCAGCCTTGTAGCAGGTCAGGATTGCCCTTACTGACAGTTTCCTCTAATATTTTATTCCATTTCTCAACTTTTGGGGCATATCCTACAGACCCCAAGTGATGATGGTATTTGTTCTTTTTGGCAAGCCTTGACCTAGATTCACTTAGGGCTTTAGCCTTAGGTGTGGTATTTTGACGAACAAATTCTTGCCACTGAGCTTGTGGGATTTTCCCCATGTTCTTCGGTCTAGGGACCTTATTGTCCTTAACATATGCATTTATTTCACTCTTTCAGCCATGAAACTTGTCGCAAGTGACCAATTTTGTTTTCTTTACAACTTCTTCCGTGCCTTTTGGGAACTTGAATTGTTTCTTTAACTTCTCTCACAACTCATTCTTGTCTGCCTCAGGGAAATTTCTCCAATTCTCGGTTGTGATCGGCACGATCTCTCTAACAAGACAACCGCATGCATTTCTTTACTTTGTAACTGAATCTGGTGGTTCTTGAGGAAGCCCACCTGGAGTGACACTTGTTACGTATATGATGCGGTTCAATGGACCCTTATTGGGACTTCGTTGCACTCGTTTTTGCTTGACTGAATTTGTGGATTCAACCATTGGAGAACCTTCTGTGGTTTTAGGAGCCGAAGTCACCTCGTTGTCTTGGCAATTAAGCTAGGTAGAAAATAATTATAAGACTTCATATACTTGACAACCAATATTTACTTAAATTGCTTGAGTTAGGATTCGTGATCCATACCTTGCCAGCAGGATCATATTCCGGTCGAGATCCTCTGAAGTCTTTTTAATTTTTATATTTGGAAAAGAATCCGATGGACTGTGGTACGAGCCTGAACCACTGGAGTCAATAATCTCCACATTGTCGACTTCATTGTTACTACCAGCACCAGTCTTCTTAAGGCTTTCCATGTTAGAACTTGAAGAGCAACAGAAGGTGTTTCTTTTTATAGTACTCAGTGATTACAAAGACATCCTAATATGTAAAATCACATCCTAATATATAAAATAGAGTGAACATGGTGGATTTACAAAGACAACATGTATCCCTGTTATAGTACTCAGTGATTACAAAGACAACATGGACTACTTGTTAGCACAACAAGACTATCTCCTTTAACACAACAACTATTCTAAACAACTAATTAGTGCCGGTATAAACACACACAGAAAATATAGAATAAACAATTGAGCTAAATTTTCTATGCTTTTTGATGTAAACAATTAATTTACTCTCTAAATAATTTGCTCTCTGGTCCACCTTCAAACAAAATCTAAACAACAAATCTAAGCAATTGTCAAGGTCTCTAAACAAGTAATCTAAACAATCCAAAAGGGGGGGGCTCGGTGCAGTGGGAGAGCGCCGACGGTGGGGGACGGTGGGGAGATCGCAGCGCACGGTGGGGGTAGATGTCGGGAAGGAGGAGGCGGCGCAGGGAGGATTAAGGCGCGAGGGTGCGGCGGCGATGATGTCGGAGGGGGACAAAAAAGGTAGGAGGGAGGCAGAGGCGAGGGCGAGGACGACACTCAACCGGCGGCGAGGAGGGAGGCGACACGGGGAGGGGGAGGGAAGTAGGCGGCGCGGGGGACAAAGAAGGGAAGAGGGATAGAAGGGAGGAAAGAGGCGGACATACATAAATGGCAACGGCGACAGCGACGAAGCTCGGCGGCGAGGATGAAGCTCAGCAGTGAGGATGGCGACGACGAAGCTCGGCGGCAAGGGCGACAAACGAAAATTTTGGCAGCCTGACGACGTCTAAGTGAAGTCTCCAGGGTTGGGGTTTTTCGAGGAGACCAACCGGCCTTATATAGGCGCAGATTTTCACAGGTGACTCTTATTTAAACACCACCCGCGAAGATGTATTAGTGCAGGCGGTTTGTAAATTGTAATTTAGAACCGCCTGGCCGGCCTTATATAGGCGCAAATTTTCTCAGGCGGCTCTTAGTTAAACACCGCCTGTGAAAAATGTTTAAATTATGTTCTTTCTAGTATATTTATCCGTTGTCACTTCAGGCGCAGAGATAATAAATGTGCATTGTTGCCATAATGAACATATAGAACCGCAATCACATTGCAGTTCAGAGATAAACATTTGCAACTCAATGAGTTTATACATATTGCGTGCCCTATAAACTATACATTTCAGACTTATATTCTTATGAAGCTCCCATCGATCGATATAAACTGTACCATCGAGCTTGCTTCCAAACATGTCTCTTATAGTCCTCTAGATCCTGAAATACCATTGATATTTTTTAAATTATCAAATGTCAAATGAGGAATGATATATAACCTAGATTGCTCACTAACACAAAGTTACTAACCTTGATAAGTAGATTATAGCAATCATTTTCAACATCGGGCGTATTTGGCTGATGAAGCAAACACTAAACTTCAAGTAGTACAATTTTGACAATAATACTAGGGCAACACCCCTACGAAATATCAATTTAAGCAACATAAGAAACCACTTCAAATAAGTTCGGCAATAATTACTAATTACTTGAGCAAAATGAGTCTATCTTACAATCTCTTGATCAAGAACCCAAGGCAGAGTGCTCCTGAGAGATGGATATTCGGCTGGAAGAAACCTGATGGAAAGGCGCATTTTGGAGGTACTAAGGGATAGTCCTCCGAGAAGGAGATTGTCAGTCAGTAGTAACCACCTTTCTAGTAAGTCTACAAAGGAATTCATTAATAAGGGGGCGATGGTTATAGTGGATTGTGCTTATTCTTCATGACTTACCCCTTCGTTACCAGGAAAAATGCACTACCACTTTATTAAGTCTCTCAACTCAGGCTTCGCAGAGAAACCCTTTGCAGAGAAATTGGACAACAAGTGACGCAAATGGCGAGCCATGAAATTGCAAATATAAAAAACAAACAAGACGGAAAAGCATAACTATAGAGTTTAAGTTCATCAGCCCATTGCAGAGCTACATACAACCATGCGACCGGTGTGCCATATGTATATAAATGGGGGTGGTTCTTGCGCCACGCCAAGCGCTCCTCCTTGAGTTGGCCACACGCCAAGTCGATAACAAAGTTCCTAGCTATGAACGACGATGACAATGTAGAATAGGATGGAGTAGTGATGGCGACGACTATGACGACAATGGCGAACAGTGGACAACAGGCGGCGGTCACACTGGAGTTGGTCGATCGCTAAGGGTTCAAAGAGAGAGCGTCTGGAGTTAGACGGAAGGAAAACACATGACTCTAGGAGGAGGGGTGAGGAGAACTTAATTTTGGCCTGTGGTGCAGAGACAGGCGAGCTAAAAGCGCTTCTTCCATTGTTGACAAAGGGAGACGAGCGACCCGAGGAGGAAGAGCTGCAGAGAATTTAATTGAGGCCGGTTGTGCAGAGACGTGCGACCGGCATGTGACCCTCCTCCTCATCAAAGATGTATTAAACACCGCCTGCGAAGATGTATTATCGCAGGCGGTTTGTAATTTAAAACCACATGTGAAAAAATTTACTAAGTTTAGGATTAATTAATATTCTTGATCAAAATGAAGGGGCTTGTAAAAGTCCAAATTCCAAATTCTTGTAATATGATTTGGTATTACAGGTACTCATTAAATTTCACTTGAAAAAACATTTGAAGTTGGTCAGGACATAGAAAACAAATAAATAGATTATTTGTCATTTTTGTATCTTGCATAATACAATGATTTTGTGAGTGAATTTTTCTATTTGGCTTTTTATTCATCATACCAACCTATATAATTTTTTTTCAGACTTTTACAAAACTGTTTGAATCATTGTGTGTTCGAAATTGGAAGAATGTCACATATGTATATAAGCATTTCATTAGAATGATGGATAATTTGAATTTTGACATGTTGGATTGCTTTAAAAAATAACAAAATTCATACATGTATAAATAAGACAATATGTTCATACAAACAAACTTTAAGTGGAAGATCCTTTTTTTTTCAAAAGATAAGAAAATCTAAATAATATGTCCATATAAATTAATTCTATAAGTTTTAAACTTTTTGTTCGATCTGGTATAATTTTTTTGAAGAACATAGAAATAAGAATCATCAAGTTTGGACTTAATTTGCAGAATTTATACACATTTAAGTATTTACATTGAAATCTAAATAAAAAATGAAGCAAAGGAAGAAGAAACTGAAGAGCAGATCTATGAAGAGGGAATTATCTCAGACGGTTTTTAATGGACCAACTTAAAACCCGCCTGTGATAATGGACGACTAATGAAGCACCGCTCGGGCGCCACAAATACCTAACTCAAAAGATTTCACATCAATGCCGTTAGGCTGCCAAAAAGTACATTTGCCCCTCGCCGCCACTGCCGCCCTCTCCCTCGCTGCCGAGCCCACGTCGCCGTCCTCGCCCTTGCCTCCAAGCACTCGCACGTCTTCGTTCTCGCCTCCAAGTGCCATCATTGTACGGTAGCTTTATGAAACTTGGGTTCAACTTTTGGCCTTCACTTGCATTAGGGGTTATTTAAATTAAATAATGCTCCGTGTATATTTAATTTTATGGTGTGCCAAGGGTGTGTTTGATAAGCAATATTGATGACACTAATGGTGTGCTTGATTTTACTGAATAAGGTGTCACATAAGCAATATTATTTGTTTCTAATATTTGTTTATATGAACTTGCTCAAGAAATGGTTACTATCATATTTTTATTTTTACAGTTTGACAAAGAAGATGGACCACCAAGCATGGATGTACAAAATGCCAAAACCTGATCCTATGTACATTGAAAATGTTGCAAACTTTATTGAAGCGTCGAAGAGACATGTGAAGATGCAAAGATAGATGACATATTATGTCCATGTATCGACTGTGAAAATAAGATTGATTGGATACATACTATAGTAATCCAATCTCATTTGGTGAAAAGGGGTTTCAAAAAAAAAACTATACAATATGGACAGAGCATGGTGAGTTAGATACACATGAGGTGGATAAAGATGATGACAGAGGTTCTGATGACGATAATGCTCATATTGATTATGGTAGTGACAATCAGGATGATGATGGTGATGATGATGATGAGTTTGATTGTGAGGAGATGTTGTGTCACATCGAACCACATCTATTGATTTCTGTGGGAGCAAGTAAAGATTTAAGTAAAATGGACACATTACAGAATGCAGCGATGAAGCTCTTATATGATGAATGAAAGGGTTGTGATAAAGAGTTTACTACATTGCGTGCAGTCCTGGAACTACTAAAGTTGAAAGCCACACACGGATGGTCCGATTGTAGTTTCTCTGATTATTTAAATTTTTTAGCAGAAATTCTTCCAAATCCTGATAAACTGCCCAAAAGCACTTATAAAGTGAAGAAACTTCTTTGCTCGATGTCACTAGGTGTGACAAAAATACACGCTTGTGTGAACCATTGTATTCTGTATAGCAAAGAGCATGAGCTCGTAACTAGATGCCCCATCTGCGGTGTCAGTAGATACAAGAAGGACTACAATCACCAGTATGTTACCAACATGAATAAGACCCAAAAGAATAAGAAGAATATTAATGGCACCTAAGTTGACAATGACGATACTTCTGACGACGCAGGCGGGGAGAATAAGAGAAAAATTCCTTCCTTAGTGATATGGTACCTTCCAGTAATGGGTCGCTTGAAGCGTTTGTTCTCAAACTCTAGGGAGGCTGAACTTATGCGTTTGCATTTCGAGCAACGCAGGAAGAATAAAAAACATATTTGACACCCTGGCGATGCAACCCAGTAGAAAAATTTTGATATTCAGTATCCAAAGTTTGTAAAGGAAATCAGAAATGTAAGGTTTGCCTTGGGTACAGACAGAATGAATCCGTTTGGTGGAAAAAGGAGCATACACAACACATGGCCCGTGGTCTAAACGATGTACAACCTATCGATGTGGTTGTGTCATAAAAGGAAATATATTTTATTATATATTCTTATACAAGGTCTGAAACAACCCGACACCGAAATTGATGTGTTATTAGAACCTCTAATAGAAGATCTGGCGAAACTGTGGAATGAAGGGGTACGTACATGAGATGAGTACAAGCAGGAGTATTTCACGCTAAGAGCAATGATATTCATTACCGTACATGATTATCCCAAACTGTTTACATTATCGGGACAAATGAAAGGGAAGAAAGATTGTGTAAGGTGCGTGGATGGAACTGGATTTTTATACCTGACTTCATCCTGAAAGACGTTGTATATGAGACACTGGCTGTTCTTGACAGATACACACAAGTACAAGAAGATGAAAGAACAATTTGATAACAAAATTGAAAAAAGATATTGCACTAAAACATTATAGTGGAAAACTCGTATTCGAAATAGTTAATAACATTCAGATTGCTTTCGGTAAGTGCAAAAAATGAAAAGGAATAAACAACAAGAAAACTACATCTTCAGGGTGATACAACTAACACGACTTTCAAAAAACAATCGATTATTTTCAATTATCTTCCATACTAGAAGAAACTGGAAATTTATCATAGTATTGATTTGATGCACGTTACAAAGAATGTATTTGACAACATCATTAGAACCTTGCTGAACATGCCGAGGAAAACAAAGGACGGATTAAAATCACGTATGGACTTAGTAAATCTTGATATGAGACCAGAGCTTCACCCGGTAGAAAAGGCCAATGGGAAGCATTACCTTCCCCCAGCCAGCTACAACTTGACCCTACAGGAGAAAAAGGCAATTTGCGAATGCTTGCAGGGGATCAGAGTGCGTACGAGTTTCGCATCCAATATCCGCAAACTAGTCTCAATGAAAGACTTGTCTTCATTCTGCTATGATTCTCACGACTGTCACATGATGATGACAGTGTTCCTTGCCATTGCAATAAGGGTCATCAAAACTAAGCATGTAAAAGTTGTCATCAAATGTTTGTGTTACTTCTTCAATGCAGTATCGCAAATGGTGATAGCCTGTGATGACTTAGACTATTTGAAAACGTACATCATCGAGACTATGTGCAAGCTTGAGATGTGTTTCCCACCATTGTTTTTCGATATGCAAGTACACCTAATCATGCATCTTGTTGATCAGATAAAAGCATTGGGGTCACTATATTTACATCATATGTTTCCGTTGTAGAGATATTTAGGAGTATTAAAGGGGTTTGTGCGCAACTTAGCTCACCTAGAGGGTTCAATTATGGAAGAATACACTACTGAAGAAGTCATTGAGGGTTGCGCTGATTACATCAAGAATGGAAAGCCGATAGGTGTGCCTATACCAGTACATGAGGGTAGACTATGTGGGAGAGGCAAAGTGGGTAAGTAAACTTTTATCGTTCAGAATTATAAATCAGTACACTATGCATATTTTGGTGTACTACAACAGCTCGCAATAGCTGAGTCGTACATCGAGGAACACAAAATTGAGCTTCGAAGAAAAAACCAAGGCCGCACAGAGGACTCGATCATGAAAGATCACAAATGATGTTTCACTGAATGGTTAATGGACAAAAATATACCATACGAAGACTATAGAAGAGGCAACAATGAAGAAGTTAGCTTATGGCCCATCTACTTTGGTGACATCATTACAAGCATATGACATCAATGATTACACATTTTAGACTAAAGAAAAATACGGTAAGAGTATTGCACAAAATAGTGGTGTTCGCATAGAGGCTTATGATCCATAAGGACAGAAGACCACATACTTCGGGTTAATAGAGGAAATATGGTAATTCGATTATGGAGAAATAATGCAAATGCCTGTGTTTAATTCCAATAGGTCAAACATCCTGATGGTGTGAAAGTGGACAACTACGGGCTGACATTGGTAGACTTGAACAAATTGGGTTATAAAGATGACCCGTGGGCTCTCGCCGATCGTGTTGCACAAGTTTTTTTATGTACATGATCCAGTAACTGAGAAGATGCACGTAGTTGTTTTCGGAAAGCAAAATATTGTTGGGGTTGAGAATGTGGGAGATAATGTAACACCCCAAAATCCTGTTCAAAGGGGAGTTTAAAAATTTTTGGACGTGTTGCATGTGTTGCAAAAATTCAAATTCAAACTGGAATTCAAATTAAACTCAAAACAGAAAAGAAATAAAAAAGAAAAAAAGAAAACAGAAAAAAACCGGCCAATGGGACGAAACCCAACAGCCGGCCCACTGATCCTGCGCCAGCCCGCAGCCGCGCGCGCCCCCCTTCTTCCCACTGACATGCGGGGCCCGCCAACCTTTCTTCCTCCTCGCGCCCGCGCCCGCGCTCGGCCGGACTCTCTCACCTGAATCAAAACCGACCGGGAAATCTCGCGTATCCCAGCCGATTTCCAGACCCCGAAGACTCAAACTCGATCACAACCAACCCGCCGCCCTCCCCCGTCTATAAAAACCCCGGCCTTGTTCTGTTTTTCCCACGCGATCCGCCGTTTTTACTCCGGTGAGAACCCGAGCCCCTCCGGCGAATTCTGGCCGATCTACGCTCGGAAATTCTGATCTAACTCGCTGGTCTTGATCCACCGCCTCCGGGGAACCTCGCAGGTGCAGAAAACTCGGTGGTTTGCGGTTCAAACACAGCGCCGACGAGCCTCGCCGTGAATTCACCTCGGACCTCGTCGTCGACCGCCTTCCAGGACCTCCGAGCTCAAAAAAACCCCCGAGGTGAGATCCCCGACCTCCCCTCCACCGATCTATGCCATAAAATCACAGTTTTAGGAAGAATTGACGAAGATCCGAAACTCTCCGGCGAGATCGCCGCCTCTCGCCGCCGTGCGCCGCCGGCAGCGCCGCCCGCGCTCGATCAGAGCGACGTGGCCGCTTGTGCGCCGTTTATTTTAAATCGCACGATAGAGTTTAAATCCACGTGTACCGGTTCGACGTTATAATCTCAGCCGTCTGTTTTAAATTGGAAGGTCCACGTCAGCCCCGCGTTATAAAGACTGTAATTCTTACGTGCTACCCCCTGGGGTTCTCGGGAAATAAGAGCTAACCCAGGAAACTTCTGATCTAGCCCCTGGAACTTTAGAAAATCATGTAAATTCATTTAAAAATCAGTTTTAGCCCCTGGACTTAATAAAAATTAGGAAAAACTCCTCTGTTATGTGTAGCTAGACCCCTGAAAATTGTTAAAATAATATTATAGACCCTGTAGTGGGGTGAATTTACCTTTTTAACCCTGTTTGATATTAAATTTAGGAAATTGAATATGTGGCTAGTATTTAAAATTTAAAAAGTGGGACAAACATATTGTCAAATTTAAATTAAAAACTTTCTCAGTACTTAGAAAACTTTGGAGTGAGATAAAAATAGATTTTTGGCTGAAATGAATCTGTTTAATTTATTATTCACATTTATTAGTTATAGGGACACATTTTTAAGTGAAGAATAGTTCTGAAAATTAGGAAAATAAATGTAAAATAGTTTACATCAGAGGAAAAGGTCAAAAATAGGTTATTAAATATTTTAGATCAGAACCTATTCTGTTTAGATGATGTGTCTTGTTATTTTCATAATAAAGTTCACATTTAGGCATAGGAAATAAATCTGAAAATATAGCAACTAGTAAATGATAAATGGAGTTTCTAAAATCCAAAGAATTCAGTTTAGGGTTGGTAGAAATTCTGAAGACACATATGGAGAAGGAAAATACCTTTCATGCTTACTTGGTAGCTAAAAGGTGTAGTAATTGAATATAAAGAATTTATTTAAATTGGAAACTCATATATAAAGTATGCAAGCATAAATGTGAATACAAAAGTAGGAATCATATACACATGATTAAAAGTGCATGTAAGCCAAAGGTCAACACACATAGAGTAAACACAACACATAGAAGTTGTGAATGGCTTTGTTACATGTGAATGTATGGTTTGTTTGAAGTGGAAGTGTGAACTATGTCTTATGGATTGTTGTTTTTCTTTTGCTATGTGTGATGGTATGATGTAGAACCTGCTCCAGAGCAAGTTCTTCCTTTCCAAGATCAGGACTACCCATTCCAAGAGCAGCAGGAAGGAGGCAAGTGTCCTTGACCACTTTGATCCTATGCTACGATGTGTAGATAGAATTATTTGCATTTTCAAATGAAATATGAAACCCATGCTAGGAAGTTTCCCTAGAATTGCATTACCTTGTTTCCTTGTAGCTTGGGTTGGGATTTATTTTATCATGTCATTTATTATTATGCATATGCTTAGCCATGCTTAGAATGGTATATTTGGGGATATGAGATTATCAGTTTATTTTATCATACTCTTGAATGAGATATTGAGAGTTATGTAGAGGTAGGGATCAAGACAAGTTGGATGTTTTGGTTGTGTGCTGGGTGCACGAGACTTGGGTTTGTGTTTAGTACTTGCCTGGATCCTAAGGACCGGTTCATGGAGCATGTAACCTGGCTTTACCGTGCCAACCACATGCTGAGATGGGGCAGCTTGGCCAATTAATTAGGTGTATCCCCGGCATAGTATGGGTGTGTTGGATATTGCGGGGAATAGGTGTCAGCTGGACTACCTTATAAACCGCAAGGCTCAAGAGGGGGCCACTGCAGCGGGGTTGGAGCCTCTTGTATGCTGTTAGGGGTGAAACCTCAGTGGGCCCACGCTCGTCGGGAATCCCTTTGTAAAGGCTTCGTAGTGATCTCCTGGCTACACACCTGGGAAGTGTGAATATGGTTCGTAGCCACTGGCATAATGGAGGTTCTTTTAGTCCACCCGGCAATGGGGGATGAAATCACTACATGTGGGTACAGTGGTGCAAACTCTGCAGAGTCAAAACTGTCATGACAGCCGTGCTCACGGTCAAGAGCGGCTTGGACTTATTCATGATTAGAGGAGTGATGGTTTTGGGAGTTGAGAATGTTAAGCGGGGAGCTTAACATTGGAAATGATGTTATGGTTATTTGATTATGATGATGGGATGGGAGATTGGGACCATTTCACCTGTGTACTAATGTAGGTGCCTAATAAGCTAAGGTGATAGGTATTAATTGCGTAGTGCTTTAACCATGAGTTCAACCTCCCCTTGTTCTAGCCATGCATGACATAACTTTCCCACACTTGCTGAGTACCATCGGTACTCAACCTTGCATATTTGTTGGTTTATATTGCTGCTCAGGTCAATATAATGAGGTGGTGTATAATGACCAAGACTTTGGACCCGAAGAAGGTTTCTAGGTTCATGGAGACCCCCGAGCAACGCCTGTGACGGAGCCCTCAAGAATAATATTCCGCTGCTAGTTTATTTACTTGTGATGAACTTATTATCGTCCATCGAGACATTTGCTATGTAAGACTTATTTATATTCGACACCTGGCTTGTAATAAATGATGCTTCACTATTTGTCATCACATGTATGAGAAAATGATCCTGGCATACATGTGATATTTACTTGGTTGTTCTTCAGAAAAACCGGGTGTGACAGAAGTGGTATCAGAGCCAAGGTTGCCCGTAGGAATGTGGACCTAGGTAGAAATGGACGTATTTAAGGGCCCTATTTTCTTAAAAACTATTTTACAAGGTGTATGTTGAAAAGTGTTATTTAATGGAGTCACTTTCTTCATCTTACCCCAACTTTTATTCAAAATAGGATTTTTGTTTAAAAGTTTAACTAACCTAAGTTTAAATGCTTTTTTGTTTTAGATGGTTCGCATGATTCGCACCGCTTGCAAGTCCACAGGAGGGAGAGTTCCCGTAGTTGCCCTTGCCGAAAGAGAGGAGAGCCGTCCGGTGACGTACCTTTCCTACGGATTGGCAGTAGGAGGCTTGTTGCGCCGTCTTTGACTGTGACGCCCTCAATTCTGTGGGAAAACCACGGAACCGAGAACTAATGCATATGTGTGCCCAGGATGTTCATCACACATACACATACGTTCCACAAACTGAATTCAGATTATATATTACCACGAATAACAGGGTTTATTACAATATCTCATGAGTCTTGAACTCATTCTTACAGCGGAAGTCTTATTTCTATGCAGCGGAAGTCCTTATTTAAATGCGGAAGCAAAACTAAGCAGAAGTGGCTCCATCTCTACTCCCTCCACAGGCAAGGTTGAGAACAGATCACACACCATAATGCTCCACTTGGTCTTCATAGTAGCCTTCTCTTGCTGTTGATGATGAAATAATAATGGAAGTTTGAGTACAATGATGTACTCAGCAAGTGCGGGAAAACACATGATATGCAGCTCATAAACAAGGTAGGCATAAAAAGGTTTATTTGCAAAAAAGCAGTTCTGTAAAACCATGATAAAACAACAACTCAAGTTTAAATGTAATCCCAACATGTATTAAATTACCAACATACCTCCATCACTTCTCGTGTTCCATCCGAACATTAACCAATATTTTATTCATACTCACGAATACCTCCTCGTATTCGCTACCATCTCACCTCGTAAAACAACCTCGTCTCGCACCGAGACCAATCTCATGTCATGACCCATCAGTCATGCAACCATCTCACCTCCCGGACTCAACATTCCCAAACCAAACCATAACCAATAACCATAACCAAGAACCTTCCCAATAACCATTCCAATAACCATCCCAGTAACCATCCCATCTAATCATGGCAGTTTAGCCAGGTGCTCGTGACCGTAAGCTCGGCTATCATGATAGTTTTTAGTAACTCTGCAGAGTTTGCACCTCTTTACCCACAAGTTTGTGATTTCGTCACCCGTCGGCGACTGCAGAACCTCCATTTTACCAGTACACAACCGTCGGTGTATGCTCAAGAGATCACAAAATAGCCTTTACAAAGGGGTTACTAGATGTATGGACTCACTAAGGTTTCACCGGCAGGCTAGAATCTCCAATTCTCCCACCCACGGGCCCCCCTCTTGTGCCATGCAGTTCCCAGGGCAGTCCTCCCTCGACTCCCATTCCCCGCGCCTTCCACAGTCCATAACACCCTAGCAACTTACCTAATTACTCAGCTAAGACGCACCCATACTTGGCCTTGTGGTGGCACTGTTATCCTGGCATGTGCATGCATGAACCGGTCCTTAGATCTATGGCAAGTAAAACCATCATCTCATGCTACCTCATTCACAAACCCAGGCTTGCCTAGATCTCCCTCCGATCCATGTTCATTAACCTCATCAATTACTTATTATCAGTACAAGTGCAGTTAGCTAGACACATCTATCTCGCTTCCCGATCCCAGAGACTCAGCGAAGCATAAAGCAAAAACCATACCCGACTCATAAACTTCCCTGTCGACAAGGGTGGTTTAACCAAAACTAGTAAACTCCTATAAAAGGGTTTCCCATCATGTTTGACTCAGCACACACACTTTTTCACAAAACAAAATAGTTTTACCCAAAACATATGATCAACATGGTCAAGGAGCACTTGCCTTGTTCTTGTGGTTCCGGTTGTTCTTGATTCTCGAAACCTTGTTGCTGCAGCTCGTCGTAGACAGCTTCCTGAGTTTGTCCTGCTATGTAGGATTCACGTGCATACAAAATTCACAGCAATCAATATCATGTACAAACCCTAAACTAGATGCGATGATGCACATGCATGCTATCCTATGATTAGTTTTATTAGATTGATCTGTACGTGTTCTTGCATGGCTTGCATGGTCAGAGGTGTTCGGATCAAAGGTAAACGTGGCGATGGTCTTGTCTTTTAGATCAAACTGATCATCGAGTGATCTGCCCACGAGTAGGCTTCTGTTCGAAAGGAATCAAAGAACAGATGCAAAGAGATGTACACAATGATGTCGTAAGGTGGTATTGAAGTCCTACCTCACGCTATTCTTGTCTTCGGGGTCCTCCTCAGACCGCTTGGTTCTCCTCCGATGATCTCCCTTGTTGTGCTTCGGCGATGTTTCGCTCGGCGAGTTAGGGCTAGGGCTCCAAGTCGTCGGCTCAGGATTTGAAAGAGAAGTTTGTGGTTTCGGCCAGAGGTTTTGGGTTCTGTTTATAATCGGGAACAGAAGAGTCCTAATCTGATCGGATCCCGAATAAGAGTCTTACTCAGATCTTTGTTGGATCCTAACGTCTCATCTTTGGTAATCATCGTGTATCTTAGATCGGTTTCTGTTGCGTACCGGTGTCCTTACGCGTAACAGCCGCTCCAGAACTCGTTACCTCCGTGATGATGAGCTCCGGAAGCTCCACGTGTCCTCCGGGCCTGGTATCTCCTCATCCGTAGGGACGAGCTCCGGTTGTGCCGCGTGTCAATCGATCGAGACCTCCCTCTTCTTCGGAGGTGAGCTCCGCGCACGCCACGTGTGTGTGCCGGTCTTTCCGCTCTCCTTTCCTCAGGGACATGCCCCGAGGCCGACACGTGTTTAGCTGCGGCAGTCCTTCCGGAGATAAGCTCCTCCGAGATTGACACGTATCCCGCGCGACTGGTCCTCTGATTTCCGCGAGGACTAGCTCCGAGGATGACACGTGTCCTGCGGAAATGCTTTTGCTTCTTCCGCAGAGGCTAGCTCCGTGGGCAACACGTGTCCCACAGGATCGGACCTCTCCCCTTTGCGGAGACGAGCCCCGAGCCTGCCACGTAGCCAGCTTGGCGGCTGCCTCTCCCCACTTCGCAGGGATGAGCTCCGATCACACCACGTGGCCTGCTGGCCGCGGAAGTTGCCTTCGGTGCTCTCTGAGGGCTTTATTGGCTATTATTTTGATAATTCTATCTGTTCCTATTTTTTATTAAAATGTTTCCTTTTCATAGGACACGGACATATGCTGACACCCGAGGTGAGGGTGTCACAAATCTACCCCCTTAAATTGAATCTCGCCCTCGAGATTCGTTAGTAGAAAATAGATGGGGGAATTCCGCCTTGATATCCTCTTCACGTTCCCATGTGGCTTCAGTTTCAGTGTGATGGCTCCATTGTACCTTGCACCATCGAATCACTTCGTTTCGGGTGACCCTTTCCTTTACGTCCAAGATTTGGACAGGGTGTTCTGCGTAAGTCAGGTCCTCTTGAAGTTCAAATTCTCTCATTGACACTTGTTTCTCTGGTACTCTCAAACACTTCTTGAGCTGGGATACATGAAACACGTCATGTACGTCGGAGAGGTGGTGTGGGAGCTCTAGTTGATAGGCTACTTCTCCTCGCTTGTCCAAAATCTTAAATGGTCCGATGTAGCGAGGCGCTAGTTTGCCTTTGACGTTAAAACATCGTTGGCCTCGGATAGGTGATACCTTAAGGTATACGAAGTCTCCTTCTTCAAAGGTCAACTTCCTACGCCTATTGTCCGCATAGCCTTTCTGTCGTGACTGAGCAGCCTTTAAGTTCTCCTGTATCGTTTGGACTTGCTTTTCAGCCTCTTGTAGTACTTCGGGTCCAAACACCTGGTTCTCTCCAGTCTCGTTCCAGAACAGCGGTGTTCTACACCGTCTGCCATATAAGGCTTCGAAAGGCGACATCTTCAAGCTAGTTTGATAGCTGTTGTTATAGGAGAACTCGGCATACAGTGAACTCCTATCCCAACTACGCCCACGTTTCAAGGCGCAAGCTCTCAGCATGTCCTCCAAAATTTGGTTCGTCCTCTCAGTTTGCCCATCTATTTGTGGGTGATAGGCGGAGCTAAAATCCAGTCGTGTCCCCATGGCTTTCTGCAGCCTCCTCCAGAATCTAGAGGTAAGCTGAGAACCTCGATCTGAGACTATCCTCTTCGGAACTCCATGACGGCACACGATCTGCTCCATGTACAACTCTGCCAATTGTGCAACGTTGTAACTGGTTTTTACCGGAAGAAAATGGGCGGTTTTCGTCAACCGGTCCACAATGACCCAGATGGAGTCGTATCCTGACTGAGTTCGTGGCAATCCGACAATGAAGTCCATACTGATGTCCTCCCATTTCCATTCGGGTATCCTCAAAGGTTGCAGCAATCCAGCGGGTTTTTGATGTTCGGCTTTTACCCGTTGGCATGTGTTGCATAGGGCAACGTATTCGGCTATATCCCTCTTCATACCATCCCACCAATAGCAAGTTTTCAAGTCCTTGTACATTTTGGTGCTCCCCGGATGTATGGAATAGGGTGAATCATGTGCCTCCTTCAATACCATGTCGCGAAGGTGTCTTATGTTTGGCACACAAATCCTTTTTCCTAGCCAAAGCGTACCCTTTTCATCTTCCTTGAAATCCTTCTCTATCCCTTGTCGGATTCTTTCCTTGATCTCCTTGATCCCCTCGTCCGTTGCTTGGCCCTTTCTTATTTCTTGCTCCAATGAGGAGTGGATCTCCATTATTTCCATGTTATTCAAGAATCCGAGGTGTAACCGTTCGAACTCCTTACGTAGTTCAGGTGGTAGCTCCCGAACCGTGAATTGATGGCATGCTCCCTTTCTGCTCAATGCGTCAGCTACTACATTGGCCTTCCCGGGGTGGTAATTGATTCCCACATCATAATCCTTGATGAGTTCTAACCATCGACGTTGCCTCAAATTCAAGTCCGTTTGTGTAAATATGTACTTGAGGCTTTTATGATCCGTATATATCTCACATTGATGACCAAGGATATAATGTCTCCAAATCTTCAATGCATGCACCACTGCTGCTAACTCCAAATTGTGCGAAGGATAGTAAAGCTCATGCTTCTTTAATTGTCGTGAGGCATAGGCTACCACTTGTCCTTCCTGCATGAGCACACATCCGAGCCCTTGTCTGGATGCGTCACAATATATGTCAAAGCTCTTGCTTACGTCTAGCAATACCAGAACTGGTGCCGTGGTTAGCCTTTTCTTGAGCTCCTCAAAACTTTCTTGGCAGGCTTGTGTCCATTGAAAGACTTTTCCCTTCATTAGCAACTCCGTCATAGGTTTTGCTATCTTAGAGAAGTCTTTAATGAAGCGCCGATAGTATCCTGCCATTCCAAGGAAACTTTGAATATCCCTCACGCTCTTTGGTTGGTCCCACTTCAGAACATCTCCCACCTTTCCAGGATCAACCGATACCCCTTCCTTGGAGATGATGTGGCCTAGGAAAGATATTTCCTTTAGCCAAAATTGACACTTGTTGAGCTTGGCATACAACTGATGCTCGCACAACTTCTGCAAGGTCAATATCAGATGTTCTTCATGCTCCTCCTTACTTTTTGAATACACCATAATGTCGTCGATGAAAACCACGATGAACTTGTCCAAGTACTCCATGAAAACCTTGTTCATAAGGTACATGAAGTATGCGGGTGCATTCATCAATCCAAAAGACATAACGGTATATTCATATGAACCATACCGTGTCTGAAAGGCTGTCTTAGGTATATCGGAGGGCTTAATCTTCAGCTGGAAATATCCCGACCGAAGATCAATCTTGGAGAATACCTGGGCTCCTTTCATTTGATCGAACAGGTCCTCTATACGGGGCAGAGGGTATTTATTCTTGATTGTCACCTCGTGTAGTCCACGCACATTCTTTGGGTTCCGTCCTTCTTGTCCACGAAAAGTACCGGGGCTCCCCATGGTGACGAACTTGGACGGATAAAACCCTTCTCCAACTGTTCTTGAATTTGCTTCTTGAGTTCAACTAACTCGTTGACGGGCATCCTATATGGTCTCTTGGCTAGGGGTGCAGTTCCAGGTACCAAATCTATGGCAAACTCGATGTCCCGGTCAGGTGGCATACCTGGAAGTTCTTCCAGGAACACGTCCGAAAATTCCTGAACCACTGGAATGTTGTCCAATGCTACTCCTTCAACATGGTTTAAATCCGCCCGTTCGGTTGCTTGCTGGGCTGACTCAAACTCGACACGGATACCGTGTTCGTTTGTCAACTGCACGCTTCTCTCAGCGCATTGGATTACTCCGTTGTGCTTGCTTAACCAGTCCATTCCGAGTATGATGTCAATTCTGTGGGAGTCCAAGACAATAAGGTTGGCAAGGAAGTCTACCCCCCTTATTTTAAGGCTTACCTTAGGACATACTATACTAGTCCTCATTTCTCCTCTGGGAGAATTAACTAACATAGCACATTCTAAGTGGGATACGGGTAGATGATGTTTGGCAACATATTTGGATGATATGAAGGAATGTGATGCTCCAGAATCAAATAAAATGGTGGCTGGGTTGGAGTTGGCAAGGAACATACCAATTGCGACGTCCTCAGCCTGTTGTGCTTCCTCAGCAGTGACATGGTTAACGTGGCCACGAGCATAGTTCTGCGGTCCACGGTTCCCTTGGTTGTCCCCTCCGTTTGGTCGCTGGTTCTGCTTGGGCACGTTACCTTGCTGTCCAAGGCCTCTCTTCGGGCACTGGTTAGCAAAGTGGCCTACTTCCCCGCATCCAAAGCATGCCCTGTTGCCTACGGCAACAGGTACGTTGGGGCGGGGGTTTTGAACAGGAGCGCCATTGTTAGGCCAGGGCGCAGGAGGCATGGGCACACGAGGTGCCGGTGCAACGAGCCGTAGCTGTGGTGGCTGACCAGGGCGGTACGTAGGAGTGGTTGATCCATACTGCGGTGCAGGGGGCATGTACCTAGGTCATACGTTGCTCCCTTGGGCTGGTATTGCATCTTCCTTTTGCACTCGCGCTCGATCTCTCGGATCTTGTTTTCCACCACAATAGCCTTATCAACTAGCTTCTGGAAGCTTACGTAGTCATTGTTGAGGAGCTGAACTTGGATCTCATTGTTCAACCCTCTCATGAACAGGTACTGCTTCCTCTGATCTGAGTTGACATCTTCGGGGGCATACCGGGACAGTTGTATGAATTTGTTGAGATATTCATTCACACTTTTCTGTCCTTGGCGGAGACCTTCAAACTCCTGCCTCTTGAGCATCATTACACCAACAGGGATGTAGTGAGAGCAGAAGTTTTCCTTGAACTCGGTCCAAGTGATTGTCTCCGGGTTGGCATGGGCGTTGCTCAAGGCATCCCACCAGTCAGCAGCTGCTCCCATCAGTTGGTGCGACGCAAAGAGAACCTTCTCTCGGTCGTTGCACTGAACAATGGCAAGCTTCTTCTCCATGGATTTCAACCAATCATCGGCCTCCATTGGATCGCTTGCTTGAGCAAAGGTGGGTGGTCGAGTCCTCATGAACTCTCCCAACCTGTTATGAGCCGGCGGTGGTGGTGGCGGTGGTGCCGGAACGGAGTTTTGGTTGGCCTGCAACTGACCCAAAGTTTGGATCATGGTTTGCATAAGCTGGTTTTGCATGGCCATCAACCTTTCTAGGTTGTTTTCGCCAGCTCCGGGGTTAGCAGGAACTTCCTCGTGGTCATCTTCCTGGATGTTCCTTCGGCTGGCGTTTCCTCTCACCATCTGTGAGAGAGAACGGAATATAATAGAAGGTTAGAAAGTTAGGTAGGTCCTTTCAACTATATGCATCAAGGTGAGTTGGACTATATATATTAGCCCTTATGAGGATGTGAGCAAGTGCCGAAACATCTCACATCTCCTTCTTCTTACGTGTGGATATGGACACCGTTTTTGAGACGTCCCACAACTCACACTAAGCACATATTCAAATAATCATCACAAGGGCCCACTCAACTCCTATTCAAGGATGGTTTCCTATGTCAAGGTGGTTTTAAGGGCCAATCTAGGCTATTCACCCTAGGGCGCTTGTAACTCCTTCCTGGGGTTTAACCCGTAGTTCTATTATCTATCTAAGGCTTTCTATCTAGGCGTGTAACCTGCTGTCAACCCGTGGCTCTGATACCAATCTGTGACGCCCTCAATTCTGTGGGAAAAACCACGGAACCGAGAACTAATGCATATGTGTGCCCAGGATGTTCATCACACATACACATACGTTCCACAAACTGAATTCAGATTATATATTACCACGAATAACAGGGTTTATTACAATATCTCATGAGTATTGAACTCATTCTTACAACGGAAGTCTTATTTCTATGCAGCGGAAGTCCTTATTTAAATGCGGAAGCAAAACTAAGCAGAAGTGGCTCCATCTCTACTCCCTCCAAAGGCAAGGTTGAGAACAGATCACACGCCATAATGCTCCACTTGGTCTTCATAGTAGCCTTCTCTTGCTGTTGATGATGAAATAATAATGGAAGTTTGAGTACAATGATGTACTCAGCAAGTGCGGGAAAACACATGATATGCAGCTCATAAACAAGGTAGGCATAAAAAGGTTTATTTGCAGAAAAGCAGTTCTGTAAAACCATGATAAAATAACAACTCAAGTTTAAATGTAATCCCAACATGTATTAAATTACCAACATACCTCCATCACTTCCCGTGTTCCATCCGAACATTAACCAATCTTTTATTCATACTCAAGAATACCTCCTCGTATTAGCTACCATCTCACCTCGTAAAACAACCTCGTCTCGCACCGAGACCAATCTCATGTCATGACCCATCAGTCATGCAACCATCTCACCTCCCGGACTCAACAGTCCCAAACCAAACCATAACCAATAACCATAACCAAGAACCTTCCCAATAACCATTCCAATAACCATCCCAGTAACCATCCCATCTAATCATGGCAGTTTAGCCAGTTGCTCGTGACCGTAAGCTCGGCTATCATAATAGTTTTTAGTAACTCTGCAGAGTTTGCACCTCTTTACCCACAAGTTTGTGATTTCGTCACCCGTCGGCGACTGCAGAACCTCCATTTTACCAGTACACAACCGTCGGTGTATGGTCAAGAGATCACAAAATAGCCTTTACAAAGGGGTTACTAGATGTATGGACTCACTAAGGTTTCACCGGCAGGCTAGAATCTCCAATTCTCCCACCCACGGGCCCCCCTCTTGTGCCATGCAGTTCCCAGGGCAGCCCTCACTCGACTCCCATTCCCTGCGCCTTCCACAGTCCATAACACCCTAGCAACTTACCTAATTACTCAGCTAAGCCAGACCCATACTTGGCCTTGTGGTGGCACTGTTATCCTGGCATGTGCATGCATGAACCGGTCCTTAGATCTATGGCAAGTAAAACCATCATCTCATGCTACCTCATTCACAAACCCAGGCTTGCCTAGATCTCCCTCCGATCCATGTTCATTAACCTCATCAGTTACTTATTATCAGTACAAGTGCAGTTAGCTAGACACATCTATCTCGCTTCCCGATCCCAGAGACTCAGCGAAGCATAAAGCAAAAACCATACCCGACTCATAAACTTCCCTGTCGACAAGGGTGGTTTAACCAAAACTAGTAAACTCCTATAAAGGGTTTCCCATCATGTTTGACTCAGCACACACACTTTTTCACAAAACAAAATAGTTTTACCCAAAACATAGGATCAACATGGTCAAGGAGCACTTGCCTTGTTCTTGTGGTTCCGGTTGTTCTTGATTCTCGAAACCTTGATGCTGCAGCTCGTCGTAGACAACTTCCTGAGTTTGTCCTGCTATGTAGGATTCACGTGCATACAAAATTCACAGCAATCAATATCATGCACAAACCCTAAACTAGATGCGATGATGCACATGCATGCTATCCTATGATTAGTTTTATTAGATTGATCTGTACGTGTTCTTGCATGGCTTGCATGGTCAGAGGTGTTCGGATCAAAGGTAAACGTGGCGATGGTCTTGTCTTTTAGATCAAACTGATCATCGAGTGATCTGCCCACGAGTAGGCTTCTGTTCGAAAGGAATCGAAGAACAGATGCAAAGAGATGTACACAATGATGTCGTAAGGTGGTATTGAAGTCCTACCTCACGCTCTTCTTGTCTTTGGGGTCCTCCTCAGACCGCTTGGTTCTCCTCCGATGATCTCCCTTGTTGTGCTTCGGCGATGTTTCGCTCAGCGAGTTAGGGCTAGGGCTCCAAGTCGTCGGCTCAGGATTTGAAAGAGAAGTTTGTGGTTTCGGCCAGAGGTTTTGGGTTCTATTTATAATCGGGAAGAGAAGAGTCCTAATCTGATCGGATCCCGAATAAGAGTCTTACTCAGATCTTTGTTAGATCCTAACGTCTCATCTTTGGTAATCATCGTGGATTTTAGATCGGTTTCTGTTGCGTACCGGTGTCCTTACGCGTAACAGCCGCTCCAGAACTCGTTACCTCCGTGATGATGAGCTCCGGAAGCTCCACGTGTCCTTCGGGCCTGGTATCTCCTCGTCCGTAGGGACGAGCTCCGATTGTGCCGTGTGTCAATCGATCGAGACCTCCCTCTTCTTCGGAGGTGAGCTCCGCGTACGCCACGTGTGGGTGCCGGTCTTTCCGCTCTCCTTTCCTCAGGGACATGCCCCGAGGCCGACACATGTTTAGCTGCGAAGGTCCTTCCGGAGATAAGCTCCTCCGAGATTGACACGTATCCCGCGCGACTGGTCCTCTGATTTCCGCGAGGACTAGCTCCGAGGATGACACATGTCCTGCGGAAATGCTTTTGCTTCTTCCGCAGAGGCTAGCTCCGTGGGCAACACGTGTCCCATAGGATCGGACCTCTCCCCTTTGCGGAGATGAGCCCCGAGCCTGCCATGTAGCCAGCTTGGCGGCGGCCTCTCCCCACTTCGCAGGGATGAGCTCCGATCACGCCACGTGGCCTGCTGGCCGCGGAAGTTGCCTTCGGCGCTCTCTGAGGGCTTTATTGGCTATTCTTTTGATAATTCTCTCTGTTCCTATTTTTCATTAAAATGTTTCCTTTTCATTGGACACGAACATATGCTGACACCCGAGGTGAGGGTGTCACATCGACGTATGCTCGAAGCCGCCGGCAATACAGACAAGCTAATCATACACTATAGCTCCACCAGGACCATCCGGGAGAAGCGGGAAGAATGAAGTTCAGAAATGAGGATTATCCATGAAAATCAGCTGCTCAAGATCCACCGCTCTCCAGCTTGTCGAGCAACACAGGTCGATGCAGAGAAGGATGTCACCTGGGAGGCCATCACCTGCCAGAGTCACATCTATCGTCGCCACCTGGACAGGACTGAGTACATGTATGTCCTCCAGCGTGAGAGTGGTACAACGGAGTATAAGTACCCGCCAGTGCAGCAAGGGACTTCCCATGAGCACATGGACTTGTGCTTGGAGGATGCTGCTATGCTCAACACTCGACTGCAGGAGTGTCAGCAAGAACTTCAGGATGTTCGGGACACCCTGAAGGAAACGGAGGCGTTGCTGCGAGCCTGCTTAAGGGCGAGAGAAAGAGGAGATGGGAATGAACTGTGTGTCACCGTAAATGATACATGGACTCCTGACTCCCCAGATCGCCGGGCGATCAGGCGTCGTCGCACTTCTCCACCAGCAGCCTCCCCACCCAAAGCAGAGTCAGAAGGTAGCCGCAATAATGAGGAAGATCCCGAGGAGCCAGCTCAGGAATCCGAGTAGTGTAGAGTCTTTCCCTCAGTTAGCAAGATGTCGAATAGTCGAGTCGTTACCTTAGTAAATGGTGTGTTAATGCTTGGTGTGTGTGTGTGTGACGTGAGTTGTGGAAGCCATGAGCAATTGTCCACAACCTCGTCTTCAGAATATTTTGCTTTGGTGTGTGAACCCACATGAAATAATAGTGCATTTATTTTTGTGAGACATGAACCCCCAGAAAGTATAACAAAGCCTCAACACTTCAAAGTAAAAACAAGTGAAAGTAGTAAGATGATACGTAATGCTTTAAATTAACATTGGTTGATCATGCCAGATGGCCGGAAGAGGAAAAGGACGTGCTGCCAACCCCGCCAACAACAACGATGAGGCCTCCAACCCTCATCTTTCTGGAGGCCAGGACAGGGGTGGTCGCCGTGATCCTCTCCACCAAATGCTGGAGAATCAAAATCAGCTCATCCAGAACTTGACTCAAGTGGTGTCCAACTTGCATCAAGTTCCACCTCCACAAGCTGCACCACGCCAACCAAGGTTGAGTGAGTTTCTAGGAACTCAACCTCTAAAGTTTGCAAGTGCTGCTGAACCTCTGGAGGCAGATGATTGGCTTAAGACCATTGAGAGCAAGATGAGGATCATACAGTGCCATGGGTACGAGAGGGTGCTGTTTGCCTCTCATCAATTGCATGGACCTGCTGCTGATTGGTGGACCGCCTACGTGGCCGCCCATCATGACCCTGAGAACATCACTTGGGAAGAGTTCAAGCGTAGTTTCCGCAACCATTACATCCCAAGAGGTGAACTCAAAAACAAGAGGAAGGAGTTCTTGGGACTGCAGCAGGGAAACATGACGGTGAGGGAATACCTCACTAAATTTACTCAACTATCTCGTTATGCCCCACGAGACAGAGACTGATGAGCAGAAACAAGATTGTTTCGTGGAAGGACTTACCGCAGAAATTTAGTGTGCAATGTCCTCAAATGAGTACGAAAGCTTCCAAAAGATGGTGGACAGAGCGTTTGTGGTAGAAAGGAAGCTGGAGGCCTTGGAAAATGAGAATAAGAGGAAGGCCGGGTGGTCACATCAAGCCTCAGGGAGCAACACCCGCCCATGTCTGATGCAGCAACCTGCAGGGCAGACGAACTGTGCTGCGGTACCCTACTCAGCACCAAGAGGGTACAACCCGAACTACAGGCCTCCGGCAGCACCAGCACAGCCGCAACGTCAGTTTGTACAGCAGCCTCGCCCCGCATATCCACCTCGACCAGCAGTGCAAGGACCTCCAAACCAACCCCAAGACAACAAAGGTCAGGCACCTAAGGTTGGGGTGCAATGTTTTAGCTGTGGTGAAGTGGGGCACTACGCCCATAAGTGCCCAAAGAAGAAGCCCACGCAGCCACAACAACAGAATGTAACGAGAGGACGGGTGAACCACGTCACTATGGAGGAAGCACAAGAGGCACCCGACGTGGTAGTTGGTAAGTTTCCTGCCAATTTACACATTGCAACCCTGCTGTTTGATTCTGGTGCTACCCACTCGTTCATTGCTCAAGGGTTTGTTAAGAAGCATGACCTAGCAACAACACAAATGAACCATATGCTAGCCGTAAACTCTCCAGGTGGAGAAATAAGGACAAGACAAGTGTGCCCCAAAGTGAACCTAGACATTAATGGGGTGGTATTTACGGCTAACCTCATAGTGATAGATTCACAAGGGATAGATATTATTTTGGGTATGGATTGGTTGACCAAACATAAAGGAATCATCCATTGTTCGACCAGAACGGTGGAACTAACTCACCCTAGTGGCACAAGAGTAAAGTTCATAACAATACACGAGCCTAGGAGGGACATTAAATTAAATCAAGTTGAGGTGAAAGTTGAGGAGATCGGGACCATCAGGGAATATCCAGATGTTTTTCCGGAGGAGTTGCCAGGTATGCCTCCCGATCGTGAAGGGGAATTCGCAATTGAGCTAGTGCCTGGAACAGCCCCGATATACAAGAGACCTTATCGGATGGACTCCAAGCAGCTGGGAGAACTCAAGGACCATTTGAGAGAATTGACGGAGAAGGGGTATATTCGTCCTAGTTCCTCACCATGGGGAGCTTCGGTGATATTTGTGCCCAAGAAGGACGAAACCCAAAGGTTATGCGTGGATTACCGTGCCTTGAATGAGGTAACCATCAAGAACAAGTACCCATTACCCCGCATTGAAGACTTGTTTGATCAGTTAAGGGGAGCTTGTGTGTTCTCGAAAATTGATCTCAGGTCGGGATACCACCAACTCAAGATAAGGCAATCTGATATTCCCAAGACAGCTCTCGTATCTCGGTACGGACTGTATGAATACAATGTCATGCCCTTCGGGCTAACTAATGCCCCGGCGTACTTCATGTATCTCATGAACAAGGTATTCATGGAATATCTGGACAAATTTGTGGTGGTTTTCATAGATGACATTCTCGTCTTCTCCAAAGATGAAGAAGAACATGAGAAACATCTAAGGTTGGTGTTGCAGAGGCTGAGAGAACACCAACTATATGCCAAGTTGAGCAAGTGTGAGTTTTGGCTGAAGAGAGTTCCCTTCTTAGGACATATAATCTCGGAGGGAGGAATCTCCGTGGATCCTGCCAAAATCGAGGATATACAGATGTGGAAGACCCCTGAAAATGTTGGGGAAGTTCGAAGCTTCTTGGGATTGGCTAGATACTATCGTCGGTTTATTGAGGGATTTTCTAAAATCTCGAGACCCCTCACCAAACTGTTGGAGAAGGGAATCACATTCACATGGACGCCTGTAACACCCCAAATTTTGATTCAAAACCCTAAACCATGTTCAGAGGGGAATTTAAAAATTTTTGGACGTGTTGCATATTTTGCAAAAATTCAAATTCAAACTGGAATTCAAATTAGACTTAAAACAGAAAAGAAATGGAAAAAGAAAAAGAGAAACAGGAAAAAAACCGGCCAGTGGGCCGAAACCCGCCAGCCGGCCCAGTTTCCCCCGCGCCAGCCCGCCCCCGCGCGCCCGCGCTGTCTCTCACAGACGGGTGGGACCCACCTGTCATCCCTAACCCCGCGACCCCGGACTCTCCCGCGCGCGCGCGATCGTAACCGACCGGATTTCCGCGTCCCGCAGCCGAATTCTGGTCCCAAACAACTCAAACTCGATCGCAACACACCCACCGCCCTCCCCCGGCTATAAAAACCCCAGCCCCGATCAGTTTTTCCCACGCGATCGCCGATTTTTATTCCGGTGAGCACCGAGACTTCGCCGGTGAATTCTGGCCGATCTAAGCTCGGAAACTCTGATCTAACTCGCTGGTCTTGATCCACCGCCTCCGGGGAACTTTGCAGGTGCAGAAAACTCGGAGAATTACGGTGTAAACACAGCGCCGACGAGCTTCGCCGTGGTTTTGCCTCGGACCTCGCCGCCGATCACTTTCCAGGACCCCCGAGCTCGAGAAAACCCCCGAGGTGAGATCCCTGACCTCCCCTCTACCGATCTAGGCCATAAGATCACAGTTTTAGGCAGAATTCTCGAGGATCCGAAACTTTCCGGCGAGATCGCCGCTTCCCGCCGCCGTGCGCCGCCGGCAGCGCCGCCCGCGCTCGATCGAAGCGACGTGGCCGCTTGTGCGCCGTTTATTTTAAATCGCACGGTAGACTTTAAAATCCCGCGTACCGGTTCGATGTTATAATCTCAGCCGTCGGTTTAAAATCGGACGGTCCACGTCAGCCCCGCGTTATAAAGACTGGAATTCTTACGTGCTACCCCCTGGGGTTCTCTGGAATTGAGAGCTAGCCCCGGAAACTTCAGATCTAGCCCCTGGAACTCCAGAAAATCATGTAAATTCATTTAAAAATCAGTTTTAGCCCCTGGACTAAGTAAAAATTAGGAAAAACACCTCTGATAAGTGTAGCTAGACCCCTGGAAATTATAAAAATAATATTATAGACCCTGTAATGGGGTGAATTCATTATTTTAGCCCTGTTTAGTATTTAATTTAGGAAATTGAATATGTAACTAGTGTTTAAAAATTAAAAAGTGGGACAAACATAATTGTCAAAATTAATTAAAAACTTTCTCAGTACTTAGAAAACTTTGGAGTGAGATAAAAATATATTTTTGGGCTGATATGAATCTGTTTCATTTACTAATCACATTATTTAGTATAGGGACACATTTTTAAGTAAAGAATAGTTATAGAAAAATAGGGAAAATAATTATGAAATAGTTTACATCAGAGGCCAAGGTTAAAATATGTTATTAAATTATTTAGGACCAGAACCTATACTGTTTAGATGATGTGTGTTACTAATTTCATAATAAAATACACAATTATACATAGGAATATAAATCTGAAAATATAGCAACTAGTAAATGATAAATGGAGTTTTTAAAAATTCAAAGAGTTCAGTTTAGGGTTGATAGAAATTATGAAGGCACATATGGAGAAGAAAAATACTTTTCTTACATACTTGGTAGTTTAATATAAGGAATTGATTTAAAACTGAAACACCCACATATATACATATATATACATATATATATATATATATATATATATATATATATATATATATATATATATATATATATATATATATATATAGTATGTAAGTATAAATATGAACACCAAAGTAGGAATCATACACATATAAATAAAAGTGTGTGCAAGCCACAGATCAACACACAAAGTAACCACAACACATATAATGGTGAATGAATTTCATAAATATGAAATGTGTGGTTTGTATGAAGTAGAAGTGTGAACTATGTCTTATGATTGTTGTTTTTCTTTTGCTATGTGTGATGGTATGAAGTAGAACCTGTTCAAGAGCAAGTTATTCCTTTCCAAGATCAGGACTACCCATTTCAAGAGCAGCAAGAAGGAGGCAAGTGTCCTTGACCACTTTGATCCTATGCTAGGATGTGTAGATAGAATTATTTGCATTGTCAAATGAAATATGAAACCCATGCTAGGAAGTTTCCCTAGAATTGCATTACCTTGTTTCCTTGTAGCTTGGGTTGGGATTTATTTTGTCATGTCATTTATTTCCATGCATATGCTTAGCCATGCTTAGAATGGGATGTTTGGGACATGAAATCATCAGTTTATATTACCATACTCTTGAATGAGACATTGTGAGTTATGTAGAGGTAGGGATCAAGGCAAGTTGGATGTTTTAGTTGTGTGCTGGGTGCACGAGACTTGGGTTTGTGTTTAGTACTTGCCTGGATCCTAAGGACCGGTTCATGGAGCATGTAACCCGGCTTTACAGTGCCAACCACATGCTGAGATGGGGCAGCTTGGCCAATTAATTAGGTGTATCCCCGGCGTAGTATGGGTGTGTTGGATGGTGCGGGGAGTAGGTGTCAGCTGGACTACCATATGGGGGCCACTGCAGCGGGGTTGGAGCCTCTTGTATGCTGTTAGGGGTGAAACCTCAGTGGGCCCACGCTCGTCGGGAATCCCTTTGTAAAGGCTTCATAGTGATCTCCTGGCTGCACACCTGGGAAGTGTGAAGTTGGATCGTAGCCACTGGCATAATGGAGGTTCTTTTAGTCCACCCGGCAACGGGGGATGAAATCACTACATGTGGGTACAGTGGTACAAACTCTGCAGAGTTAAAACTGTCTTGACAGCCGTGCTCACGGTCAAGAGCGGCCTGGACTTATTCATGATTAGAGGATGGATGGTTTTGGAAGTTAAGCGGGGAGCTTAACATTTGGAAATGATGATTATGGTTATTGGATTATGATGATGGGATGGGAGATTGGGACCATTTCACCTATGTAGGAATGTAGGTGCTTAATAAGCTAAGGTGATAGGTATTAATTGCGTAGTGCTTTAACCATGAGTTCAACTTCTCCTTGTTCTAGCCATGCATGATAAAATTTTCCCACACTTGCTGAGTACCATTGGTACTCAACCTTGCATATTTGTTGGTTTATATTGCTGCTCAGGTCAAGAGAATGAGGTGGTGTATAATGACCAAGATTTTGGACCTGAGGAAGGTTTTTAGGTTCATGAAGACCCCCGGGCAACGCCTGTGATGGAGCCCTAAAGAATAATATTCCGCTGCTAGTTTATTTACTTGTGATGAAGCATTAGTGTCCATTGAGACATTTGCGATGTAAGACTTATTTATATTCGACACCTGGCTTGTAATAAACGATGCTTCACTGTTTGTCATCACATGTATGAGAAAATGATCCTGGCATACATGTGATATTCACTTGGTTGTTTCTTCGGAAAAACCGGTTGTGACAGAGGTGGTATCAGAGCCAAGGTTGCCCGTAGGAACGTGGAACTAGGTAGAAATGGACGTATTTAAGGGCCCTATTTTCTTAAAAACTATTTTCCAAGGTGTGGGTTGAAGAGTGTTAGTTAAGGAGTCATTTTCTTCATCTTACCCCAAATTTTCCTTCAAAATGGGATTTTTGTTTAAAAAGTTTAACTAACCTAATTTTTAAATTCTTTTTGTTTTAGATGGTTCGCATGATTCGCACTGCTCGCAAGTCCACAGGAGGGAGAGTTCCCGTAGTTGCCCTTGCCGAAAGAGAGGAGAGTCGCCCAGTGACGTACCTTTCCTACGGATTGGCAGTAGGAGACTTGTTGCGCCGACTTCGGCGTATGCTCGAAGCCGCCGGCAATACGGGCAAGCTAATCATCCACTATAACTCCACCAGGACCATCCGTGAGAAGAGGGAAGAATGGAGTTCAGAAATGAGGATAATACACGAAAATCAGCTGCTGGAGATCCACCACTCTCCAGCTAGTAGAGCAACACAGGTCGATGCGGAGAAAGATGTCACCTGGGAGGCCATCACCTGCCAGAGTCACATCTATCGTCGCCACTTGGACAAAACTGAATACATGTATGTCCTCCAACGTGAGAGTGGTACCACGGAGTACAAGTACCCACCGGTGCAGCAAGGGACTTCCCATGAGCACATGGACTTGTGCTTGGAGGATGCTGCTATGCTCAGCACTCGACTGCAGGAGTGTCAACAAGAGCTTCAGGATGTCCGAGACACCCTGAAGGAAACGGAGGCGTTGCTGCGAGCTTGCTTAAAGGCGAGAGAAAGAGGAGATGGGAATGAACTGTGTGTCACTGTGAATGATACATGGACTCCTGACTCCCCGGATCGCCGAGCAATCAGGCGTCGTCGCACTTCTCCGCCAGCAGCCTCCCCACCCAAAGCAGAGTCAGAAGGTAGCCGAAATGAGGAGGAAGATCCCGAGGAGCCAGCTCAAGAGGACGAGTAGTGTAGAGTCTTTCCCCTAGCTAGCAAGAGGTCGAGTAGTCGAGTCGTTACGTAGTTAATGGTGTGATAATGCTTGGTGTGTGACGTGAGTTGTGGAAGCCATGAGCAATTGTCCACAGTCTCGTCTTCAGATTGTTTTGCTTTGGTGTGTGTGAACCCACAGGAAATAATAGTGCATTTATTTGGTGTGAGATATAAACCCTCGTAAAATTTTAACAAAGCCTCAACACCTTAAAGTACCAACAAATGAAAGTAGTAAGATGATACTAAATGGTATCAACTTAACATTTGTTGATTCTGCCAGATGGCCGGAAGAGGAAAAGGACGTGCCGCCAACCCCGCCAACAACAATGATGAGGCATGCAACTCTCATCTTTCGGGAGGCCAGGACAGGGGTGGTCGCCGTGAAGAAGTTGATCCTCTCCACCAAATGCTGGAGAATCAAAATCAGCTTATCCAGAACTTGACTCAAGTGGTGGCCAACTTGCATCAAGTTCCACCTCCACAAGCTGCACCACGCCAACCAAGGTTGAGTGAGTTTCTAGGAACTCAACCTCCAAAGTTTGCAAGTGCTGCTGAACCTCTGGAGGCAGATGATTGGCTGAAGACTATTGAAAGTAAGATGAGGATCATACAGTGCCAAGGGTATGAGAGGGTGCTGTTTGCCTCTCATCAATTGCATGGACCTGCTGCTGATTGGTGGACCGCCTACGTGGCCGCCCATCATGACCCTGAGAACATCACTTGGGAAGAGTTCAAGCGTAGCTTCCGCAACCATTACATCCCAAGAGGTGAACTCAAAAACAAGAGGAAGGAATTTTTGGGACTGCAGCAGGGAAACATTACTGTGAGGGAATACCTCACTAAATTTACTCAACTATCCCGTTATGCTCCACGGGACATAGAGACTGATGAGCAGAAACAAGATTGTTTCGTGGAAGGACTTACCGCTGAAATGCAGTGTGCAATGTCCTCAAATGAGTATGAAAGCTTTCAAAAGATGGTGGACAGAGCATTTGTGGTGGAAAGGAAGCTAAAGGCCCTGGAAAATGAGAATAAGAGGAAGGCTGGGTGGTCACATCAAGCCTCAGGGAGCAACACCCGCCCACGTATGATGCAGCAACCTACGGGGCAGACGAGCCGTGCTGCGGTACCCTATTCAGCACCAAGAGGGTACAACCCAAACTACAGGCCTCCCGCAGCACCAGCACAGACTCAACGTCAGTTTGTGCAACAGCCTCGCCCCGCATATCCACCTCGACCAGCAGTGCAAGGACCCCCAAACCAACCCCAAGACAACAAGGGCCAGGCATCTAAGATTGGGGTGCAATGTTTCAGCTGTGGAGAAGTGGGGCACTACGCCCATAAGTGTCCAAAGAAGAAGCCCACGCAGCCACAGCAGCAGAATGTATTGAGAGGACGGGTGAACCACGTCACTATGGAGGAAGCACAAGAGGCACCCGACGTGGTAGTTGGTAAGTTTCCTGCCAATTTACACCTTGCAACTCTGCTGTTTGATTCTGGTGCTACCCACTCGTTCATTGCTCAAGGGTTTGTTAAGAAACATGACCTAGCAACCACACAAATGAACCATATGCTAGCGGTAAACTCTCCAGGTGGAGAAATAAGGACAAGACAAGTGTGTCCCAAAGTGAACCTAGACATTAATGGGGTAGTATTTACGGCTAACCTCATAGTGATAGATTCACAAGGGATAGATATTATTTTGGGTATGGATTGGTTGACCAAACATAAAGGAATCATCCATTGTTCGACCAGAACGGTGGAATTAACTCACCCCAGTGGCAACAGAGTAAAGTTCATAACAATACACGAGCCTAGGAGGGACATTAAATTAAATCAAGTGGAGGTGAAAGTTGAGGAAATCAGGACTATCAGGGAATATCCAGATGTTTTTCCGGAGGAATTGCCAGGTATGCCTCCCGACCGTGATGTGGAATTCGCGATTGAGCTAGTACCGGGAACAGCCCCGATATACAAGAGACCTTATCGAATGGACTCCAAGCAGCTAGAAGAGCTCAAGGATCATTTGAGAGAATTGACGGAGAAGGGGTATATTCGCCCTAGTTCCTCACCATGGGGAGCTCCGGTGATATTTGTGCCTAAGAAAGACGGAACCCAAAGGTTATGCGTGGATTACCGTGCCTTGAATGAGGTAACCATCAAGAACAAATACCCATTGCCCCGCATTGAAGACTTGTTTGATCAGTTGAGGGGAGCTTGTGTGTTCTCAAAAATTGATCTCAGGTCGGGGTACCACCAACTCAAGATAAGGCAATCTGATATTCCCAAGACAGCTTTCGTATCTCGGTACGGACTGTATGAATACACTGTCATGCCTTTTGGGCTAACCAATGCCCCGGCATATTTCATGTACCTCATGAACAAGGTATTCATGGAATATCTGGACAAATTTGTGGTGGTTTTCATAGATGATATTCTCGTCTTCTCAAAAAATGAAGAAGAACATGAGAAACATCTAAGGTTGGTGTTACAGAGGCTGAGAGAACACCAACTATATGCCAAGTTGAGCAAGTGTGAGTTTTGGCTGAAGAGAGTTCCCTTTTTAGGACATATAATCTCGGAGGGAGGAATCTCCGTAGATCCCGCCAAAATCAAAGATATCCAGAAATGGAAAACCCCTGAAAATGTCGGGGAAGTTCGAAGCTTTTTGGGATTGGCTGGATACTATCGACGGTTTATTGAGGGATTCTCCAAGATCTCGAGACCTCTCACTAAACTGTTGGAAAAGGGAATCACATTCACCTGGACGCCACAGTGCGATACGAGCTTTCAGGAGCTAAAGAAGAGATTGACAACAGCCCCAGTGTTGGTTATGCCAGATATGCAGAAGAATTTCACAGTGTACTGCGATGCCTCTGGAAACGGGTTGGGATGTGTTCTCATGCAAGAAGGACATGTCGTGGCATATGCATCCCGGCAGCTTCGGAAGCACGAGAAGAACTATCCTACACATGACCTAGAACTAGCTGCGGTGGTACACGCGTTGAAAATTTGGCGGCACTATTTGATGGGGAAGAGGACAGAAATATATACGGATCATAAGAGTTTGAAGTACATATTCACACAGCCAGATCTCAACCTCAGACAAAGGAGATGGTTAGAGCTAATCAATGACTTTGATGTGGGCATCAACTATCATCCCGGGAAAGCAAACGTCGTGGCCGATGCTTTGAGTCGGAAAGTGCAGGTCAATAAGTTGAGCTTGAATGACATGCCCGCGGAATTGAAGGACGAAGTTATAAGGCTCAATCTATGTCTAGTAAATAGTGGTGAAGCCATCGCCATGGAAGTGGACTCCACACTCGAGCAAGACATACGTGAGGGCCAAAAGAATGATGAGAAGATACAAGAGATCAGACAGCTCATCAAGGAAAATAAAGCTCCTGGTTTTAGAGAGGATGAACAAGGAACGGTGTGGCACGGGAAAAGGATCTGTGTGCCAGAAGTAAAGGAGATCCGTGAATTAATTTTGAAGGAGGCTCACGATTCTGACTATTCCATTCATCCTGGGAGTACGAAGATGTACCAGGACCTCAAAAGCAGGTATTGGTGGTATGGCATGAAGCGAGATGTCGCGGAACATGTTGCCCTATGTGACACATGTCAGTTGGTGAAAGCAGAACATCAACGACCCGCGGGATTATTGCAACCACTCAAAGTGCCTGAATGGAAGTGGGAAGAAATCAGCATGGATTTTGTCGTGGGATTGCCTAGGACCCAATCCGGGTATGATTCAATATGGGTCATTATTGATCGGCTAACCAAGGTAGCTCATTTCATCCCTGTGAAAGAAAGCTACAGCGGATCCAAATTGGCAGAATTGTACATGTCAAGGATTGTATGTTACCATGGAGTGCCAAAGAAGATAGTGTCGGACCGAGGGACACATTTCACCTCGAGGTTTTGGCAGAAGTTGCATGAAACCATGGGAACCCATCTGAATTTCAGCTCTGCCTATCATCCCCAAACTGACGGGCAGACGGAGAGAACCAATCAGATCCTTGAAGATATGTTAAGGGCATGTGCACTCAAAAACAATAGGAGTTGGGACAAGAACTTACCGTATGCGGAGTTTTCCTATAACAACAGCTATCAAGCTAGTATGAAGATGTCACCGTTTGAAGCTTTGTATGGAAGGAAGTGCAGAACTCCTCTATTTTGGAACCAAACAGGAGAAAGTAAAGTGTTTGGTCCAGAAGTGCTACAAGAAGCCGAGGCGAAGGTGAGGGAGATTCGCAACAACTTGAGGATAGCACAAACACGCCAGAAGAGTTATGCTGATGTACGAAGAAGAGAGCTCGTTTTCAACGTGGGAGACTATGTTTATCTCAAGGTGTCCCCTATCAGAGGACTTCGTCGGTTCAAGGTGAAAGGGAAGTTGTCACCTCGATACATCGGACCCTTTCAAGTTTTGGAAAGGAAAGGCGAAGTGGCGTACCAACTAGAGTTACCGGTTCATCTATCGGACGTGCACGATGTATTCCATGTGTCACAACTCAAGAAATATCTGAGGACGCCTGAAGAGGTGTTACCCGTGAATGAAGTGGATGTAGCTGAGGATTTGTCTTATGCCGAGCAACCATACAAGATTTTGGAGACAATAGAACGCCTCACCAGAAATAAGAGAATCCGGATGTGCAAGGTGCAGTGGAAGCATCACTCAGAAGAGGAAGCCACCTGGGAACGGGAAGATGAGCTTAAGGCACAATTTCCGGAATTGTTTTCTTAGAAACACCAATCTCGAGGACGAGATTTCTTTTAAGGGGGGTAGAGCTGTAACACCCCAAATTTTGATTCAAAACCCTAAACCATGTTCAGAGGGGAATTTAAAAATTTTTGGACGTGTTGCATGTTTTGCAAAAATTCAAATTCAAACTGGAATTCAAATTAGACTTAAAACAGAAAAGAAATGGAAAAAGAAAAAGAGAAACAGGAAAAAAACCGGCCAGTGGGCCGAAACCCGCCAGCCGGCCCAGTTTCCCCCGTGCCAGCCCGCCCCCGCGCGCCCGCGCTGTCTCTCACAGACGGGTGGGACCCACCTGTCATCCCTAACCCCGCGACCCCGGACTTTCCCGCGCGCGCGCGATCGTAACCGACCGGATTTCCGCGTCCCGCAGCCGAATTCTGGTCCCAAACAACTCAAACTCGATCGCAACAGACCCACCGCCCTCCCCAGGCTATAAAAACCCCAGCCCCGATCAGTTTTTCCCACGCGATCGCCGATTTTTATTCCGGTGAGCACCGAGACTTCGCCGGTGAATTCTGGCCGATCTAAGCTCGGAAACTCTGATCTAACTCGCTGGTCTTGATCCACCGCCTCCGGGGAACTTTGCAGGTGCAGAAAACTTGGAGAATTACGGTGTAAACACAGCGCCGACGAGCTTCGCCGTGGTTTTGCCTCGGACCTCGCCGCCGATCACTTTCCAGGACCCCCGAGCTCGAGAAAACCCCCGAGGTGAGATCCCTGACCTCCCCTCTACCGATCTAGGCCATAAGATCACAGTTTTAGGCAGAATTCTCGAGGATCCGAAACTTTCCGGCGAGATCGCCGCTTCCCGCCGCCGTGCGCCGCCGGCAGCGCCACCCGCGCTCGATCGAAGCGACGTGGCCGCTTGTGCGCCGTTTATTTTAAATCGCACGGTAGACTTTAAAACCCCGCGTACCGGTTCGATGTTATAATCTCAGCCGTCGGTTTAAAATCGGACGGTCCACGTCAGCCCCGCGTTATAAAGACTGGAATTCTTACGTGCTACCCCCTGGGGTTCTCTGGAATTGAGAGCTAGCCCCGGAAACTTCAGATCTAGCCCCTGGAACTCCAGAAAATCATGTAAATTCATTTAAAAATCAGTTTTAGCCCCTGGACTTAGTAAAAATTAGGAAAAACACCTCTGATAAGTGTAGCTAGACCCCTGGAAATTATGAAAATAATATTATAGACCCTGTAATGGGGTGAATTCATTATTTTAGCCCTGTTTAGTATTTAATTTAGGAAATTGAATATGTAACTAGTGTTTAAAAATTAAAAAGTGGGACAAACATAATTGTCAAAATTAATTAAAAACTTTCTCAGTACTTAGAAAACTTTGGAGTGAGATAAAAATATATTTTTGGGCTGATATGAATCTGTTTCATTTATTAATCACATTATTTAGTATAGGGACACATTTTTAAGTAAAGAATAGTTATAGAAAAATAGGGAAAATAATTATGAAATAGTTTACATCAGAGGCCAAGGTTAAAATATGTTATTAAATTATTTAGGACCAGAACCTATACTGTTTAGATGATGTGTGTTACTAATTTCATAATAAAATACACAATTATACATAGGAATATAAATCTGAAAATATAGCAACTAGTAAATGATAAATGGAGTTTTTAAAAATTCAAAGAGTTCAGTTTAGGGTTGATAGAAATTATGAAGGCACATATGGAGAAGAAAAATACTTTTCTTACATACTTGGTAGTTTAATATAAGGAATTGATTTAAAACTGAAACACCCACATATATACATATATATATATAGTATGTAAGTATAAATATGAACACCAAAGTAGGAATCATACACATATAAATAAAAGTGTGTGCAAGCCACAGATCAACACACAAAGTAACCACAAACATATAATGGTGAATGAATTTCATAAATATGAAATGTGTGGTTTGTATGAAGTAGAAGTGTGAACTATGTCTTATGATTGTTGTTTTTCTTTTGCTATGTGTGATGGTATGAAGTAGAACCTGTTCAAGAGCAAGTTATTCCTTTCCAAGATCAGGACTACCCATTTCAAGAGCAGCAAGAAGGAGGCAAGTGTCCTTGACCACTTTGATCCTATGCTAGGATGTGTAGATAGAATTATTTGCATTGTCAAATGAAATATGAAACCCATGCTAGGAAGTTTCCCTAGAATTGCATTACCTTGTTTCCTTGTAGCTTGGGTTGGGATTTATTTTGTCATGTCATTTATTTCCATGCATATGCTTAGCCATGCTTAGAATGGGATGTTTGGGACATGAAATCATCAGTTTATATTACCATACTCTTGAATGAGACATTGTGAGTTATGTAGAGGTAGGGATCAAGGCAAGTTGGATGTTTTGGTTGTGTGCTGGGTGCACGAGACTTGGGTTTGTGTTTAGTACTTGCCTGGATCCTAAGGACCGGTTCATGGAGCATGTAACCCGGCTTTACAGTGCCAACCACATGCTGAGATGGGGCAGCTTGGCCAATTAATTAGGTGTATCCCCGGCGTAGTATGGGTGTGTTGGATGGTGCGGGGAGTAGGTGTCAGCTGGACTACCATATGAACCGCAAGGCTCAAGAGGGGGCCACTGCAGCGGGGTTGGAGCCTCTTGTATGCTGTTAGGGGTGAAACCTCAGTGGGCCCACGCTCGTCGGGAATCCCTTTGTAAAGGCTTCGTAGTGATCTCCTGGCTGCACACCTGGGAAGTGTGAATGTGGATCGTAGCCACTGGCATAATGGAGGTTCTTTTAGTCCACCCGGCAACGGGGGATGAAATCACTACATGTGGGTACAGTGGTACAAACTCTGCAGAGTTAAAACTGTCTTGACAGCCGTGCTCACGGTCAAGAGCGGCCTGGACTTATTCATGATTAGAGGATGGATGGTTTTGGAAGTTAAGCGGGGAGCTTAACATTTGGAAATGATGATTATGGTTATTGGATTATGATGATGGGATGGGAGATTGGGACCATTTCACCTGTGTAGGAATGTAGGTGCTTAATAAGCTAAGGTGATAGGTATTAATTGCGTAGTGCTTTAACCATGAGTTCAACTTCTCCTTGTTCTAGCCATGCATGATAAAATTTTCCCACACTTGCTGAGTACCATTGGTACTCAACATTGCATATTTGTTGGTTTATATTGCTGCTCAGGTCAAGACAATGAGGTGGTGTATAATGACCAAGATTTTGGACCCGAGGAAGGTTTTTAGGTTCATGAAGACCCCCGGGCAACGCCTGTGATGGAGCCCTAAAGAATAATATTCCGCTGCTAGTTTATTTACTTGTGATGAAGCATTAGTGTCCATTGAGACATTTGCGATGTAAGACTTATTTATATTCGACACCTGGCTTGTAATAAACGATGCTTCACTGTTTGTCATCACATGTATGAGAAAATGATCCTGGCATACATGTGATATTCACTTGGTTGTTTCTTCGGAAAAACCGGGTGTGACAACGCCGCAGTGCGAGATGAGTTTTCAGGAGTTAAAGGAAATATTGACGACAGCCCCAGTGCTCGTTATGCCAGATATGCAGAAAAACTTTACGGTGTACTGCGATGCCTCTGGAAACGGGTTGGGATGTGTTCTCATGCAAGAAGGGCATGTCATGGCTTATGCATCCCGGCAGCTCCGGAAGCATGAGAAGAACTATCCTACACATGACCTAGAACTAGCCGCAGTGGTACACGCGTTGAAAATTTGGCGGCACTACTTGATGGGGAAGAGGACAGAGATATATACGGATCATAAGAGTTTGAAGTACATTTTCACACAGCCAGATCTCAACCTCAGACAAAGGAGATGGTTAGAGCTAATCAATGACTTTGATGTGGGCATCAACTATCATCTTGGGAAAGCAAACGTCGTGGCAGATGCTTTAAGTCGGAAGGTGCAGGTCAATAAGTTGAGCTTGAAGGACATGCCTGCAGAGTTGGAGGACGAGATTATAAGACTCAATCTATGCCTGGTAAATAGTGGTGAAGCCATCGCCATGGAAGTGGACTCCACACTAGAGCGAGACATACGCGAGGGTCAAAAGAATGATGAGAAGATACAAGAGATCAGACAACTCATCAAGGAAAATAAAGCTCCTGGTTTTAGAGAGGATGAACAAGGAACGGTGTGGCACGGGAAAAGAATCTGTGTGCCAGAAGTAAAGGAGATCCGTGAATTGATTTTGAAGGAGGCTCACGATTCTGACTATTCCATTCATCCTGGGAGTACGAAGATGTACCAGGACCTCAAGAGCAGGTATTGGTGGTATGGCATGAAGCGAGATGTCGCGGAACATGTTGCCCTATGTGACACATGTCAGTTGGTGAAAGCAGAACATCAATGACCCGCGGGATTATTGCAACCACTCAAAGTGCCTGAATGGAAATGGGAAGAAATCGGTATGGATTTCATAGTGGGATTGCCTAGGACCCAATCAGGATATGATTCAATATGCGTCATCATTGACAGGCTAACCAAGGTAGCTCATTTCATCCCCGTGAAAGAAAGCTACAGCGGATCCAAATTGGTAGAGTTGTACATGTCAAGGATCGTGTGTTACCATGGAGTGCCAAATAAGATTGTGTCGGATCGAGGGACGCAGTTCACCTCAAGGTTCTGGCAAAAATTGCATGAAACCATGGGAACCCATCTGAATTTCAGCTCTGCCTATCATCCCCAAACTGACGGGCAGACGGAAAGAACCAATCAGATCCTTGAAGATATGCTGAGGGCATGTGCACTCAAAAACAATCGGAGTTGGGACAAGAACTTACCGTACGCGGAGTTTTCCTATAACAACAGCTATCAGGCTAGTATGAAGATGTCACCGTTCGAAGCTTTGTATGGGAGGAAGTGCAGAACTCCCCTATTTTGGAACCAAACAGGGGAAGGTAAAGTGTTTGGTCCCGAAGTACTACAAGAAGCCGAGGCGAAAGTGAGGGAAATTCGCAACAACTTGAGGATAGCGCAGACACGACAAAAGAGCTATGCCGATGTACGGAGAAGAGAGCTCGTTTTCAACGTGGGAGACTATGTCTATCTCAAGGTGTCCCCTATCCGAGGATTTTGTCAGTTCAAGGCGAAAGGGAAGTTTTCACCTCGATACATCGGACCCTTTCAAGTTCTGGAGAGGAAAGGTGAAGTGGCGTATCAACTAGAATTACCGGCTCGCCTATCGGATGTGCACGATGTATTCCATGTGTCACAACTCAAGAAATGTCTGAGAACGCCTGAAGAGGTGTTACCCATGAATGAAGTGGACGTAGCTGAGGATTTGTCTTATGCCAAGCAACCATCCAAGATTTTGGAGAAAATGGAACGCCTCACCAGAAATAAAAGAATCCGGATGTGCAAGGTGCAGTGGAAGCATCACTCAGAAGAGGAGGCCACCTGGGAGCGAGAAGATGAGCTTAAGGCACAATTTCCGGAATTGTTTTCTTAGAACCACCAATCTCGAGGACGAGATTTCTTTTAAGGGGGGTAGAGCTGTAACACCCCAAAATCCTGTTCAGAGGGGAGTTTAAAAATTTTTGGACGTGTTGCATGTGTTGCAAAAATTCAAATTCAAACTGGAATTCAAATTAAACTCAAAACAGAAAAGAAATAGAAAAAGAAAAAAGAAAACAGAAAAAAACCGGCCAGTGGGCCGAAACCCACCAGCCGGCCCACTGATCCTGCGCCAGCCCGCAGCCGCGCGTGCCCCCCTTCTTCCCACTGACATGCGGGGCCCGCCAACCTTTCTTCCTCCTCGCGCCCGCGCCCGCGCTCGGCCGGACTCTCTCACCCGAATCAAAACCGACCGGGAAATCTCGCGTATCCCAGCCGATTTCCGGACCCCGAAGACTCAAACCCGATCACAACCAACCCGCCGCCCTCCCCCGTCTATAAAAACCCCAACCTCGTTCTGTTTTTCCCACGCGATCCGCCGTTTTTACTCCGGTGAGAACCCGAGCCCCTCCGGCGAATTCTGGCCGATCTACGCTCGGAAATTCCGATCTAACTCGCTGGTCTTGATCCACCGCCTCCGGGGAACCTCGCAGGTGCAGAAAACTCGGTGGTTTGCGGTTCAAGCACAGCGCCGACGAGCCTCGCCGTGAATTCACCTCGGACCTCATCGCCGACCGCCTTCCAGGATCTCCGAGCTCAAGAAAACCCCCGAGGTGAGATCCCGACCTCCCCTCCACCGATCAATGCCTTAAAATCACAGTTTTAGGAAGAATTGACGAAGATTCGAAACTCTCCGGCGAGATCGCCGCCTCCCGCCTCCGTGCGCCGCCGGCAGCGCCGCCCGCGCTCGATCAGAGCGACGTGGCCGCTTGTGCGCCGTTTATTTTAAATCGCACGGTAGAGTTTAAATCCCCGCGTACCGGTTCGACGTTATAATCTCAGCCGTCTGTTTTAAATCAGACGGTCCACGTCAGCCCCGCATTATAAAGACTGGAATTCTTACGTGCTACCTGTGACGCCCTCAATTCTGTGGAAAGCCACGGAGCCGAGAACTAATGCATATGTGTGCCCAGGATGTTCATCACACATACACATACGTTTCACAAACTGAATTCAGATTATATATTACCACGAATAACAGAGTTTATTACAACACCTCATGAGTCTTGGACTCATGCTTCACAGCGGAAATCCTAATTCTATGCAGCGGAAGTCCTTATTTAAATGCGGAAGCAAAAACTAATGCGGAAGCAAAACTAAGCAGAAGTGGCTCCATCTCTACTCCCTCCACAGGCAAGGTTGAGAATAGATCACACGCCGTAATGCTCCATTTGATCTTCATAGTAGGCTTCTCCTGCTGCTGAGGATGAGGTAATAATGCAAGGTTGAGTACAATGATGTACTCAGCAAGTGCGGGAAAACACATGATATGCAGCTCATACACAAGGTAGGCATAAAAGGTTTATTTGCAGAAAAGCAGTTCTGTAAAAACCATGATAAAACATCAATTTAAGTTTAAATGTAATCCCAACATGTATTAAATTACCAACATACCTCCATCACTTCCCGTGTTCCATCCGAACATTAACCAATCTTTTATTCATACTCACGAATACCTCCTCGTATTCGCTACCAACTCACCTCATAAAACAACCTCGTCTCGCACCGAGACCAATCTCATGTCATGACCCATCAGTCATGCAACCATCTCATCTCTCGGACTCCACAGTCCCAAAACAAACCATAATCAATAACCATAACCAAGAACCTTCCCAATAACCATTTCAATAACCATCCCAGTAACCATCCCATCTAATCATGGCAGTTTAGCCAGGTGCTCGTGACCGTAAGCTCGGCTATCATGATAGTTTTTAATAACTCTGCAGAGTTTGCACCTCTTTACCCACAAGTTTGTGATTTCGTCACCCGTAGGCGACTGCAGAACCTCCATTTTACCAGTACACAACCGTCGGTGTATGGTCAAGAGGTCACAAAATAGCTTTTACAAAGGGGTTACTAGATGTATGGACTCACTAAGGTTTCACCGGCAGGCTAGAATCTCCAATTCTCCCACCCACGGGCCCCCTCTTGTGCCATGCAGTTCCCAGGGCAGTCCTCACTCGACTCCCATTCCCCGCGCCTTCCACAGTCCATAACACTCTAGCAACTTACCTAATTACTCAGCTAAGCCGCACCCATACTTGGCCTTGTGGTGGCACTGTTATCCTGGCATGTGCATGCATGAACCGGTCCTTAGATCTACGGCAAGTAAAACCACCATCTCATGCTACCTCATACACAAACCCAGGCTTGCCTAGATCTCCCTCCGATCCATGTTCACTAACCTCATCAGTTACTTATTATTAGTACGAATGCAGTTAGCTAGACACATCTACCTCGCTTCCCGATCCCAGAGACTCAGCGAAGCATAAAGCAAAAACCATACCTGACTCATAAACTTCTCAGGCGACAAGGGTGGTTTAACCAAAACTAGTAAACTCCTATAAAAAGGTTTCCCATCATTTCTGACTCAGCACACACACCTTTTCTCAAAATAAAATAGTTTTACCCAAAACATAGGATCAACATGGTCAAGGAGCACTTGCCTTGTTCTTGCGGTTCCGGTTGTTCTTGATTCTCAAAACTTTGTTGCTGCAGCTCGTCGTAGACAGCTTCATGAGTTTGTCCTGCTATGTAGGATTCTCGTGCACACAAATTCACAGCAATCAATATCATGCACAAACCCTAAACTAGATGCGATGATGCACATGCATGCTACCCTACGATTAGTTCTATTAGATTGATCTGGTGTTCTTGCATGGCTTGCATGGTCAGAGGTGTTCAGATCAAGGATGAACGTGGCGATGATCTTGTCTTTAGATCAAACTGATCATCGAGTGTTCTGCCCACGAAAAGGTTTCTGTTCGAAAGGAAATCGAAGAACAGACGCAAGGAGATGAACAATATGATGTCGTAAGGTGGTATTTGTCGAGTCGACACTTCCCCCGGGCCTGCACTGGGCAGCCTGCGGAGGTTCTTTTTTCGGTGGGGCTAGTCTCTAGCGGAGAGCTTGCGCAGATGGATGAGTTAGTAAGAGCTTGACACGGTGAGTTTTACGTGGTTCAGGCCGCCGGAGCGTAAAACTCTACGTCCACGGCGAGCTATGGAGCTCGCTGTATTTCTTGCTGCTCGGGGCCGGAGGCCTGAGCTAGGGGGTGAGTTATAGCTTGATAGTGTATGGCTAGCGTATGAGTTGCAAAGTGCGAACCCTTGCTATCGACGCCTACCCGAGCCTTTTATAGTCCAAGACTCGGGTGGCTTACAAGGGGGCCGGGACCCGACAGGTGGTCCCGGGGAGATTGACTGATACCTACCGTATCTGCAGTTATGCCGGTAGTTGTCTCTGCCGAAGGCTTCTGAGTCTTCATCTTGCCGCCCTTCCCATGCCGCATGCTAGTCGTAGTGGTTGATGATGGCACAGGCGGCATGGGATGTCTTGTCGCGGTCTTTATTGGCTGGCAGGTTCTGACACCGCGCGCCAGTCTGTGATGCGACTGGGCGCAACGGCACCTGACAGAGGCGTGCTCCGCGTCTCCGCGTCTTGGGAAGACGCGGGCCTTGAATACCTTGTACGGGCAAGGTATGGGGCGTCTTTACGCCCGCTGCCTATCTCTCGGGGGCAGGCAGCGCGTTCTGCTCCACGTGGCGGGCCCGGAGCCCTTCTCAGAGGAGAGGAGGGCCCGGTCCGCGGGGCACGTGGAGCCTCCGGACCTCTCCCCGCGGAGGGGGAGGCTTGGCTTCTGTCGGCCACGTGGCGGGCCCGGAGCTCTCCTCTGAGGAGAGGGAGGTACGGCCCCGCTGGACGCGTGGCGCCTTCGGACCTCTCTCCCGCGGAGGGGGACGTCCGGCTTCTATATGCCACGTGGCGGGCCCGGAGCTCTCCTCTGAGGAGAGGGAGGTCCGGCCCTGCCGGACGCGTGGCGCCTTCGGAGCTCTCCCTGCGGAGAAGGGCGAGATCCTTAGGCATTTTCCCCTGTGCGCGGGGTACCCCATATCGAGGGTACCGACAGTGGCCCCCGGGCCCATCTCGGGGGAGATAGCGAGCCCGAGGTGGGACCTTCGTCTCTTCTGATCCGCGCACTTTCTTGTCTTGAGTACTCCCTGTGCTGGCAGGGTCTTGACGGCTTCGGTGTCCAGCCTCTTAGGAGAGGGTGATGCCTGGCATCGGAGCTCAGCCCGGCTGTGGGGGTGGAGGTCCGGAAGTCATCGGAGCTCAGGCCAGCGAAGGGCGTGAGGTCCGGCATCAGCGCTCGCCTCTGAAAGGAGGGCGAGGGCTGGCCTCGGAACTCGGTCTGGCTGTGGAGGCGGAGTCCGGAAGTCATCGGAGCTCAGGCCAACGAAGGGCGTGAGGTCCAGCATCAACGCTCGCCTCTGAAAGGAGGGCGAGGGCTGGCCTTGGAGCTCGGCCCAGCTATGGGGGCGGAGTCCGGAAGTCATCGGAGCTCAGGCCAGCGAAGGGCGTGAGGTCCGGCATCAGCGCTCGCCTCTGAAAGGAGGGCAAGGGCCGGCCTCGGAGCTCGGCCTGGCTGTGGAGGCGGAGTCCGGAAGTCATCGGAGCTCAGGCCAACGAAGGGCGTGAGGTCCGGCATCAGCGCTCGCCTCTGAAAGGAGGGCGAGGGCTGGCCTCGGAGCTCGGCCTGGCTGTGGAGGCGGAGTCCGGAAGTCATCGGAGCTCAGGCCAGCGAAGGGCATGAGGTCCGACATCAGCGCTCGCCTCTGAAAGGAGGGCGAGGGCTGGCCTCGGAGCTCGGCCCAGCTGTGGGGGCGGAGGTCCGGAACTGCTCAGTGGTCCCCCCTTTCCTATCCCTTAGTCTCATTTGGCTCACTGTCCCAGGCCGGAATACGGGGCTTGGGTAATCCAGTGCACTTGGTCCCGGAGGTCTGGCCCCAGCCCCAGTCAGGGTGTAACCGCCCGGCCCCCTGGTACTCAGACCGTAGCGCCGGGAGGCAGAGTGCGCATGCTTTGGGTGCAAGACCGGGCAAAGCAAGGCTCCTGACCCCCCGTTCTAGCGTAGGTCTTTTCTCGGAGGAGACCAACTGGCGGTGAAGTACCCTTATAGGGGGGAGATCCAAAAGGCCACCGGGCCTCTGGCAGGTACCCCAAGCACTACCGCCTTCGGCAGGACGGCAAATATCGACTATGCATGAGAGCCGGAAAGAGGAGCCGAGTGTACAATGGACGCACACTGTCTAGAGCGTGGGTGGAGGTGTTCATATAAATTAATGCGTAATTTAAATAAACACCTAAGTAAGCATGGTGAACTTACTGGGTAGCGTCGGAGCGCCTGTCTTCATGCAGAGCGGATCATGCGTGGCTTCGTCGTACGCCGGACACGGGGGACCCCCATGGCTATATCAGGGGGAAGCATGGCTTCGGTCCCGCATACCATGTGGAAGGGTAGTTCCCGTGACCCGGCCCTGGGAAGTTCGGCTGGCCCTCGACATGGAGGAGCCGGTATCCCCCGACGGCTCAGGGTGCGCGTCTGCACCGGTTGTGTGGATCTGCTTGGCATGGACCTGGCACGCATTGCATCCCTAACCGGTTTGACGGTGTCTAGGTGGCTCTCAGTCAGTAGGAGCCATGCCGGGTGGCTTAACCGACCAACGTGCGGGACGATGAGCGTTCCCAGCACTCGCCTCCTTGGACTACTGCGAGCTAATCGCAGCCTTCCTCCTGGGTTATGCACCGCAATAGGATGTCGTGGCGCCACGCCAGTAAAGATACCAGCGCGTAGCACTTAGCCATCCGCACCACCCGTTCAGCGGATGCACATTCATCAGGAAGGATGTCCTTCAAGGAGTCCCGGACCTCCGTGGTCCATGCATCGGGACTACTTGAGCTTCTGGATCTTGAGCGCTGGGTTGCACGGAGTCCCCAGTGACTCTTACGATCCTTTGGCGGCATCCAGGGCCGCCGGGACTGCCTAGCTTCGAGGCACTGGTTCAGCCCCCTTCGCCCGGCTCGGCGGGCCGGGCTGTGGACCGCAGCAACGTCCTCTCGAAGACTCCTTCATGCGTAGGGGCTCTGATGGAGGCTTTCGTTGAGAGGTCGTCAGCTGAGGCCGTGCAAGCGCGCGGTGCATGGCGCAGGTCCAAGGCGAGGAATTCTTTCTCCAACATCCGCACGTGAAGCAGATAAGCAGCTAGCTGTGGGTCATTGCAGGGGCATTCACCCTTAACTTGCTTGATAACTAGCTGGGAGTCGCCCTGCGCCAACAACTGGCGAGCGCCCAGAGACAGGACTGTCTTTTAGGCCAAAGATGAGTGTTTCATACTCTGCCAAGTTGTTGGTTGCCTTGGAATTGAGACGCACCATGTACCCAGACTGCTCCCCCGATGGCATGAGAAGCAGTACGCCGGCACCAGCCCCCTGCTTTCGCGAGGAGCCGTCGAAGAAGAGCGTCCAGTGAGGCCCGGTGAAGACCGGAGCTCGGTACTTTTGTTCACCGTCTTCGCGGCCCCCTGGGTCAGCCTTCGTTGGCGTCCACTCAGCCACGAAGTCAGCCAGTGCTTGGCTCTTGGCTCTCTGACGTGGTCGGGAGCTCAGCTTGAACTCCGCCGTCTTCGGGCTGTCTTCCGGCTTCGGAAGCTGGCAGTGAGTGCCAGCTCCGCCCTCCGGCTGCTCTGGTGCACTTGTCCGCCAGGCTGAAGAGCTCGGAGGCATCGCAGACCTCTCTGGTTGCAAGCCTCTCAAGCATCTTCTTGTCCTGGACACTGTCGAAGTGCCGCCACCACAGAAGCACTTTGAATATGCGGAATGGTGTTGCGTACCTGGGAGAACCGCTGGATGAAGGAGCGCAGCGACTCCCCAGGTTGTTGCTTGATGGCTTGGAGGTCAAGCTCCGTGCCGGCACGGGTGTAGGAGCTGCCGAAGTTGGCGATGAACTGCCGGTAGAGCTCTCCCCAGGAAGTTATGGAACCCTGAGGGAGGTTCATTAGCCAAGACCGGGCTGGGCCGGTCAAGGCGACGGGGAAGTAGTTTGGCCATGACGGCCTCATCCCCTCCTGCGGCAAGTACGGCGGTGGAGTGGGTCTGGAGGAACCCTGCCGGGTTGACGCTGCCGTCGTACTTCCCGGGCAGGTGCGGCCGAAACTTGCGCGGCCACCTCGTGAAGCGGAGGTGGGGCTCCAGGGCCATACATCCTGCCCCTGTCGCTGCAGGTGTTGGTGCCGCGAACGCTTGGTTCGCCGCTGGCACAGTGTACCCCGGTATGGGCAAGGCTGCGCCATAGACCGGGGGCGCCGTTTGCAGGACATATGGCTGTGGCATATGCTGCGTGGCGTATGTCTGGGGCAGAGTTTACGTGGCGAAAGTCTACGCCTCAGGCAGGGTTGAGGCAGTCGTCATGCTGACGCCGGCCTCTTGGCTGCGACGCCTTTCTCGTCGCCGCTCGAGGAACACTCGGGCGTCTTGGCCTAGGTGGCATCGTTCCAGCTCAGTCCTCAGGTCCGTCGACGGAAGCCTGGTGGAGCTGGAATCCGCCGTCTGTCCGTCAACCGTTGGCGTGCGCGTCAGCGACACAGCCGGTTGGCCGGAGCGTCGTCCCCGCCGAAGTCAAGGGTTTGCGGCGACGACGACAAGACGGTCTACCTCGCGAATCCACTGCTGGGTCGCTGCATGAGGCGTGTCCCCAGCAGGCGGATTGTGCAGTAGCGCTCTTGTTGCGGCTAGCGCACCCCCGCCGGGTACGCCCAGCGCTACTAAAGACCTGACGCTGGTTGGAGCCTGCATTGCCGGGGTCGGCGCTGCCAGAGCCGGTTACTGGCTCCCAGTGCAGGTACTGGTGCCGCGAACGCTTGGTTGCGCCTGGCGCAGTGTACCCCGGTATGGGCAAGGTTGCGCCATAGGCCGGGGACGCCGCTTGCAGAGCACATGGTTGTGGCTTATGCTGTGCGGCGTATGCCTGGGGCAGAGCTCGCGTAGCGAAGGTCTGCCCTCCAGGCTGGGTCGAGGCCGACGTCATGTTGTCGCCAGCCCCTTGAGTGCGACACCTTTCTCGACGTCGCTCGAGGAACACTCGGGCATCTTGGCCCAAGCGGCACTGTTCCAGCTCTGTCCTCAGGTCCGTCGACGTAAGCCTGGTGGAGCTGGAGTCTGCCGTCTGCTCGCCAACCATTGGCGTGCGCATCAGCGACACAGCCGGTTGGCCGGAGCGTCGTCCCCGCCGAAGTCGAGGGTTTGCGGCGGCGACGACGAGACGGTCTATCTCGCGAATCCACTGCTGGGTCGCTGCCTGAGGCGCGTCCCCAGCAGGCGGATTGTGCAGTAGCGCTCTTGCTGCGGCTGGCGCACCCCCGCCGGTAACACCCAGCGCTACTGAAGACCTGACGCTGGTTGGAGCCTGCATAGCCGGAGTCGGCTGCTGCCTACCAGCTTGTGCCGACACACTCCGTCCTGAGTGTGTCGACATGTACTCCCCTGTGGTCACGGTTCACCGTGAACACGGAGGGGGAGAGTTTGCCGCTGAAGGAAGTTTGGTCATCTTCGTCGGCGGAAACTCGTCGCGCTAGGAGAAAAGCCCCCTTCCTGGCGCGCCAAATGTCGAAGTGTTCAGTCGACACTTCCCCCGGGCCTGCACTGGGCAGCCCGCGGAGGTTCTTTTTTCGGTGGGGCTAGTCTCTAGTGGAGAGCTTGCGCAGATGGATGAGTTAATAAGAGCTTGACACGGTGAGTTTTACGTGGTTCAGGCCGCCGGAGCGTAAAACCCTACGTCCACGGTGAGCTATGGAGCTCGTTGTATTTCTTGCTGCTCGAGGCCGGAGGCCTGAGCTTGGGGGTGAGTTACAGCTTGAGAGTGTATGGCTAGCGTATGAGTTGCAAAGTGTGAACCCTTGCTATCGACGCCTACCCGAGCCTTTTATAGTCCAAGACTCGGGTGGCTTACAAGGGGGGCCGGGACCCGACAGGTGGTCCCGGGGAGATTGACTGATACCTACCGTATCTGCAGTTATGCCGGTAGTTGTCTCTGCCGAAGGCTTCTGAGTCTTCATCTTGCCGCCCTGCCCATGCCGCATGCTAGTCGTAGTGGTTGATGACGGCACAGGCGGCATGGGATGTCTTGTCGCGGTGTTTATTGGCTGGCAGGTTCTGACACCGCGCGCCAGTCTGTGATGCAACTGGGCGTAACGGCACCTGACAGAGGCGTGCTCCGCGTCTCCGCGTCTTGGGAAGACGCGGGCCTTGAATACCTTGTACGGGCAAGGTATGGGGCGTCTTTACACCCGCTGCCTATCTCTCGGGGGCAGGCAGCGCCGTTCTGCTGCCACGTGGTGGGCCCGGAGCCCTTCTCAGAGGAGAGGAGGGCCCGGTCCGCGGGGCACGTGGAGCCTCCGGACCTCTCCCCGCGGAGGGGGAGGCTTGGCTTCTGTCGGCCATGTGGCGGGCCCGGAGCTCTCCTCTGAGGAGAGGGAGGTCCGGCCCCGCTGGACGCGTGGCGCCTTCGGACCTCTCTCCCGCGGAGGGGGAGGTCCGGCTTCTGTATGCCACGTGGCGGGCCCGGAGCTCTCCTCTGAGGAGAGGGAGGTCCGACCCCGCCGGACGCGTTGCGCCTTCAGAGCTCTCCTTGCGGAGAAGGGCGAGATCCTTAGGCATTTTCCCCTGTGCGCGGGGTACCCCATATCGAGGGTACCGACAATATTGAAGTCCTACCTCACGTTCTTCTTGTCTTCGGGGTCCTCCTCAGACCGCTTGGTTCTCCTCCGATGATCTCCCTTGTTGTGCTTTCGACGATGTTTTGCTCGGCGAGTTAGGGCTAGGGCTCTAAGTCGTCGGCTCAGGAGTTGAAAGAGAAGTTCGTGGTTTCGGTCAGAGGTTTTGGGTTCTATTTATAATCGGGAAGAGAAGAGTCCTAATCTGATTGGATCCCGAATAAGAGTCTTATTCAGATCTTTGTTAGATCCTGACGTCTTATCTTCGGTAACATCGTAGAGTTTAGATCGGTTTCCGTTGCGTACCGGTATCTTCACGCGTAAAATCCGCTCCAGACTCGTTACCTCCGCGGTGATGAGCTCCGGAAGCTCCACGTGTCCTTCCGAGCCTGGTATCTCTTCTCCCGTAGAGACGAGCTCCGGTTGTGCCGTGTGTCACGAGCGAGACCTCCCTCTTCTTCGGAGACGAGCTCCGCGCACACCACGTGTTTTGCGACGGACCTTCCGGTGATAAGCTCCGGTGGCGACACGTGTTCGATAGACCCGGACTTCTCTCTGAGATGAGCTCCGAGATTGACACGCGTCCTATGAAAAATGCCTTTGCTTCTTCTGCAGAGGCTAGCTCCGCGGGCAGCACGTGTCGCACAGGGTCGGACCTCTTTCCAATTGTGGAGGTGACCCCCGAGCCTGCCACGTAGCCAGTTTAGCGTCGGACCTCTCCAAATCTCTCGGGGATGAGCTCCGAACACGCCACGTGGTCTGCTGGCCGTAGAAGTTGCCTTTCGGTGTTCTTAGAGAGCTTTATTGGCTATCCTTTTGATACTTGTCTCTGTTCCTTCTTTTCTTAAAATGTTTTTCTTCTTCATAAAACATGAACATATGCTGACACCCGAGATGAGGGTGTCACAAATCTACCGCCCTTAAATTGAATCTCGTCCTCGAGATTCGTTAGTAGAAAATAGATGGGGAAATTCTGCCTTGATATCCTCTTCTCGCTCCCATGTGGCTTCAGCCTCAGTGTGATGGCTCCATTGTACCTTGCACCATCGAATCACCTTGTTTTGGGTGACCCTTTCCTTTACGTCCAAGATTCGGACAGGGTGTTCTGCGTAGGTCAGGTCTTCTTGAAGTTCAAGTTCTCCCATTGACACTTGTTCCTCTGGTACTCTCAAGCACTTCTTGAGTTGGGATACATGAAACACGTCATGTACGTCGCAGAGGTGGTTTGGGAGCTCTAGTTGATAGACTACTTCTCCTCGCTTGTCCAAAATATTAAATGGTCCGATGTAGCGAGGCGCTAGTTTGCCTTTGACGTTAAAACGTTGTTGGCCTCGGATAGGCGATACCTTAAGGTATACGAAGTCTCCTACTTCAAAGGTCAACTTCCTACGCCTATTGTCCGCATAGCCTTTCTGTCGTGACTGAGCAGCCTTTAAGTTTTCCCGTATCGTTTGGACTTGCTTTTCAGCCTCTTGTAGTACTTCCGGCCCAAATACCTGGTTCTCTCCAGTCTCGTTCCAGAACAGCGGCGTTCTACACCGTCTGCCATATAAGGCTTCGAAAGGCGACATCTTCAAGCTAGCTTGATAGCTGTTGTTATAGGATAACTCGGCATATGGTAAACTCCTATCCCAACTACGCCCACGTTTCAGGGCGCAAGCTCTCAGCATGTCCTCCAAAATTTGGTTCGTCCTTTCGGTTTGTCCATCTGTTTGTGGGTGGTAGGCAGAGCTAAAATCCAGTCGTGTACCCATGGCTTTCTGCAGCTTCTTCCAGAATCTAGAGGTAAACTGAGAACCTCGATCTGAGACTATCCTCTTTGGAACTCCATGACGACACACGATCTGCTCCATGTTCAACTCTGCCAACTGTGTAACGTTGTAACTGGCCTTCACCGGAAGAAAATGGGCGGTTTTCGTTAGCCGGTCCACAATGACCCATATGGAGTCGTATCCTGACTGAGTTCTTGGCAATCCGACAATAAAGTCCATACAGATGTCCTCCCATTTCCATTCAGGTATTTTCAAAGGTTGCAACAATCCAGCGGGTTTTTGATGTTCGGCTTTTACCCGTTGGCATGTGTCGCATAGGGCAACGTATTCGGCTATATCCCTCTTCATACCATCCCACCAATAGCAAGTTTTCAAGTCCTTGTACATTTTGGTGCTCCCTGGATGTATGGAATAGGGTGAATCGTGTGCCTCCTTCAATATCATATCGCGAAGATGTCTTATGTTTGGCACACAAATCCTTTTTCCTAGCCAAAGCGTACCCTTTTCATCCTCCTTGAAATCCTTCTCCATCCCTTGTCAGATTCTTTCCTTGATCTCCTTGATTCCCTCGTCCGTTGCTTGTCCCTTTCTTATTTCTTACTCCAATTAGGAGTGGATCTCCATCATTTCCATGTTATTCAAGAATCCGAGGTGTAACCTTTCGAACTCCTTACGTAGTTCGGGTGGTAGCCTCCGAACCGTGAGTTGGTGGCATGCTCCCTTTCTGCTCAATGCGTCAGCTACTACATTGGCCTTCCCGGGGTGGTAATTGATTCTTACATCATAATCCTTGATGAGTTCTAACCATCGACGTTGCCTCAAATTTAAGTCCGTTTGTGTAAATATGTACTTGAGGCTTTTATGATCCGTATAGATCTCACATCGATGACCAAGGATATAATGTCTCCAAATCTTCAATGCATGCACCACTGCCGCTAACTCCAAATCATGCGTAGGATAGTTAAACTCGTGCTTCTTTAATTGTCGTGAGGCATAGGCTACCACTTGTCTTGCATACATGAGTACACACCCGAGCCCTTGTCTGGATGCGTCACAATATATGTCAAAGCTCTTGCTTACGTCTGGCAATACTAGAACTGGTCTTGTGGTTAGTCTTTTCTTGAGTTCCTCAAAACTTTCTTGGCAGGCTTGTGTCCATTGAAAGACTTTCCCCTTCATTAACAACTCCGTCATAGGTTTGGCTATCTTAGAGAAGTTTTTAATGAAGCGCCGATAGTATCCTGAACATCCCAAGGAAACTTTGAATATACCTCACGCTCTTCGGTTGGTCCCATTTCAGAACATCTCTCACCTTTCCAGGATCAACCGATACCCCTTCCTTGGAGATGATGTGGCCTAGGAAGGATATTACCCTTAGCCAAAATTGACACTTGTTGAGCTTGGCATACAACTGATGCTCTCGCAACTTCTGCAAGGTCAATCTCAGATGTTCTTCATGCTCCTCCTCACTTTTTGAATATACCATAATGTCGTCGATGAAAACCACGACGAACTTGTACTCCATGAAAACCTTATTCATAAGGTACATGAAGTATGCGGGTGCATTCGTCAATCCAAAAGACATAACGGTATATTCATATGAACCATACCGTGTCCGAAAGGCTGTCTTAGGTATATCAGAGGGCTTAATCTTCAGCTGGAAATATCCCGACCGAAGATCAATCTTGGAGAACACTTGGGCTCCTTTCATTTGATCGAACAGGTCCTCTATACGGGGCAGAGGGTATTTATTCTTGATTGTTACCTCGTTGAGAGACCTGTAGTCCACGCACATTCTTTGGGTTCCGTCCTTCTTGTCCACGAAGAGTACCGGGGCTCCCCATGGTGACGAACTTGGACGGATAAAACCCTTCTCCAACTGTTCTTGAATTTGCTTCTTGAGTTCGACTAACTCGTTGACGGGCATCCTATATGGTCTCTTAGCTATGGGTGCAGTTCCAGGTACCAAATCTATGGCAAACTCAATGTCCCGGTCAGGTGGCATACCTGGAAGTTCTTCCGGGAACACATCCAAAAATTTCTGAACCACTGGAATGTTGTCCAATGCTACTCCTTCAACATGGTTCAGATCCGCCCGTTCGGTCGCTTGCTGGGCTGACTCAAACTCGACACGGATACCGTGTTCATTTGTCAATTGCACGCTTCTCTCAGCGCATTGGATTACTCCATTGTGCTTGCTTAACCAGTCCATTCCGAGTATGATGTCAATTCCGTGGGAGTCCAAGACAATAAGGTTGGCAAGGAAGTCTACCCCCCTTATTTTAAGACTTACCTTAGGACATACTATACTAGTCCTCATTTCTCCTCCGGGAGAATTAACTAACATAGCACATTCTAAGTGGGATACAGGTAGATGATGTTTGGCAACATATTTGGATGATATGAAGGAATGTGATGCTCCGGAATCAAATAAAATGGTGGCTGGGTTGGAGTTGGCAAGGAACATACCAATTGCGACGTCCTCAGCCTGTTGTGCTTCCTCAGCAGTTACATGGTTAACGTGGCCACGAGCATAGTTCTGCGGTCCACGGTTCCCTTGGTTGTCCCCTCCGTTTGGTCGCTGGTTCTGCTTGGGCACGTTACCTTGCTGTCCAGGGCCTCTCTTCGGGCACTGGTTAGCGAAGTGGCCTACTTCCCCGCATGCAAAGCATGCCCTGTTGCCTACGGCAGCAGGTACGTTGGGGCGGGGGTTTTGAACAGGAGCGCCATTGTTAGGCCGGGGCGCAGGAGGCATGGGCACACGAGGTGCCGGTGCAACGAGCCGTTGCTGTGGTGGCTGACCAGGGCGGTACGTAGGAGTGGTCGATCCATACTGCGGTGCAGGGGGCATGTACCTAGGTCGTACATTGCTCCCTTGGGGCTGGTATGGGATCTTCCTTTTGCAGTCGCGCTCGATCTCTCGGATCTTGTTTTCAACCACAATAGCCTTATCAACCAGCTTCTGGAAGCTCACGTAGTCATTGTTGAGTAGCTGAACTTGGATCTCATTGTTCAACCCTCTCATGAACAGGTACTGCTTCCTCTGATCTGAGTGGACATCTTCGGGGGCATACCGGGACAGTTGTATGAACTTGTTGAGATATTCGTTCACACTTTTCTGCCCTTGGTGGAGACCTTCAAACTCCTGCCTCTTGAGCATCATTACGCCAACAGGGATGTAGTGGGAGCGGAAACTTTCCTTGAACTCGGTCCAAGTGATTGTCTCCGGGTTGGCATGGGCGTTGCTCAAGGCATCCCACCAGTCAGCAGCTGCTCCCATCAGTTGGTGCGACGCAAAGAGAACCTTCTCTCGGTCGTTGCACTGAACAATGGCAAGCTTCTTCTCCATGGATTTCAACCAATCATCGGCCTCCATTGGATCGCTTGCTTGAGCAAAGGTGGGTGGTCGAGTCCTCATGAACTCTCCCAACCTGTTATGAGCCGGCGGTGGTGGTGGCGGTGGTGCCGGAACGGGGTGTTGGTTGGCCTGCAACTGATCCAAAGTTTGGATCATGGCTTGCATAAGCTGGTTTTGCATGGCCATCAACCTTTCTAGGTTGTTTTCGCCAGCTCCGGGGTTAGCAGGAACTTCCTCGTGGTCATCTTCCTGGATGTTCCTTCGGCTGGCGTTTCCTCTCACCATCTGTGAGAGAGTAAGAAATAGAGTAGAAGGTTAGAAAGTTAGGTAGGTCCTTTCAACTTATATGCATCAAGGGGAGTTAGACTATATATATTAGCCTTTATGAGGATGTGAGCAAGCGCCGAAACATCTCACACCTCCTTCTTCTTATGTGCGTATATGGACAACGTTTTTTTTTTGAGACGTCCCACCACTCACACTAAGCGCATATTCACAAATAATCATTACAAGGGCCCACTCAATTCCTATTCAAGGTTGGTTTCCTATGTCAAGGTGGTTTTTAAAGGCCAATCTAGGCTATTCACCCTAGGATGCTTCCTTTGGTCAGCGTGGCTTCTATTTAGGGGTGTAACTTGCTGTTAACCCGTGACTCTATATCAATCTAAGGTTTCTATATAGGCGTGTAACCTACTGTCAACCCGTGGCTCTGATACCAATCTGTGACGCCCTCAATTCTGTGGAAAGCCACGGAACCGAGAACTAATGCATATGTGTGCCCAGGATGTTCATCACACATACACATACGTTTCACAAACTGAATTCAGATTATATATTACCACGAATAACAGAGTTTATTACAACACCTCATGAGTCTTGGACTCATGCTTCACAGCGGAAATCTTAATTCTATGCAGCGGAAGTCCTTATTTAAATGCGGAAGCAAAAACTAATGCGGAAGCAAAACTAAGCAGAAGTGGCTCCATCTCTACTCCCTCCACAGGCAAGGTTGAGAATAGATCACACGCCGTAATGCTCCATTTGATCTTCATAGTAGGCTTCTCCTGCTGCTGAGGATGAGGTAATAATGCAAGGTTGAGTACAATGATGTACTCAGCAAGTGCGGGAAAACACATGATATGCAGCTCATACACAAGGTAGGCATAAAAGGTTTATTTGCAGAAAAGCAGTTCTGTAAAAACCATGATAAAACATCAATTTAAGTTTAAATGTAATCCCAACATGTATTAAATTACCAACATACCTCCATCACTTCCCGTGTTCCATCCGAACATTAACCAATCTTTTATTCATACGCACGAATACCTCCTCGTATTCGCTACCAACTCACCTCATAAAACAACCTCGTCTCGCACCGAGACCAATCTCATGTCATGACCCATCAGTCATGCAACCATCTCATCTCCCGGACTCCACAGTCCCAAAACAAACCATAATCAATAACCATAACCAAGAACCTTCCCAATAACCATTTCAATAACCATCCCAGTAACCATCCCATCTAATCATGGCAGTTTAGCCAGGTGCTCGTGACCGTAAGCTCGGCTATCATGATAGTTTTTAATAACTCTCCAGAGTTTGCACCTCTTTACCCACAAGTTTGTGATTTCGTCACCCGTCGGCGACTGCAGAACCTCCATTTTACCAGTACACATCCGTCGGTGTATGGTCAAGAGGTCACAAAATAGCTTTTACAAAGGGGTTACTAGATGTATGGACTCACTAAGGTTTCACCGGCAGGCTAGAATCTCCAATTCTCCCACCCACGGGCCCCCTCTTGTGCCATGCAGTTCCCAGGGCAGTCCTCACTCGACTCCCATTCCCCGCGCCTTTCATAGTCCATAACACTCTAGCAACTTACCTAATTACTCAGCTAAGCCGCACCCATACTTGGCCTTGTGGTGGCACTGTTATCCTGGCATGTGCATGCATGAACCGGTCCTTAGATCTACGGCAAGTAAAACCACCATCTCATGCTACCTCATACACAAACCTAGGCTTGCCTAGATCTCCCTCCGATCCATGTTCACTAACCTCATCAGTTACTTATTATTAGTACGAATGCAGTTAGCTAGACACATCTACCTCGCTTCCCGATCCCAGAGACTCAGCGAAGCATAAAGCAAAAACCATACCCGACTCATAAACTTCTCAGGCGACAAGGGTGGTTTAACCAAAACTAGTAAACTCCTATAAAAAGGTTTCCCATCATTTATGACTCAGCACACACACCTTTTCTCAAAATAAAATAGTTTTACCCAAAACATAGGATCAACATGGTCAAGGAGCACTTGCCTTGTTCTTGCGGTTCCGGTTGTTCTTGATTCTCAAAACTTTGTTGCTGCAGCTCGTCATAGACAGCTTCCTGAGTTTGTCCTGCTATGTAGGATTCTCGTGCACACAAATTCACAGCAATCAATATCATGCACAAACCCTAAACTAGATGCGATGATGCACATGCATGCTACCCTACGATTAGTTCTATTAGATTGATCTGGTGTTCTTGCTTGGCTTGCATGGTCAGAGGTGTTCAGATCAAGGATGAACGTGGCGATGATCTTGTCTTTAGATCAAACTGATCATCGAGTGTTCTGCCCACGAAAAGGTTTCTGTTCGAAAGGAAATCGAAGAACAGACGCAAGGAGATGAACAACATGATGTCGTAAGGTGGTATTGAAGTCCTACCTCACGTTCTTCTTGTCTTCGGGGTCCTCCTCAGACCGCTTGGTTCTCCTTCGATGATCTCCCTTGTTGTGCTTTCAGCGATGTTTTGCTCGGCGAGTTAGGGCTAGGGCTCTAAGTCGTCGGCTCAGGAGTTGAAAGAGAAGTTCGTGGTTTCGGTCAGAGGTTTTGGGTTCTATTTATAATCGGGAAGAGAAGAGTCCTAATCTGATTGGATCCCGAATAAGAGTCTTATTCAGATCTTTGTTAGATCCTGACGTCTTATCTTCGGTAACATCGTAGAGTTTAGATCGGTTTCCGTTGCGTACCGGTATCTTCACGCGTAAAATCCGCTCCAGACTCGTTACCTCCGCGGTGATGAGCTCCGGAAGCTCCACGTGTCCTTCCGAGCCTGGTATCTCTTCTCCCGCAGAGACGAGCTCCGGTTGTGCTGCGTGTCACGAGCGAGACCTCCCTCTTCTTCGGAGACGAGCTCCGCGCACGCCACGTGTTTTGCGATGGACCTTCCGATGATAAGCTCTGGTGGTGACACGTGTTCGATAGACCCGGACTTCTCTATGAGATGAGCTCCGAGATTGACACGCGTCCTATGAAAAATGCCTTTGCTTCTTCTGCAGAGGCTAGCTCCGCGGGCAGCACGTGTCCCACAGGGTCGGACCTCTTTCCAATTCTGGAGGTGACCCCCGAGCCTGCCACGTAGCCAGTTTAGCGTCGGACCTCTCCAAATCTCTCGGGGATGAGCTCCGAACGCGCCACGTGGTCTGCTGGCCGTGGAAGTTGCCTTTCGGTGTTCTCGGAGAGCTTTATTGGCTATCCTTTTGATACTTGTCTCTGTTCCTTCTTTTCTTAAAATGTTTTTCTTCTTGGGGTTCTCGGGAAATAAGAGCTAGCCTCGGAAACTTCTCATCTAGCCCCTGGAACTTCAGAAAATCATGTAAATTCATTTAAAAATCAGTTTTAGCCCCTGGACTTAATAAAAATTAGGAAAAACTCCTCTGTTATGTGTAGCTAGACCCCTGAAAATTGTTAAAATAATATTATAGACCCTGTAGTGAGGTGAATTTACCTTTTTAACCCTGTTTGATATTAAATTTAGGAAATTGAATATGTGGCTAGTATTTAAAATTTAAAAAGTGGGACAAACATATTGTCAAATTTAAATTAAAAACTTTCTCAGTACTTAGAAAACTTTGGAGTGAGATAAAAATAGATTTTTGGCTGAAATGAATCTGTTTAATTTATTATTCACATTTATTAGTTATAGGGACACATTTTTAAGTGAAGAATAGTTCTGAAAATTAGGAAATAAATGTAAAATAGTTTACATCAGAGGAAAAGGTCAAAAATAGGTTATTAAATATTTTAGATCAGAACCTATTCTGTTTAGATGATGTGTCTTGTTATTTTCATAATAAAGTTCACATTTAGGCATAGGAAATAAATCTGAAAATATAGCAACTAGTAAATGATAAATGGAGTTTCTAAAATCCAAAGAATTCAGTTTAGGGTTGGTAGAAATTCTGAAGACACATATGGAGAAGGAAAATACCTTTCATGTTTACTTGGTAGCTAAAAGGTGTAGTAATTGAATATAAGGAATTTATTTAAATTGGAAACTCATATATAAAGTATGCAAGCATAAATGTGAATACAAAAGTAGGAATCATATACACATGATTAAAAGTGTATGTAAGCCAAAGGTCAGCACACATAGAGTAAACACAACACATAGAAGTTGTGAATGGCTTTGTTACATGTGAATGTGTGGTTTGTTTGAAGTGGAAGTGTGAACTATGTCTTATGGATTGTTGTTTTTCTTTTGCTATGTGTGATGGTATGATGTAGAACCTGCTCCAGAGCAAGTTCTTCCTTTTCAAGATCAGGACTACCCATTCCAAGAGCAGCAGGAAGGAGGCAAGTGTCCTTGACCACTTTGATCCTATGCTAGGATGTGTAGATAGAATTATTTGCATTGTCAAATGAAATATGAAACCCATGCTAGGAAGTTTCCCTAGAATTGCATTACCTTGTTTGCTTGTAGCTTGGGTTGGGATTTATTTTATCATGTCATTTATTATTATGCATATGCTTAGCCATGCTTAGAATGGGATATTTGGGGATATGAGATTATCAGTTTATTTTATCATACTCTTGAATGAGATATTGAGAGTTATGTAGAGGTAGGGATCAAGGCAAGTTGGATGTTTTGGTTGTGTGCTGGGTGCACGAGACTTGGGTTTGTGTTTAGTACTTGCCTGGATCCTAAGGACCGGTTCATGGAGCATGTAACCTGGCTTTACCGTGCCAACCACATGCTGAGATGGGGCAGCTTGGCCAATTAATTAGGTGTATCCCCGGCGTAGTATGGGTGTGTTGGATGGTGCGGGGAATAGGTGTCAGCTGGACTACCTTATAAACCGCAAGGCTCAAGAGGGGGCCACTGCAGCGGGGTTGGAGCCTCTTGTATGCTGTTAGGGGTGAAACCTCAGTGGGCCCACGCTCGTCGGGAATCCCTTTGTAAAGGCTTCGTAGTGATCTCCTGGCTACACACCTGGGAAGTGTGAATGTGGTTCGTAGCCACTGGCATAATGGAGGTTGTTTTAGTCCACCCGGCAACGGGGGATGAAATCACTACATGTGGGTACAGTGGTGCAAACTCTGCAGAGTCAAAACTGTCATGACAGCCGTGATGGTTTTGGGAGTGATTAGAGGAGTGATGGTTTTGGGAGTTGAGAATGTTAAGCAGGGAGCTTAACATTGGAAATGATGTTATGGTTATTTGATTATGATGATGGGATGGGAGATTGGGACCATTTCACCTATGTAGTAATGTAGGTGCCTAATAAGCTAAGGTGATAGGTATTAATTGCGTAGTGCTTTAACCATGAGTTCAACCTCCCCTTGTTCTAGCCATGCATGACATAACTTTCCCACACTTGCTGAGTACCATCGGTACTCAACCTTGCATATTTTGTTGGTTTATATTGCTGCTCAGGTCAAGATAATGAGGTGGTGTATAATGACCAAGACTTTGGACCCGAAGAAGGTTTCTAGGTTCATGGAGACCCCCGGGCAACGCCTGTGACGGAGCCCTCAAGAATAATATTCCGCTGCTAGTTTATTTACTTGTGATGAACTTATTATCGTCCATCGAGACATTTGCTATGTAAGACTTATTTATATTCGACACCTGGCTTGTAATAAATGATGCTTCACTATTTATCATCACATGTATGAGAAAATGATCCTGGCATACATGTGATATTCACTTGGTTGTTCTTCGGAAAAACCGGGTGTGACAGATAATGAAGAGGAATATAATCAATATGAAGATATGTACCTTTTCACCGATCCAGAAAACATTAAGCGCGTAGAAAGAAGCATTAAAAAGGATTTAAAACTCTATATGCGAGAAGATGCCAATGCTAGAAAAAAATGTATGACATATATTTTATATATTTTTAATATTGTAATGAAGCTTTAATATTTTAATTTGAACTTTTTTCTCTTTTAATATTTGAATTTTGATATGTTGGAATGCTTTAAAAAAATTAACAAAATTTGTAGAGTGAAATATTGGCTTTGAGTTGGCCGAAGACTTCAATAGTGAAATACACTACGTTTGAAGCCATGACCGCCTGAGTGCTGCTTCATCTCTATGTGTACGTGTGAGCTCTATTTTTTCTCTGTTCGTGTGTGTATATAATTTTCCCCCGTTTTTCTTTTAAGTAAAGACCGCGTGTGAAAACATTTTGAATAATTGGTAAATACCATTTTCGCAGGCATCTATTGGTTAAGGACCGCCTGTGAAAACTTATTCCACTTTATAATATCAACTTTTATGCGATAATGTGTAATACAACAAAGCAGCACAACACTTTCAGACAAGAAAAGTCACTAGAGGAAAAGATACCTGCAAAATTATGGTTTCAAGTATAAGGTTGTACATATTGCAAAGGAAGAGGAGGAGGAGGTGGTGGTGGTGATCACGAGGCGTGTATGGGGCCACGAGTGAAGTGAAGCGACCGATGCGATTGCTTTTGAGTGCACAAGATGCATACATGCGATATCTATTACGATTAGGAGATAAAAACAACATTGCAAAACATGAAAAGAAAACGCAACATCAACTAAAAACAATAAAAAACAAGTAATTCTATTATGGTTGTGCGGAGAAGACGATAGCGCGCGTGTGTATTTATATCGATCATCGTTTGGTGTCTTCGAATTGAATTCAAAGGACACATGTACTGCACGCGTTCCCCTCTCGGTAACCGAAAAGGCGCGCATGCCCGGTCGCTTCAGCCACCTGTATTAATGGCCAATATTGCAGGCGGCTCCTACTCCACGATCTGCCTGTATAGTGCGGTCATTGGCATTCATGCGTAGAATTCGAAGCGATCCAACCTCTCCTTCTCCGTACCATTATAACATGCACTTTCCCCTTCTCTGCACCACCATCACAGTCTTTCTCTTCCCTTTAGTCTTCGTCTTCTTTGCCGCACCGCAGCCCTAGTCTCAACGGCACCACCGAAGCGCTCCCTACCAAGCTCTGCACTCGCCGCGCCTCCGTACCTATCTCCAACCGTACCTCCGTCCCCGGCTCCAACCGTTCCTCCGTCCCCAGCTCTAACCGCGCCTCCGTGTCCAGCTCCAACCGCACCTCCACCGCCTTCCTGGGCGGAAGAGAGAGCGTACCTGCTTGGGAAAGTCGTTTTCCTAGAGGAGAGTTTCGTTGCCCTCAGGGCAGAGGATGACCTTACACTGTTGCGCCGGCAGATGGCGAAGGATGTATTTTACAGTACATCTGATGCCATGCAGCTTCTGGGTCTTGGTCCCCTTCCAGAACGTACTAGAATGGACCATAGTCCACTACCTCTTCGGGTTAAGCACAGTGGCCAGTCGTCTTGACGTGATGCAGGAGACGGTCCGTGAGGTGCTTGGGGTGGAAGGCAGCAGGAAGTTGGTGGAGGCGATCGCTGACATATGTTAGGTTCATCCGCCACCGGAGGACTAGGGAATCATCTGTTGTTTCCTTTTGTTGTTTGTAAAAATGTAATTTTTAATGAATGTTTGTTTGATGATGAATGTTTGTTATCGATTATCGAATTGTTTGTTGTCTTTGTAGGATCGAAGAGCACGTGAAAAGCTACCATAGGGGAGGTGAAAGATAGATTTGAACTTTTTAGCGGAAGCAACAAAAAAAACCCCTCGGCAGGAAATCGATCTGTTAAAGAAACCGTGTATGTGACTGATCTAAATGTGTTCAACCGTGAAAAAAGTGGTATATATTATAGAGAATAAAGTCACAAAGACACGACAACAAGAATCACGGAAATCCGTCAAAAATAACTCAAGTTATGATCGAAAGATCAAACGAGGTCAATCTGTTCTACTCGAGTAAAAACCATATCTTCAACACTGCAAATAAACTCGTGTATGTCATAAACTACAAGTCCAATGACTGTGAAGTTCTCACATATGATAGATAATAAAGTTGCAAAGACAACCCAAAAAGAATCGCGTAAATTGGATCTGTAAAACTCGAGTTATGATCAAAACACCGAAGCACTGTCGTGCTCTATAGAAACTCGATGAGAAAGACTTGACAAAAACAAGTCAGAGGAACAAGGCATAAAAGCTCCTCTAAATTACAAATTTTATTGATCAAAACATAAGAGAAACAGCCCAAAGTCGTGCACTCCACGAACCTTGGCCTTCCTTTCTTATATAACCAGCCCTAAGGTCAACCCAATTCAAACTAGGACTCCTACTCTTACTTGGATTCAAACACTAACTTTCCAAAACTGCTAAAGACTCTTCTATTCGCAGATAGAAGCAATCTTAAGACTCCCAAACACCTTAGGAACGTTCCAAACATTCCTAAAACAATTATACTTCATGCCTAACACGAAATTCTATTATAACCAACTCGAAACTTTCCATAAATGAGCCATAACCGACTCAGCCACAGCCTGAGTCTATAATCTAGCCGGTTGGACATTTCGTACTAATTTTTTACGTCCACATTTCTTCATCACGCCTTGGAACCATGTTGCCACGTCCATGCACTCCTTGAACACGTGGAAACACCTTCCAACGACATTTGTCGGTACCCGCGATATGGGGTACCCCCGCGCACAGGGGAAAATGCCTAAGGAACTCGCCCTTCTCCGCAGGGAGAGCTCCGAAGGCGCCACGCGTCCGGCGGGGCCGGACCTCCCTCTCCTCAGAGGAAAGCTCTGGGCCCGCCACGTGGCATACAGAAGCTGGACCTCCCCCTCCGCGGGAGAGAGGTCTGAAGGCGCCACGTGTCCAGCAAGGCCGGACCTCCCTCTCCTCAGAGGAGAGCTCCGGGCTTGCCACGTGGCCGACAGAAGCCAGACCTCCCCCTCCGCGGGGAGAGGCCCGAAGGCTCCACGTGTCCCGCGGGGCCGGATCCCCTCCCCTCTAAGGAGGGCTCCGGGCCCGCCACGTGTCTAGCAGAAGAGCGCTGCCTGCCCCCGAGCGGTAGGCGGCGGGCGTAAAGACGCCCCATACCTTGCCCGTACAAGGTATTCAAGGCCCGCGTATTCCCAAGATGCAAAGACGCGGAGCACGCCTCTGTCAGGTGCCGTTGCGCCCAGTCGCATCACAGACTGGCGCGCGTTGTCAGAGCCTGCCAGCCAATAAACGCAGCGACAAGACATCCCATGCCACCCCCGCCGTCATCAACCACTACGACTAGCATGCGGCATGGGCAGGACTGCAAGACGAAGACTCAGAAGCCTTCGCCAGAGACAACTACAGGCATAACTGCAGATATGGTAGATAACAGTCAATCTCCCTGGGACCACCTGTCGGGTCCCGGGCCCCCCTTGTAAGCCACCCGAGTCTTGGGCTATAAAAGGCACGGGTAGGCAACGTTAGCAAGGGTTCGCACTCCCGCAACTCATACGCTAGACTTCAGTCATCCCCAAGCTCAGGACTCCGGTTCTGAGCAACAAGCAATACAGCGAGCTCCATAGCTCGCCGTTGACGTAGGGTTTTACGCTCCGGCGGCCTGAACCACGTAAAACTCGCCGTGTCAAGCTCTTCCTAACTCGTCCATACGCTCAAGCTCTCCGCAAGCGACTAGCCCCACCGAAAAAAGAACCTCCGTGGGCTGCCCAGTGCAGGTCCGGGGGAAGTGTCGACCGAACACTTCGACATTTGGCGCGCCAGGTAAGGGGCTTTTCCCTTGCGCGACGAGTTTCCGCCGACGAAGATGACCAAGCTTCCTTCAGCAGCAAACTCTCCTCCTCCGCGTTCACGGCGGACCGTGACCAGTGGGGAGTACATGTCGACGCACTCATGACGGAGTGTGTCGGCACAAGCTGGTAGCCAGCAGCCAACTCCAGCAACGCCGACTCCGGCAATGCAGGCTTCGACCAGCGTGAGATCTTCTGCAGCGCTGAGCATACACCACGGAGGTGCGCTAGCTGCAGCGAGAGCGCTACTGTGCAACCCACCTGCTGGGGACGCGCCCCATTCAGCGACCCAACAGTGGGTTCGCGAGGTGGACCCCCTCGTCGTCGCTGCCGCAAACTCTCGGTTTCGACGAGGGCGACGCCCCGGCCAACCGGCTGTGTCGCTGACGCGCATGCCAACGGTTGACGGGCAGACGGCGGATTCCAGCTCCTCCAGGCTCCCGTCAACGGACCTGAGGACAGAGCTGGAACGGTGCCACTTGGGCCAGGATGCCCGGGTGTACCTCGAGCAACGTCGAGAAAGGCGTCGCAACCTAGAGGCTGGCGACAGCATGACGGAGGCCTCGACCCAGCCTGGAGGGCAGATCTTCGCCACGCGAGCCCTGCCCCAGGCATACGCCGCCCAGCATATGCCACAACCATATGCCCTACAAACGGCGTCCCCGGTCTATGGAGCAGCCTGGCCCATACCGGGGTACACTGTGCCAGGTGCGAACCAAGCGTTCGCGGCACCAATACCTGCGGCAACAGGAGCAGGATGTGCGGCCCTTGCACCCCACCTTCGCTTCGCAAGGTGGCCGCGCAAGTTTCGGCCGCATCTGCCCGAAAAGTACGACGGCAGCGTTAACCCGGCGGAGTTTCTCCAGATCTACTCCACCGCCGTGCTTGCCGCAGGAGGGGACGAGGCTGTCATGGCCAACTACTTCCCCGTCGCCTTGACCGGGCCAGCCCGGTCTTGGCTCATGAACCTCCCTCAGGGTTCCATAACTTCCTGGGGAGAGCTCTGCCGGCAGTTCATCGCCAACTTTGGCAGCTCCTACACCCATCCCGGCACGGAGCTTGACCTCCACGCCATCAAGCAACAACCTGGGAAGTCGCTGCGCTCCTTCATCCAGCGATTCTCCCAGGTATGCAACACCATCCCGCATATTCAAAGTGCTTCTGTGGTGGTGGCGTTCCGGCAGGGTGTCCGGGACGAGAAAATGCTTGAAAATCTCGCGACCAGAGAGGTCCGCGACGTCTCTGAGCTCTTCAGCCTGGCGGACAAGTGCGCCAGAGCCGCAGAAGGGCGGAACTGGCACTCTCTGCCGACCTCCGAGTCAGGAGGACACCCCGGGTCCGGCGCTGCTTCCTATGGAAGTGGCAAGAAGGCCAAGAACCGGGGGAGTGGCAAGATGAAGTCATCATCCGCGGCTCCCGTCGCCGCAGCAGCGACGGCTAGTGGAGCTCGGGGGCCACGCCCCGACAAAAGGCAGCGGCAGTCACCAGCCCCAGATGGTGACCAGGGCGGGCTATGCCCCATGCATGGCGCCGGCAACCATACTGCTGCCAAGTGCTGGGATATCCAGAGGCTCACAGAGCGCTTCCGCAAAGGAAGGCAGCAGAGAGCTGAGGCGCCGCTCCACCCTCAGAGGGATGGCAAGCAGAAAATCGACGCTTCAGTCAGCGCCGGCCACCAGGTGGGGTTCCAGGAGCCTCAGCGTGTCATGAAGACAGTGAATAATGGTGAGGACTCCAGCTCCGATGGTGACGGGCCGGGGCGGTAGCCGACTGAGGCTGCCGTCCCAGGTCAGTGGAGGCTGCACTGCTGCGGCGTCAACCTTGGAGAAGCTCCAAGTAGCCGCAGCAGCCCAAGCACCAATCACAATGGTGCAAGATCGGGCCGGCCTCTCCCGAGAGCACGCCTCCGTGCCTCGGTCATACCTCCTGGGGGCCGCCCAAGGTCTGTCAACCCCTTGAAGGCCTTGCCAGAAGGGGAAGACGCCTTGGGTCCCCAAGACGAGCCCGGGGTCCACCTACCCCTTGAAGGCCTTAACCAGAAGGGGGGAACTCCCCGGGGGCGCCCAAGAGAAGCCGCGCAGGACCTGATCCAGCGTGAAGATAACAACCTCGTCGACGAGGCTCGGCTGCAGGTAACACCCCACAACGCACGGTCTCGGCTGCTGCTCTAGCACTACCGCCAAAGAACCAAACGCGTCAGGGACCTGCAGAAAGGCGACCTGGTGCCGCGGCACGCACTTTCCCGAGAAGGACCTATAAACTCCCCCCCAGCCGGGAAGGTCCCTTCCGATTCATGAAAGTTGCCGTCCCAGGTACACATGCCTTTCAACCGAGTGTGGGATCCGTTCCCAAAACCCTTTGGCATGGAACAACACTGTAAGTCCTATCCCCCGAGCATTAGTAGAACAGGGTCATTCCCTTCTGTAATAAATCCCATAGAGTTTAGGAACAGCGCTTGGGGCAGCTAAGTCTCAAGGGACGGTCCAGGACTACGTCCAGCTTAGCCTGGTTCTGACCCTAAGCGCGTAGAGTCTTGTTTCCCTTGTAGACGAGGCGGGTCATTGCCTCCATGTACAACCAGACTTCCACCTATGGGCATTAACACAGAAACTTGTTCTACTTCGCTCTCTCTCATGTGCTCATTTAAATTACGCATTAATTTTTATGATCACACTATCTATGTATGTTCATCGTACATCTAGCTCCCCCTCTTCCGCGCTCATCCATAGTCAGGTTCGCTATCCTACCGAGGGCGGTTGCACTTGAGGCACCTGCCGATGGCCAAGTGAGTCTCTCGGGCCTCCCCCAGTCAGGTGTTGCGGTGCCAGTTGGTCACCTCCAGGAAAGGCCTGCGTTGTGCATGGGGGGTCCAGGGTGCGTATCCCGCTTAGCCGGCTCCGTGCCCAAAGCGCGCGCATCCTGCCCTCCGGAGGTACAGGGGAGTACAACCGCTTTGCCTGGTCATGAACCCAAAGCACGTGCACTCTGCTTCCCCGGCGCACGGCCCGGTACTAGGGATCGGACGGCCGTACCCGGACCTCGGAGGGAGCCGGAGCTCCGGCGCCTCGCGCACAGAATTGCCCAAGCCCCGTATAACGGATCAGGATCGTAAGCCGAATAAGACTAGGAGACGGGAGGGGAGGACCCCCCAAGGAGAATTACGTTTCCCCTGCCTGTGTGCAGGACCTCCAGGTTACAGCAACGGGGACTGCACGAAGCGGGGGGAAAGGAGCTACCAACTACTCCGGCATAGGACTGGAAGGACCGGGTCCCGCCCCTTCAGCAGGGGCGAGGCCAGAAGGCCCCACGTGTACAGCGGGCCCGGAGCTCTCGCCTCCCCTGAGGGGGGCTCTGGACTCGCCACGTGGCTGGCGGAAACTGGACCTCCCCCTCGGTAGGGGGGTGGCTCCGAAAGCCCCACGTGTCCAGCAGGGCCAGAGCTCCCGCCTCCTCAGGAGGGGCTCCGGACCCGCCACGTGGCCGGCAGATCTGGACCTCCCCATAGGGCGAGATCCGGAGACCCCCGGGGGCCCCTAATACAGTTAGGACCCGGGGAAGGTGTCTGTGCAGAGCTCCGAGATTGGTGAAGGCCTCTGAGTACCTTGCGGAGCTAAGGACCCAGTCAGGCAAAGCCAAGAAGGAGAGAAAGGACATCACAGACACAAACATTCAAGAGAGTCTATTTATGCGAGGCTCCATGAGCTGGACTACAGACTCGATAAAAAGAGAGAAACAAGTCCTAGGGTCCTCCCGGCTCACGCCGGAACCTAGCGGCTACAAGGGCAGCCACGTCCTCGACTTCAGCCCTGGCAGCTTCCTCCCGCTCCGCGGCTGGGCCCTCTCTCGCTGGCTCCAGGGAGAAAGAAGGGTTGCGGCTCTTGAAGCATGCCAGCACATGTGAGGCGACCTCTAAGGCCAGGCAGCGTCCCTCGGCCTCAAGCTCGCTGGCGACCACCGAGTCTAGCCTGTCCAGCTTGGCACCGATCGACTCCAGCGGGGGGATCACCTCCGCCACCTTCAACGCAGGAGCTGCTGCCCTCACCGGACTGAAACCAAGAGGGATCAGGGCGGACCCCGCTTGATTAACGAAGCTTGAGACCGCATGCGCCTCGGAGGACCGCAAGGACGAGAGCTCCTCCACCTCGCGGCGGGCTGCCTACAGGGCCTCTTGGTTTCTCTCCCAGAATTCCTTCTCCTTGGCCGCCAGGGAGCTTTCCCGAAGGCGGAGAGTCTCGGCGAACTGCTCCAACTCAGAAGCCTTGAAGTCGGCGGTCAACTCCCGATCCAGGACCACCCGACGTTCGCGGGAGATTTGTTCCTCCCTCAAGTCGAGGTCTGCCTTCTGAACCTCTAGCTCCTCGATGCGAGCTCGCAGGTCATCCTCGCCCGCCGCCAGCTGCGCAGCAACCCTCTCTGCCTCGGCTGCCGTGGAACGCTCCCGTTCCTCAACGATGAGTTTACGGTGCTCCAACAGCTGCCGTATCTCCTCCACAGCAGAGAGGCTCTCCTCGGCCCGAGCGTGTGCCTCCAGGGCCTCCCGGTTGATCCGCCGCGATTCGGCATCCATGCGGTCGACAGACCGCTTCAGCCGGTCGAGGAGCACTTCCCTGAACTCAAGCAACTCCTGCCTGGAGTCGAGCTTGCTCTTGACCTTCGCGGTCCGCTCCCGCAAAAGGTTCCCCCAGGTGAGGAGGCGATCCCGTTCAACCGTGTGCTCCTCCCGCTCGCGACCAAGTGCGGCCAAGACCTGCCGAACGCTTGTTTCGGCAAGCGCGAAGGCGTCCGCCAGTGGCAATGGAGCAGCAGAGGCCGGGGCAGCTCCCCCGACCTCCTCCATCACCTCATCCTCAAAAGGAGTCGATGCACCAGCGACCGAGACGAGACGCCGGTCAGGAGAAGCTGGCGCCGGGGCTCCGGCAGCCGGGCCTGCCGGACCCTCTCTAGCTTCTGGCTCCTTGACCTGTGGAGAGGGACGAGCCGGGGAAGGCGGCGCTGGAATAGAGGCCGGGCCGCCTGGTGCAGGGTCGACCTGCGCTGGCCTGGGGGCCGCGGCGGCCGTCTCGGCAGGAAGAGATGACGCCGCCGCGGAGTCCGGGCACACCGGAACAGAAGCTCGCGCTGACTTGGGGGCCACGGCAGCTGTCCTGGTTTCCGAGCGCAACGGCGCAGACTCCCCGCCAGTCGGGGATGGCCGGGAAGCGCGAACACTCCAGCGGGCTCTGAACCCCGACTTCCGAGCCGGGGTAGGACTCCCAGAGCCCGCCGCCGTCACTGATGGCCGCTCCGCAGTCGCCTGAACTGGCGGAACAGGGGACGCCCCAGGAGCTCCCCTCAACACATCAGCCTTGGGCCTCTTTGAGTCGCCACCGGAAGGAGTGCCATCTCCAGAAGCAGGAGATGCAGGCACCCCAGGTCCCCGACTTGGCACAGATGCCGCCACTGGAGGAGATCGAGCGCGCTTCTTCTCTGGTGGCGGGTTGGAGGCCATGGCGAGGGAGGACTCAAAGGCAAGAAGACAAAGGCACAAGAGTCCAAGAAAAAGCGCTGGGAAGTGCGAAGGGAAGCCGCAATGTGGGTAAGATCCCCTCTTAAAACTTCCCAGGTGCAATTCCAAGCGATTCGGAACTCTTCGAATACGCCGCATCGGCAACCGCTTCGGCTCCAAGACCGAGCGCCGATGACAGGTGGACCCAAGCCGCCCCAACTGAAGCGGTGGGTCAAGGAGTCAGTCTCCTAAGAAGACAAGCCAGCAAGGCACTCCGGCGGTTCTCGAAGAAAGCGCCGCAACGTGCAGAAGTGGCAGTATTGGGAACCGCCGCAGTAAAAGCAACCATCAAGTGGGCGCACGCTCCCACGATCCCGCGGCTGTTCCTACTCCGGCAGCGGTCAATGCGGGACTTAGAGAAAGTGCGCGGATCAGAAGAGACGGAGGTCCCACCTCGGGCTCGCTATCTCCCCCAAGATGGGCCCGGGGGCCACTGTCGGTACCCGTGATATGGGGTACCCCCGCGCACAGGGGAAAATGCCTAAGAAACTCGCCCTTCTCCGCAGGGAGAGCTCCGAAGGCGCCACGCGTCCGGTGGGGCCGGACCTCCCTCTCCTCAGAGGAAAGCTCCGGGCCCGCCACGTGGCATACAGAAGCCGGACCTCCCCCTCCGCGGGAGAGAGGTCCGAAGGCGCCACGTGTCCAGCAAGGCCGGACCTCCCTCTCCTCAGAGGAGAGCTCCGGGCTTGCCACGTGGCCGACAGAAGCCGGACCTCCCCCTCCGCGGGGAGAGGCCCGAAGGCTCCACGTGTCCTGCGGGGCCAGATCCCCTCCCCTCTAAGGAGGGCTCCGGGCCAGCCACGTGTCTAGCAGAAGAGCGCTGCCTGCCCCCGAGCGGTAGGCGGCGGGCGTAAAGACGCCCCATACCTTGCCCGTACAAGGTATTCAAGGCCCGCGTATTCCCAAGACGCGAAGACGCGGAGCACGCCTCTGTCAGGTGCCGTTGCACCCAGTCGCATCACAGACTGGCGCGCGCTGTCAGAGCCTGCCAGCCAATAAACGCAGCGACAAGACATCCCATGCCGCCCCCGCCGTCATCAACCACTACGACTAGCATGCAGCATGGGCAGGGCTGCAAGACGAAGACTCAGAAGCCTTCGCCAGAGACAACTACCGGCATAACTGCAGATACGGTAGATGACAGTCAATCTCCCCGGGACCACCTGTCGGGTCCCGGGCCCCCCTTGTAAGCCACCCGAGTCTTGGGCTATAAAAGGCTCAGGTAGGCGGCGTTAGCAAGGGTTCGCACTCCCGCAACTCATACGCTAGACTTCAGTCATCCCCAAGCTCAGGACTCCGGTTCTGAGCAACAAGCAATACAGCGAGCTCCATAGCTCGCCGTGGACGTAGGGTTTTATGCTCCGGCAGCCTGAACCACGTAAAACTCGCCGTGTCAAGCTCTTCCTAACTCGTCCATACGCTCAAGCTCTCCGCAAGCGACTAGCCCCACCGAAAAAAGAACCTCCGCGGGCTGCCCAGTGCAGGCTCGGGGGAAGTGTCGACCGAACACTTCGACAACATCCAAGATACCTTCATATGCATTGTTTTCGATCCAAACATGCTGCGCGACCTCCCGATCAACTCAACCACAATTCCTCCCAAACTTGGTTGTTGAACCTCATCTTCTCCCTAAGACTAGTTCAATGGATCCCATCACCAACCAAAACCCCCTCGGCAGAAAATTGATCTGTTAAAAAAACTGTGTATGCGACTGATCTAAACGTGTTCAACGGTGACAAAAGTGGTATATATTATAGAGAATCAAGTCACGAAGATACAACAACAAGAATCATGGAATCCGTCAAAAATAACTCAAGTTATGATCAAAAGATAAAACGAAGGTCATTCTGTTCTACTCGAGTAAAAACCAGATCTGCAACACTGCAAAGAAACTCGTGTAGATCAGAAAATACAAATCCAATGCCCGTGGAATTTTCTGAAAAGATATATAATCAAGTTGTGCAGACAACCCAAAAAGAATCACGTCAATTGGATCTGTAAAACTCGAGTTATAATCAAAATACCGAAGCACCGTCGTGCTGTCCAGAAACTCGACGAGAAAGACTTGACAAAAACAAGTCGGACAACAAGGCATAAAAGTTCCTCTAAATTATGAATTTTATTGATAAAAACACAAGAGGAACAGTCTAAAGTCGTGCACTCCATGAGCCTTGGCCTCCCTTGCTTATATAACCAGCCCTAAGGCCAACCCAATTCAAACTAGGACTCCTGCTCCTACTTGGATTCAAACTCTAACTTTCCAAAACTGCTCAAGACTCTTCTATTCGCAGATAAAAGCAGTCTTAAGACTTCCAAACACCTTAGGAACGTCCCAAACATTCCTAAAACAACTATACTTCATGCCTAACACGAAATCCTATTATAACCAACTCGAAACTTTCCATAAATGAGCCATAACCGACTCAGCCGCAGCCTGAGTCTATAATTCAGCCGGTTGGAACTTTCCTACCAATTTTTTACGTCCGCATTTCTTCATCATGCCTTGGAACCATGTTACCACGTCCATGCACTCCTTGAACACGTGCAAACACCTTCCAACGACGTCCACGATACCTTCACATGCATTATTTTTGATCCAAACATGCTGCGCGACCTCCCGATCAACTCAACCACAATTCCTCCCAAAATTGGTTGTTGAACCTCATCTTCTCCCTAAGACTAGTTCAATGGATCCCGTCACCAACCAAAACCCCCTCGGCAGAAAATTGATCTGTTAAAGAAACCGTGTATGTGACTGATCTAAACGTGTTCAACCATGACAAAAGTGGTATATATTATAGAGAATCAAATCACGAAGACATGACAACAAGAATCACAGAAATCCGTCAAAAATAACTCAAGTTATGATCGAAAGATCAAACGAGGGTCAATCTGTTCTACTCGAGTAAAAATCAGATCTTAAACACTGCAAAGAAACTCGTGTATATCAGAAACTACAAGTCCAATGACCGTGAAATTTCACATATTATATATAATCAAGTTTTCAAGACAACCCAAAAAGAATCACGTCAATTGGATCTGTAAAACTCGAGTTATGATCAAAACACCGAAGCACTGTCGTGCTGTCCAGAAACTCGACGAGAAAGACTTGACAAAAACAAGTCGGACTAACAAGGCACAAAAGCTCCTCTAAATTACGAATTTTATTGATAAAAACATAAGAGGAACAGCCTAAAGTCGTGCACTCCATGAGCCTTGGCCTCCCTTGCTTATATAACCAGCTCGAAACTTTCCATAAATGAGCCATAACTGACTCAGCCGCAGGCTGAGTCCATAATCCAGCCGGTTGGACCTTTCCTACCAATTTTTTATGTTCACATCTCTTCATCATGCCTTGGAACCATGTTGCCACGTCCATGCACTCCTTGAACACGTGCAAACACCTTTCAACAACATCCACGATACCTTCATATGCATTGTTCTTGATCCAAACATGCTGCGCGACCTCCCGATCAACTCAACCACAATTCCTCCCGAACTTGGTTGTTGAACCTCATCTTATTCCTAAGACTAGTTCAATGGATCCCGTCACCAGCCATATCTTGAAATCAAGCAACACCTGCACATGAATAAACAACCAATACTTTCGAGCACAAGTCCGCGACTTGACTCACGTTAGTTCCGAAAACCACAACACCTTACGTGAACACCTCACATAAGCATGTTGCAAACCATAGCGAAATGTTAACCACCGTAAACAGCCATAACACTTCAAAAACTTAGTAAAAGAATACTAAGCAAACTTTCCATAGATATAAAGCAAGTTCGAAACATTTGCATGGTAAAAACAGAACCATTTCGATTTAGCTCCGGACCTTGCCAAAGCTAACCGGACCTTGAGCCGGAGCTTACCAAAGCTAGCAGAACCTAGCACCGGAACTTACCAAAGCTAGTCGAACCTACCGCCGGAGCTAACCAAACATATGTCAGACCTAGCCATAGCAAGTCGGACCTCGGATCTTGTCGGAGCTCGGACCTAGAGTCGGACCTTGACAAAAAGAGTGTTTTGGCAGAATTCAAAACTTCTATCGTCATAGCCAATGTATTCAGCACACATAGGTCTCACAATCTCCCCCTTGATGAATGCATTGGTAACACCACTTAAAATCCAAACATTGGCTTATTCACATGAAAAGTTTTGAAAACAAACAAATGAGAAAGAAAATTTCGAAACAAAAATACCCCCTATACATATTTCTCCCCTTTGTAAATCAGAAATAAAATGAGAAGAAAAAAATTCTCCCCCTGGGAAGAGTCGTGCCAAAACACTTGCGAATCGTGCAATGTGTGATCAATTTCTCCCCCTTTGACAATGTATTCAGCAAGGTTAAAAAGAGAAATTTTAATTGTTATGAGCATATTTATAACATATACATATAAAACAAAGCTAATCCATGCCATACTATCAAGTAACTTACACTATCACATCAATGAGATACATAAAGTAGGGTAAGCCATGCTAGAGATCAAGTGTAATTTTTAATTTAAGCAAGTCATGATCTCACAAACTTAACTATGTCATGACCTGAAAGCATGACACTTGTTGCTGCATTTTAATTATTTTTCAAAGCACAAATTCAGATCATATGACATTTAAAAGAGATTATATGCCGCATCAGGCTTATTCTAACCAACCAAGCCAAGCCTATGTCATTTAACAATCAGAAGCTTAAGAACATGGTTTTAGTCATACATAACTTCTTCCAAGTTCATATCTAAGTGCAATGATAAGCCATCTCAAAAGAAGAAGTGCGATGCATGCATATTCTCTTGATTTTTTTCTCAACTTTTCATTTGAACATAAAATCTCAACATGTGAATAGTTGATTGATTATTTTTTCATTATTAAAAGCATTTGTGAGCATGCAAAAAGTTTAAAACAGCAAGAAAGTTTGATCATGACCAGATTTAGTGTAAATAATTATTCCAATTACTATTCATGGAAAAAACTACAAAATGTATAATATGAGTAATGTAGTAAGAACTTTCAGCATATAAAAGGAATCACAAAGTCATATATGTATGAAATATTATGCTCATATTATTTTAAATTTAGATTCACACATAGACTTCCCAAGTTTCAAAACTTCCCGTCAATTTAAGCCATGAGGATGCATAACCCCTATTTCACTACGAATGAAACAAAAACGAGTGAAATCCAAAGATTTTGTAAAAAAGTCAGCCAATTGTTGTTCGGTATCTACATGGTGAAGCACAATGTTTACTTTTTCAACATTATCACGGAGAAAGTGATACCTAATATCAGTGTGCTTTTGTCGAAGTGTGCGGTCGACACTTCCCCCGGGCCTGCACTGGGCAGCCCGCAGAGGTTCTTTTTTCGGTGGGGCTAGTCGCTTGCGGAGAGCTTGAGCGTATGGACGAGTTAGGAAGAGCTTGACACGGTGAGTTTTACGTGGTTCAGGCCGCCGGAGCGTAAAACCCTACGTCCACGGCGAGCTATGGAGCTCGCTGTATTGCCTGTTGCTCAGAACCGGAGTCCTGAGCTTGGGGATGACTGATGTCTAGCGTATGAGTTGCGGGAGTGCGAACCCTTGCTAACGTTGCCTACCCGAGCCTTTTATAGTCCAAGGCTCGTGTGGCTTACAAGGGGGCCCGGACCCGACAGGTGGTCCCGGGGAGATTGCCCGCAGACTATCGTATCCGCAGTTATGTCGGTTGTTGTCTCTGGCGAAGGCTTCTGAGTCTTTGTCTTGCCGCCCTGTCCATGCCGCATGCTAGTCGTAGTGGTTGATGACGGCGGGGGCGGCATGGGATGTCTTGTCGCTGCGTTTATTGGCTCGCAGGCTCTGACACCGCGTGCCAGTCTGTGATGCGACTGGGTGCAACGGCACCTGACAGAGGCATGCTCCGCATCTCCGCGTCTTGGGAAGGCGCGGGCCTTGAATACCTTGTACGGGCAAGGTATGGGGCGTTTTTACGCCCGCTGCCTACCGCTCGGGGGCAGGCAGCGCTCTTCTGCTGGACACATGGCGGGTCCGGAGCCCTCCTCAGAGGAGAGGGGGTCCGGCCCCGCGGGGCACGTGGAGCCTTCGGACCTCCCCTCCGGAGGGGGAGGTCCGGTTTCTGTCGGCCACGTGGCGGGCCCAGAGCTCTCCTCTGAGGAGAGGGAGGTCCGGCCCCGCTGGGCACGTGGCGCCTTCGGACCTCTCTCCCGTAGAGGGGGGAGGTCCGGCTTCTGCAGGCCACGTGGCGAGCCCGGAGCTCTCCTCTGAGAAGAGAGAGGTCCGGCCCCGCCGGACGCGTGGCGCCCTCGGAGCTCTCCCTGCGGAGAAGGGCGAGTTCCTTAGGCATTTTCCCCTGTGCGCGGGGGTACCCCATATCGCGGGTACCGACAGTGGCCTCCGGGCCCATCTCGGGGGAGATAGCGAGCCTGAGGTGGGACCTCCGTCTCTTCTGATCCGCGCACTTTTTCTAAGTCCCGCATTGACCGCTGCCGGAGCACAAACAGTCGCGGGGCCGCGGGCGTGTGCACCCACTTGATGGTTTCCTTTACTACGGCGGTTCCCAAGACCGCCACTTTTGCACGCTGCGGCGCTAGTACCTTACCAGCTCATCTTCTTCTTGGTTTTGCCTGGCCGAGCACTTAGCTCCACAAGGTGCTCAGATATCTTCTCCAATCCCGACGCTCTGCTCCGGCGCCTTCCCCGGGTCCTTACTATACTAAGGGCCCCGGAGGTCTCCGATGCCCGCCTCATGAGGATGGGGAGGCCCGGATCTGCCGGCAACATGGCGGGCCCAGAGCTCTCCCCAGAGGAGAGGGAGGTCCGGTCCCGCTGGACACGTGGGCCCTTTGGTCTTGCCTTGGAATTCCGGTCTTGCGTGATCTCGTTGTGGCCCCCTGGTAGGGGCATACTCCTGAAGGGAGTTAAGGCCGAGAGGTTCTGCACACAAGTAAGGGAAACGAAATTCTTGGGGGCTCCCCCTCCTTTATCTCATAGTCTTATTTGGCTTACGGTCCCTAACCATATGCACGGTGCTTGGGGACCATAGTGCGCGAAGTGTCGGGGGCCCGGGGCCCCTTTGACCATCGGCAGGTACCTCCAATGCTACCGCCTCTGGTAGGGCAGCAAATGCCGACTAGGGGTGAGAATGAGTAGAGGGAGCCGAGCGCATGGCGGGCATACGCCGGAAGTGTAATCATAAGAAATTTAATACATAATTTTAAATGAGTACGAGGAAAGAGCAAAGTAGAACAGGTTTATTTTCATATAATTTTCCACAGGAGGAAGGCAGGCTAAACATGGAGGCCACGACCCGCCCCATTAAGAAGGGAAGCAAGGCTCTACGCGCTTGGAGTCGGAACCAGGCAAAGCTGAACATAGTCCTGTACCGTCCCCTGGGGCTTAGCTGCTCCGAGCGCAGTTCCTGGACTCTATAGAATTTATTATGAAAAGAAGAGACTGTCCTATCTTTGCTCTAAGGGTAGAACTTACGGAGGTGTTCTATGTTCCAAGGGTTCGGGAGCAGGTCCCCATCTTCAGTAGAAAGGCGTACGCACCCGGGGCGGCACACTTTTGCGACTCGAAAGGGACCTTCCCAACTAGGAGAGAGTTTGTGGGTCCCTTCGCGAGAAAGTATGCGCTGCAGCACCAGGTCACCTTCCTGCAGCTCCCGGGCACGCACAGACCTCTGGTGGTAGCGACGGAGCGCTTGTCTGTATCGTGCATTACAGAGAGCTGCATGCAATCGGACCTCGTCGACGAGGTCGATTTCTCCACGCCGGAGGTCCTCCTGCACAGCTTCGTCGTAAGCCCGGACACAGTGAGACTTCATGGTGATCTCTGGGGGAAGTACGGCTTCGGCCCCATAAACCATGAAGAAGGGTGTCTCTCCTATGGCCCAGCTCTGGGATGTCCGGTTAGCCCATAGTGTGCTCGGAAGCTCATCCACCCAATTGGCACCATGTTTCTTCAGATTGGCATAGGTGCGGGTCTTAAGGCCCCGGAGAATCTCCGCGTTGGCCCTCTCGACTTGCCCATTGCTCTTTGGGTGAGCAACAGAGGCATAGCACACCTGAATGCCGAGGTCTTCGCAGTAGTCTTGGAAGGCTGCGCTGGTGAACTGGGTCCCGTTGTCGGTGATGATTCTGTTTGGGACCCCGAACCGGCAGACAATTGACTTGATGAACTTCACTGCAGATTACTTGTTGATGGTGACAACTGGTGTGGCTTCCGGCCACTTGGTGAACTTGTCGATGGCGACATAGAGGTACCGGAATCCCCCGACGGTCCTGGGGAATGGTCCCAGGATGTCCAGCCCCCATATGGCAAACGGCCATGAGGGCGGGATCATCTGTACCGCCTGAGCCGGTGTATGGATCTGCTTGGCGTGGAACTGGCACGCCTTGCAGCTCTCGACCAGCCTGACGGCATCCTGGAGTGCTGTCGGCCAGTAGAAGCCATGCCGGAAGGTTTTACCGACGAGCGTGCGTGAGGAAGAGTGACTCTCACATTCGCCTCCATGGATCTCAGCGAGCAAGTCGCAGCCTTCCCCCTGGGTTATGCACCGCAATATGACGTGGTTGACTCCACGCCGGTAGAGACCCCCTGTGACGCCCTCAATTCTGTGCAAAACCACGGAACCGAGAACTAATGCATATGTGTGCCCAGGATGTTCATCACACATACACATACGTTCCACAAACTGAATTCAGATTATATATCACCACGAATAACAGAGTTTATTACAACACCTCATGAGTCTTGGACTCATGCTCACAGCGGAAATCTTAATTCTATGCAGCGGAAGTCCTTATTTAAATGCGGAAGCAAAAACTAATGCGGAAGCAAAACTAAGCAGAAGTGACTCCATCTCTACTCCCTCCACAGGCAAGGTTGAGAATAGATCACACGCCATAATGTTCCACTTGATCTTCATAGTAGGCTTCTCTTGCTGTTGATGAAGAAATAATAATGCAAGTTTGAGCACAATGATGTACTCAGCAAGTGCGGGAATAACACATGATATGCAGCTCATAAAACAAGGTAGGTACAAAGGTTTATTTGCAGAAAAGCAGATTTATAAAACCATGACAAAACAGCAACTTAACTTTAGATGAATGTAATCCCAGCATGTATTAGATCACCAACATACCTTCATTACTTCCCGTGTTCCATCCGAACATTAACCAATCTTTTATTCATACTCACGAATACCTCCTCGTATTCGCTACCATCTCACCTCATAAAACAACCTCGTCTCGCACCGAGACCAATCTCATGTCATGACCCATCAGTCATACAACCATCTCTTCTCCCGGACTCCACAGTTCCAAACCAAACCATAACCAGACCAATAACCATAACCAAGAACCTTCCCAATAACCATTCGAATAACCATCCCATCAATCATCCCATCTAATCATGGCAGTTTAGCCAGGTGCTCGTAACCGTAAGCTCGGCTATCATGATAGTTTTAGTAACTCTGCAGAGTTTGTACCTCTTTACCCACAAGTTTGTGATTTCGTCACCCGTCGGCAACTGCAGAACCTGCATTATACCAGTACACAACCGTCGGTGTATGGCCAAGAGATCACAAAATAGCCTTTACAAAGGGGTTACTAGGTGTATGGACTCACTGAGTTTCACCGGCAGGCTAGAATCTCCAATTCTCCCACCCACGGGCCCCCTCTTGTGCCATGCAGTTCCCAGGGCAGTCCTCACTCGACTCCCATTCCCCAAGCCTTCCACAGTCCATAACACTCTAACAACTTTCCTAATTACTCAGCTAAGCCGCACCCATATTTGGCCTTGTGGTGGCACTGTTATCCTGGCATGTGCATGCATGAACCGGTCCTTAGATCTACGGCAAGCAAAACCACCATCTCATGCTACCTCATTCACAAACCCAGGCTTGCCTAGATCTCCCTCCGATCCATGTCCATTATTAACATCAGTTTCTCATTATCATTACGAGTGCAGTTAGCTAGACACATCTATCTCGCTTTCCAATCCCATGGACTCAGCGAAGCATAAAGCAAAAACCATACCCGACTCATAAACTTCCCTGGCGACAAGGGTGGTTTAACCAAAACTAGTAAACTCCTATCAAAAGGTTTCCCATCATGTTTGACTCAGCACACACACCTTTTCGCAAAACAAAATAGTTTTACCCAAAACATAGGATCAATATGGTCAAGGAGCACTTGCCTTGTTCTTGCGGTTCCGGTTGTTCTTGATTCTCAAAACCTGGTTGCTGTAGTTCGTCGTAGACAGCTTCCTGAACCTGTCCTGCTATGTAGGATTCACGTGCATACAAGATTCACAGCAATCAATATCATGCGCAAACCTTAAACTAGATGTGATGATGCATATGCATGCTATCCTATGATTTTTATTAGATTGGTGTGCTCTTGCATGGCTTGCATGGACAGAGGTGTTCGGATCAAAGGTGCTCGTGGCGATGATCTTGTCTTTAGATCAAACTGATCATCGAGTGATCTGCCCACGAGAAAGCTTCTGTTCGAAAGGAATTGAAGAACAGATGCAAGAGATGAACACCATGATGTCGTAAGGTGGTATTGAAGTCCTACCTCACGCTCTTCTTGTCTTCGAGGTCCTCCTCAGACCGCTTGGTTCTTCTCCGATGATCTCCCTTGTTGCGCTTCGACGATGTTTTGCTTGGCGAGTTAGGGCTAGGGTTCTAAGTCGTCGGCTCAGGAGTTGAAAGAGAAGTTTGTGGTTTCGGCCAGAGGTTTCGGGTTCTATTTATAATCGAGAAGAGAAGAGTCCTAATCTAATTGGATCCCGAATAAAAGTCTTATTCAGATCTTGTTGGACCCTGACGTCTTACCTTTGGTAACATCGTGGAGTTTAGATCGGTTTCTGTTGCGTATCGGTATTTTTACACGTAAAAACCGCTCCAGACTAGTTACCTTCGTGATGATGAGTTCCGGAAGCTCCACGTGTCCTCGGGGCCTGGTATCTCCTCATCCACAGAGACGAGCTCCGGTTGTGCCGCGTGTCAATCGATCGAGACCTCCCTCTTCTTTGGAGACGAGCTCCGTGCACGCCACGTGTGGGTGCCGGTCTTTCCGCTCTCCTTTCCTCAGGGACATGCCCCGAGGTCGACACGTGTTTAGCTGCGACGGACCTTCCGGTGATAAGCTCAGGTGGCGACACGTGTTCGATAGATCCGGACTTCTCTGAGATGAGCTCCGAGATTGACACGTATCCCCCGCGTGACGGGTCCTCTGATTTCCGCGAGGACTAGCTCCGAAGATGACATGTGTCCTACGAAAAATGCCTTTGCTTCTTCCGCAGAGGCTAGCTCTACGGGCAACACGTGTCCACAGGGTCGGACCTCTTTTCAATTGCGTAGGTGACCCCCGAGCCTGCCACGTAGCAAGTTTAGAGGCGGACCTCTCCCAATTTCTCGGGTATGAGCTCCGAACATGCCACGTGGTCTGCTGGCCGTGGAAATTGCCTTCGGTGCTCTCGGAGAGCTTTGTTTGCCATCCTTTTGATACTTGTCATTGTTCCTTCTTTTCTTAAAATGTTTTTCTTCTTCATAAAACATGAACATATGCTGACACCCGAGATGAGGGTGTCACAAATCTACCCCCCTTAAATTGAATCTCGCCCTCGAGATTCGTTATTAGAAAATAGATAGGGGAATTCAGCCTTAATATCCTCTTCACACTCCCATGTGGCTTCAGCTTCAGTATGATGACTCCATTGTACCTTGCACCATCGAATCACTTTGTTTCGGGTGACCCTTTCCTTTACGTCCAAGATTCGGACAGGGTGTTCTGCGTAAGTCAGGTCCTCTTGAAGTTTAAGTTCTCCCATTAACACTTGTTCCTCTGGTATTCTCAAGCACTTCTTGAGCTGGGATACATGAAACACGTCATGTACGTCGGAGAGATGGTTTGGGAGCTCTAGTTGATAGGCTACTTCTCCTCGCTTGTCCAAAATCTTAAATGGTCCGATGTAGCGAGGCGCTAGTTTGCCTTTGACGTTAAAACGTCGTTGGCCTCGGATAGGTGATACCTTAAGGTATACGAAGTCTCCTACTTCAAAGGTCAACTTCCTACGCCTATTGTCCGCATATCCTTTCTGTCGTGACTGAGCAGCCTTTAAGTTTTACCGTATCGTTTGGACTTGCTTTTCAGCCTCTTCTAGTACTTCGGGTCCAAACACCTGGTTCTCTCCAGTCTCGTTCCAGAACAGTGGCGTTCTACACCGTCTACCATATAAGGCTTCGAAAGGCGACATATTCAAGCTAGCTTGATAGCTGTTGTTATAGGAGAACTCGGCATACGGTAAACTCCTATCCCAACTACGCCCACGTTTCAAGGCGCAAGCTCTCAGCATGTCCTCCAAAATTTGGTTCGTCCTCTCGGTTTGCCCATCTGTTTGTGGGTGATAGGCGGAGCTAAAATCTAGTCGTGTGCCCATGGCTTTCTGCAGCTTCCTCCAGAATCTAGAGGTAAACTGAGAACCTCGATCTGAGACTATCCTCTTCGGAACTCCATGACGGCACACGATCTGCTCCATGTACAACTCTGCCAACTGTGTAACGTTGTAACTGGTCTTTACCAGAAGAAAATGGGCGGTTTTCGTCAACCGGTCCATAATGACCCAGATGGAGTCGTATCCTGACTGAGTTCTTGGCAATCCGACGATGAAGTCCATACTGATGTCTTCCCATTTCCATTCAGGTATTTTCAAAGGTTGCAACAACCTAGCGGGTTTTTGATGTTCGGCCTTTACCCGTTGGCATGTGTCGCATAGGGCAACGTATTCGGCTATATCCCTTTTCATACCATCCCACCAATAGCAAGTTTTCAAGTCCTTGTACATTTTGGTGCTCCCTGGATGTATGGAATAGGGTGAATCATGTGCCTCCCTTAATATCATGTCGCGAAGGTGTCTTAGGTTTGGCACACAAATCCTTTTTCCTAGACAAAGCGTACCCTTTTCATCCTCCTTGAAATCCTTCTCTATCCCTTGTCGAATTCTTTCCTTGATCTCCTTGATCCCCTCGTCCATTGCTTGGCCCTTTCTTATTTCTTGCTCCAATGGGGAGTGGATCTCTATTATCTCCATGTTATTCAAGAATCCGAGGTGTAACCGTTCGAACTCCTTTCGTAGTTCGGGTGGTAGCTCCCGAATCGTGAGTTGGCGGCATGCTCCCTTTCTGCTCAATGCGTCAGCGACTACATTGGCCTTCCCGGGATGGTAGTTGATTCCCACATCATAATCCTTGATGAGTTCTAACCATCGACATTGCCTCAAATTCAAGTCTGTTTGTGTAAATATGTACTTGAGGCTTTTATGATCCGTATAGATCTCACATCGATGACCAAGGATATAATGTCTCCAAATCTTCAATGCATGCACCACTGCTGCTAACTCCAAATCATGTGTAGGATAGTTAAGCTCATGCTTCTTTAATTGCCGTGAGGCATAGGCTACCACTTGTCCTTCCTGCATGAGCACACATCCGAACCCTTGTCTGTATGCGTCACAATATATGTCAAAGCTCTTGCTTACGTCTGGCAATACCAGAACTGGTGCTGTGGTTAGCCTTCTCTTGAGTTTCTCAAAACTGTCTTGGCAGGCTTGTGTCCATTGAAAGACTTTTCCCTTCATTAATAGCTCTGTCATAGGTTTTGCTATCTTAGAGAAGTCTTTAATGAAGCGCCGATAGTATCCTGCCATTCCAAGGAAACTTCGAATATCCCTCACGCTCCTCGGTTGGTCCCACTTTAGAACATCTCTCACCTTTCCAGGATCAACCGATACCCCTTCCTTGGAGATGATGTGGCCTAGGAAAGATATTTCCTTTAGCCAAAATTGACACTTGTTGAGCTTGGCATACAATTGATGCTCACGCAACTTCTGCAAGGTCAATTTCAGATGTTCTTCATGCTCCTCCTCAGTTTTTGAATACACCATAATGTCGTCGATGAAAACCACGACGAACTTGTCCAAGTACTCCATGAAAACCTTATTCATAAGGTACATGAAGTATGCGGGTGCATTCGTCAATCCAAAAGACATAACGGTATATTCATATGAACCATACCGTGTCCGAAAGGCTGTCTTAGGTATATCGGAGGGCTTAATCTTCAGCTGGAAATATCCCGACCGAAGATCAATCTTGGAGAATACTTGGGCTCCTTTCATTTGATCGAACAGGTCCTCTATACGGGGCAGAGGGTATTTATTCTTGATTGTTACCTCGTTGAGAGACCTGTAGTCCACGCGCATTCTTTGGGTTCCGTCCTTCTTGTCCACGAAGAGTACCGGGGCTCCCCATGGTGACGAGCTTGGCCGGATAAAACCCTTCTCCAACTGTTCTTGAATTTGCTTCTTGAGTTCTACTAACTCGTTGACGGGCATCCTATATGGTCTCTTAGCTATGGGTGCAGTTCCAGGTACCAAATCTATGGCAAACTCGATGTCCCGGTCAGGTGGCATACCTGGAAGTTCTTCCGGGAACACATCCGAAAATTCCTGAACCACTGGAATGTTGTCCAATGCTACTCCTTCAACATGGTTCAAATCTGCCAGTTCGGTTGCTTGCTGGGCTGACTCAAACTCGACACGGATGCCGTGTTCGTTTGTCAACTGCACGCTTCTCTCAGCGCATTGGATTACTCCATTGTGCTTGCTTAACCAGTCCATTCCGAGTATGATGTCAATTCCGTGGGAGTCCAAGACAATAAGGTTGGCAAGGAAGTCTACCCCCCTTATTTTAAGGCTTACTTTAGGACATACTATATTAGTCCTTATTTCTCCTCCGGGAGAATTAACTAACATAGCACATTCTAGGTGGGATACGGGTAGATGATGTTTGGCAACATATTCGGACGATATGAAGGAATGTGATGCTCCAGAATCAAATAAAATGGTGGCTGGGTTGGAGTTGGCAAGGAACATACCAATTGCGACGTCCTCAGCCTGTTGTGCTTCCTCAGCAGTGACATGGTTAACGTGGCCACGAGCATAGTTCTGCGGTCCACGGTTTCCTTGGTTGTCCCCTCCGTTTGGTCGCTAGTTCTGCTTGGGCACGTTACCTTGCTGTCCAGGGCCTCGCTTTGGGCACTGGTTAGCAAAGTGGCCTACTTCCCCGCATGCAAAGCATGCCCTGTTGCCTACGGCAGCAGGTACGTTGGGGCGGGGGTTTTGAACAGGAGCGCCATTGTTAGGCCGGGGCGCAGGAGGCATGGGCACACGAGGTGCCGGTGTAACGAACCGTTGCTGTGGTGGCTGACCAGGGCGGTTCGTAGGAGTGGTCGATCCATACTGCGGTGCAGGGGGCATGTACCTAGGTCGTACATTGCTCCCTTGGGGCTGGTACGGCATCTTCCTTTTGCACTCTCGCTCGATCTCTCGGATCCTGTTTTCTACCACAATAGCCTTATCAACCAGCTTCTGGAAGCTTACGTAGTCATTGTTGAGGAGCTGAACTTGGATCTCATTATTCAACCCTCTCATGAACAGGTACTGCTTCCTCTGATCAGAGTTGACATCTCCGGGGGCATACCGGGACAGTTGTATGAACTTGTTGAGATATTCATTCACACTTTTCTGTCCTTGGCGGAGACCTTCAAACTCCTGCCTCTTGAGCATCATTACGCCAACAGGGATGTAGTGGGAGCGGAAACTTTCCTTGAACTCAGTCCAAGTGATTGTCTCCGGGTTGGCATGGGCGTTGCTCAAGGCATCCCACCAATCAGCAGCTGCTCCCATCAGTTGGTGCGACGCAAAGAGAACCTTCTCTCGGTCGTTGCACTGTACAATGGCAAGCTTCTTCTCCATGGATTTCAACCAGTCATCGGCCTCCATTGGATCGCTTGCTTGAGCAAAGGTGGGTGGTCGAGTCCTCATGAACTCTCCCAGCCTGTTATGAGCCGGCGGTGGTGGTGGCGGTGGCGCCGGAACGGGGTGTTGGTTGGCCTGCAACTGACCCAAAGTTTGGATCATGGTTTGCATAAGCTGGTTTTGCATGGCCATCAACCTTTCTAGGTTGTTTTCGCCAGCTCCGGGGTTGGCAGGAACTTCCTCGTGGTCATCTTCCTGGACGTTCCTTCGGCTGGCGTTTCCTCTCACCATCTGTGAGAGGGAACAAAATAGAATAGAAGGTTAGAAGGTTAGATAGGTCCTTTCAACTATATGCATCAAGGTGAGTTGGACTATATATATTAGCCCTTATGAGGATGTGAGCAAGTGCCGAAACATCTCACACCTCCTTCTTCTTATGTGTGGATATGGACAACGTTTTTGAGACGTCCCACCACTCACACTAAGCACATATTCACAAATAATCATCACAAGGGCCCACTCAACTCCTATTCAAGGATGGTTTCCTATGTCAAGGTGGTTTTTAAAGGTCAATCTAGGCTATTCACCTTAGGATGCTTCCTTGGGCCAGCGTGGCTTAGCTACATGTGACCCTTATTTAGGGTATAACTTGTGTTAACCCATGGCTTTAATATCAATCTAAGGTTTCTATCTAGGCGTGTAACCTGCTGTCAACCCGTGGCTCTGATACCAATCTGTGACGCCCTCAACTCTGTGGAAAACCACGGAACCGAGAACTAATGCATATGTGTGCCCAGGATGTTCATCACACATACACATACGTTCCACAAACTGAATTCAGATTATATATCACCACGAATAACAGAGTTTATTACAACACCTCATGAGTCTTGGACTCATGCTCACAGCGGAAATCTTAATTCTATGCAGCGGAAGTCCTTATTTAAATGCGGAAGCAAAAACTAATGCGGAAGCAAAACTAAGCAGAAGTGACTCCATCTCTACTCCCTCCACAGGCAAGGTTGAGAATAGATCACACACCATAATGTTCCACTTGATCTTCATAGTAGGCTTCTCTTGCTGTTGATGAAGAAATAATAATGCAAGTTTGAGCACAATGATGTACTCAGCAAGTGCGGGAATAACACATGATATGCAGCTCATAAAACAAGGTAGGTACAAAGGTTTATTTGCAGAAAAGCAGATTTATAAAACCATGACAAAACAGCAACTTAACTTTAGATGAATGTAATCCCAGCATGTATTAGATCACCAACATACCTTCATTACTTCCCGTGTTCCATCTGAACATTAACCAATCTTTTATTCATACTCACGAATACCTCCTCGTATTCGCTACCATCTCACCTCATAAAACAACCTCGTCTCGCACCGAGACCAATCTCATGTCATGACCCATCAGTCATGCAACCATCTCTTCTCCCGGACTCCACAGTTCCAAACCAAATCATAACCAGACCAATAACCATAACCAAGAACCTTCCCAATAACCATTCGAATAACCATCCCATCAATCATCCCATCTAATCATGGCAGTTTAGCCAGGTGCTCGTAACCGTAAGCTCGGCTATCATGATAGTTTTAGTAACTCTGCAGAGTTTGTACCTCTTTACCCACAAGTTTGTGATTTCGTCACCCGTCGGCGACTGCAGAACCTCCATTATACCAGTACACAACCGTCGGTGTATGGCCAAGAGATCACAAAATAGCCTTTACAAAGGGGTTACTAGGTGTATGGACTCACTGAGGTTTCACCGGCAGGCTAGAATCTCCAATTCTCCCACCCACGGGCCCCCTCTTGTGCCATGCAGTTCCCAGGGCAGTCCTCACTCGACTCCCATTCCCCGCACCTTCCACAGTCCATAACACTCTAGCAACTTTCCTAATTACTCAGCTAAGCCGCACCCATATTTGGCCTTGTGGTGGCACTGTTATCCTGGCATGTGCATGCATGAACCGGTCCTTAGATCTACGGCAAGCAAAACCACCATCTCATGCTACCTCATTCACAAACCCAGGCTTGCCTAGATCTCCCTCCGATCCATGTCCATTATTAACATTAGTTTCTCATTATCATTACGAGTGCAGTTAGCTAGACACATCTATCTCGCTTTCCAATCCCATGGACTCAGCGAAGCATAAAGCAAAAACCATACCCGACTCATAAACTTCCCTGGCGACAAGGGTGGTTTAACCAAAACTAGTAAACTCCTATAAAAAGGTTTCCCATCATGTTTGACTCAGCACACACACCTTTTCGCAAAACAAAATAGTTTTACCCAAAACATAGGATCAACATGGTCAAGGAGCACTTGCCTTGTTCTTGCGGTTCCGGTTGTTCTTGATTCTCAAAACCTGGTTGCTGTAGTTCGTCGTAGACAGCTTCCTGAACCTGTCCTGCTATGTAGGATTCACGTGCATACAAGATTCACAGCAATCAATATCATGCGCAAACCTTAAACTAGATGTGATGATGCATATGCATGCTATCCTATGATTTTTATTAGATTGGTGTGCTCTTGCATGGCTTGCATGGACAGAGGTGTTCGGATCAAAGGTGGTCGTGGCGATGATCTTGTCTTTAGATCAAACTGACCATCGAGTGATCTGCCCACGAGAAAGCTTCTGTTCGAAAGGAATTGAAGAACAGATGCAAGAGATGAACACCATGATGTCGTAAGGTGGTATTGAAGTCCTACCTCACGCTCTTCTTGTCTTCGAGGTCCTCCTCAGACCGCTTGGTTCTTCTCCAATGATCTCCCTTGTTGCGCTTCGACGATGTTTTGCTTGGCGAGTTAGGGCTAGGGTTCTAAGTCGTCGGCTCAGGAGTTGAAAGAGAAGTTTGTGGTTTCGGCCAGAGGTTTCGGGTTCTATTTATAATCGAGAAGAGAAGAGTCCTAATCTAATTGGATCCCGAATAAAAGTCTTATTCAGATCTTGTTGGATCCTGACGTCTTACCTTTGGTAACATCGTGGAGTTTAGATCGGTTTCTGTTGCGTATCGGTATTTTTACGCGTAAAAACCGCTCTAGACTAGTTACCTTCGTGATGATGAGTTCCGGAAGCTCCACGTGTCCTCGGGGCCTGGTATCTCCTCATCCGCATAGACGAGCTCCGGTTGTGCCGCGTGTCAATCGATCGAGACCTCCCTCTTCTTTGGAGACGAGCTCCGCGCACGCCACGTGTGGGTGCCGGTCTTTCCGCTCTCCTTTCCTCAGGGACATGCCCCGAGGTCGACACGTGTTTAGCTGCGACGGACCTTCCGGTGATAAGCTCAGGTGGCGACACATGTTCGATAGATCCGGACTTCTCTGAGATGAGCTCTGAGATTGACACGTATCCCCTGCGTGACGGGTCCTCTGATTTCCGCGAGGACTAGCTCCGAGGATGACACGTGTCATACGAAAAATTCCTTTGCTTCTTCCGCAGAGGCTAGCTCTACGGGCAACACGTGTCCACAGGGTCGAACCTCTTTTCAATTGCGGAGGTGACCCCCGAGCCTGCCACGTAGCAAGTTTAGAGGCGGACCTCTCCCAATTTCTCGGGTATGAGCTCCGAACACGCCACGTGGTCTGCTGGCCGTGGAAATTGCCTTCGGTGCTCTCGGAGATCTTTGTTGGCCATCCTTTTGATACTTGTCTTTGTTCCTTCTTTTCTTAAAATGTTTTTCTTCTTCATAAAACATGAACATATGCTGACACCCGAGATGAGGGTGTCACACCCCCCTCTACCAGCGCGTATCTCTTAGCCATACGCACGATCCGTTCAGCGGTTGCATGTTCATCAGGGAGGATGTTGCTTTCAAGTAGTCCCGGATCTTCGTGATCCATGCATCGGGTCTGACTTGAGCTTCTGGATCTTGAGCGCTGGGTTGCACGGAGTCCCCAGTGACGCTTACGATCTTTGGCGGCATCCATGGCTGCAGGGCCGCCGGGACCGCCAGCTTCGAGGTGCTGGTCAAGCCCCCTTCGCCCGGCTCAGCGGGCCGGGCTGTGGGCCGCAACAACGTCCTCTCGAAGACTCCTTCGGGCACGGGAGCTCCGGTGGAAGCCTTTGTTGAAAGGTCGTCAGCTGCGGTATTGCCAGCGCGCGGTACGTGGCGCAGGTCCAAGGCGAGGAAGTCTTTGTCCAACATCTGCACGTGAAGCAGATAAGCAGCTAGCTGTGGGTCATTGCAGGAGCATTCACCCTTGACTTGTTTGATAACCAGCTGGGAGTCGCCCTGTGCCAACAACTGGCGAGCGCCTAGAGACAGGGCTGTCTGTAGGCCAAAGATGAGTGCTTCATACTCTGCCATGTTGTTGGTTGCCTTGAAATTGAGACGCACCATGTACCCAAACTGTTCCCCCGATGGCATGAGGAGCAGTACGCCGGCACCGGCCCCCTGCTTTCGCGAGGAGCCGTCGAAGAAAAGCGTCCAGTGGGGCTCGGTGAAGACCGGAGCTTGGTGCTCTGGTTCACCGTCTTCGTGGCCCCCTGGGTCAGTCTTTGTTGGTGTCCACTCTGCCACAAAGTCGGCCAGTGCTTGGCTTTTGACTGCATGGCGAGGAAGGAAGTCCAGCTTGAAATCCGCCAGCTCCGCCGCCCACTTAGCGACGTTGCCAGTCGCATGGGGGCTGTGAAGAATCGTCTTCAGCGGATAGGAGGTGACTACCGAGACCCGGTGGGCCTGGAAGTAATGGCGGAGCTTCCTGGAGGCCACGAGCACCGCATACAGCAGCTTGTGGACTTCTAGGCACCTTGTCTTGGCATCATGAAGTATTTCGCTGATGTAGTAGACAGGCCTCTAGATGGTTCGGACCCTCTCTCTTAGGTCTGGGAGGTCTTCATCCATTGGCCCTGGTCCGCCGGAGATGAGTGGGTCCAAGGGGGCCTCCGGGAGTTGGAACCCGGAGGCCCTTAAGCTATCTTGGCCCTCCGGGGGGCCCCGCTGGTTCTCCGGGATCTTCGGGAGGTCCCGTTGGGCCCCTGGGGGTTTATCTTGGGGCTCAGGGAGACCACCCTGGACCTCCGGGAGGTTGCCTTGGAGGTCCGAGAGACCGTCTTGGTCCCGCGTGGCCTCCCGGCGTCTGTCTTCTGCTGTCGGAGCAGGTCATGAAGATGAGAGGTCCGGCCGCTCTGCGACGAGGACCATACTCACTACCTCGGTTGTTGCCACGATGTAGAGCAACAGGTGTTCTCCGGGCTCTGGGGCTACCATGATAGGTAGGGTCGTCAGGAGCCGCTTCAACTCCTGGAAAGCCTCTTCTGCTTCGTCAGTCCAAGCAAATGGGCCGGACTTGCGCAAGAGCTTAAAGAAAGGGAGTGCCCGCTCTGCTAGCCTCGGTATAAACCGACTCAGCGCGGCTAGGCACCCCGTGAGTTTCTGGACATCTTTGACACGGGCGGGAGGCCGCATCAAGTCGATGGCCTTGATCTTCTCTGGGTTGGCCTCAATCCCCCGGTGCGAGACCAGGAATCCTAAGAGCTTCCCAGAGGATACACCGAACACACATTTGTCGGGGTTCAGCTTGGTGCGCGTAGAGCGCAATTTGTCAAAAACTAAGGCTAGGTTATCTAACAAAGATGAACCCTGCTTGACCTTGACAACGATGTCATCGACGTACACCTCAACTAAGTCTCTTATTAACTCTCCAAAGGTTTTGTGCATTGCTCGCACAAAGGTGGGGAGAGCATTCTTTAGGCCGTAAGGCATAGAGACATAACAATAAAGGCCATCCACTGTGATGAAGGAGGTGTGCTCTTCATCCTCCCTAACAATAAGTGGTGCTCGATCACCTCCCTGGGGATCCTCGGCATCTGTGACGGCTGCCATGCAAACACATCGACGTTGTGCCGGAGGAAGGTGACGAGCGCGCCTTCCTATTTGCTATCCAGGCCCCCGGCTACCCGGGTGGTCTGGGTGGCTTCGGCGCCGACTTGGACGACCTTTAAGGGGATGCCGCCCTCGTCGAGGGGTTGCACCCGGGGTGCTGTGGCGGAGGCACGGTGGCGTGCACTCGGGTGGAGCTGGTCTGGCTCTGCACTGCTAGGGGCTGGTGCCCCAGCTGTTGCGAGCGCTTGGAGTTTCTCCAAGGCCGACACTGCAGCAGTGCGGTCTCCACGAATCCTGAGAACGCCTGTTGGTGTAGGCATCTTCAGGACGAGGTAGCCGTAGTGGGCTACTGCCGTGAATCGGTACAGAGCTGGCCTGCCGATTATGGCGTTGAAGGGGAGGTCGATCTCCGCTACGTCGAACAGAATGTATTCTGTCCGATAGCTGTCCGGCGCTCCGAAGGTCACCGGGAGGCTGATGTTGCCGTAGGGAACGACCTGTCCCGGCCCTACCCCTGAGAACGGGCTCGACGGGGTGAGCTTGGCCATCGGGATCTGCAGCTTCTGGAAAGCTGCACGGCTGATGAGGTTCAGCCCAGCTCCACCATCTACCAAAACGTGGTACATCCTCACGTTGGCGATGGTGGGAGCTACCAAGAGCCGTAGTTGGCGGGCCCCAGCCATGTTCCTGGGGCAGTCGGTGGCGTCAAAGCTGATGGGGGTTTCCATCCACTTGAGGTGCGGTGCGGCACTTGGGAGTGGAGCCACCGACGCTACCGCTCGGTGCAGAGTCTTGACTGCGCTTCGGGACGAGGGGTCGGCGGACCCGCCGTATATGACGTAGAGCTTCTTTCGGCGCTCATCGTCGCTGGAGCTGGAGTCCTCATGGTTGCTGTCAAAGTGTTCGGTCGACACTTCCCCCGGGCCTGCACTGGGAAGCCCGCGGAGGTTCTTTTTTTGGTGGGGCTAGTCGCTTGCGGAGAGCTTGAGCGTATGGACGAGTGAGGAAGAGCTTGACACGGCGAGTTTTACGTGGTTCAGGCCGTCGGAGCGGAAAACCCTACATCCACGGCGAGCTATGGAGCTCGCTGTATTGCTTGTTGCTCAGAACCGGAGTCCTGAGCTTGGGGATGACTGAAGTCTAGCGTATGAGTTGAGGGAGTGCCAACCCTTGCTAACGTTGCCTACCCGAGCCTTTTATAGTCCAAGGCTCGTGTGGCTTACAAGGGGGGGCCCGGGGCCCGACAGGTGGTCCCGGGGAGATTGCCTGCAGACTATCGTATCCGCAGTTATGCCGGTAGTTGTCTCTGGCGAAGGCTTCTGAGTCTTCGTCTTGCCGCCCTGCCCATGCCGCATGCTAGTCGTAGTGGTTGATGACGGCGGGGGCGGCATGGGATGTCTTGTCGCTGCGTTTATTGGCTGGCAGGCTCTGAGACTGTGCGCCAGTCTTTGATGCGACTGGGCGCAACGGCACCTGACAGAGGCGTGCTCCGCGTCTCCGCGTCTTGGGAAGGCGCGGGCCTTGAATACCTTGTACGGGCAAGGTATAGGGCGACTTTACGCCTGCTGCCTACCGCTCGGGGGCAGACAGCGCTCTTCTGCTGGACACGTGGCGGGCCCGGAGCCCTCCTCAGAGGAGAGGGAGTCCGGCCCGACAGGACACGTGGAGCCTTCGGATCTCTCCCCGCGGAGGGGGAGGTCCGGCTTCTGTCGGCCACGTGGCAAGCCCGGAGCTCTCCTCTGAGGAGAGGGAGGTCCGGCCCTGCTGGACACGCGGCGCCTTCGGACCTCTCTCCCACGGAGGGGGGAGGTCTGGCTTCTGTATGCCACGTGGCAGGCCCGGAGCTTTCCTCTGAGGAGAGGGAGGTCCGGCCCCGCCGGACGCGTGGCGCCTTCGGAGCTCTCCCTGCGGAGAAGGGTGAGTTCCTTAGGCATTTTCCCCTGTGCGCGGGGGTACCCCATATCGCGGGTACCGACAGTGGCCCCCGAGCCCATCTTGGGGGAGGTAGCGAGCCCGAGGTGGGACCTCCGTCTCTTGTGATCCGTGCACTTTTTCTAAGTCCCGCATTGACCGCTGCCGGGGCACGAACAGTCGCGGGATCGTGGGAGCGTGCGCCCACTTGATGGTTGCTTTTACTGCGGCGGTTCCCAAGACTGCCACTTCTGCACGCTGCGGCGCTTTCTTCGGGAACCGTCGGAGTGCCTTGCCGGCTTGTCTTCTTAGGAGACTGACTCCTTGACCCACCGCTTCAGCTGGGCGGCTTGGGTCCACCTGTCACCGGCGCTCGGTCTTGGAGCCGAAGCGGTTGCCGATGCGGCGTATTCGAAGAGTTTTGAATCGCTTGGAATTGCACCCGGGAAGTTTTTAGAGGGGATCTTACCCACATTGCGGCTTCCCTTCGCACTTCCCAGCGCTTTTTGTTGGACTCTTGTGCCTTTGTCTTCTTGCCTTTGAGTCCTCCCTCGTCATGGCCTCCAACCCGCCATCAGAGAAGAAGCGCGCTCAATCTCCTCCAGTGGTGGCGTCTGTGCCAAGTCGGGAACCTGGGGTGCCTGCATCTCCTGTTTCTGAAGATGGCACTCCTTCCGGTGGTGACTCAAAGAGGCCTCGGGCTGATGCGTTGAGTGGAGCTTCTGGGGCGTCCCCTGTTCCGCCAGTTCAAGCGACTGCGGAGCGGCCGTCAGTGACGTCGGCGAGCTCTGGGAGTCCTACCCCGGCTCGGAAGTCGGGGTTCAGAGCCCGCTGGAGTGTTCGCGCTTCCCGGCCATCCCCGACTGGCGGGGAGTCTGCGCCGTTGCGCTCGGAAACCGGGACAGCTGCCGCGGCCCCCAAGCCAGCGCGAGCTTCTCCTGTTCCGGCATGCCCGGACTCCGCGGCGGCGTCATCTCTTCCTTACGAGACGGCCGCCGCGGCCCCCAGGCCAGCGCAGGTCGACCCTGCACCAGGCGGCCCGACCTCTATTCCAGCACCGCCTTCCCCGACTCGTCCCTCTCCACAGGTCAAGAAGCCAGAAGCTAGAGAGAGTCCGGCAAGTCCGGCTGCCGGAGCCCCGGCGCCAGCTTCTCCTGACCGGCGTCTCGTCTCGGTCGCTGGTGCATCGACTCATCTTGAGGATGAGGTGATGGAGGAAGTCGGGGGAGCTGCCCCGGCCTCTGCTGCTCCATTGCCCCTGGCGGATGCCTTCGCGGTTGCTGGAACGAGCGTTCGGCAGGCCTTGGCCGCACTTGGTCGCAAGCGGGAGGAGCACACGGTTGAAAGGAATTGCCTGCTCACCTGGGGGAACCTTTTGCGGGAGCGGACCGCGAAAGTCAAGAGCGAGCTCGACTCCAGGCAGGAGTTGCTTGACTTCAGGGAAGTGCTCCTCGACCGGCTGAAGCGGTCTGTCGATCGCATGGACGCCGAATCGCGGCGGATCAACAGGAAGGCCCTGGAGGCACACGCCCGGGCCGAGGATAGCCTCTCTGCCGCGGAGGAGATACGGCAGCTGTTGGAGCGCCGTAAACTCGTCGTTGAGGAACGGGAGCGTTCCACGGCAGCCGAGGCGGAGAGGGTTGCTGCGCAGCTGGCGGCGGGCGAGGATGACCTGCGAGCTCACATCGAGGAGCTAGAGGTTCAGAAGGCAGACCTTGACTTGAGGGAGGAACAGGTCTCCCGCGAACGCCGGGCGGTCCTGGATCGGGAGTTGGCCGCCGACTTCAAGGCTTCTGAGTTGGAACGGCTCGCCAAGACTCTCCGCCTTCGGGAAAGCTCCCTGGCGGCCAAGGAGAAGGAATTCTCTGAGAGAAACCAAGAGGCCCTGCAGGCAGCCCGCCGCGAGGTGGAGGAGCTCTCGGCCTTGCGGTCCTCCGAGGCGCATGCGGTCTCAAGCTTCGTTAATCGAGCGGGGTCCGCCCTGATCCCTCTTGGCTTCAGCCCAGTGAGGGCAGCGGCTCCTGCGTTGAAGGTGGCGGAGGTGATCCCCACGCTGGAGTCGATCGGCGCCAAGCTGGACAGGCTAGACTCGGTGGCCGCCAGCGAGCTTGAGGCCGAGGGACGCGGCCTGGCCTTAGAGGTCGCCTCACATGTGCTGGCATGCTTCAAGAGCCAGGACCCTTCTTTCTCCCTGGAGCCAGCGAGAGAGGGCCCAGCCGTGGAGCGGGAGGAAGCTGCCAGGGCTGAAGTCGAGGACGTGGCCACTCTTGTAGCCGCTAGGTTCCGGCGTGAGCCGGGAGGACCCTAGGACTTGCTTCTTCCTTTTTATCGAGTCTGTAGTCCTGCTCATGGAGCCTCGCATAAATAGACTCTCTTGAATGTTTGTGTTTGTGATGCCTTTTCTCTCCTTCTTGGCTTTGCCTGACTGAGTCCTTAGCTCCGCAAGGTACTCAGAGGCCTTCACCAATCTCGGAGCTCTGCACAGACACCTTCCCCGGGTCCTAAATGTATTAGGGGCCCCCGGGGGTCTCCGGATCTTGCCCTATGGGGAGGTCCGGATCTGCCTGCCACGTGGCGGGTCCGGAGCCCCTCCTGAGGGGGCGGGAGCTCTGGCCCTGCTGGGCACGTGGAGCTTCCGGAGCTCCCACTCGCTGAGGGGGAGGTCCAGTTTCTGCCTGCCGCGTGGTGAGTCTGGAGCCCCTCTCAGGGGAGGCGGGAGCTCCGGGCCCGCTGGACACGTGGGGCCTTCGGGCCTCGCCCCTGCTGAAGGGGCGGCACCCGGTCCTTTCAGTCCTATGTCGGAGTAGTTGGTAGCTCCTTTCCCCCCGCCTCGTGCAGTCCCCGTTGCTGTAACCTGGAGGTCCTGCACACAGACAGAGGAAACGTAATTCTCCTCGGGGGGTCCTCCCCTCCCGTCTCCTAGTCTTATTCAGCTTACGATCCTGATCCGTTATGCGGGACTTGGGCAATTCTGTGCACGAGGTGCCTGAGCTCCGGCTCCCTCCGAGGTCCGGGTACGGCCGTCCGATCCCTAGTACCGGGCCGTGCGCCGGGGAAGCAGAGTGCACATGCTTTGGGTTCATGACCAGGCAAAGCGGTTGTACTCCCCTGTACCTCCGGAGGGCAGGATGCGCACGCTTTGGGCACGGAGCTGGCTAAGCAGGATACGCACCCTGGACCCCCATGCACAACGCAGGCCTTTCCTGGAGGTGACCAACTGGCACCGCAACACCTGACTGGGGGAGGCCCGAGAGACTCACTTGGCCATCGGCAGGTGCCTCAAGCGCAACCGCCCTCGGTAGGGTAGCAAATGCTGACTATGGATGAGCGCGGGAGAGAGGGATCTAGATGTACGATGAACATACATAGATAGTGCAATCATAAAAATTAATGCATAATTTAAATAAGCACATGAGAGAGAGCAAAGTAGAACAAGTTTTTGTGTTAATACCCATAGGTAAAAGTCTGGCTGTACATGGAGGCAATGACCCGCCTCGTCTACAAGGGAAGCAAGACTCTACGCGCTTAGGGTCGGAACCAGGCTAAGCTGGACGTAGTCCTGGACCGTCCCTTGAGACTTAGCTGCCCCAAGCGCTGTTCCTAAACTCTATGGGATTTATTACAGAAGGGAACGACCCTGTTCTACTAATGCTCAGGGGTAGGACTTACAGTGTTGTTCCACGCCAAAGGGTTTTGGGAATGGATCCCACACTCGGTTGAAAGGCATGTGTACCTGGGATGGCAACTTTCGTGAATTGGAAGGGACCTTCCCGGCTGGTGGAGAGTTTATAGGTCCTTCTCGGGAAAGTGCGTGCCGCGGCACCAGGTTGCCTTTCTGCAGGTCCCTGACGCGTTTGGTTCTTTGGCGGTAGTGCTAGAGCAACAGCCGAGACCGTGCGTTGTGGGGTGTTACCTGCAGCCGAGCCTCGTCGACGAGGTTGTTATCTTCACGCTGGATCAGGTCCTGCGCGGCTTCTCCTGGGCGCCCCCGGGGAGTTCTCCCCTTCTGGCTAAGGCCTTGAAGGGGTAGGTGGACCCGGGCTCGTCTTGGGGGACCCAAGGCGTCTTCCCCTTCTGGCAAGGCCTTCAAGGGGTTGACAGACCTTGGGCGGCCCCCAGGAGGTATGACCGAGGCTCGGAGGCGTGCTCTCGGGAGGGTCTGGCCCGATCTTGCACCATTGTGATTGGTGCTTGGGCTGCTGCGACTACTTGGAGCTTCTCCAAGGTTGACGCCGCAGCAGTGCAGCCTCCACTGACCTGGGACGGCAGCCACAGTCGGCTACCGCCCCGGCCCGTCACCATCGGAGCTGGAGTCCTCACCGTTATGCACTGTCTTCATGACACGCTGAGGCTCCTGAAACCCCACCTGGTGGCCGGCGCTGACTGAAGCGTTGACTTTTTGCTTGCCATCCCTCTGAGGGTGGAGCGGCGCCTCAGCTCTCTGCTGCCTTCCTTTGCGGAAGCGCTCTGCGAGCCTCTGGATATCCCAGCACTCGGCAGCAGTATGGTTGCCGGCGCCATGCACGGGGCATAGCTCGCCCTGGTCACTATCTGGGGCTGGCGACTGCCGCTGCCTTTTGTCGGGGCGTGGCCCCCGAGCTCCACTAGCCATCGCTGCTGCGGCGACGGGAGCCGCGGACGATGACTTCATCTTGCCACTCCCCCGGTTCTTGGCCTTCTTGCCACTTCCATAGGAAGCAGCGCCTGACCCGGGCTGTCCTCCTGACTCGGAGGTCGGCAGAGAGTGCCAGTTCCGCCCTTCAGCTGCTCTGGCGCACTTGTCCGCCAGGCTGAAGAGCTCAGAGACGTCGCGGACCTCTCTGGTCGCGAGCTTTTCAAGCATTTTCTCGTCCCGGACACCCTGCCGGAACGCCACCACCACAGAAGCACTTTGAATATGCGGGATGGTGTTGCGTACCTGGGAGAACCGCTGGATGAAGGAACGCAGCGACTCCCCAGGTTGTTGCTTGATGGCGTGGAGGTCAAGCTCCGTGCAGGGACGGGTGTAGGAGCTGCCGAAGTTGGCGATGAACTGCCGGCTGAGCTCTCCCCAGGAAGTTATGGAACCCTGAGGGAGATTCATGATCCAAGACCGGGCTGGGCCGGTCAAGGCGACGGGGAAGTAGTTGGCCATGACAACCTCATCCCCTCCTACGGCAAGCACGGCGGTGGAGTCGATCTGGAGGAACTCCGTCGGGTTAATGCTGCTGTCGTACTTTTCGGGCAGGTGCGGCCAAGACTTGCGCGGCCATCTCATGAAGCGAAGGTGGGGTGCAAGGGCCGCACATCCTGCTCCTGTTGCCGCAGGTATTGGTGCCGCGAACGCCTGGTTCGCACCTGGCACAGTGTACCCCGACATGGGCAAGGCTGCGCCATAGACCGGGGACGCCGTTTGTAGGGCATATGGTTGTGGCATATGCTGTGCGGCGTATGCCTGGGGCAGGGCTCGCGTGGCGAAGATCTGCCCTCCAGGCTGGGTCGAGGCCGACGTCATGCTGTCGCCAGCCTCTTGGTTGCGACGCCTTTCTCGACGTCGCTCGAGGTACACCCGGGCATCCTGGCCCAAGTGGCACTGTTCCAGCTCTGTCCTCAGGTCCGTCGACGGGAGCCTGCAGGAGCTGGAATCCGCCGTCTGCCCGTCAACCGTTGGCGTGCGCGTCAGCGACACAGCCGGTTGGCCGGGGCGTCGCCCTTGCCGAAACCGAGGGTTTGCGGCGGCGACGACGAGGCAGTCCACCTCGCGAACCCACTGTCGGGTCGCTGAATGGGGCGCGTCCCCAGTAGGTGGGTTGGGCAGTAGCGCTCTCGCTGCAGCTAGTGCACCTCCGTGGTGTACGCTCAGCGCTGCAGAAGACCTCACGCCGGTCGGAGCCTGCATTGCCGGAGTCGGCTGCTGGCTACCAGCTTGTGCCGACACACTCCGTCCTGAGTGCGTCGACATGTACTCCCCGCTGGTCACGGTTCACCGCGAACGTGGGGGAGGAGAGTTTGCTGCTGAAGGAAGCTTGGTCATCTTCATCGGCGGAAATTCGTTGCGCAAGGGAAAAGCCCCTACCTGGCGCGCCAAATGTCGAAGTGTTCGGTCGACACTTCCCCCGGGCCTGCACTGGGCAGCCCGCGGAGGTTCGTTTTTCGGTGGGGCTAGTCGCTTGCGGAGAGCTTGAGCGTATGGACGAGTTAGGAAGAGCTTGACACGGCGAGTTTTACGTGGTTCAGGCCGCCGGAGCGTAAAACCCTACGTCCACGGCGAGCTATGGAGCTCGCTGTATTGCTTGTTGCTCAGAACCGGAGTCCTGAGCTTGGGGATGACTGAAGTCTAGCATATGAGTTGCGGGAGTGCCAACCCTTGCTAACGTTGCCTACCCGAGCCTTTTATAGTCCAAGGCTCGTGTGGCTTACAAGGGGGGCCCGGGACCCGACAGGTGGTCCCGGGGAGATTGCCTGCAGACTATCGTATCCGCAGTTATGCCGGTAGTTGTCTCTGGCGAAGGCTTCTGAGTCTTCGTCTTGCCGCCCTGCCCATGCCGCATGCTAGTCGTAGTGGTTGATGACGGCGGGGCGGCATGGGATGTCTTGTCGCAGCGTTTATTGGCTGGCAGGCTCTGACACTGCGCGCCAGTCTGTGATGCGACTGGGCGCAACGGCACCTGACAGAGGCGTGCTCCGCGTCTCCGCGTCTTGGGAAGGCGCGGGCCTTGAATACCTTGTACGGGCAAGGTATGGGGTGACTTTACGCCCGCTGCCTACCGCTCGGGGGCAGGCAGCGCTCTTCTGCTGGACACGTGGCGGGCCCGGAGCCCTCCTCAGAGGAGAGGGGGTCCGGCCCCGCAGGACACGTGGAGCCTTCGGACCTCTCCCCACGGAGGGGGAGGTCCGACTTCTGTCGGCCACGTGGCAAGCCCGGAGCTCTCCTCTGAGGAGAGGGAGGTCCGGCCCTGCTGGACACGCGGCGCCTTCGGACCTCTCTCCCGCGGAGGGGGGAGGTCCGGCTTCTGTATGCCACGTGGCGAGCCCGGAGCTTTCCTCTGAGGAGAGGGAGGTCCGGCCCCGCCGGACACGTGGCGCCTTCGGAGCTCTCCCTGCGGAGAAGGGCGATTTCCTTAGGCATTTTCCCCTATGCGCGGGGGTACCCCATATCGCGGGTACCGACAGTTGCGTACCGCCTTCACGGCACGCTGAGGCTCCTAGAACTCCACTTGGTGGTCGACGCTGTCTGGGACGTCAACCTTCTGCTTGCCCTCCCTTTGGCGGAAGGGTGGAGCGGTGCCTCAGCTCTCTGCTGCCTTCCTGTGCGGAAGCGCTCTGCGAGCCTCTGGATATCCCAGCACTCGGCAGCAGTATGGCGACAGCTGCCGTGCACGGGGCATAGCTTGTCTTGGTCACCTTCTGGGGCTGGTGACTGCCGCTGCCTCTTGTCGGGGCGCGACCCCCCGAGCTCCACTGGGTGCCGCTGCTGCGGCGACGAGAGCTGCGTTCAGTGATTCCATCTTGCCTCTGCCTCGGTTCTTGGCCTTCTTGCTGCTTCCATAGGAAGTAGCGCCAGATCCGGGCTGACCTCCTGACTCGGAGGTCGGCAGTGAGTGCCAGTTCCGCCTTCAGCTGCCCTGGCGCACTTGTCTGCCAGGCTGAAGAGCTCGAAGACATCACGGACCTCTCTGGTCGCGAGCTTCTCGAGCATCTTCTTGTCCCGGACGCCTTGCCGAACACCACCACCACAGAAGCATTTTGGATGTGTGGGATGGTGTTCCGCACCTGGGAGAACCGCTGGATGAAGGAGCGCAGCGACTCCCCAGGTTGTTGCTGGATGGCGTGGAGGTTGAGCTCCATGCCAGGCCGGGTGTAAGAACTGCCGAAGTTGGCGATGAACTGCGGGCAGAGCTCTCCCCAGGAAGTTATGGATCCCTGAGGGAGGTTTATTAGCCAAGACCGGGCTGGGCCGGTCAAGGCGACGGGGAAGTAGTTGGTCATGACGGCCTCATCCCCTCCTGCGGCAAGTACGGTGGTGGAGTAGATCTGGAGGAACTCTGCCGGGTTGATGCTGCCGTCGTACTTCTCGGGCAGGTGCGGTCGAAACTTGCGCGGCCACCTCGTGAAGCGAAGGTGGGGCGCCAAGGCTGCATATCCTACCCCAGTTGCCGCAGGGATTGGTGCCGCGAACGCTTGGTTCGCTGCTGGCACAGTGTACCCCGGTATGGGCAAGGCTGCGCCATAGGCCGGGGGCGCCGTTTGCATGGCATATGACCGTGGCATATTCTGCACGGCGTATGCCTGGGGCAGAGATCGCGTGGCGAAAGTCTGCTCTCCAGGCTGGGTCGAGGCCGACGTCACGCTGTCGCCAGCCTCCTGGTTGCGACGCCTTTCTCTACGTCGCTCGAGGTATACCCGGGCATCCTGGCCCAAGTGACACCGTTCCAGCTCTGTCCTCAGATCCGTCGACTGGAGCCTAGTGGAGCTGGAATCCGCCGTCTGCTCGTCAACCATTGGTGTTCGCGTCAGCGACACAGCGTGTTGGCCGGAGTGTCGTCCCCGCCAAAGTCGAGGGTTTGTGGCGGCGACGACGAGACGGTCTACCTCGCGAATCCACTGCTGGGTCGCTGCCTGAGGCGCGTCCCCAGCAGGCGGATTGTGCAGTAGTGCTCTTGCTGCAGCTAGTGCACCCCCGTGGGGTACGCCCAGCGCAGCTGAAGACCTGACGCTGGTTGGAGCCTGCATTGCCGGGGTCGGCGCTGCCAGAGCCGGCTGCTGGCTCCCAGCTTGCGCCGACACACTCCGTCCTGAGTGTGTCAACATGTACTCCCCCCTGGTCACGGTTCGCCGCGAACGCGGGGGAGGAGAGTTTGCCACTGAAGGAAGCTTGGTCATCTTCGTCGGCGGAAACTCGTCGCGCAAGGGAAAAGCCCCCACCTGGCGCGCCAAATGTCGAAGTGTGCGGTCGACACTTCCCCCGGGCCTGCACTGAGCAGCCCGCGGAGGTTCTTTTTTTGGTGGGGCTAGTCGCTTGCGGAGAGCTTGAGCGTATGGACGAGTTAGGAAGAGCTTGACACAGTGAGTTTTACGTGGTTCAGGCCGCCGGAGCGTAAAACCCTACGTCCACGGCGAGCTATGGAGCTCGCTGTATTGCTTATTGCTCAGAACCGGAGTCCTGAGCTTGGGGATGACTTATGTCTAGCGTATGAGTTGTGGGAGTGCGAACCCTTGCTAACGTTGCCTACCCGAGCCTTTTATAGTCCAAGGCTCGTGTGGCTTACAAGGGGGCCCGGGACCCGACAGGTGGTCCCGGGGAGATTGCCTGCAGACTATCGTATCCACAGTTATGTCGGTTGTTGTCTCTGGCGAAGGCTTCTGAGTCTTCGTCTTGCCGCCCTGCCCATGCCGCATGCTAGTCGTAGTGGTTGATGACGGCGGGGGCGGCATGGGATGTCTTGTCGCTGCGTTTATTGGCTGGCAGGCTCTAACACCGCGCGCCAGTCTGTTATGCGACTGGGCGCAACAGCACCTGACAGAGGCGTGCTCCGCGTCTCCGCGTCTTGGGAAGGCGCAGGCCTTGAATACCTTGTACGAGCAAGGTATGGGGCGTCTTTACGCCCGCTGCCTACCGCTCGGGGGCAGGCAGCGCTCTTCTGCTGTACACGTGGCGGGTCCGGAGCCCTCCTCAGAGGAGAGGGGGTCTGGCCCCGTGGGGCACGTGGAGCCTTCGGACCTCCCCTCCGGAGGGGGAAGTCCGGCTTCTGTCAGCCACGTGGCGGGCCCGGAGCTCTCCTCTGAGGAGAGGGAGGTCCGGCCCCGCTGGGAACGTGGCGCCTTCGGACCTCTCTCTCGCGGAGGGGGAGGTCCGGCTTCTGCAGGCCACGTGGCGAGCCCGGAGCTCTCCTCTGAGAAGAGGGAGGTCCGGCCCCGCCGGACGCGTGGCGCCCTCGGAGCTCTCCCTGCGGAGAAGGGCGAGTTCCTTAGGCATTTTCCCCTGTGCGCGGGGTACCCCATATCGCGGGTACCGACAGCTTTGTTCTCGAATGTTGTACGGGGTTTTTAGCAATGCAAATGGCACTAGTGTTATCACAAAATAGTGGAACACTATCTAGGTCAACCCCATAGTCCTTAAGTGTTTGAACAACCCAAAGAATTTGTGAGCAAGCACTAGCAGCAGCTACATATTCAAATTCGGTTGTGGATTATGCAACTGAATTTTGTTTTCTAGAGGACCAAGCAACAAGTGAATTACCAAGAAAATGACAAGCACCCGAAGTACTTTTCCTATCTATTCTACCACTCCAAAATCAGCATCCAAAAAATCTTTCAAAGTAACGGTTGAGGAAGAAGGAAGAAAAATCCCAAATTCTTGAGTTCCATGTAAGTACCTGAGAATTTTTTTGATGGCTTGACGATGTGAAGCACGTGGGGAATCTTGAAATCGTGCACAAAGACATACACTTAATTGTATGTCCGGTCTTGATGCCGTGAGGTACAAAAGTGATCCAATCATACTTCTATATTCTTTTTGATCCACAGGTTCACCATCTTCATCAAGTTCAAGTTTTGTTGCTGTACCCATTGGTGTGTGAAGAGACATGCTTTTGTCTATGTTGAAGCTCTTAAGAAAGTCTCTTGTATACTTTGTTTGATGCACAAAAGTACCCTTCTTGGTTTGCTTGATTTGCAGCCCCCAAAAGTATGTGAGTTCTCCCATCATACTCATCTCAAATTCTGAACTCATCAAGGTAGCCGCGCAAGTTCCGGCCACACCTGCCAGAGAAGTACGACGGCAGCGTCAACCCGGCGGAGTTTCTGCAGATCTACTCCACCACCATCCTTGCTGCAGGAGGGGATGAGACCGTCATGGCCAACTACTTCCTGTCGCCTTGACCGGCCCGGCCCGGTCTTGGCTCATGAACCTCCTCCAGGGTTCCATAACCTCCTGTGGAGAGCTGTGCCGACAGTTCACCGCAAACTTCGGCAGCTCCTACACCCGTCCCGGCACGGAGCTTGACCTCCACGCCATCCGACAACAACCTGGAGACTCACTGCGCTCCTTCATCCAGCGGTTCTCCCAGGTACGGAACACCATCCCCCACATCCAGAATGCTTCACTGGTGGCGGCGTTCCGATAGGGTGTAAGGGACGAGAAGATGTTCAAGAAGTTAACCACCAGAGAGGTGCGCGACATCTCGGAGCTCTTCAGCCTGGCGCACAAGTGCGCCAGAGCAGCAGAAGGGCGCAACTGGCACTCACAGCCAGCCTCCAAAGCAGGAGGGCAGCCCGGACCCAGCGCTGCTTCCCATGGGAGCAGCAAGAAGATCAAGAAGAAGGGCAGTGGCAAGATCAAGCTGCTGGCCAGAGCTCCCGTTGCTGCAGTTGCAGCACCCAGCGGAGCTCGGGGGCCACCCCCCGACAAGAGGCCACGACAGTCACCTGCCCCCGGCGGTGACCGTAGTGAGCCGTGCCCCGTGCACAACACCAGGAGCCACACTATTGGTGAGTGCCAGGAGATCAAGAAGCTCGCGGAGCGCTTCCGCGAAGGAAGGCAGCCGCGCGCAGATGCTCCTCCCTTCCGCCAGAGGGAGGGCAAGCAGAAGGTCGACCCCCGGGATAACGTCGACCAAGAAATGGGGTACCAGGAGCCCCAGTGCACTCTGAAGGTGGTCCATCACCGTGGGGGCTCCAGCTCTAGTGACGATGAGCGCCAGAAGGCGCTCCACGTCATCTACGGAGGGTCCTCGGACCCCTCGTCCCGGAATGCAGTCAAGACCCTGCGCCGAGCAGTGGCGTCGGTGGCCCCTACCCCAAGCGCAGCACCGCACCTCAAGTGGGTAGGGACCCCCATCAACTTCGACGCCTTCGACTGCCCCAAGAACATGGCTGGAGCCGGACAGCTACCGCTCTTGGTAGTTCCCACCATCACCAACGTGAAGATGTACCACATCCTGGTGGATGGCGGGGCCGGCCTCAACCTCATCAGCCGCGCAACTTTCTAGAACCTACAAATCCCGATGGCCAAGCTCACCCCGTCGAGCCCGTTCTCAGGGGTAGGGCTGGGACAAGTCGTCCCGTACGGAAACATCAGCCTACCTGTGACCTTCAGAGCACCAAACAACTACCGGACAGAGTACATTCTATTCGACGTGGCGTAGGTCGACCCCCCCTTCAACGCCATCATCGGCAAGCTAGCCCTGTACCGGTTCATGGCGGTAGCCCACTACGGCTACCTCGTATTGAAGATGCCTACACCAATAGGCGTCCTCAAGATCCGTGGAGACTGCACTGCTGCAGTGTCAGCCTTGGAGAAGCTCCAAGCACTTGAAGCAGCCCGAGCACCAGCCCCTGGCGGTGCAGAACCAGGCCAGCTCCACCCGAGTTCACGCCAACGTGCCTCGACCTCAGCACCCCGCGTGCAAACCCTCGACGAGGGCGACATCCCCCTGAAGGTCGTCCAAGTCGGCGCCGAAGCTGCCCAGACCACCCGGATAGCCGGGGGCCTGGACAGCAAATAGGAAGGTGTGCTCATCACTTTCCTCTGGGACAACGTCGACGTGTTTGCATGGCAACCGTCACAGATGCCCAGGATCCCTAGGGAGGTGATTGAGCACCATCTGAAGATCTTCCCCGACGCTCGGCCGATCCAGCAGAAGCCTCGGAAGCAGTCCATCGAGCGGCAGAACTTCATCCGTGAAGAAATCAAGAAGCTGCTGGATGCTGGCTTCATACGAGAGGTCCACCACCCCCGGTGGTTGGTGAACCCTGTTGTCATCCCGAAGGCCGGCGGGAAGCTCCGGATGTGCATTGACTACACCAGTCTCAATAAGGCATGCCCCAAAGATCCATTCCCTCTCCCTAGAATAGATCAAATAGTAGACTCTACATTAGGCTGTGATATGTTATGCTTCCTAGACGCCTACTCAGGCTTCCACCAAATTCCTATGTCTAGAGAAGATGAAGAACATACTGCTTTTATCACTATAGACGACCTGTATTGTTATGTCTCCATGCCTTATGGTCTAAAGAATGCTCTCCCCACCTTTGTTCGTTCTATGCATGTCGAAGTGTGTGGTCGACACTTCCCCCGGACCTGCTCTGGGCAGCCATCGGAGGTTCTTTTTCGGAGGGGCTAGTCGCTTGCGGAGAGCTTCAGCGTAAGGGACGAGTGAGGGAGAAGCTTGACACGGCGAGTTTTACATGGTTCAGGCCACCGGAGCGTAAAACCCTACGTCCCCGGTGAGCAGAGGCGCTCGCTGTATTGCTTGTTGCTCAGAACCGGAGTCCTGAGCTTGAGGGTGAGTGATGCCTAGAATGCGAGTCCACAGAGTTCGAACCCCTGTTAACGTTGCCTACCCGAGCCTTTTATAGTCCAAGGCTCGAGTGGCTTACAAGGGAGGGGCCCGGGACCCGACAGGTGGTCCCGGGGAGATTGCCTGCCGACTATCGTAACTGCAGTTATGTCGGTAGTTGTCTCTAGCCCATGCCGCAAGCTAGTCGTAGTGGCTGATGACGGCGGGGGCGGCAGGGGATGTCTTGTCGCTGTGTTTATTGGCTGGCAGGTTCTGACACGGCCCGCCAGTCTGCAATGCGACTGGACGCAACGGCACCTGACAAAGGCGTGCTCCGCGTCTTGGAAAGGCGCGGGCCTTGAATACCTTGTACGGGCAAGGTATGGTGCGTCTTTACGCCTGCTGCCTGCCGCATGGGGCAGGCAGCGCCGTCCTTCTGGCCACGTGGCATGCCCGGAGCTCTCCTCTGAGGAGAGGGAGGTCCGGCCCCGCGGGACACGTGGAGCCTTCGGACCTCTCCCCGCGGAGGGGGGAGGTCCGGCTTCTGTCGGCCACGTGGCGGGCCCGGAGCTCTGCTCTCAGGAGAGGGAGGTCCGGCCCCGCGTGACACATGGCGCCTTCGGAGCTCTCCCCGCGGAGGGGGGGGGTCCGGCTGCTGCTGGCCACGTGGCGGGCCCGGAGCTCTCCTGTGAGAAGAGGGAGGTCCGGCCCCGCTGGACACGTGGCGCCTTCGGAGCTCTCCCTGCGGAGAAGGGCAAGATCCTTAGGCATTTTCCCCTGTGCGCGGGGGTACCCCATATCGTGGGTACCGACAGTGGCCCCCGGGCCCATCTCGGGGGAGATAGCGAGCCCGAGGTGGGGCCTCCGTCTCTTCTGTTCTACGCACTTTCTCTAAGTCCCGCATTGACCGCTAGCGGAGCACGAACAGTCGCGAGATCGTGGGGGCGTGCGCCCACTTGATGGTTGCTTTTACTGCGGCGGTTCCCAAGGCTGCCACTTCTGCATGTTGCGGCGCTTTCTTCGGGAACCGCCGAAGCGCCTTGCCGGCTCGTCTTCTTGGGAGATTGACTCCTTGACCCACCGCTTTAGCTGGACGGCTTGGGTCCACCTGTCATCGGCGCTCGGTCTTGGAGCCAAAGCGGTTGCCCATGCGGTGTATTCGAAGAGTTTTGAATCGCTTCGAATCGTTCCTGGAAAGTTTTAAAAGGGGATCTTACCCGCATCGCGGCTTCCCTTCGCACTTCCCAGCGCTTGCCTTGGATTCTTGCGCCCTTGTCTTCCCTGTCCTTGAGCTCTCCCCTGTCATGGCTTCCAACCCGCCCCCAGAGAAGAAGCGCGCTCGATCTCCTCCGGTAGCGGCATCCGTGCCAAGTTAGGGAAACAAGGTGCCTGCACCTCCTGCTTCTGGAGATGGCGCTCCGTCCGGTGGTGACCCCAAGAGGTCCCGGGCTCATCATCCCGACGGGACTCCTCTTAAGCGACAACAGGCCGAAGGTTCCCGGACATCGCGTCCTCCCTCCTCAGGCGATGGAGTCTCCGAGGAAATGTTGAAGCGCCGAGGAGGACTCCAGGCGATGGAGTCTCCAAGGAAACTGCTGAAGCGGCAGAGGGGGCTTCAGAAGCATCCTTGATGACAGCGGCCCTTGCGCTGGTGGTGGCCGAGGTGATCCCCGCGCTCGGGTCAGAGGAGTCTTCAAGGAAACTGCTGAAGCGCCGAGGAGGACTCCAGGCGGTGGAGTCTCCAAGGAAACTGCTGAAGCGGCGGAGGGGGCTTCAGAAGCATCCTTGATGACAGCGGCCCTTGCGCTGGTGGTGGCCGAGGTGATCCCCGCGCTCGGGTCACAGAGCGGGAGAACGCCGCCAGGGCTGAAGTCGGGGACGTGGCTGCTCTTGTAGCTTCTAGGTTTTGGGCGTGCGAGGGGAACCCTAGGACTCTTCTCTTTATTATTATGTTTTTTTTTCGAGTCTGTAGTCCAGCTCATGGAGTCATGAATAAATAGACTCTTGTGACCTTTTGTGCCTGTTATGCCTATCTTCTTCTTGGTTTCGCCTGGCCGAGCCCTTAGCTCCACAAGGTACTCAGAGGCCTTCACCAATCTCAAAGCTCTGCACAGACACCTTCCCTGGGTCCTTATTGTGTTAAGGGCCCCGGAGATCTCCGGAGCTTGCCCCATGAGGATGGGGAGGTCCGGACCTGCTGGCCACGTGGCGGGCCCGAAGATCCCCTTTGAGGGGAGGGAGGCCTGGCCCCGTGAGACACGTGGAGCCTCCGGAGCTCACCCCTGAGAATGGGGCGAGACCCAGCTCTGCCGGCTACGTGACGGGTCCGGAGCTACCCGCTGAGCAGGGGGGGCTCCAACCCTGCCAGGTACGTGGGGCCTCTGGGGCCCACACCTGCGGAGGGGGCGGGGTCCGGATCTCTTGGTCTTGAGCGGTCCGTAGCGGCCCCCTGGTAGGTGTGGCTATCGGTACCCGCGATATGGGGTACCCCCGCGCACAGGGGAAAATGCCTAAGGATCTCGCCCTTCTCCGTAGGGAGAGCTCCGAAGGCGCCACGCGTCCTGCAGGGCCGGACCTCCCTCTCCTCAGAGGAGAGCTCCGGGCTCGCCACGTGGCCTGCAGAAGCCGGACCTCCCCCCTCCTCGGGAGAGAGGTCCGAAGGTGCCACGTGTCCAGCGGGGCTGGACCTCCCTCTCCTCAGAGAGGAGCTCCGGGCTCGCCACATGGCCAGCAGAAGCCGGACCTCCCCCTCCGCGGGGAGAGGTCCGAAGGCTCCACGTGCCCCGCGGGGCCGGACCCCCTCTCCTCTGAGGAGGGCTCCGGACCCGCCACGTGTCCAGCAGAAGAGCGCTGCCTGCCACTGAGCGGTAGGCAGCGGGCGTAAAGAAGCCCCATACCTTGCCCGTACAAGGTATTCAAGGCCCGTGCCTTCCCAAGACGAGGAGACGCGGAGCACGCCTCTGTCAGGTGCCGTTGCGCCCAGTCGCATCACAGACTGGCGCGCGGTGTCAGAGCCTGCCAGCCAATAAATGCAGCGACAAGACATCCCATACCGCCTCCGCCGTCATCAACCACTACGACTAGCATGCGGCATGGGCAGGGATGCAAGACGAAGACTCAAAATCCTTCGCCAGAGACAACTACCGGCATAACTGCATATACGGTAGATGACAGACAATCTCCCCGGGACCACCTGTCGGGTCCCGGGCCCCCCTTGTAAGCCACCCAAGTCTTGGACTATAAAAGGCTCGGGTAGGCGACGTTAGCAAGGGTTCGTACTCCCGCAACTCATACGCTAGACTTCAGTCATCCCCAAGCTCAGGACCCCGGTTCTGAGCAACAAGCAATACAGCGAGCCCCTTAGCTCGCCGTGGACGTAGGGTTTTACGCTCCGGCGGCCTGAACCACGTAAAACTCGCCGTGTCAAGCTCTTCCTGACTCGTCCATACGCTCAAGCTCTCCGCAAGTGACAAGCCCCTCCGAAAAAGAACCTCCGCGGGCTGCCCAGTACAGGCCCGGGGGAAGTGTCGACCGCACTCTTCGACATTTGGCGCGCCAGGTAGGGGCTTTTCCCATGCGCGACGAGTTTCCGCCGACGAAGATGACCAAGCTTCCTTCAGCGGCAAACTCTCCTCCTCCGCGTTCACGGCGAACCGTGACCAGCGGGGAGTACATGTCGACGCACTCAGGACGGAGTGTGTCGGCACAAGCTGGTAGCCAGCAGCCGACTCCGGCAACGCCGACTCTTGCAATGCAGGCTCCGACCAGCGTGAGATCTTCTGCAGCGCTGAGCGTACACCACGGGGGTGCGCTAGCTGCAGCGAGAGCGCTACTGCGCAACCCACCTGCTGGGGACACGCCCCATTCAGCGACCCAACAGTGGGTTCACGAGGTGGACCGCCTCGTCGTCGCCGCCGCAAACCCTCGGTTTCGGCGAGGGCGACGCCCCGGCCAACCGGCTGTGTCGCTGACGCGCACGCCAACGGTTGACGGGCAGACGGCGGATTCCAGCTCCTCCAGGCTCCCGTCGACGGACCTGAGGACAGAGCTGGAACGGTGCCACTTGGGCCAGGATGCCTGGGTGTACCTCGAGCGACGTCGAGAAAGGCATCGCAACCAAGAGGCTGGCGATAGCATGACGTCGGCCTCGACCCAGCCTGGAGGGCAGATCTTCGCCACGCGAGCCCTGCCCCAGGCATACGCCATGCAGCATATGCCACAACCATATGCCCTACAAACAGCGTCCCCGGTCTATGGCGCAGCCTTGCCCATACCGGGGTACACTGCCAGGTGCGAACCAAGCGTTCGCGGCACCAATACCTGCGGCAACAGGAGCAGGATGTGCGGCCCTTGCACCCCACCTTCGCTTCGCGAGGTGGCCGCGCAAGTTTCGGCCGCACCTGCCCGAAAAGTACGATGGCAGCGTTAACCCGGTGGGGTTCCTCCAGATCTACTCCACCGCCGTGCTTGCCGCAGGAGGGGATGAGGCTGTCATGGCCAACTACTTCCCCGTCGCCTTGACCGGTCCAGCCCGGTCTTGGCTCATGAATCTCCCTCAGGGTTCCATAACTTCCTGGGGAGAGCTCTGTCGGCAGTTCATCGCCAACTTTGGCAGCTCCTACACCCGTCCCGGCATGGAGCTTGACCTCCACGCCATCAAGCAACAACCTGGGGAGTCGCTGCGCTCCTTCATCCAGCGGTTCTCTCAGGTACGCAACACCATCCTGCATATTCAAAGTGGTTCTGTGGTGGTGGCATTCCGGCAGGGTGTCCGGGACAAGAAAATGCTTGAAAAGCTCGCGACCAGAGAGGTCCACGACGTCTCTGAGCTCTTCAGCCTGGCGGACAAGTGCGCCAGAGCAGCTGAAGGGCGGAACTGGCACTCTCTGCCGACCTCCGAGTCAGGAGGATAGCCCGGGTCTGGCGCTGCTTCCTATGGAGGTGGCAAGAAGGCCAAGAACTGGGGGAGTGGCAAGATGAAGTCATCGTCCGCGGCTCCCGTCGCTGCAGCAGCGACGGCTAGTGGAGCTCGGGGGCCACGCCCCGACAAAAGGCAGCGGCACTCGCCAGCCCCAGATAGTGACCAGGGCAGGCTATGCCCCGTGCATGGCGCCGGCAACCATACTGCTGCCGAGTGCTGGGATATCCAGAGGCTCGCAGAGCGCTTCCGCAAAGGAAGGCAGCAGAGAGCTGAGGCACCGCTCCACCCTCAGAGGGATGGCAAGCAGAAAGTCGACGCTTCGGTCAGCTCCGGCCACCAGGTGGGGTTTCAGGAGCCTCAGCGTGTCATGAAGACAGTGCATAACGGTGAGGACTCCAGCTCCGATGGTGACGGGCCGGGGCGGTAGCCGACTGTGGCTGCCGTCCCAGGTCAGTGGAGGCTGCACTGCTGCGGCGTCAACCTTGGAGAAGCTCCAAGTAGTCGCAGCAGCCCAAGCACCAATCACAATGGTGCAAGATCGGGCCAGCCCCTCCCGAGAACACGCCTCAGTGCCTCGGTCATACCTCCTGGGGGCCGCCCAAGGTCTGTCAACCTCTTGAAGGCCTTGCCAGAAGGGGAAGACGCCTTGGGTCTCCCAAGACGAGCCCGGGTCCACCTACCTCTTGAAGGCCTTAGCCAGAAGGGGAGAACTCCCCGGGGGTGCCCAGGAGAAGCCGCGCAGGACCTGATCCAGCGTGAAGATGACAACCTCGTCGACGAGGCTTGGCTGCAGGTAACACCCCACAACGCACGGTCTCGGCTGCTGCTCTAGCACTACCGCCAAAGAACCAAACGCGTCAGGGACCTGCAGAGAGGCAACCTGGCGCCACGGCACGCACTTTCCCGAGAAGGACCTATAAACTCTCCCCCAGCCGGGAAGGTCCCTTCCGATTCAAGAAAGTTGCTGTCCCAGGTACACATGCCTTTCAACCGAGTGTGGGATCCGTTCCCAAAACCCTTTGGCGTGGAACAACACTGTAAGTCCTACCCCCTGAGCGTTAGTAGAACAGGGTCGTTCCCTTCTGTAATAAATCCCATAGAGTCTAGGAACAACGCTTGGGGCAGCTAAGTCTCAAGGGACGGTCCAGGACTACGTCCAGCTTAGCCTGGTTCCGACCCTAAGCGCGTAGAGTCTTGCTTCCCTTGTAGACGAGGCGGGTCATTGCCTCCATGTATAGCCGGACTTCCACCTATGGGCATTAATACAGAAACTTGTTCTACTTCGCTCTCTCTCATGTGCTCATTTAAATTACGCATTAATTTTTATGATCGCACTCTCTATGTATGCTCATCGTACATCTAGCTCCCTCTCTCCCGCGCTCATCCATAGTCAGCATTTGCTATCCTACCGAGGGCGGCTGCGCTTGAGGCACCTGCCGATGGCCAAGTGAGTCTCTCGGGCCTCCCCCAGTCAGGTGTTGCGGTGCCAGTTGGTCACCTCCAGGAAAGGCCTGCGTCGTGCATGGGGGTCCAGGGTGCGTATCCCGCTTAGCCGGCTCCGTGCCCAAAGCGTGCGCATCCTGCCCTCTGGAGGTCCAGGGGAGTACAACGCTTTGCCTGGTCATGAACCCAAAGCCTGTGCACTCTGCTTCCTCGACGCACGGCCCGGTACTAGGGATCGGACGGTCGTACCCGGACCTTGGAGGGAGCCGGAGCTCCGGCGCCTCGCGCACAGAATTGCCCAAGCCCCGTATAACGGATCAGGATCGTAAGCCGAATAAGACTAGGAGACGGGAGGGGAGGGCCCCCCGAGGAGAATTACGTTTCCTCTGCCTGTGTGCAGGACCTCCAGGTTACAGCAACGGGGACTGCACGAGGCGGGGGGAAAGGAGCTACCAACTACTCCGACATAGGACTGGAAGGACCGGGTCCCGCCCCTTCAGCAGGGGCGAGGCCCGAAGGCCCCACGTGTGCAGCGGGCCTGGAGCTCCCGCCTCCCCTGAGGGGGGGCTCCGGACTCGCCACGTGGCAGGCAGAAACCGGACCTCCCCCTCGGCGGGGGGGGGGGGGGGGGGGGGGGGGGCTCCGAAAGCCCCACGGGTCCAGCAGGGCCAGAGCTCCCGCCTCCTCAGGAGGGGCTCCGGACCCGCCACGTGGCCGGCAGATCTGGACCTCCCCAAATAGGGCGAGATCCGGAGACCCCCGGGGGCCCCTAATACAGTTAGGACCTGGGGAAGGTGTCTGTGCAGAGCCCCGAGATTGGTGAAGGCCTCTGGGTACCTTGCGGAGCTAAGGACTCGGCCAGGCAAAACCAAGAAGGAGAGAAAAGGCATCACAGGCACAAACATTCAAGAGAGTCTATTTATTCGAGGCTCCATGAGCTGGACTACAGACTCGATAAAAAGGGGAGAAGCAAGTCCTAGGGTCCTCCCGGTTCGTGCCGGAACCTAGCGGCTACAAGGGCGGCCACGTCCCCGACTTCAGCCCTGGCAGTCTCCTCCCGCTCTGCGGCAGGGCCCTCTCTCGCTGGCTCCAGGGAGAAAGAAGGGTCCCGGCTCCTGAAGCATGCCAGCACATGTGTGGCGACCTCTAGGGCCAGACCTCGTCCCTCGGCCTCAAGCTCGTTGGCGACCACCGAGTCTAGCCTGTCCAGCTTGGCGCCGATCGACTCCAGTGTGGGGATCACCTCTGCCAACTTCAATGCAGGAGCCGCTGCCCTCACCGGACTGAAGCCAAGAGGGATCAGGGTGGACCCCGCTCGATTAACGAAGCTTGAGACAGCATGCGCCTTGGAGGACCGCAAGGCCGAGAGCTCCTCCACCTCGCGGCGGGCTGCCTGCAGGGCCTCTTGGTTTCTCTCGGAGAATTCCTTCTCCTTGGCTGCCAGGGAGCTTTCCCGAAGGCGGAGAGTCTTGGCGAGCCGCTCCAACTCAGAAGCCTTGAAGTCGGCGGCCAACTCTCGATCCAGGACTGCCCGGCGTTCGCGGGAGACCTGTTCCTCCCTCATGTCAAGGTCTGCCTGCTGAACCTCTAGCTCCTCGGTCCAAGCTCGCAGGTCATCCTCGCCCGCCGCCAGCTGCGCAGTGACCCTCTCCGCCTCGGCCACCGTGGAACGCTCCCGGTCCTCAACGGCGAGTTTACGGCGCTCCAACAGCTGCCGTATCTCCTCCGCGGCAGAGAGGCTCTTCTTGGCCCGAGCGTGTGACTCAAGGGCCTCCTTGTTGATCCGCCGCGTTTCGGCGTCTAGGCGGTCGATAGACCGCTTCAGCCGGTCGAGGAGCACTTCCCTGAAGTCAAGCAACTCCTTCCTAGAGTCGAGTTCGCCCTTGACCTTCGCGGTCCGCTCCCGCAAAAGGTTCCCCCAGGTGAGTAGGCGATTCCTTTCAACCGTGTGCTCCTCCCGCTCGCGACCAAGTGCGGCCAATACCTGCCGGACGCTCGTTTCAGCAAGCGCGAAGGCATCCGCCAGGGGCAATGGGGCAGCAGAGGCCGGGGCAGCTCCCCCGACCTCCTCCATCACCTCATCCTCAAGAGGAGTCGATGCACCAGCGACCGAGACGAGACGCCGGTCAGGAGAAGCTGGCGCCGGGGCTCCGGCAGCCGGACCTGCCGGACTCTCTCTAGCTTCTGGCTTCTTGACCTGTGGAGAGGGACGAGCCAGGGAAGGCGGCGCTAGAATAGAGGCCGGGCCGCCCGGTGCAGGGTCGACCTGCGCTGGCCTGGGGGCCGCGGCGGCCATCTCGGCAGGAAGAGATGACGCCGCCGCGGAATCCGGGCACACCGGAACAGGAGAAGCTCGCGCTGACTTGGGGGCCGCGGCAGCTGTCCCGGTTTCCGAGCGCAATGGCGCAGACTCCCCGCCAGTCGGGGATGGCCGGGAAGCGCGAACACTCCAGCGGGCTCTCAACCCCGACTTCCGAGCCGGGGTAGGACTCCCAGAGCCCGCCGCCGTCGCTTACGGCCGCTCCGCAGTCGCTTGGACTGGCGGAGCAGGGGACGCTCCAGAAGCTCCCCTCAACGCATAAGCCCGGTGTCTCTTTGAGTCACCACCGGAAGGAGTGCCATCTCCAGAAGCAGGACATGCAGGCACCCCAGATCCCCGACTTGGCACAGACGCCGCCACTGGAGGAGATCGAGCGCGCTTCTTCTCTGGTGGCGGGTTGGAGGCCATGACGAGGGAGGACTCAAGGACAAGAAGACAAAGGCACAAGAGTCCAAGAAAAAGCGCTGGGAAGTGCGAAGGGAAGCCGCAATGTGAGTAAGATCCCCTCTTAAAACTTCCCAGGTGCAATTCCAAGCGATTCGAAACTCTTCAAATACGCCGCATCGGCAACCGCTTTGGCTCCAAGACCGAGCGCCGATGACAGGTGGACCCAAGCCGCCCAGCTGAAGCGGTGGGTCAAGGAGTCAGTCTCCTAGGAAGACGAGCCGGCAAGGCACTCCGGCGGTTCCCGAAGAAAGCGCCGCAACGTGCAGAAGTGGCAGTCTTGGGAACCGCCGCAGTAAAAGCAACCATCAAGTGGGCGCACGCTCCCACGATCCCACGACTGTTCGTGCTCCGGCAGCGGTCAATGCGGGACTTAGAAAAAGTGCGCGGATAAGAAGAAACGGAGGTCCCACCTCGGGCTCGCTATCTCCAACGACATAAGCCGGGGGCCACTGTCGGTACCCGCGATATGGGGTACCCCCACGCACAGGGGAAATGCCTAAGGATCTCGCCCTTCTCCGCAGGGAGAGCTCCGAAGGCGCCACGCGTCCTGCGGGGCCGGACCTCCCTCTCCGCAGAGGAGAGCTCCGGGCTCGCCACATGGCCTGCAGAAGCCGGACCTCCCCCTCCGCAGGAGAGAGGTCCGAAGGCGCCACGTGTCCAGCGGGGCCGGACCTCCCTCTCCTCAGAGAGGAGCTCCGGGCTCGCCACATGGCCAACAGAAGCCGGACCTCCCCCTCCATGGGGAGAGGTCCAAAGGCTCCACGTGTCCCGCGGGGCCGGACCCCCTCTCCTTTGAGGAGGGCTCCGGACCCGCCACGTGTCCAGCAGAAGAGCGCTGCCTGCCCCCGAGTGGTAGGCAGCGGGTGTAAAGATGCCCCATACCTTGCCCGTACAAGGTATTCAAGGCCCGCGTCTTCCCAAGACGCAGAGACGCGGAGCACGCCTCTGTCAGGTGCCGTTGCGCTCAGTCGCATCACAGACTGGCGCGCGGTGTCAGAGCCTGCCAGCCAATAAACGCAGCGACAAGTCATCCCATGCCGCCTCCACCGTCATCAACCACTACGACTAGCATGCGGCATGGGCAGGGCTGCAAGACAAAGACTCAGAAGCCTTCGCCAGAGACAACTACCGGCATAACTGCAGATACGGTAGATGACAGACAATCTCCCCGGGACCACCTGTCGGGTCCCGGGCCCCCCTTGTAAGCCACCCGAGTCTTGGACTATAAAAGGCTCGGGTAGGCGACGTTAGCAAGGGTTCGCACTCCCGCAACTCATACGCTAGACTCCAGTCATCCCCAAGCTCAGGACTCCGGTTCTGAGCAACAAGCAATACAGCGAGCCCCTTAGCTCGCCATGGACGTAGGGTTTTACGCTCCGGCGGCCTGAACCACGTAAAACTCGCCGTGTCAAGCTCTTCCTAACTCGTTCATATGCTCAAGCTCTCCGCAAGTGACTAGCCCCTCCGAAAAAGAACCTCCGCGGGCTGCCCAGTACAGGCCCGGGGGAAGTGTCTACCGCACACTTCGACAGTGGCCAACTGCTTGGGTACTCCTACCATACTCCTGCGGGGAGCCAAGGCCGAAGGGTCCTGCACACAAACAAGGGAAACATAATTCTCCTTAGGGCTCCCCCCTTTCCGATCTCATAGTCTTATTTGGCTTACGATCCTGATCCGGTGCACGGTGCATGGGAATTTTAGTGCGCGACGTGCCGGGGGCTCGGGGCCCCCTGGCCATCGGCAGGTATCTCAAACACGACCGCCCCAGGCAGGATAGCAAATGCCGACTAGAGGTGAGGATGGGAAAAAGGGGACTGAGTGTATGGTGAACATACCCAGGAAGTGCGGTTATAAAAATTAATACGTAATTTGAATGAGCATAAGGGAAGAGCAAAGTAGGACAGGTTCTTTCCCTATAATCTTCCATAGGAGGAAAGCAGGCTAAACATGGAGGCAGCGACCCGCCCCATTAAAAGGGAAGCAAGACTCTACGCGCTTAGGGTCAGAACCAGGCCAAGCTGAACGTAGTCCTGGACCGTCCCCTGAGACTTAGCTGCTCCGAGCGCTGTTCCTGGACTCTATAGGATCTATTAAAAAGAAGAGACTGTCCTACTATTGCTCTAAGGGTAGAACTTACGGAGGTGTTCGATGTTCCAGGGGTTCAGGAGCGGATCCCCATCCTCAGTGGAAAGGCGTACGCACCCGGGGCGGCACACTTTCGTGACTCCGAAGGGGCCTTCCCAGCTGGGGGAGAGCTTGTGGGTCCCTTCACGAGAAAGTATGCGCCGCAACACCAGGTCGCCTTCCTGCAGCTCCCGGACACACACAGACCTTTGATGGTAGCGCCGGAGCGCTTGTCTGTATCGTGTGTTGCGGAGTGCTGCATGTAACCGGACCTCGTGGACGAGGTCGAGGTCTTCACGCCGGAGGTTGTCCTGCGCGGCTTCGTCGTAAGCCCGGGCACGGTGAGACTTCATGGTGATCTCTGGGGGAAGCACAGCCTCGGCTCCATACACCATGAAGAAGGGTGTCTCTCCGGTGGCCCGACTCTGGGATGTCCGGTTAGCCCATAGTATGCTCGGAAGCTCGTCCACCCATTTGGCACCATGTTTCTTCAAGCCATCATAGGTGCGGGTCTTGAGGCCCCGAAGAATCTCGGCGTTGGCCCTCTCAACCTGTCCGTTGCTCTTTGGGTGAGCTACGGAGGCATAGCACACCTAGATGCCGAGGTCTTCGCAGTATTCTTGGAACGCTGCGCTGGTAAACTGGGTCCCGTTGTCAGTGATGATTCTGTTCGGGACCCCAAGCCGGCAGACGATGGACTTGATGAATTTTACTGTGGACTGCTTGTTGATGGTGACGACGGGTGTGGCTTCCGGCCACTTGGTGAACTTGTCAACGGCTACGTAGAGGTACCGGAATCCCCCGACGGCTCCGGGGAATGGTCCCGGGATGTCCAACCCCCATACGGCGAATGGCCATGAGGGCGGGATCATCTGTACCGCCTGAGCCGGTGTATGGATCTGCTTGGCTTGGAACTGGCACGCCTTGCAGCTCTCGACCAGCTTAACGGCATCCTGGAGTGCTGTCGGCCAGTAGAAGCCATGCTGGAAGGCTTTACCGACAAGCGTGCGTGTGGAAGAGTGACTCCCACATTCGCCTCCATGGATCTCAGCGAGCAAGTCGCAGCCTTCCCCCTGGGTTATGCACCGCAATAGGACGCGGTTGGCGCCACGCCGGTAGAGATCCCCTTCTACCAGCGCGTATCTCTTAGCCATGCGCACAATCCGTTCAGAGGGTACACGTTCATCAGGGAGGATGATATCTTTCAAGTAGTCCCGGATCTCCGTGATCCATGCATCGGGTCTGACTTGAGCTTCTGGATCTTGAGCGCTGGGTTGCACGGAGTCCCCAGTGACGCTTACGATCCTTGGCGGCGTCCATGGTTGCAGGGCCGCCGGGACCGCCAGCTTCAAGGTGCTGGTCCAGCCCCCTTCGTCCGGCTCAGCGGACCGGGCTGTGGGCCGCAGCAACATCCTCTCAAAGACTCCTTCGGGCACAGGGCCCTGGTGGAGGCCTTCGTTGAGAGGTCGTCAGCTGCGACATTGCCAGCGCGCGGTATATGGCGCAGGTCCAAGGCGAGGAAGTCTTTCTCCAACATCTGCACGTGGAGCAGATAAGCAGCTAGCTGCGGGTCATTGCAGGAGCATTCGCCATTAACTTGCTTGATAACCAGCTGGGAGTCGCCCTGTGAAAACAACTGGCGAGCGTCCAGAGACAGGGCTGTCTGTAGGCCAAAGATGAGTGCTTCATACTCTGCCATGTTGTTGGTTGCCTTGAAATTGAGACGCACCATGTACCCAAACTGCTCCCCCGATGGCATGAGAAGCAGTACGCCGGCACCGGCCCCTGCTTTCGCGAGGAGCCATCGAAGAAGAGCGTCCAGTGAGGCTCGGTGAAGACCGGAGCTCGGTGCTTTGGTTCACTGTATTCGTGGCCCCCTGGGTCAGCCTTCGTTGGTGTCCACTCAGCCACGAAGTCAGACAGCGCTTGGCTTTTGACTGCATGGCGAGGAAGGAAGTCCAACTCAAACTCCGTCAGCTCCGCTGCCCATTTAGCAACGTTGCCAGTCGCATGGGGGCTGTGATGGATCGTCTTCAGTGGATAGGAGGTGACTACCGAGACCCGGTGGGCCTGAAAGTAGTGCGAAGCTTCCTGGACGCCACGAGCACTGCATACAGCAGCTTGTGGACCTCCAGGTACCTTGTCTTGGCGTCATGGAGGACTTCACTGATGTAGTAGACAGGCCTTTGGATGGTTCGGACCCTCTCTCTTAGGTCAGAGAGGTCTTCATCCATTGGCTCAGGCCTGCCGGAGGTGAGTGGGTCCAAGGGGGCTTCTGGGAGTTGGGACTCGAAGGCTCCTAAGCCACCTTGACCTTCCGGGAGGTCCCGCTGGTTTTCCGGGAGCTCCAGGAGGTCCCGCTGGATCTCCGGGAGGTCCCGTTGGGCCCCCGGGGGGTCCCGTTGGCCCCGGGAGGTTGTCTTGGAGGTCCGGGGGTCCGCCCCGGACCTTTGGGAGGTTGTCTTGGTGGTCCGGGAGGCCGTGCTGGACCTCCGGGAGGTTGTCTTGGAGGTCCGGGAGGCCGTCTTGGACCTTCGGGGTTTCCTGGCGTCTGTCTCCTGCTACCGGAGTAGGCTGTGATGACGAGAGGTCCGGCCGCTCTGCGACGAGGACCATACTCACCACTTCAGTTATCGCCGCGATGTAGAGCAACAAATGCTCTCCGGGCTCGGGGGCTACCATGATAGGTAGGGTCATCAGGAGTTGCTTCAACTCCTGGAAAGCTTCTTCTGCTTCGTCAGTCCAGGCAAATGGACCGGATTTGCGCAGGAGCTTAAAGAAGGGGAGCGCCCGCTCTGCTAGCCTCGGTATAAACCAACTCAGCGCGGCTAGGCATCCTGTGAGTTTCTGGACTTCTTTGATGCGGGCAGGAGGCCGCATCAAGTCGATGGCCTTGATCTTGTCTTGGTTGGCCTCAATTCCTCGGTGTGAGACCAGGAATCCTAAGAGTTTCCCAGAGGATACGCCGAACACACATTTGTCGGGGTTCAGCTTGGTGCGAGTGGAGCGCAATTTGTGAAAGACTAAGGCTAGGTTATCTAACAAGGATGAACTCTGCCTGACCTTGACAACGATGTCATCGACATACACCTCAACTAAGTCTCTTATTAACTCTCCAAAGGTTTTGTGCATTGCACGTACAAAGGTGGGGAGAGCATTCTTTAGGCCATAAGGCATAGAGACATAACAATACAGGCCATCTACTGTGATGAAGGAGGTGTGCTCTTCATCCTCTCTAGACATGGGGATCTAATGGAAACCCGAGTGGTCGTCTAGGAAGCACAGCATATCGCAGCCTGATGTCGAGTCTACTATTTGATCTATTCTGGGGAGAGGGAATGGATCTTTGGGACATGCCTTATTGAGACTGGTGTAGTTGATGCACATCCGGAGCTTCCCACCGGCCTTCGGGACAACGACGGGGTTCGCCAACCACCGGGGGTGGTGGACTTCTCGTATGAAGCCAGCATCTAGCAGCTTCTTGATCTCTTCTCGGATGAAGTTCTGCCGCTCGATGGACTGCTTGTGAGGCCTCTGTTGGACTGGCCGGGCTTCGGGGAAGATCTTCAAGTGGTGCTCAATCACCTCCCTACGGATCCCCGGCATCTGCGACGGCTGCCATGCAAACACGTCGACGTTGTGCCGGAGGAAGGTGATGAGCGTGCCTTCCTATTTACTATCCAGGCCCCCGGCTACCCGGGTGGTCTGGGCAGCGTCGGCGCTGACTTGGACGACCTTCAGGGGGACGTCGCCCTCGTCGAGGGGTTGCACACGGGGTGCAGTGGCAGAGGCACGGTGGCCTGCACTCGGGCGGAGCCGGTCTGGTTCCGCACTGCCAGGGGCTGGTGCTCGTGCTGTCGCAAGTGCCTGGAGCTTTTCCAAGGCCGACACTGCAGCAGTGCGGTCTCCACGAATCCTGAGGATGCCTGTTGGTGTAGGCATCTTTAGGACGAGGTAGCCGTAGTGGGCTGCTGCCATGAACCGGTACAGGGCTGGCCTACCGATTATGGCATTGAAGGGGAGGTCGATCTCCGCTACGTCGAACAGAATATACTCTGTCCGATAGCTGTACGGTGCCCCAAAGGTCACTGGAAGGCTGATGTTACCGTAGGGGACGACTTGTCCCGGCCCTACCCCTAAGAACGGGCTCGACGGGGTGAGCTTGGCCATCGGGATCTGCAGCTTCTGGAAAGCCGCGCGGCTGATGAGGTTCAGCCCAGCTCCGCCATCTACCAAAACGTGGTACATCCTCACGTTGGCGATGGTGGGCGCTACCAAGAGCGGTAGTTGGCCGGCCCCAGCCATGTTCCTGGGGCAGTCGGTGGCATCAAAGCTGATGGGGGTTCCCATCCACTTGAGGTGCAGTGCGGCACCTGGGAGTGGAGCCACCGACACTACCGCTCGGCGCAAAGTCTTAACCGCGCTTCGGGACGAGGGGTCAGCGGACCCGCCATATATGACGTAGAGCTTCTTTCGATGCTCATCATCGCTGGAGCTGGAGTCCTCATGGTTGCGCACCGCCTTTACAGCACACTGAGGCTCCTGGAACTCCACTTGGTGGTCGACGTTGTCTGGGGCGTCGACCTTCTGCTTGCCCTCCCTTTGACGGAAGGGTGGGGCATCAGTCCGCAGCCGCTTCCCTTTGTGGAAGCGCTCCGCGAGCTTCTGAATCTCCTGGCACTCTGCAGTAGTATGGAGACAACTGCCGTGCACGGGGCATAGCTCACCTTGGTCACCCTCTGGGGATGGTGACTGTCACTGCCTTTTGTCGGGGCGCGGCCCCCGAGCTCCACTGGGTGCCGCTGCTGCGACAACGGGAGCCGCCGGTGACTTCATCTTGCCACCGCCCCGGTTCTTGGTATTCTTGCTGCTTCCATAGAAAGCAGCGCCAGATCCGGGTTGTCCTCCTGACTCGAAGGCTGGCAGGGAGTGTCAGTTCCGCCCTTCTGCTGCTCTGGCGCACTTGTCCGCCAGGCTGAAGAGCTCTGAGACGTCGCGGATCTCTCTGGTCGCGAGCTTCTCAAGCATCTTCTTGTCCCGGACGCCTTGCCAGAACGCCACCACCACAGAAGCATTTTGGATATGTGGAATGATGTTCCGTACCTGGGAGAACCGCTAAATGAAGGAGCGCAGCGATTCTCCAGGTTGTTGCTGGACGGCGTGGAGGTCGAGCTCCGTGCCAGGCCGGGTGTAGGAGCTGCCGAAGTTGGCGGTGAACTGCCGGCAGAGCTCTCTCCAGGAAGTTATGGAACCCTGGGGGAGGTTCATGAGCCAAGACCGGGCTGGGCCGGTCAAGGCGACGGGGAAGTAGTTGGCCATGACGGCCTCGTCCCCTCCTGCAGCAAGGACAGCGGTGGAGTAGATCTGGAGGAACTCCGCCGGGTTGACGCTGCCGTCGTACTTCTCGGGAAGGTGCGGCCGAAACTTGCGCGGCCACCTCGCGAAGCGAAGGTGGGGCGCCAGGGCCGCACATCCTGCTCCTGTTGCTGCAGGCGTTGGTGCCGCGAACGCTTGGTTTGCTGCTGGCACTGTGTACCCCGGTATGGGTAAGGCTGCGCCATAGACCGGGGGCGCCGTTTGCAGGGCATATGGCTGTGGCATATGCTGCGTGGTGTATGCCTGGGGCAGAGATCGCGTGGCGAAGGTCTGCGCCTCAGGCAGGGTCGAGGCTGACGTCATGCTGTCGCCGGACTCTTGGTTGCGACGCCTTTCTCGTTGTCGCTCAACGAACACTCGGGCATCTTGGCCCAAGTGGCATCGTTCCAGCTCTGTCCTCAGGTCCGTCGATGGGAGCCTGGTGGAGCTGGAGTCTGCCGTCTGCCCGTCAACCGTTGGCGTGCGCGTCAGCGACACAGCCGGTTGGCCGGGGCGTCATCCCCGCCGAAGTTGAGGGTTTGCGGCGGAGACGACAAGATGGTCTACTTCGCGAATCCACTGCTGGGTCGCTGCCTGAGGCGCGTCCCCAGCAGGTGGATTGCGCAGTAGCGCTCTTGCTGCAGCTAGCGCGCCCCCGTGGTAGCGCTGTAGAAAATCTCACGCTAGCTGGAGCCTGCATTGCCGGAGTCGGCGTTGCCGGAGCCGGCTGCTGGCTTCCAGCTTGCGCCGACACACTCCGTCCTGAGTTTGTCGACACGTATTCCCCGCTAGTCACAGTCCGTCGTGAACGCGGGGGAGGAGAGCTTGCCGCTGAATGAAGCTTCGTCATCTTCGTCGGCAGAAACTCGTCGCGCAAGGGAAAAGGCCCCCTACCTGGCGCGCCAAATGTCGAAGTGTGTGGTCGACACTTCCCTCGGACCTGCTCTGGGCAGCCCGCGGAGGTTCTTTTTCGGAGGGGCTAGTCGCTTGCGGAGAGCTTCAGCATAAGGGACGAGTGAGGGAGAAGCTTGACACGGCGAGTTTTACGTGGTTCAGGCCGCCGGAGCGTAAAACCCTACGTCCATGGTGAGCAGAGGCGCTCGCTGTATTGCTTGTTGCTCAGAACCGGAGTCCTGAGCTTGAGGGTGAGTGATGCCTAGAATGCGAGTCCACAGAGTTTGAACCTCTGCTAACGTTGTCTACCCGAGCCTTTTATAGTCCAAGGCTCGAGTGGCTTACAAGGGAGGGGCCCGGAACCCGACAGGTGGTCCTGGGGAGATTGCCTGCCGACTATCGTAACTGCAGTTATGTCGGTAGTTGTCTCTAGCGAAGGCTTCCGAGTCTTCGTTCTGCCGCCCTGCCCATGCCGCAAGCTAGTCGTAGTGGCTGATGACGGCGGGGGCGGCAGGGGATGTCTTGTCGCTGTGTCTATTGGCTGGCAGGTTCTGACACGGCGCGCCAGTCTGTGATGCGACTGGACGCAATGGCACATGACAGAGGCGTGCTCCGCATCTTCGCGTCTTGGGAAGGCGCGGGCCTATATACCTTGTACGGGCAAGGTATGGTGCGTCTTTACGCCTGCTGCCTGCCGCGTGGGGCAGGCAGCACCGTCCTGCTGGCCACGTGGCATGCCCGGAGCTCTCCTCTGAGGAGAGGGAGGTCCGGCCCCGCGGGACACGTGGAGCCTTCGGACCTCTCCCCGTGGAGGTGGGAGGTCCGGCTTCTGTCGGCCATGTGGCGGGCCCGGAGCTCTCCTCTGAGGAGAGGGAGGTCCGGCCCCGCGGGACACGTGGCACCTTCGGAGCTCTCCCCGCGGAGGGGGGGGTCCGGCTGCTGCTGGCCACGTGGTGGGCCCGGAGCTCTCCTCTGAGGAGAGGGAGGTCCGGCCCCGCTGTACACGTGGAGCCTTCGGAGCTCTCCCTGCGGAGAAGGGCGAGATCCTTAGGCATTTTCCCGTGTGCGCGGGGTACCCCATATCGTGGGTACCGACAATGCACAAAATCTTTGGAGAGCTAATAAGAGACTTAGTTGAGGTTTATATCGATGACATTGTTGTCAAAGTCAGACATAGCTCATCCATGTTAGATAACCTAGCTCTAGTCTTTGACAAGCTGCGCTCCACGCGCACCAAACTGAACCCAGACAAGTGTGTGTTCGGCGTATCCTCCGGGAAGCTCCTAGGATTTTTGGTCTCACACTGAGGGACCGAAGCCAACCCAGAGAAGATCAAGGCCATCGAGCTGATGCGGCCCTCGGCCCGCATCAAGGATGTCCATAAGCTCACGAGATGCCTAGCTACACTCAGTCGATTCATTCCAAGGCTAGCTGAGCGGGCTCTTCCCTTCTTCAAGCTCCTGCGCAAAGCCGGTCCATTTGTTTGAACCGATGAAGCAGAAGAAGCATTCCAAGAGTTGAAGCAGCTCCTGACGACGCTGCCCATCATGGTAGCCCCAGAGCCCGGTGAGCACCTGCTGCTCTATATCGCGGCGACAACAGAAGTGGTGAGCATGGTCCTCGTCGCAGAGCGGCCGGACCCCTCATCATTGCAACCTGCTCCAGCAGCAGAAGTCAAGCACCAGGAGCACCTGGAGGTCCCAGATGACCTCCCGGAGGTCCACAACGACCTCCTGAAGCTCCAAGACAACCTCCCGGAGGTCCCAAGCGACCTCCCAAATGTCCAAGACAACCTCCCGGAGGTCCCAGGCGACCTCCCGGATGTCCAAGACAACCTCCCGGAGGTCCCAGGCGACCTTCCGGAGGTCCAAGACGACCTCCCGAAGGCCCAAGATGACCTCCCAAAGGTGCAAGACGACTTCTCGAAGGTCCAAGACGACCTCCCAGAGGTCCAAAGGGACCTCCTGGAGGTGCAAGATGGCCAAGAAGTCTCCGGGTCCCAGCCCCCGGAGGCTGCCCCGGGCCTGACTACCTCCTGTCAGCCTGAAGCAATGGAGGAAGACATCCTGGGCCCCCCAGGGAGGGTCCGGACCGTCCAGAGGCCCGTCTACTACATCAGCAAAGTCCTCCACGACGCCAAGACGAGGTCTGGAGGTCCATAAGCTGTTGTATGCAGTACTCATGGCGTCCAGGAAGCTCCGGCACTACTTCCAAGCCCACCGGATCTTGGTGGTCACCTCCCCCCTCTGAGGACCATCCTCCACAGCCCCAACACGACTGGCAACATCGCCAAGTGGGCAGAGGAGCTGGCGGAGTTCGAGCTGGACTTCCTTCCATGACATGCGGTCAAGAGCCAAGCTCTGGCTGACTTTGTGGCCGAGTGGACGCCATCGACATCCAACCCAGGGGGCCCCGAAGACGGTGAACCAGAGCCCCGAGCACTGATCTTCACTGAGCCCCACTGGACGCTCTTCTTCGACGGCTCCTCGCGGAAGCAGGGTGCTGGTGCCGGCGTACTACTTCTCATGCCATCGAGGGAGAAGTTCAAGTACATGGTGCATCCCAATTCAAGGCAACCAACAACATGGCCGAATATGAAGCCCTCATCTTCGGCCTGAAGACGGCGCTGACCCTCGGTGTCCGCCAGTTGCTGGTCAAGGGCGACTCCCAGCTCATCATCAAGCAAGTCAAGGGTGAATGCTCCTGCAACGACCCACAACTGGCTGCCTACCTCCTTCACGTCCAGATGCTGGAGAAGGACTTCGTTGCCTTGGACCTGCGCCATGTACCGCGCTGACAACGCCGTGGCCGACGACCTCTCAACGAAGGCCTCCACCGGAGCCCCTGTGCTCGAAGGAGCCTTCGAGAGGACATTGCCGCGGCCCACAGCCCGGCCTGCCGAGCCGGGCAAAGGGGGTGGGACAAGCACCTCGAAGCTGGCAGTCCCGGTGGCCCTGCAACCATGGTGCCCGCCAAGGATCGTAAGTGTCACTGGGGACTCCGTGCTACCTAGCACTCAAGATCCCGAAGCGCAAGTCAGACCCAATGCATGGATCACGGATATCCGGGACTACTTGAAAGACAACATCCTTCCTGATGAACATGCATCCGCTGAACGGATTGTGCGTATGGCTAAGAGATACGCGCTAGTAGAAGGGGATCTCTACCGGCGTGGCACCAACCACGTCCTATTGCAGTGCATAACCCAGGAAGAAGGCTGTGACCTGCTTGCAGAGATCCATGGAGGCGAGTGCGGGAATCACGCTTCCTCACGCACGCTGGTCAGTAAAGCCTTCCGGCATGGCTTCTACTGGCCGACAACTCTCCAGGATGCCGTCAAGCTGATCAAGAGATGCAAGGCGTGCCAGTTCCATGCGAAGCAGATCCACACACCAGCTCAAACGCTGCAGATGATCCCGCCCTCGTGGCCGTTCGGGGTATGGGGGTTGGACATCCTGGGGCCATTCCCCAAAGCCGTCGGGGGATTCCGGTACCTCTACGTCGCCATCGAAAAGTTCACCAAGTGGCCGGAAGCTATACCCGTCGTCACCATTTACAAGCAATCCACAGTCAAGTTCATCAAGTCGATCGTCTGTAGGTTTGGGGTCCCGAACAGAATCATCACCGACAACCCAGTTCACCAGTGCAGCTGTCGGTACCCTCAATACGGGGTACCCCCACGCACAGGGGAAAACTGCCTAAGGACCTCGCCCTTCTCCGCAGGGAGAGCTCCGAAGGCGCCATGTGTCTAGCGGGGCCGGATCTCCCTCTCCTCTGAGGAGGGCTCCGGACCCGCCACGTGGCCAACTGAGCCGGACCTCCCCCCTCCGCGGGGAGAGCTTTGGAGGCTCCACGTGCCCCGCGGGACCGGACCTCCCTCTCCTCAGAGGAGTGCTCCAGGCCCGCCACGTGGCCAGCAGAAGCCAGACCTCCCCCCTCTGCGGGGAGAGCTCCGAAGGCTCCGCGTGTCCCACGGGGCCAGACCTCCATCTCCTCAGAGGAGAGCTTCGGGCCCGCCACGTGGCCAGCAGAGCAGCGCTACCTGCCCCCGCGCGGTAGGCGGCAAGAGTAAAGACGCACCATACCTTGCCCATACAAGGTATTCAAGATCCGCACCTTCCCAAGATGCAGAGATGCGGAGCACGCCTCTGTCAGGTGCCGTTGCACCCAATCACATCGCAGTGAAGACTGGTGCGCCGTGTCAGTACCCGCCAATAAACACAGCGACAAGACATCCCCTGTCGCCCCTGCCATCATCAACCACTACGACTAGCTTGCGGCATGGGCAGGGTGGCAGAACGAAGACTCGGAAGCCCTCGCCAGAGACAACTTCCGGCATAACTGCAGATACGGTAGATGGCAGGCAATTTCCCCGGGACCACCTGTCGGGTCCTGGGTCCACCTTGTAAGCCACTCGAGCCTTGGACTATAAAAAGCTCGGGTAGGCAACGTTAACAGGGGTTCGACATTTCTCCCACTCTCGTCTAGGGCAATCTTACGCTCTAGCACCCAACTCATCCTCAAGCTCAGGACTCCGGTTCTGAGCAGCAAGCAATACAACAAGCAACTCTGCTCACTGTGGACGTAGGGTATTACGCACCGGCGGCCTGAACCACGTAAAAATCCCCGTGTCAAGCTTCTCCTTCAATCGTCCCTAACGCAGAAGCTCTCCGTGAGTAACTAGCCCCTCCGAAAAAGAACCTCCGCGGGCTGCCCAGAGCAGGCCCGGGGGAAGTATCGGCTACACACTTCGACATTTGGCGTGCCAGGTAGGGGGCTTTTCCCTTGCGCCACAAGCTTCTGCCGACGAAGATGGCGAAGCTTCCTTCAGCGGCAAGCTCTCACCGCCCACGTTCACGACGAACGGTGACTAGCGGGGACTACGTCTCGACACACTCAGGGCGGAGTGTGTCGGCACAAGCTGGAAGCCAGCAGCCGACTCCGGCAGCGCAGGCTCCAGCGAGCGTGAGATCCTCGGCAGCGCTGAGCGTCTCCCACGGGGGCGCACTAGCTGCAGCAAGAGTGCTACTGCACAATCCACCTGCTGGGGACGCGCCTTAGTCAGCGACCCAGCAGTGGATTCGTGACGTAGACTGTCTCGTCGTCGCCGCCGCAGACCCTCGACTTCGGCGGGGACGACGTCCCGGTCAACAGGCTGTGTCGCTGACGCGCACGCCAACGGTTGACGGGCAGATGGCAGATTCCCGCTCCACCAGGCTCCCATCGGCGTACCTGAGGTCGGAGCTGGAACGATGCCACTTGGGCAAAGATCCTCGAGTGTTCATTGAGCGACGACGAGAAAGGCATCGCAACCAGGAGGCCGGCGACAGCATGTCGACCGCCTCAACCCAGCCTGAGGCACAGACATTCGCCACGCGATCTCTGCCCCAGGCATACGCCACGCAGCATATGCCCTGCAAATGGTGCCCCCGGTCTATGGCACAGCCTTGCCCATACCGGGGTACACAGTGCCAGCAGCGAACCAAGCGTTCGTGGCACCAACGCCTGCAGCAACAGGAGCAGGATGTGCGGCCCTGGCGCCACACCTTCGCTTGGCGAGGTGGCCGCGCAAGTTCCGGCCGCACCTGCCCGAGAAGTACGATGGCAGTGTCAACCCAGCGGAGTTCCTCCAGATCTACTCCACCACCATCCTTGCTGCAGGAGGGGACGAGGCCGTCATGGCCAACTACTTCCCCGTCGCCTTGACCGGCCCAGCCCGGTCTTGGCTCATGAATCTCTCCCAGGGTTCCATAACCTCCTGGGGAGAGCTCTGCCGGCAGTTCACCGCTGTCGAAGTGTGCGATCGACACTTCCCCCGGGCCTGCACTGGGCAGCCCGCGGAGGTTCTTTTTTCGGAGGGGCTAGTTCCTAGCGGAGAGCTTGCGCGAATGGACGAGTTAGCGAGAGCTTGACACGGGAAGTTTTACGTGGTTCAGGCCGCCGGAGCGTAAAACCCTACGTCCACGGCGAGCTCTGGAGCTCGCTGTATTGCTTGCTGCTCAGGGCCGGGGGCCTGAGCTTGGGGGTGAGTTACAGCTTGAGAGTGTATGGCTAGCGTATGAGTTGCAGAATGCGAACCCTTGCTATCGACGCCTACCCGAGCCTTTTATAGTCCAAGGCTCGGGCGGCTTACAAGGGAAGCCGGGACCCGACAGGTGGTCCCGGGAAGATTGTCTATTATCTACCGTATCTGTAGTTATGCCGGTGGTTGCCTCCGGTCGAAGGCTTCTGAGTCTTCCTTTTGCCGTCCTGCCCATGCCGTGCGCCAGTCGTAGTGGTTGATGACGGCGCAGGCGGCATGGGATGTCTTGTCGCGGCGTTTATTACCTGTCAGGTTCTGATACCGTGCGCCAGTCTGTGATGCGACTGGACGCAACGGCACCTGAGAGGCGCGTGCTCCGCGTTTCCGCGTCTTGGGAAGACGCGGGCCTTGAATACCTTGTACGGGCAAGGTGAGGGGCGCCTTTACGCCCGCTGCCTACCGCCCGGGGGCAGGCAGCACCGTTCTTCCAGCCACGTGGCGGGTCCGGAGCTCTTCTCTGAGGAGAGGGAGGTCCGGCCCCGCTGGACGCGTGGCGTCTCCGGACCTCTCTCCCGCGGAGGGGGAGGTCCGGCTTCTGCATGCCACGTGGCGGGCCCGGAGCTCTCCTCTAAGGAGAGGGAGGTCCGGCCCCGCTAGACGCGTGGCGCCTTCGGAGCTCTCCCTGCGGAGAAGGGCGAGCACCTTAGGCATTTCACCCTGTGCGCGGGGGTACCCCATATCTCAGGTACCGACAACCGCTAACTTCGGCAGCTCCTACACACGGCCTTGCACGGAGCTCGACCTCCACACCATCCAGCAACAACCTGGAGAGACGCTGCGCTCCTTCATCCAGCGGTTCTCTCAGGTACGGAACACCATCCCGCATATCCAAAATGCTTCTGTGGTGGTGGCGTTCCGGCAGGTGAGGGGGCCCGACCTCCATCACGGGGTCGTGCCGCCTTGCCCGGGGATCGCATTGGGTGGTGCCGTGTTATGCGGCACCGAACAGCACACATATAAGGAACAATGTATTACATAAATCAAAGTGGAAGCTTTACAAATTGTTCTTTGTAAATAATTTACATAAAACAGCTACAGAGGAAGTCTATAAACAGCTCACGTGGAGTATCTAAGCAGCACTTGAGGAGGGGTCCAGCCCGCGGACTCCTCTCGCTAGCAACACGAAGACATGGCAGCGGCTAGGTTCTCCAAGGGTGACATAACTCGGAAGTTCCCGAGTCTCACCGGACAACCTTCTTTATAGCGTTGAGGTTTACCTGCAAAACCACTTATATAGCAAGAGTGAGCACAAAGGCTCAGCAAGACTTAACCGTCTTTCCTAAGACATGAAACTCTACATGAAAGTAACCTAAGACTTAAGCCTGTCATTTGCGAAAAGACTCGCCTACGAGTTCATCCTTAACTTTCAGATTTTAGCCATAATAGTAGTGACCTTGCGCCCAGCAACATTGGAACTCCACAATCAAACAAGAAACGCTTCATTCCAATGTTACTTGTCCCAAGGTGAAAGATAAATTTAGTTTGCTCTATCTCTACTTAAAATAAGGTCCTCATGCAGTTTAACATAATCATAGCAGCAATTATACTTTTGCAAACTGTTCCCACACAACTTGCTTACTACGTCATAACACTGTGAGCAAGCGGTACTCATAACCGCGAGGGACGGTGATTCGAATCAAACACTACCCGGATAACTCGACACATACGCCCGCCTCTGAAGACCCAACTCTGGCGTCCTTCATTACGTCGTATGTGGCAACCTTTCTCAGGACACTAAACTGTAGAACCGGTTGCGCCGTCTCAGGCTCATAGGTCTAACGAGACGATGTGGTATGCCTCTACAATCCAGTGAACCTGGTACATCAGTTTCCTGGTTCCCATATATCAGTAAGCATCTGGTACACAACTCAATACTTGCTCAGCGGGGCTGCATACGCTTCGGTCCTTGACCGACACAGGCAGAGCTACTCGACCAAGACCTCGTCTTGTCGCTGTCTAACCCCTCTGCCCGGTCTCATCTTTAGAAACGTAAACTTTAGCTTGCTCCCCTTTCCAACCCCACTTATGTGGTCCTGGAACAAAGCTCGCGAGTAGATTCCAACTACTCGTCTTCTACCGGATGTCCTAGCCTATTTAGCACGTCCCTATTCTACAGCGATGACACAATTCTACCCTTGATCTCAGGGTTCATGTTTGGTTATGCAAGTGGAGTATCACACATCCTTGACCTAATGCACATACAAACCTTGACCAATAGTAGTGAACAAAGGGAAAACTTTGAAAACAACTTAAGTGCAAACCGGGGCTTGCCTTGGTTTTGCAGGTGACTAAAGTCAGATGATTATGAAGTTAGTTGCTGCTGCCTTGAAGCTGAATCACTGCCTTCTTGCTTCTTGATTCAAGCTCAACTCTTCCTTCTTCACTTTCCACGTCTAAACACTACACGTTATGAATATGTATACATGTTTAATTATAAAGCTTTTGCTAACAATGCTAAAGACAAGTTTGAAACTGGAACTTTGTTTAAGAATTTAAAATGACACTGGGGTGGTGGTTTGGATGTGTGTCTAAGCATTATCCTCAAGTGAGAAGTGAGGTTCATCACTTGGGTGGGGAAATCAACTAATGGTTGAACAGAACACTAATGATCCAGGGCTCCAATGGAGCTGGGAATTTTCTTGGGAGTTCCTTGTCACAAGAAAGTTCTCTGGACCAAAATTCAGAACATTTCACTAAGTGGATCACCCAGAACAATTCCTTAAGCATTTAAGCAAAAAGGAATTAATTATGATTAAATTTGCACTTTCATGCAAATTAAAGTGAACTATAATTTCATACATAGCTCAGGGAGTATGCCTGAATTTTTCCTAGGATTTTTGGAGCTAAGGAATGGCTAGAACTGAATTTCCAAGTTTTGGAAATTCTCTGAAAATGTTTCTGTATTTATTTGAATACAGAAATTTGGAATTAGAATTACCCTAACTAAATCAACTCCAACTGAGCTGAAACTTTTACAGGAGTCTCCTAATATTGTAAAGAATATCCTTGGGAAATTTTGGATGCCTCAAAAATTCTTTTGCTGAAAAGCTTTAAAGAATTCTCCAGAACTTTCTATTGGTTTTCATGCAGATTGGGTTGCATATTTGAATAGAGTTTTCATCCTGAATCCAACCCAATTTGAATCACTAATTTTGGAGCTCCCTAGCAAAAGTTATGAGGTTCTAAAGTTTGAACTAAATCTAGAATTCAAACTAAATTCGGGAAAAGTTCAAACTCTGCCTGTGGGTCCAGGGGACCACGTGTCATGCGCTGGGGACAACCACACGGGGCCACAGTATCATTTCCCGTGCTGTCGCAAAGGATCCGACTCCGCAGAAAATCCCGGCCGGTCCTCCCCTCACTGACAGTGGGCCTGACGCCCTCGTCTTCTACCTCTGGACGTCCGCGCGACCCCGCCGCCGGAGCTCGCCGGAGATCATCAGAATCCGGCTTCCCGGCCGCCTCTCGACTTGTTACTCGCCGCCCGGGGGTTTTCGGGGACGAGGAACTTATCTAGGGGATCAGCCCACGCTCTAGGAGTCCGGAACCAGGTCAGCGGCGTGCAACGGCATCGGTGGAGCTTCGGCGCCGATGACAGATCGCTTCAGCCCACAACAACCTCAAGGGATCGGCTCTACAGCATCAGTGACGCCTAAAGAAGCTCGACATGGCCACAAATTAGCTCGGGAAGATGGCTACTAGGACTTCACCGAGCACCCGATCGTTCCCGCCATGGCTGCCGAAGCAAGAGCTCGAAATTAGGTGTAACCGCTCAATTCTAAGCTAGGGCTGTGAAGAAAAAAGGTTCCCTATCCATTCTAGCTCCTGATTGTTCAAAAATGAGCAGCTTTAACAGCAAATTGTGTGTTAATTTCAACAATTCTTACCCGCGGGTAGGTTTTCCTCGTCCGAGGGAAGAACTTGAAATTCCAAAGCTACATCGCACGGATTGCTCTGAAATTTGGAGAGGAGCAGCGCAGGGAGTTGGCGCGCCTTGGGGTGCGCTCGTTCAGTCGTGAAACTGGCCGGTGTGGGCTGCCCACGAGAGCCCGACGTCGGTTTCCACCGGTTGCACTTCGGCTTCGGTGCTGATCCTCGAAATACGGCCGACAGCAGCCCCGAACGCCGGAGCTGAGCTGGGGAAACTCTTGCGCACACGCTGGCGCTCCTTTTTCGTGTTGATCGCTTGAGCAGTCGGTGAGCTATGCCGGCTGAGGATCGCTGAGCACGGACGCAGCGCCGGCGGCTCGTTTTCTCGGGAGGAAACAGAACAGGGGTTCGTGGGGCGGTTTTGTGGCCGACAGAGCACGGCGTAGGGGAGATAAGGGCGCGGGGGCGAACCAACGTTGAAGCAGCTCGGGAGCTGGCTGCATCGTCGCCTCGGTGGTGCGCTCGTGGGTGTCGGCCGTTCAGCGCCTTCAAGCGAAACAGGGAGCCGGTTTGAGTCTGAACAGAGGAAAATATTGCTTAAGTGCTAAGTCTTCCCGTCTCCTCAATGACAATTGGGTCCCACTCATCTCTCCTAAATATCCAAATTTTGGCACATTGTAAACTTCAGCTATTAGGGATCCAAATTCAAAAGCCATTTTGCCATTTGACAATTTGTGCCACAGTTTCAAATTTAAATTCAAATTTCGATGGAATTCACAAGTTCCTTTGATATTCCTATCAAAGCACCTCCAAATTTGCTCCAAATTTGCCCCCACTACAATTTGAACCTGGGGAGTTTGAATATGCCCTTTGATCTTTGAGTTGGTCATTGCAAATACAACTTTTTAAACAACAGTTTGAATTTCCTCTTTTGAAACATGCCCTTCTTCTTTTTGGAAGTGACCCTCTTATTTCAAACTGAATTCAAAGTTTTATAGCACATGCCAACACTTTCATGAGTAAACAAAATTTTTTGTAGGTCCCATTTCTTGTATTCAAACTCAACTTTATTCATAGCTCAAGTTCTCTATTTACAAGTTTTGGGACTTTTACATTCCTCCCCCCTTAAAAATAATCTCGTCCCGAGATTCATGATTAAGGACATGGTGGAGAGGACAACTACTACATATAAGCCTCTAACAACTCCGGATAATTGCGCTGCAAATATTCCTCGCTTTCCCATGTAGCTTCGTCGGACGTGTGATTTTCCCATAGCACTTTGAAAAATCGCAGCGTCCGGTTTCTGGTCTTGTGAGTCTTTCCATCAATTATCCGGGTTGGTCGCTCAACATAAGTGAGGTCCGGCTTCAGATCTGCTATGTCTCCCGTGAGAATCTCCGTTGGAACTTTCAAACACTTCCGCAACTGAGATATGTGGAAGACGTTATGCACTCCGGCTAAGGCTGCCGGCAGCTCCAAACGGTATGCCACGGATCCACATCTTTCAATGATGACGAAGGGACCAATAAAACGCGTAGCTAATTTCCCTTTCACTCCGAATCGGTGAATGCCCTTCATAGGAGATACGCGGAGGTATACGTGGTCCCCAACATGGAAGTCTAGAGGACGACGTCTCTTATCCGCATAGCTCTTTTGTCTGGACTGAGCGGCTTTAAGATTTGCTTGAATAAGCCGTACCCGCTCTTCCGCTTCGTTTACGAGATCAATCCCATAAATAACTCTCTCGCCGGCTTCACACCAGTTCAAGGGTGTGCGGATCTTCCGGCTGTAGAGAGCTTCGTAAGGTGCCATTTTTATGCTCGCTTGATACCCATTATTATAAGCAAATTCCGCCAACGGTAGATGATCGTCCCATCGCTTACTGTGGTGAATGGCACATGCTCGAAGCATGTCTTCGAGAACTTGGTTCACCCTCTCCGTTTGCCCATCGGTTTGAGGATGATATGCGGAGCTTCTAATCAATTTGGTCCCCAGCGATGCATGTAGCTGCTCCCAGAAATGAGCAATGAACAATGCGCCTCGATCGGAGATGATCGTTCGGGGAACTCCATGTAGGCATAATATTCTTACAATATATAACTCCGCATACTTCTTGGCATGGTATCCCGTATGCACCAGGATGAAATGGGCTGACTTGGTTAACCGATCCACGATTACCCAAACCGACTCATGCTTATTAGCCGTGAGAGGTAGTCCAACAATAAAGTCCATACTAATATCCTCCCACTTCCATGCCGGAACACTTAGCGGTTGTAGGGTTCCTGCCTTCTTCATGTGGTCGGCTTTAACTCGCCGACACGTATCACATTCTGATACGTATTTAGCAACTTCTCTCTTCATCCGGGTCCACCAGAATTTAGTCCTCAATTCTTGGTACATCTTGTTGCTGCCCGGATGAATAGAAAACTTGGATAAGTGAGCCTCATCCAAAATTTTCTTCCGCAGCCTCATATCACGGGGTACGACTATCCGGTCCTTGAACCATAGAGTGTCTTCATCATCTAACCGGAAACATTTCATTTCCCCATTCTTCAATCTCCTTCTGATATGAGCCATGCCCTTGTCTTTCTTTTGAGCTGCCACAACCTCCTCTTTTATTGTGGGTACGAGGGCTAGGTTATGCAGAGCTCCATATGGAACCAAGTAAAGACATGGTTCTTCCTCTTCCATCGGCGTAATGGTCAGGTTATGAATATGAGACTTCCGGCTGAGTGCATCGGCAACCACATTTGCCTTCCCCGGATGATAATGAATTTCAATCTCATAGTTTTTGATCAGCTCCAATCATCACAGCTGCCGCATATTCAACTCCTTTTGAGTGAATATGTACTTCAAACTTTTGTGATCGGTGTAGAGATGAACCAGATTTCCCAATAGGTAATGTCTCCACATCTTCAAAGCTAATACCACGGCAGCAAGCTCGAGATCATGAGTTGGATAATGTTGCTCATAATTCCATAATTGCCGTGATCCATATGCGACCATGCGTCCTCCTTGCATGAGTACACAACCAAGCCCGACGCCGGATGCATCACAATAAACATCAAAAGGCTTGGTTGTATCCGGTTGCGCTAGAACCGGGGCTGTTGTGAGGTGTTTTACCAACGCTTGAAAAGCTTCCTCACATGGCTTGCTCCAATCATACTTGATGCCTTTCTTCAGTAGCTCCGTCATAGGTTTGGAGATTTTTGAGAAGCTCGGGATGAACCTCCGATAATATCCCACCAAACCCAAGAAGCTACGAACTTCATGGACCGATGTTGGAGACTTCCACTTCAGCACTTGCTCAATCTTGCTTGGATCAACAGCAATGCCTTCTGCTGAAATAATGTGCCCAAGAAATGGCACTTGGTTGATCCAGAATTCACATTTACTAAACTTTGCATAGAGCTTGTGATCTCTCAGTCGTTGGAGCACAATATGCAAATGTTTAGTGTGTTCCTCTTCAGATTCGGAATAGACCAAGATGTCGTCGATGAATACCACGACGAACTGATCCAGCTCCGGCATGAACACCGAGTTCATAAGATACATAAAGTGAGCCGGAGCATTGGTCAACCCAAATGACATGACAAGATACTCATAGAGTCCATATCTTGTCGAGAATGCTGTTTTTGGGACATCTTCCGCGCGAATCTTGATTTGATGATATCCCGACCTTAAGTCCATCTTAGAGAAGACTTTGGCACCCACTAGATGATCGAAGAGGATATCAATTCTTGGTAGTGGATACTTGTTCTTTATTGTCACAGCATTCAAAGGACGATAATCGACGCATAGCCTCAGCGTCTCATCCTTCTTCTTCACAAATAAAGCTGAGCAACCCCATGGTGATGAACTTGGATGAATAAACCCCTTGTCCATCAGATCCTTGAGTTGCTCCTTCAATTCTGCTAACTCACTCGGAGCCATTTTGTATGGTCTCCGAGAGATCGGCGTGGTTCCCGGTATCAACTCTATTTTGAATTCCACCTCGCGCTCAGGTGGTAAGCCTAGAAGATCTTCGGGAAACACATCTGGCTATTCACGGACTACCGGAATGTCTTCTAACTTGCACACCTCGGCATTACATACTTCCGGGCCTTTAGAAACCGCTTCGCCGAGATACAAAGTTTGACGTCCGTGAAGTGGAGAGTCCAAGTGAACACTCCTGTTCTCGATGTCCAGGACAGCCTTATGGAAGGTCAACCATGATATTCTCAATATGGCATTGATTCCCTGGTCTTCGAGAATGATGAGGGTGGTAGGATAAATTTTTCCACCCAAGCAAAGTGGTGCTCGAGAGACGACTTCATTAGTTGAGATGTCTCCACCTGGCGAATGAATAAGGTAAGAACCTTTTGTGACAGTTGTGGAGATCTGATCCCGGATCAACGTTGCCCTGCTAATGAAGTTATGTGTCGCACCAGAGTCGAATAAAATGACAACCGGCTTGTCATTTAAGGTGAACCTGCCGGCAAGAACAGGTCCTCCCTTTGGCAGATCATCGACTGACACATAATTAACTGTCCCCACTTTGGACATAGCTTTTCTTTGCTGCCTAAGATCGCTCTATGGAACTGGACCCGCAGACACATTGTTGCTGCTCGGTTCAGTTGCTTCATTGACCTTAAGATCATTGTCAAGCTGAAGTGGGACAGCACTTGGCTCAGCTGAGAAATCACCTTGTTCATCTTCAACCTCTTGAGGGAAATGATATTCTGATGCACCTTGTTGATACTGAGGTGCATAAGAAATAATTTGCTGCTGCGGTGGAGGTGAATATGACCTCTGTGGAGTAAAAGAGTCATCACACTCCCAGAATGATTGCACCTCTTGCGGAATCTCTCGACCGGAAGGTGAACGGATTACCAACCGATACTTCTGGGGTAGACGATTGTCTTCATCTTGTGATGAGTCCCTCTCCCTATTTTCTTTGAGGTAGAGGTTGGAATAATATTCTTGAGCGATTGCACAGCTCACAAACTCATCAAAATTCTCTTGGCTAACTTGAGCCAATTCACATCGCAGCCTAGCCGTCAGCCCTCGATAAAAATGATAACCCTTCATGGCTGGTGACTTCACATAGTCAGGGACATATTGAGCTAAGCGATTGAATTCCTTCGCATACTCAATAACACTCCTGTCCCCTTGCTTCAGACTCCAGAACTCATCATGACTTGTCTGCATTATGCCGGCAGGGATGAAACGAGCACGAAATGCAGCCTGGAACTCCGCCCATGTGACACGATGCCCTGCCGGTTGGACAGTAAGGTACTCCGCCCACCATGCTCCAGCAAAGCCGTGAAGCTGCTGAGCGGCATATAGAGTATTCGAGAATTCATCACATTGGATCATCCCGAACTTGGACTCAATGACACGTAACCAGTGGTTTGCTTCACAATGGTCAGCCGCCTCGGAAAATACCGGAGGTTGTGTCGCCAAGAAATCCAGATACGTGCTCGGGGTTGGCATGTGACGTTGAGCTTCTCGATCTATGCCTTGCTGAACTAGAGTTTGGAGAGTTTCATTCATCTTCGTCATAATTTCAGCCATTCCGGTTGGCGATGGCTCTTGTGATGAAGTCGAGTCATTTCCACCTCGACTTGAACCTCCAAGCTCCATTTGAGAATGTGTACGTACCATACTGCACGAAACAAAATTTTGAGTCAATCAAAATTCTATCTCAGTAGTAAGTAAAGATAAGTAAAACATGAACATGTCATGAACTTTATGAAAGCATAACCACATTCATATTTAAACAAATCTTATGTACGCTAAGCTAATCAGCAGGACTACCCTGACCAGCTCACACAAACTCCAAATTTTACTCAAGTTATCAACAGATTCTTGACTTGAGTTCAACACCAAAGTTTTAGTAAACTTCAGTATCTATCCAACAAGTACTTATAGGCTTCTTAAAGATTTTTCTACAGGAAGTTATGGCTTAAAAACAGAAAGATCCAGAGAGGTTTTTGCTATTGTCCTGGTTTTGAACAGTTTGCCTTCAACTGGACTTTTCACCAACTTAAAGTGTGATTTTGCTCTGGAGGTCTACAAGGAAGTTGTAGAACCCTTTAAAATCTTTCCAGAACTGTATCATACACCTTAATTGGTTAAATCTACTCAGAGTTATGCTCTGTTAAATCCCAGCAAGAATTTCTGCCAGAAACAGAGCACTCTGTTTTTGAAAACTTTTAACACCTAGTTATACTGTCATTTGAATCTTAGCTCAAAATAGGAGTTCAGTAACTAATATTTGTTTCATACTTCCATTTTTAGTTGAAAGTTAGTTCATGAATCATTTCTTCATAGGTACGAGGTTATTATGTGTAGTACGGTGTCGATGCACCGTAAGAACATGTCGGTACTACGTTGCCTCACCAAAGAAAATCCTACGCCGGATCATACCGGCATATACGTGTTAGCAGTGGCACTAAGACGGTCTCTCGCACACGTATACTACACGGGATACGTACGTGGTTAGTACCTGCAGAAGATCACTCAATAGTGGTGCACTCAAAGGTTGTTTCATTTCAGGCAGTTCCATAATTGAAAGTAAATACAAACGCCCGTATCATTGTCATACGGCCGTCCTTGAGTTAAGCCACGTCTCAAGGCACGTGATCGTGTTTCAACACCACACGACGGGGAACCCGAGTATGTCATGAACGGGTCGTCACGGTTGGGAATGTTATCAGCCCAACAGATACCACCTACTGCCCTGCAGGGCACGCCGATGGCAAGCGCTGCGTATGTCCTCCTGGGCTATTTCCAAACGAGCACACGATCGCGTTACTGACCACGTGATGGGGTCTCCACTTACTTGCCTAATGCACGCTAGGGATCAGCGTTTCATATGAACTCAGGAACATGGAGAGTCCAAGAGTTTCATATTGACGTCTCACACCAAGCTGTGAGACCTATCCCTGAACCACTTTCCTCGTCAGGGGAGCTAACCGAAATTGAACCGCTTTCGGTGGCGTTCCTTACCATGCTTACCAGAACGTAGGTGCGTCGGTACATAATGAAAATTCAGAATTTAAACACATATGTTAGTCTTGCCACTTTAAGTAACTACACTACTATAGTCCTTATGTGGGCCTAATATCGTTTCCTCACCGTATCCTAAGTTTTTGTCGTAATACGCTCCTTATTCCGTGCACTATTACCAATGCGGCCCTGATACCACGCTGAGGGGGCCCGACCTCCATCACGGGGTTGTGCCGTCTCGCCCGGGGATCGCATTGGGTGGTGCCGTGTTATGCGGCACCGAACAACACACATATAAGGAACAATGTATTACATAAATCAAAGCGGAAGCTTTACAAATTGTTCTTTGTAAATAATTTACATAAAACAGCTACAGCGGAAGTCTATAAACAGCTCACGTGGAGTATCTAAGCAGCACTCGAGGAGGGGTCCAGTCCGCGGACTCCTCTCGCTAGCAACACGAATACATGGCAGCGGCTAGGTTCTCCAAGGGTGACATAACTCGGAAGTTCCCGAGTCTCACCGGACAACCTTCTTTATAGCGTCGAGGTTTACCTGCAAAACCACTTATATAGCAAGAGTGAGCACAAAGGCTCAGCAAGACTTAACCGTCTTTCCTAAGACATGAAACTCTACATGAAAGTAACCTAAGACTTAAGCCTGTCATTTGCGAAAAGACTCGCCTACGAGTTCATCCTTAACTTTCAGATTTTAGCCATAATAGTAGTGACCTTGCGCCCAGCAACATTGGAACTCCACAATCAAACAAGAAACACTTCATTCCAATGTTACTTGTCCCAAGGTGAAAGATAAATTTAGTTTGCTCTATCTCTACTTCAAACAAGTTCCTCATGCAGTTTAACATAATCATAGCAGCAATTATACTTTTGCAAACTGTTCCCACACAACTTGCTTACTACGTCACAACACAGTGAGCAAGCGGTACTCATAACCGCGAGGGATGGTGATTCGAATCAAACACTACCCGGATAACTCGACACATACGCCCGCCTCTGAAGACCCAACTCTGGCGTCCTTCATTACGTCGTATGTGGCAACCTTTCTCAGGACACTAAACTGTAGAACCGGTCGCGCCGTCTCGGGCTCATAGGTCTAACGAGACGATGTGGTATGCCTCTACAATCCAGTGAACCTGGTACATCGGTTTCCTGGTTCCCATATATCAGTAAGCATCCGGTACACAACTCAATACTTGCTCAGCGGGGCTGCATACGCTTCGGTCCTTGACCGACACGGGCAGAGCTACTCGACCAAGACCTCGTCTTGTCGCTGTCTAACCCCTCTGCCCGATCTCATCTTTAGAAACGTAAACTTTAGTTTGCTCCCCTTTCCAACCCCACTTATGTGGTCCTGGAACAAAGCTCGCGAGTAGATTCCAACTACTCGTCTTCTACCGGATGTCCTAGCCTATTTAGCACGGCCCTATTCTACAGCGATGACACAATTCTACCCTTGACCTCAGGGTTCATGTTTGGTTATGCAAGTGGAGTATCACACATCCTTGACCTAATGCACATACAAATCTTGACCAATAGTAGTGAACAAAGGGAAAACTTTAAAAACAACTTAAGTGCAAACCGGGGCTTGCCTTGATTTTGCAGGTGACTAAAGTCAGATGATTATGAAGTTAGTTGCTGCTGCCTTGAAGCTGAATCACTGCCTTCTTGCTTCTTGATTCAAGCTCAACTCTTCCTTCTTCACTTTCCACGTCTAAGCACTACACGTTATGAATATGTATACATGTTTAATTATAAAGCTTTTGCTAACAATGCTAAAGACAAGTTTGAAACTGGAACTTTGTTTAAGAATTTAAAATGACACTGGGGTGGTGGTTTGGATGTGTGTCTAAGCATTATCCTCAAGTGAGAAGTGAGGTTCATCAGTTGGGTGGTGAGATCAACTAATGGTTGAACAGAACACTAATGATCCAGGGCTCCAATGGAGCTGGAAATTTTCTTGGGAGTTCCTTGTCACAAGAAAGTTCTCTGGACCAAAATTCAGAACATTTCACTAAGTGGATCACCCAGAACAATTCCTTAAGCATTTAAGCAAAAAGGAATTAATTCTGATTAAATTTGCAGTTTCATGCAAATTCAAGTGAACTATAATTTCATACATAGCTCAGGGAGTATGCCTGAATTTTTCCTAGGATTTTTGGAGCTAAGGAATGGCTAGAACTGAATTTCCAAGTTTTGGAAATTCTCTAAAAATATTTCTGTATTTATTTGAATACAGAAATTTGGAATTAGAATTACCCTAACTAAATCAACTCCAACTGATCTGAAACTTTTACAGGGGTCTCCTAATATTGTAAAGAATATCCTGGCAAAATTTGAGAAATTTTGGATGAACCAAACTCCCTCAAAAATACTTTTTCTGAAAAGCTTTAAAGAATTCTCCAGAACTTTCTATTGGTTTTCATGCAGATTGGGTTGCATATTTGAATAGAGTTTTTCATCCTGAATCCAACCCAATTTGAATCACTAATGTTGGATCTCCCTAGCAAAAGTTATGAGGTTCTAAAGTTTGGACTAAATCTGGAATTCAAACTAAATTCGGGAAAAGTTCAAACTCTGCCTGTGGGTCCAGGGGACCACGTGTCATGCGCTGGGGACAACCACACGGGGCCACAGTATCATTTCCCGCGCTGTCGCAAAGAATCCGACTCCGCAGAAAATCCCGGCCAGTCCTCCCCTCACTGACAGTGGGCCTGACGCCCTCGTCTTCTACCTCTGGACGTCCGCGCGACCCCGCCGCCGGAGCTCGCCAGAGATCATCAGAATCCGGCTTCCGGGCCGCCTCTCGGCTTTTTACTCGCCGCCCGGGGGTTTTCAGGGACGAGGAACTTATCTAGGGGATCAGCCCACGCTCTAGGAGTCCGGAACCAGGTCAGCGGCGTGCAACGGCATCGGTGGAGCTTCGGCGCCGATGACAGATCGCTTCAGCCCACAACAACCTCAAGGGATTGGCTCGACAACATCAGTGACACCTAAAGAAGCTCGACATGGCCACAAATTAGCTCGGGAACGATGGCTACTAGGACTTCACCGAGCACCCGATCGTTCCCGCCATGGCTGCCAAAGCAAGAGCTCGAAATTAGGTGCAACCGCTCAATTCTAAGCTAGGGTTGCGAAGGAAAAAGGTTCCCTATCCATTCTAGCTCCTTGTCGGTACCCTCGATATGGGGTACCCCCGCGTACAGGGGAAAATGCCTAAGGATCTCGCCCTTCTCCGCAGGGAGAGCTCAGAAGGCGCCACGCGTCCAGCGCCGGACCTCCCTCTCCTCAGAGGAGAGCTCCGGGCCCACCACGTGGCATACAGAAGCCGGACCTCGCCCTCCGTGGGAGAGAGGTCCGAAGGTGCCGCGTGTCCAGAGAGGCCGGACCTCCCCCTCCTCAGAGAGGAGCTCCCGGCTCGCCACGTGGACAACAGAAGCCGAACCTCCCCCTCCGCGGGGACAGGTCCGAAGGCTCCACGTGTCCTGCGGGCCGGCCCTCCCTCTCTTCTGAGGAGGGCTCCGGGCCCGCCACGTGGCCAGCAGAACGGCGCTGCCTGCCCCCGAGTGATAGGCAGCGGGCGTAAAGACGCCCGTACCTTGCCCGTACAAGGTATTCAAGGCCCGTGCCTTCCCAAGACGCGGAGACGCGGAGCACGCCTCTGTCAGGTGCCGTTGCGCCCAGTCGCATCACAGACTGGCGCGCAGTGTCAGAGCCTGCCAGCCAATAAACGCAGCGACAAGACATCCCATGCCGCCCCCGCTGTCATCATCCACTACGACCAGCATGCGGCATGGGCAGAGCTACAAGACGAAAATTCAGAAGCCTTCGGCAGATACAACTACCGGCATAACTGCAGATACGGTAGATATCAGTCAATCTCCCCGGGACCACCTGTCGGGTCCCGGCCCCCCTTGTAAGCCACCCGAGTCTTGGACTATAAAAGGCTTGGGTAGGCGATGTTAGCAGGGTTTCGGACACTAGCCATCCGCACCCCTGGGTTCGCACTTTGCAACTCATACGCTAGCCATACACTCTCAAGCTGTAACTCACCCCAAAGCTCAGGCCTCCGGCCCCGAGCAGCAAGAAATACAGCGAGCTCCATAGCTCGCCGTGGACGTAGGGTTTTACGCTCCGGCGGCCTGAACCACGTAAAACTCACCGTGTCAAGCTCTTACTAACTCATCCATCTGCGCAAGCTCTCCGCTAGAGACTAGCCCACCGAAAAAAGAACCTCCGCGGGCTTCCCATTGCAGGCCCGGGGGAAGTGTCGACTGAACACTTCGACATTTGGCGCGCCAGGAAGGGGGCTTTTCCCCTTGCGCGATGAGTTTCTGCCGACAAAGATGACCAAGCTTCCTTCAGCGACAAACTCTCCTCCCCCGCCTCCGCGGCGAACCGCGACCAGGGGGGAGTACATGTCAACACACTCTGGACGGAGTGTGTCGGCACAAGCTGGTAGCCAGCAGCCGACTCCGGCAATGCAGGCTCCGACCAGTGTGAGATCTTCTGCAGCGCTGGGCGTGCACCATGGGGGTGCGCTAGCTGCAGCAAGAGCACTACTGCGCAACCCACCTGCTGGGGATGCGCCCCATTCAGCGACCCAGCAGTGGTTCCGCGAGTTGGACCGCCTCGTCGTCGCCGCCGTGAACCCTCGACTTCGGCAGGGACGACGCTCCGGTCAACCGGCTATGTCGCTAACGCGCACGCCAATGGTTGACAGGCAGACGGCGGACCCCAGCTCCACCAGGTTTCCGTTGACGGACCTGAGGGCAGAGCTGGAGCGATGCCACTTGGGCCAAGATGCCCGAGTGTTCCTCGAGCGACGTTGAGAAAGGCGTCGCACTCAAGAGGCTGGCGACAACATAACATCGGCCTCGACCCAGCCTGAAGGGCAGACCTTCACCAAGCGAGCTCTGCCCCAGGCGTACGCCGCGCAGCATAAGCCACAACCATGTGCTCTGCAAGCGGCGTCCCCGGCCTACGGCGCAACCTTGCCCATACCAGGATACACTGTGTCAGGCGCAACCAAGTGTTCGCGGCACCAGTACCTGCACTGGGAGCCAGCAACCGGCTCTGGCAGCGCCGACCCCGGCAATGCAGGCTCCAACCAGCGTCAGGTCTTCAGTAGCGCTGGGCGTACCCGGCGGGGGTGCGCCAGCCGCAGCAAGAGCGCTACTGCACAATCCGCCTGCTGGGGACGCGCCTCAGGCAGCGACCCAGCAGTGGATTCGCGAGATAGACCGTCTCGTCGTCGCCGCCGCAAACCCTCGACTTCAGCGGGGACGACGCTCCGGCCAACCGGCTGTGTCGCTGATGCGCACGCCAATGGTTGGCGAGCAGACGGCGGACTCCAGCTCCTCCAGGCTTCCGTCGACGGACCTGAGGACAGAGCTGGAACGGTGCCACTTGGGCCAAGATGCCTGAGTGTTCCTCGAGCGACGTCGAGAAAGGCGTCGCACTCAAGAGGCTGGCGGCAACATGACGTCGGCCTCAACCCAGCCTGGAGGGCAGACCTTCGCTACGCGAGCTCTGCCCCAGGTGTACGCCGCACAGCATAAGCCACAACCATGTGCTCTGCAAGCGGCGTCCCCGGCTTATGGCGCAACCTTGCCCATACCAGGGTACACTGTGCCAGGCGCAACCAAGTGTTCCCGGCACCAGTACCTGCACTGGGAGCCAGCAACCGGCTCTGGCAGCGCCGACCCCGGCAATGCAGGCTCCAACCAGCGTCAGGTCTTCAGTAGCGCTGGGCGTACCCGGCGGGGGTGCGCTAGCCGCAACAAGAGCGCTACTGCACAATCCGCCTGCTGGGGACGCGCCTCAGGCAGCGACCCAGCAGTGGATTCGCGAGGTAGACCGTCTTGTCGTCGCCGCCGCAAACCCTTGACTTCGGCGGGGACGACGCTCCGGCCAACCGGCTGTGTCGCTGACACGCACGCCAACGGTTGACGGATAGACGGCGGATTCCAGCTCCACCAGGCTTCCGTCGATGGACCTGAGGACTGAGCTGGAACGATGCCACCTGGGCCAAGACGCACGAGTGTTCCTCGAGCGGCGACGAGAAAGGCGTCGCAGCCAAGAGGCCGGCGTCAGCATGACGACTGCCTCAACCCTGCCTGAGGCGCAGACTTTCGCCACGCGAACTCTGCCCCAGACATACGCCACGCAGCATATGCCACAGCCATATGTCCTGCAAACGGCGCCCCCGGTCTATGGCGCGGACTTGCCCATACCGGGGTACACTGTGCCAGCGGCGAACCAAACGTTCGCGGCACCAACACCTGCAGCAACAGGAGCAGGATGTACGGCCCTGGAGCCCCACCTCCGCTTCACGAGGTGGCCGCGCAAGTTTCGGCCGCACCTGCCCGAGAAGTACGACGGCAGCGTCAACCCAGCGGGGTTCCTCCAGATCCACTCCACCGCCGTACTTGCCGCAGGAGGGGATGAGGCCGTCATGGCCAAACTACTTCCCCGTCACCTTGGCCGGCCCAGCCCGGTCTTGGCTAATGAACCTCCCTCAGGGTTCCATAACTTCCTGGGGAGAGCTCTGCCGGCAGTTCATCGCCAACTTCGGCAGCTCCTACACCCGTCCCGGCACGGAGCTTGACCTCCAAGCCATCAAGCAACAACCTGGGGAGTCGCTGCGCTCCTTCATCCAGCGGTTCTCCCAGGTACGCAACACCATTCCGCATATTCAAAGTGCTTCTGTGGTGGCGGCACTTCGACAGTGTCCAGGACAAGAAGATGCTTGAGAGGCTTGCAACCAGAGAGGTCTGCGATGCCTCCGAGCTCTTCAGCCTGGCGGACAAGTGCGCCAGAGCAGCCGGAGGGCAGAGCTGGCACTCACTGCCAGCTTCCGAAGCCGGAAGACAGCCCGAAGACGGCGGAGTTCAAGCTGAGCTCCCGACCACGTCAGACAGCCAAGAGCCAAGCACTGGCTGACTTCATGGCTGAGTTGACGCCAACGAAGGCTGACCCAGGGGGCCGCGAAGACGGTGAACCAAAGTACCGAGCTCCGGTCTTCACCGGGCCTCACTAGACGCTCTTCATCGACGGCTCCTTGTGAAAGCAGGGGGCCGGTGCCGGCGTACTGCTTCTCATGCCATCGGGGGAGCAGTCTGGGTACATGGTGCGTCTCAATTCTAAGGCAACCAACAACTTGGCAGGGTAGAAGCACTCATCTTTGGCCTAAAAGACTGTCTTGTCTCTGGGCGCTCGCCAGTTGTTGGCGCAGGGCGACTCCCAGCTAGTTATCAAGCAAGTTAAGGGTGAATGCCCCTGCAATGACCCACAACTAGCTGCTTATCTGCTTCACGTGCGGATGTTGGAAAAAGAATTCCTCGCCTTGGACCTGCGCCATGCACCGCGCCCTTGCACGACCGCAGCTGACGACCTCTCAATGACAGCCTCCATCGGAGCCCCTGCGCACGAAGGAGTCTTCGAGAGGACGTTGCTGCGGTCCACAGCCCGGCCCGCCGAGCCGGGCGAAGGGGGCTGAACCAGTGCCTCGAAGCTAGGCAGTCCCGGCAGCCCTGGATGCCGCCAAAGGATCGTAAGAGTCACTGGGGACTCCGTGCAACCCAGCGCTCAAGATCCAGAAGCTCAAGTAGCCCCGATGCATGGACCACGAAGGTCCGGGACTCCTTGACGGACATCCTTCCTGATGAACGTGCATCCGCTAAACGGGTGGTGCGGATGGCTAAGTGCTACGCGCTGGTATCTTTACTGGCGTGGTGCCACGACATCCTATTGCGGTGCATAACCCAGGAGGAAGGCTGCGATTAGCTCGCAGTAGTCCAAGGAGGCGAGTGCTGGGAACGCTCATCGTCCCACACGTTGGTCGGTTAAGCCACCCGGCATGGCTCCTACTGACCGAGAGCCACCTGGACACCGTCAAACCGGTTAGGGATGCAATGTGTGCCAGGTCCACGCCAAGCAGACCCACACAACCGGTGCAGACGCGCACCCAGAGCCGTCGGGGGATACCGGCTCCTCCATGTCGAGGGCCAGCCGGACTTCCCAGGGCCGGGTCACAGGAACTACCCTTCCACATGGTATGCGGGGCCGAAGCCATGCTTCCCCCTGATATAGCCATGGGGGTCCCCCGTGTCCGGCGTACGATGAAGCCACGCATGACCCGCTCTGCGTGAAGACAGGCGCTCGGACGCTACCCAGTAAGTTCACCATGCTTACTTAGGTGTTTATTTAAATTACGCATTAATTTATATGAACACCTCCCCACGCTCTAGACAGTGTGCATCCATTGTACACTCGGCTCCTCTTTCCGGCTCTCATGCATAGTCGATATTTGCCGTCCTGCCGAAGGCGGTAGTGCTTGGGGTACCTGCCAGAGGCCCGGTGGCCTTCTGGATCTCCCCCTATAAGGGTACTGCACCGCCAGTTGGTCTCCTCCGAGAAAAGATCTACGCTAGAACGGGGGGTCAGGAGCCTTGCTTTGTCCGGTCTTGCACCCAAAGCATGCGCACTCTGCCTCCCGGCGCTACGGTCTGAGTACCAGGGGGCCGGGCGGTTACACCCTGACTAGGGCTGGGGCCAGACCTCCGGGACCAAGTGCACTGGATTACCCAAGCCCCGTATTCCGGCCTAGGACAGTAAGCCAAATGAGACTAAGGGATAGGAAAGGGGGGACCACTGAGCAGTGCCGGACTCCGCCCCCACAGTTGGGCCGAGCTCCGAGGCCAGCCCTCGCCCTCCTTTCAGAGGCGAGCGCTGATGCCGGACCTCACGACCTTCGTTGGCCTGAGCTCCGATGACTTCCGGACTCCGCCTCCACCGCCAGACCGAGCTCCGAGGCCAGCCCTTGCCCTCCTTTCAGAGGCGAGCGCTGATGCCGGACCTCACGCCCTTCGCTGGCCTGAGCTCCGATGACTTTCGGACCTCCGCCCCCACAGCCGGGCCGAGCTCCGATGCCAGGTTTCACCCTCTCCTAAGAGGCTGAACACCGAAGCCGTTAATACCCTGCCAGCACAGGGAGTACTCAAGACAAGAAAGTGCGCGGATCAGAAGAGACGAAGGTCCCACCTCAGGCTCGCTATCTCCCCCGAGATGGGCCCGGGGGCCACTGTCGGTACCCTCGATATGGGGTACCCCCGCGCACAGGGGAAAATGCCTAAGGATCTCGCCCTTCTCCGCAGGGAGAGCTCCGAAGGCGCCACGCGTCCAGCGGGGCCGGACCTCCCTCTCCTCAGAGGAGAGCTCCGGGCCCACCACGTGGCATACAGAAGCCGGACCTCCCCCTCCGCGGGAGAGAGGTCCGAAGGTGCCGCGTGTCCAGAGAGGCCGGACCTCCCCCTCCTCAGAGAGGAGCTCCCGGCTCGCCACGTGGCCAACAGAAGCCGAACCTCCCCCTCTGCGGGGAGAGGTCCGAAGGCTCCACGTGTCCTGCGGGGCCGGCCCTCCCTCTCTTCTGAGGAGGGCTCCGGGCCCACCACGTTGCCAGCAGAACGGCGCTGCCTGCCCCCGAGCGATAGGCAGCGGGCGTAAAGACGCCCGTACCTTGCCCGTACAAGGTATTCAAGGCCCGTGCCTTCCCAAGACGCGGAGCACGCCTCTGTCAGGTGCCGTTGCGCCCAGTCGCATCACAGACTGGCGCGCAGTGTCAGAGCCTGCCAGCCAATAAACGCAGTGACAAGACATCCCATGCCGCCCCCGCTGTCATCATCCACTACGACCAGCATGCGGCATGGGCAGAGCTACAAGACGAAGACTCAGAAGCCTTCGGCAGAGACAACTACCGGCATAACTGCAGATACGGTAGATATCAGTCAATCTCCCCGGGACCACCTGTCGGGTCCCGGCCCCCTTGTAAGCCACCCGAGTCTTGGACTATAAAAGGCTCGGGTAGGCGACGTTAGCAGGGGTTCGGACTCTAGCCATCCGCACCCCTGGGTTCGCACTTTGCAACTCATACGCTAGCCATACACTCTCAAGCTGTAACTCACCCCCAAGCTCAGGCCTCCGGCCCCGAGCAGCAAGAAATACAGCGAGCTCCATAGCTCGCCGTGGACGTAGGGTTTTACGCTCCGGCGGCCTGAACCACGTAAAACTCACCGTGTCAAGCTCTTACTAACTCATCCATCTGCGCAAGCTCTCCGCTAGAGACTAGCCCCACCGAAAAAAGAACCTCCGCGGGCTGCCCAGTGCAGGCCCGGTGGAAGTGTCGACTGAACACTTCGACACTCCTGATTGTGCAAAAATGAGCAGCTTTAACAGCAAATTGAGTGTTAATTTCAATAATTCTTACCCGCGGGTAGGTTTTCCTTGTCCGAGGGAAGAACTTGAAATTCCGAAGCTACGTCGCACGGATTGCTCTGAAATTTGGAGAGGAGCAGCGCAGGGAGTTGGCGCGCCTTGGGGTGCGCTCGTTCAGTCGTGAAACTGGCCGGTGTGGGCTGCCCACGAGAGCCCGACGTCGGTTTCCACCGGTTGCACTTCGGCTTCGGCGCTGATCCTCAAAATACGGCCGACAGCAGCCCCGAACGCCGGAGCTGAGCTTGGGAAACTCTTGCGCACACGCTGGCGCTCCTTTTTCGTGTTGATCGCTTGAGCAGTCGGTGAGCTATGCCGGCTGAGGATCGCTGAGCACGGACGCAGCGCCGGCGGCTCGTTTTCTCGGGAGGAAACAGAACAGGGGCTCGTGGGGCGGTTTTGTGGCCGACAGAGCACGGCGTAGGGGAGATAAGGGCGCGGAGGCGAACCGATGTTGAAGCAGCTCGGGAGCTGCCTGCATCGTCGCCTCGGTGGCGCGCGCGTGGGTGTCGGCCGTTCAGCTCCTTCGAGCGAAACAGGGAGCCGGTTTGAGTCTGAACAGAGGAAAATATTGCTTAAGTGCTAAGTCTTCCCCTCTCCTCAATGACAATTGGGTCCCACTCATCTCTCCTAAATATCCAAATTTTGGCACATTGTAAACTTCAGCTATTAGGGATCCAAATTCAAAAGCCATTTTTCCATTTGACAATTTGTGCCACAGTTTCAAATTTAAATTCAAATTTGGATGGAATTCATAAGTTCCTTTGATATTCCTATCAAAGCACCTCCAAATTTGCCCCCTCTACAATTTGAACCTGGGGAGTTTGAATATGCCCTCTGATCTCTGAGTTGGTCATTGCAAATACAACTTTTTAAACAACAGTTTGAATTTCCTCTTTTGAAACATGCCCTTCTTCTTTTTGGAAGTGACCCTCTTATTTCAAACTGAATTCAAAGTTTTATAGCACATGCCAACACTTTCATGAGTAAACAAAATTTTTTGTTGGTCCCATTTCTTGTATTCAAACTCAACTTTATTCATAGCTCAAGTTCTCTATTTACAAGTTTTGGGACTTTTACAGCTGCGTCACCATCGAGCGACAGCGCGAGTGGCGACATAGCCTCGGAGAGAAGTATGGTACCCCGAGTACCGTGCGCCCCATCTATGCGGGCCAGAACCCCATCTCCCCAAGCTCGGTGGGAGGCTGCATGGCTCTGGCTCCACACCTTCGCATGGTGGTGTGGATGCGTAAGTTCCGGCCTCACTTGCTGGAGAAGTTCGACGGGACAGTCAACCTTGTCGAGTTCCTGCAGATCTACTCCACCACCATCCTAGCTGCAGGAGGGGATGAGGCCATCATGGCCAACTACTTCCCCGTAGCCTTGACCAGTTTAGCTTGGTCATGGCTCATGAACTTGCCCAAGGAGTCTGTAACCTCCTGGGAAGAGTTGTTCCATCAGTTTACAGCCAACTTCGGGAGTTCCCACACCTGACCAGGCTCGGAGGCCGACCTCAACGCCCTGCAACAACAACCGGGAGAGTCGTTGTGCTCCTTCTTCCAGTGTTTCTCCTAGGTTAGGAACACCATCCCCTGCATCACCAATGCCTCCGTCGTCGTTGCCTTCCGACAGGGCGTCCACGATGAGAAGATGCTCGAGAAGTTGGCCACGCACGACGTGCAGGACGTCTCCGAGCTCTTCAGCTTGGCGGACAAGTGTGCTAGGTCTGTGGAGAGCCGTAACTAGCACACACCGCCCAGCAAGGGGGGTGAGCCTGCCAGCGAGAGCTCTGGCGGCAAGAAGAAGAAGGCTGGTGGCCAGGACAAGCCACTGGCCAAAGCCCACACTGCAACAACAGTAGAGGTTGCAGGGGGCCGGGGGCCGCGCACCGACAAGCGCCCGTGACAGCCGTCCGGCACCGACAACTGTGACCAGAGGTTCCCGGTCCACGACACCAACTGGTACAGCGCCAGCGAGTGCCGGGAAATCCATAGGCTGGCGGAGCGCTTCCGAGAGCTCCGACAGCAGCGCCAGGATGGTTTGCTCTTCCACCAGCGGGAGGGCAAGAAAAAGACTGACCCGGAGGTCAGCATAGACCAGGAGATGGAGTTCCAAGACGCCAAGCGAGCAATAAAGGTCATCTATGACCAAGGTGAGAGCTCTGACTCCGACCATAGTGAGCGACGCAAGACGCTCCACGCCTAACCAGGCGTTCCCCACTTGACCATACGACAAGGGCTCACCCGACGTCTAGACATGCGACGAAGAGTAGGCAGCTCAAGGGAGGGCTACCTGGTGCCTCGGACAAATCTTTCTCGAGGAGTGACAAGCCTTCCCCCAGCAGGGAGGGTCCCTCCTGACCAGTACAAGCATGCCGCTCCGGGTGCGCCCGCCTTGCTGCAGGGGATGGGTACCTCTACCCAGACCACAGGTCATAGGATACCTCTGTAAGTTCTACCCTTAAGGTAGTAGTAGGATGTTCTTTCTTTTTTTTTCTTTCTTGTAAGGGTGTCATAGAGACTAGGAACAGAGACTAGAACAGCTAAAGTCCTGAAAGGGTGCAGTCCCTCTTGGTATTTGGGGTGAGTCACTGCCTTCTTACACGACATGTTGCCTCCTATCGCTCGAAGGAAGCCACAAATAAGAAAAAAAAATGTATCATGTCCTATGTACTCCATTACAATTTATGCTGGCTCTTGCATATCTACTATAAATGGTATGCCCGGAGCCTGTCCTACACACTAGTCCTATACATTTGTGGTGGAATGGACTACGTCTCCATTCCACCCAGTGGGCCAAGACGACGGCGACCCGGATCCCAGAGCCCCGGTGTTCACCAGACCCCACTATACACTCTACTTCGACGGCTTCTCGTGCAAGCAAGGTGCCGGAGTGGGGGTCCTGCTCATCTCGCAGGCAGGAGAGCAGTTCAAGTACATGGGGCACCTTGACTTCAAGGCTACTAACAGCATGGCAAAGTACGAAGCCCTCATATTTGGCTTGAGTATTGCCCTTTCTCTAGGCATCCGACTGATGCTAGTTACAGGAAACTCCCAACTCGCCATCAAACAAGTCGAGCGTGAGTACTCCTACAATGATCCACAGCTAGTTGCCTACCTTATCCGTGTGCAAGAAATGGAGAAGGAATTTCATGCTTTGGGGTAGTGCCATATCCCCCGCGCCAACAACGCGGTGGTAGACAACCTTTCAATAAAAGCCTTCGCATGGACTCCTGTCCCCGAAGGCACCTTTGAAAGGAAGCTACTACATCATACAGCCTGGCCTGCCATACCAGGGGGGCAAGCCCAGCAACTCTAAGCTGGCAGTTCCGGCGGCCCTACAACCATGGCGCTCGCCAAGGATCGTATGCGTCACCGGGAACTCTGTGCAACCCGACGCCCAAGATCCAGAAGCTCAAGTAGGTCCTGATGCATGGATCACGAAGGCCCGGACCTACTTGAAGGACAACATCCTTCTAGATGAACATGTAACCGCTGAATGGATCATTCGTATGGTTAAGAGATACACACTGGTAGATGGAGATCTCTACCGGCGTGGCACTAACAGCATTCTATTGCGGTGCATAACCCGGGAGGAGGGTTGCGAGCTACTCGTAGAGATCCATGAGGGCGAGTGCGGCAACCACGCTTCATTCCGCACGTTGGTCGGTAAAGCCTTCCGGCATGGCTTCTACTGACCTATAGCTCTCCTGGACGCCATCGAGCTGGTCAAGAGATGCAAGGCGTGCTAGTTCCATGCGAAGCAGATCCACACACCGGCGCAGACGCTGCAGATGATCCCACACTCATGGCTATTCGCAGTATGGGGGTTGAACATCCTGGTGCTATGACTCAGTGTTGGGGAACCAGGTGACTCATACCCCTGAGCAAGGTCTCAACCGCATCCTGGACGACCACTTCGACATTACTCAAGCCCGGATCGTCTGAATAGGTTCGTGGTTCCCCGGACCCCCCAAGAGGTCTGATGCTGCCGCCCTACCTCATCCAGATACTCGGTAGGTGCACCCCCACTAAGTGGCCACACCTACCAGGGAGCCATCACGGTGAACCACGCGGGCAGGATATCGGACCACTCCAACAGCGAGCTGAAGACTCAGAGCGCTAACTACGAGAAGCTGAAGACAAGGGTCGAACTCCCCTCGGGTCCTTGCGCTACCAGGGACCTGGAAGGGGTAGTAGCCAAATTGACAGGGCACCCTGGGTCCTTATGCCACTATGGGCCCAGAGGAACAAGCTTGGGACATTAGCAAAGTTATACTCACGTCAGCTAAGTCGTTCTGGACCTTTACGCTCCCTTACCCTGCCTTGTGCACATCTACGTTTTTGCAGCTTTCCTTTCAAGCTTGCGTATATTTTTGCGCACCCCTCAACGTGTACATAGTTGTGTTTCTCTGTCTCGCTATTAGCCAAAGTTATGTTGTCTAGCTACAAGGTGGAAAAAATACCTGAGGGACCTGTGTTGTCTCCGGACCCTCTGGTTAACTTCCTGCTTGGGTCTGGTCGCGCCAGAAGGATGCCTCCCTTCTTCGGAGTGTATGGCCAGCGGGAGGTCCAGGGTGTGTAGCCTGCTTGGCTGGCCCTGCGCCCTAAAGCGTTCGCATGCTGCCTCTTCCAGCGCATACCGCCCTGGGAAGGATGGTAACCAAGGTCCGGACACTACTACACTGAATTGCCCAAGTCCCGCGGCTTAGCAGAGGACCACAAGCCATAATGGGGCCATCGAGTAGAGAAAACGAAACCGCAGGATACGGTTATCCCTTTCTTCTAGTGTCTGTGCAGGCCACGGGGCTCCGATCCGTGGGGCCGGAACCCCGACTCTCTGAGGGGGCCACTCTCGGACCCCCAAAGTTGGCACCTCCCGAAGGCTTCGGAGATCATGTCTTGCACATTCACTCGTCTGTCGGGGGGCCATCGCGGCTATTCAAACTAAGCAAGCTGAACGGACCCTGGCAGCGCGCAAGAGGAAGAGGGTGCACATCAATAGCAAGCAAAAAGGAAACATCAACCACTTTGGCAACTCAGAGAACCTCCGGTCCTTGCGGCATCAAGGACTAGGGGGCCCCACGAAAGCTAAAAGTGGTCCTTCCTACCAGACCCGACGCCAAGTAACTGATGGATGGAAGACCAACAGAAGGATTTTTTTCATTCATCAACACAAAAATACAAGACAAGACAATGAAAGACTTGAAACAGAGATACTTTCATTGATATTGGAGTCCTGGCGTACAATAGAGGATACAAGAAAACTAAGGAACTTAGCAGCTACAAGTCGGGTGGTGTTCTGCTCCATGGCCTGCTTGGTTGTCCCCGAGTCGATCTCTGAGACGGTCACCTACTGTTAGACCAAGGACGACAACGATGCATACTGGACCAAGGCAACAGCAATGCATGCTGGACCGAGGCAACGATGACACCCAGTGTCACGTGGTCCAAACGCCACTAGGTCGGCAGCAATGCATGCTGGACCGAGGCAACAGTGACATCCATTGTCGTGTGGGCAAAATCACCATCTAGGGCAGATTTTGCTGTCTACCACAGTACCTGGAGGAAGGCTTGATCACTCTGGACCTAACCTTCCTCCGGTACCGGCGGGTAGCCCCTCTCGACGCTGGTGTAGGGGTTCATGGTGAGGCAAAGACCCTGTCCCTGACGGCCTCCCCTACCGCCGGCACGCCATCAGGATGGCTTGTGCCTCTATCTGTCGGTACCCGCGATATGGGGTACCCCCGCGCACAGGGGAAAATGCCTAAGGAACTCGCCCTTCTCGGCAGGGAGAGCTCCGAAGGCGCCACGCGTCTGGCGGGGCCGGACCTCCCTCTCCTCAGAGGAGAGCTCCGGGCCCGCCACGTGGCATACAGATGCTGGACCTCCCCCTCCGCGGGAGATAGGTCCAAAGGTGCCACGTATCGGGCGGGGCCGGACCTCCCTCTCCTCAGAGAGGAGCTCCGGGCCCGCCACGTGGCCGACAGAAGCCGAACCTCCCCCTCCGCGGGGAGAGGTCCGAAGGCTCCACGTGTCCCACGGGGCCGGACCCCGTCTCCTCTGAGGAGGGCTCCGGGCCCGCCACATGGCCAGCATAACGGTGCTGCCTGCCCCCGAGCGATAGGCAGCGGGCGTAAAGACGCCCCATACCTTGCCCGTACAAGGTATTCAAGGCCCGCGTCTTCCCAAGACGCGGAGACGCGGAGCACGCCTCTGTCAGGAGCCGTTGCGCCCAGTCGCATCACAGACTGGCGCGCGGTGTCAGAGCCTGTCAGCCAATAAACGCAGCGACAAGACATCCCATGCCGCCCCCGCCGTCATCAACCACTACGACTAGCATGCGGCATGGACAGGGCTGCAAGACGAAGACTCAGAAGCCTTCGCCAGAGACAACTACCGGCATAACTGCAGATACGGTAGATGACAGACAATCTCCCCGGGACCACCTATCGGGTCCCGAGCCCCCCTTGTAAGCCACCCGAGTCTTGGACTATAAAAGACTCGGGTAGGCGACGTTAGCAAGGGTTCGCACCCCCGCAACTCATACGCGAGCCATTCACCCCCAAGCTGTAACTCATCCCCAAGCTCAGGACTCTGGTTCTGAGCAGCAAGCAATACAGCAAGCTCCATAGCTCGCCGTGGACGTAGGGTTTTACGCTCCGGCGGCCTGAACCACGTAAAACTCGCCGTGTCAAGCTCTTACTAACTCGTCCATACGCTCAAGCTCTCCGCAAGGGACTAGCCCCACCGAAAAAAGAACCTCCGCGGGCTGCCCAGTGCAGGCCCAGGGGAAGTGTCGACCGAACACTTCGACATTTGGCGCGCCAGGTAGGGGGCTTTTCCCCTGCGCGACGAGTTTCCACCGACGAAGATGACCAAGCTTCCTTCAGCGGCAAACTCTCCTCCCCCGCCTCCGCGGCGAACCGCGACCAGGGGGGAGTAGATGTCAACACACTCGGGACGGAGTGTGTCGGTACAAGCTGGGAGCCAGCAACCAGCTCTGGCAGCGCCGACCCCGGCAATGCAGGCTCCAACCAGCGTCAGGTCTTCAGTAGCGCTGGGCGTACCCGGTGGGGGTGCGCTAGCTGCAGCAAGAGCGCTACTGCACAATCCGCCTGCTGGGGACGCGCCTCAGGCAGCGACCCAGCAGTGGATTCGCGAGGTAGACCGTCTCGTCGTCGCCGCCGCAAACCCTCGACTTTGGCGGGGACGACGCTCTGGCCAACCGGCCGTGTCGCTGATGCGCACGCCAATGGTTGACGAGCAGACGGCAGATTCCAGCTCCACCAGGCTCCAGTCGACGGATCTGAGGACAGAGCTGGAGCGGTGTCACTTGGGTCAAGATGCCCGGGTATACCTCGAGCAACGCCGAGAAAGGCGTCGCAACCAAGAGGCTGGCGGCAGCGTGACGTCGGCCTCGACCCAGCCTGAAGAGCAGACTTTCGCCACGCGATCTCTGCCCTAGGCCTACGCCATGCAGAATATGCCACAGTCATATGTCCTGCAGATGACGCCCCCAGCCTATGGCGCAGCCTTGCTCATACCGGGGTACACTGTGCCCGGTGCGAACCAAGCGTTCGCGGCACCAGAACCTGCGGCGACAGAAGCAGGATGTGCAGCCCTCGCGCCCCACCTTCGCTTCGCGAAGTGGCCGCGCAAGTTTCGGCCGCGCCTGCCCGAGAAGTACGACGGCAGCGTCAACCCGACGGAGTTCCTCCAGATCTACTCCACCGCCGTACTTGCCGCAGGAGGGAATGAAGCCGTCATGGCCAATTACTTCCCTGTCGCCTTGACCGGTCCAGCCCGGTCTTGGCTCATGAACCTCCCCCAGGGTTCCATAACTTCCTGGGGAGAGCTCTGCCGGCAGTTCATCGCCAACTTTGGCAGTTCCTACACCCGGCCAGGCATGGAGCTCGACCTCCACGCCATCCAGCAACAACCGGGGGAGTCGCTGCGCTCCTTCATCCAGCGGTTCTCCCAGGTGCGGAACACCATCCCACACGTTCAAAATGCTTATATGGTGGTGGCGTTCCGGCAAGACGTCCGGGACAAGAAGATGCTCGAGAAGCTCGCGACCAGAGAGGTCCGTGACGTCTCCGAGCTCTTCAGCCTGGCAAACAAGTGCGCCAGGGCAGCCGAAGGGCGAAACTAGCACTCACTGCCGTCCTCCGAGTCAGGAGGACAGCCCGGATCTGGTCCTACTCCCTATGGAGGCAGCAAGAAGGCCAAGAACCGAGGCAGAGGCAAGATAGAATCACCGACCGCAGCTCCAGTCATCACTGCAGCGACGCTCAGTGGGGCTCGGGGGCCGCGCCCCGGTCACCAATCCCAGAAGGTGATCAAGACAATATATGCCCCGTGCACGGCAGCTGTTGCCACACTACTGCTGAGTGCCGGGAGATCCGAAAGCTTGCACAGCGCTTCCGCAAAGGGAAGCAGCAGCGGACTGATGCCCCACCCTTCCGTCCAAAGGAGGGCAAGCAGAGGGTCAATGTCCTAGACAGCATCGACCACCCAGAGGAGTTCCAGGAGCCTCAGCGCGCCATGAAGGCGGCACGCAACCATGAGGACTCTAGCTCCAGCGACGATGAGCGTCGAAAGAAGCTCTACGTCATATACGGCGGGTCCGCCGACCCCTCGTCCCGAAGCGCAGTCAAGACTCTGCGCCGAGCGGTAGCGTCGGTGGCTCCACTCCCAAGTGCCGCACAGCACCTCAAGTGGATGGGGACCCCCATCAGCTTTGACGCCACCAACTGCCCCAGGAACATGGCTGGGGCCGGCCATCTACCGCTCCTAGTAGCTCCGACCATCGCCAACGTGAGTATGTACCACGTTTTGGTAGATGGCGGAGCTGGGCTGAACCTCATCAGCCGTGCAGCTTTCCAGAAGCTGCAGATCCCGATGGCCAAGCTCACCCCGTCGAGCCCGTTCTCAGGGGTAGGGCCGGGACAGGTCGTTCCCTACGGCAACATTAGCCTCCCGGTAACCTTCGGAGCTCCGGACAGCTATCGGACATAGTACATTCTGTTCGACATAGCGGAGATAGACCTCCCCTTCAACGCCATAATCGGCAGGCCAGCCCTGTATCGATTCATGGCAGTAGCCCACTAGGCTACCTCGTCCTGAAGATGCCTACACCGACGGACGTCCTCAGGATTCGTGGAGACCGCACTGCTGCAGTGTCGGCCTTAGAGAAACTCCAAGCGCTCGCAACAGCTGGGGCATCAGCCCCCGGCAGTGCAGAGCCGGACCAGCTCCGCCCGAGCGCACGCTACCGTGCCTCCGCCACAGCACCTCGGGTGCAACCTCTCAACGAGGGCGGTGTCCCCTTAAAAGTCATCCAAGTCAGCGCCGAAGCCACCCAGACCACCCGGGTAGCCGGGGGCCTGGATAGCAAATAGGAAGACGCGCTCGTCACCTTCCTCCGGCACAACGTTGACGTGTTTGCATGGCAGCCGTCACAGATGCCGGGGATCCCCAGGGAGGTGATCGAGCACCACTTAAAAGTCTTCCCCGACGCCCGGCCGGTTCAACAGAAGCCCCGCAAGCAGTCCATCGAGCGGCAAAACTTCATTCGTGAAGAAGTCAAGAAGCTGCTGGACGCTGGCTTCATACGGGAGGTCCACCACCCCCGGTGGTTGGCGAACCCCGTCGTTGTCCCGAAGGCCGGCGGGAAGCTCCGGATTTGCATCGACTACACCAGTCTCAATAAGGCATGTCCCAAAGATCCATTCCCTCTCCCTAGAATAGATCAAATAGTAGACTCAACATCAGGTTGTGATATGTTGTGCTTCCTAGACGCCTACTCGGGTTTACATCAGATCCCCATGTCTAGGGAGGATGAGGAGCACACCTCCTTCATCACAGTAGATGGCCTTTATTGTTATGTGTCTATGCCTTACGGCCTAAAGAATGCACTCCCCACCTTTGTGCGAGCAATGCACAAAACCTTTGGGGAGTTAATAAGAGACCTAGTTGAGGTGTACGTCGATGACATAGTTGTCAAGGTCAAGCAGAGTTCATCTTTGTTAGATAACCTAGCCTTATTTTTTGACAAGTTGCGCTCTACGCGCACCAAGCTGAACCCCGACAAATGTGTGTTCGGTGTGTCCTCTGGGAAGCTCTTAGGATTCCTGGTCTCGCACCGAGGGATTGAGGCCAACCCAGAGAAGATCAAGGCCATCGACTTGATGCGGCCCCCTGCCCGCGTCAAGGATGTCCAGAAACTCACGGGATGCCTAGCCGCGCTGAGTCGGTTTATACCGAGGCTAGCAGAGCGGGCACTCCCTTTCTTTAAGCTCCTGCGCAAGTCAGGACCATTTGCCTGGACTGACGAAGCAGAAGAGGCTTTCCAGGAGTTGAAGCGACTCCTGACGACCCTACCTATCATGGTAGCCCCTGAGCCCGGAGAGCACCTGCTGCTCTACATTGCAGCGACAACTGAAGTGGTGAGTATGGTCCTCGTCGCAGAGCGGCCGGACCTCTCATCTTCACAACCTGCTCCGGTAGCAGAAGACAGACGCCAGGAGGCCCCACAGGACCAAGACAGTCTCCTGGACCTCCAAGGCAACCTCCCGGAGGTCCTGGTCGGCCTCCCGGAGGTCCAGGGCGGTCTCCCGGACCCCCAAGATAAACCCTCGGGGGTCCTGCGGGACCCCCCGGGGGCCAAATGGGACCTCCCGGAGGTCCCTCAAGACCCCCCGGAGCTCCCGGATAACCAGGATAGCTTAAGGGCCTCCGGGTCCCACCTCCCGGAGGCCCCCGTGGGTCCACTCACCTCCAGCAGGCCAGGGCCAATGGATGAAGACCTCCCAGGCCTAAGAGAGAGGGTTCGAACCATCCAGAGGCCTGTCTACTACATCAGCGAAGTACTTCATGATGCCAAGACAAGGTACCTAGAAGTCCACAAGCTGTTGTATGCGGTGCTCATGGCCTCCAGGAAGCTCCGCCATTACTTCCAGGCCCACCGGGTCTCGGTAGTCACCTCGTATCCGCTGAAGACAATTCTTCACAGCCCCCATGCGACTGGCAACGTTGCTAAATGGGCGGCGGAGCTGGCGGAGTTTGAGCTGGACTTCCTTCCACGCCATGCAGTCAAAAGCCAAGCACTGGCTGACTTTGTGGCAGAGTGGACACCAACAAGACTGACCCAGGGGGCCACGAAGACGGTGAACCAGAGCACCAAGCTCCGGTCTTCACCGAGCACCACTAGACACTTTTCTTCGACGGCTCCTCGCGAAAGCAGGGGGCCGGTGCCGGCGTACTGCTCCTCATGCCATCGGGGGAACAGTTTGGGTACATGGTGCGTCTCAATTTCAAGGCAACCAACAACATGGAAGAGTATGAAGCACTCATCTTTGGCCTGCAGACAACCCTGTCTTTAGGCGCTCGCCAGTTGTTGGCACAGGGCGACTCCCAGTTGGTCATCAAACAAGTCAAGGGCGAATGCTCCTGCAATGACCCACAGCTAGCTGCGTATCTGCTTCACGTGCAGATGTTGGAGAAAGAATTCCTCGCCTTGGACCTGCGCCACGTACCGCGCGCTGGCAATGCCGCAGCTGACAACCTTTCAACGAAGGCTTCCACCGGAGCCCCCGCGCCCGAAGGAGTTTTTGAGAGGACGTTGCTGCGGCCCACAGCCCAGCCCACCGAGTCGGGCGAAGGGGGCTTGACCAGAACCTCGAAGCTGGCGGTCCCGGCGGCCCTACAGCCATGGATGCCGCCAAGGATCGTAAGCGTCACTAGGGACTCCGTGCAACCCAGCGCTCAAGATCCAGAAGCTCAAGTCAGACCCGATGCATGGATCACGGAGATCCGGGACTACTTGAAGGACAACATCCTCCCTGATGAACATGCAACCGCTGAACGGATTGTGCGTATGGCTAAGAGATACACGCTGGTAGAGGGGGATCTCTACCGGCGTGGCGCCAACCACATCCTATTGCAGTGCATAACCCAGGGGAAGGCTGCGACTTGCTCGCTGAGATCCATGGAGGCGAATGTGGAAGTCACTCTTCCTCACGCACGCTTGTCGGTAAAGCCTTCCGGCATGGCTTCTACTGGCCGACAGCACTCTAGGATGCCGTCAAACTGGTCGAGAGCTGCAAGGCGTGCCAGTTCCACGCCAAGCAGATCCATACACCAGCTCAGGCGGTACAGATGATCCCGCCCTCGTGGCCATTTGCCGTATGGGGGCTGGACATCTTGGGACCGTTTCCTAGAACCGTCGGGGGATTCCGGTACCTCTATGTCGCCATCGATAAGTTCACCAAGTGGCCGGAGGCCACACCAGTTGTCACCATCAACAAGCAATCCGCAGTAAAGTTCATCAAGTCTATTGTCTGCCGGTTCGGGGTCCCGAACAGAATCATCACCGACAACGGGACCCAGTTCACTAGCGCAGCCTTCCAAGACTACTGCGAAGACCTCGGCATTCAGATGTGTTATGCCTCTGTCGCCCATCCAAAGAGCAATGGGCAAGTCGAGAGGGCCAACGCGGAGATTCTCCGGGGACTTAAGACTCGCACCTACGCCAGTCTGAAGAAACATGGTGCGAATTGGGTAGATGAGCTTCCGAGCACACTATGGGCTAACCGGACATCCCAGAGCCGGGCCACCGGAGAGACACCCTTCTTCATGGTGTATGGGGCCGAAGCTGTACTTCCCCAAGAAATCACCATGAAGTCTCACCGTGTCCGGGCTTACGACGAAGCCGCGCAGGACAACCTCCGGCGTGGAGAAATCGACCTCGTCGACGAGGTCCGATTGCATGCAGCACTCCGTAACGCACGGTACAGACAAGCGCTTCGTCGCTACCACCAGAGATCTGTGCGTGCCCGGGAGCTGCAGGAAGGTGACTTGGTGCTGCGGCACATACTTTCTCGCGAAGGGACCCACAAACTCTCCCCTAGTTGGGAAGGCCCTTTCCGAGTCGCGAAAGTATGCCGCCCCGGGTGTGCGCGCCTTTCCACCGAGGATGGGGACCTGCTCCCAAACCCTTGGAACATAGAACACCTCCGTAAGTTCTACCCCTAGAGCAAAGATAGGACAGTCCTTTCTTTTCGTAATAAACTCCATAGAGTCCGGGAACAGCGCTCGGAGCAACTAAGTCCCAGGGGACGGTACAGGACTACATTCAGCTTTGCCTGGTTCCGACTCCAAGCTCGTAGAGTCTTGCTTCCCTTCTTAATGGGGCGGGTTGTGGCCTTCATGTTTAGCCCGCCTTCCTCCTGTGGAAAGTTATACGAAAGAAACCTGTTCTACTTTGCTCTTTCCTCGTACTCATTTAAATTGTGTACTAAGTTTTTTATGACTACCCTTGCGGTGCATGGCTGCCATGTGCTCGGCTCCCTCTTCTCATTCTCACCACTAGTCGGCATTTGCTGCCCTACCAGAGGCGGTTGCGCCGGAGGTACCTGCCGATAGTCGAAGGGGCCCCGAGCCCCCGGCACTTCGCGCACTACAGTCCCCGAGCACCGTGCGTATGGTTAGGGACCGTAAGTCAAATAAGATTACGAGATAAGGGAGGGGGAGCCCCCAAGGAGAATTACGTTTTCCCTACTTGTGTGCAGGACCTCTCGGCCTCAAATCCCTACAGGAATGTGGTAGGAGCGCCTGACCAATGGGACGCCCCTGGCAGGGGGCCACTACGGGATTACGCAAGACCGGAACTCCAAGGCAAGACCGAAGGATCCACGGGTCCAGCGGGACCGGACCCCCCCTCTGAGGGGAGGGGCCCGAAGACCCCACGTGTACCGCAGGACCGGACCTCCCTCTCCTCAGAGGAGAGCTCCGGGTCCGCCACGTGGCCGGCTGATCCGGGCCTCCCCATCCTCATGAGGCGGGCCCCGAGGACCTCCGGGGCCCTTAATATAATAAGGACCCGGGGAAGGTGTCGGAGCAGAACGTCGAGATTGGTGAAGGCCTCTGAGCACCTTGCGGAGCTAAGGGCTCGGCCAGGCAAAACCAAGAAGAAGACGGAAAACATCGCAGGCACGAAGGGTCATAAGAGTTCATGTATTCATGGCTCCATGAGCTGGGCTACAAACTCGATGAAAAAGAAAGAAACAAGCCCCAAGGTTCCCCTAACACGACCAGAGTCTAGAAGTTGCCAGAACGGCTGCGTCACCAAGCTTCAGCCCTGGCGGCGTTCTCCCGCTCCATGACCCGAGCGCAGGAATCGCCTCCCTCATCACCAGCGCAAAAGCCGGTGTCATCAAGGGTGCTCCTGAGGCCCCCTCCGCAGCTTCAGCGGTCTTCTTGGAGACTCTGCCGCCTGGAATTCTCCTTGGTGCTTCAGCGGTTTCTTTGAAGACTCCACCATCTGAGAAGGGATGCAACGCCAGGGAGCTTTCTGCCTGCCATCACCGAGGAAGGGCCCCGTCGGGAGGACAAACTTGAGACCCCTTGGAGGCGCCACCTCCAGAGGCAAGGCAGGCAGGCTCCCTAGGTCCCAGACTTGGTGCAGACGCCGTCGCTGGAGGAAATCAAGAGCGATTCCCCCCCCCCCCCAAAAAGCGGGTTAGAAGCCATGGAAGAAGACAAGAACGCAGAGACTCGAGGGAGGTGCAAGGGCTAGAAGCCTTATAAGGGGAGCGCACCCACGTGGCGGTTTCTTTTCGCACCTTCCAGGTACGAGTCAAAGCAATTCGAAACTCTTCGAATACGCCGCATCGGCAACCGCTTCGGCTCTGAGACCGAGCGCCGATGACAGGTGGACCCAAGCCGCCCAACTGAAGCGATGGGTCAAGGAGTCAGTCTCCTAAGAAGACGAGCCGGCAAGGCACTTCGGCGGTTCCCGAAGAAAGCGCCGCAACATGCAGAAGTGGCAGTCTTGGGAACCGCCGCAGTGAAAGCAACCATCAAGTGGGCGCGTGCTCCCACGATCCCGCGGCCGTTCGCGCTCTGGCAGCGGCCAATGCGGGACTTAGAGAAAGTGTGTGGATCAGAAGAGATGGAGGTCCCACCTCGGGCTCGCTATCTCCCCCGAGATGGGCCCGGGGGCCACTGTCGGTACCCGCGATATGGGGTACCCCCGCGCATAGGGGAAAATGCCTAAGGAACTCGCCCTTCTCCGCGGGGAGAGCTCCGAAGGCGCCACGCGTCCGGCGGGGCCGGACCTCCCTCTCCTCAGAGGAGAGCTCCGGGCCCGCCACGTGGCATACAGACGCTGGACCTCCCCCTCCGTGGGAGAGAGGTCCAAAGGTGCCACGTATCCGGTGGGGCCGGACCTCCCTCTCCTCAAAGAGGAGCTCTGGGCCCGCCACATGGCCGACAGAAGCCGAACCTCCCCCTCTGCGGGGAGAGGTCCGAAGGCTCCACGTGTCCCACGGGGCCGGACCCTCCCTCTCCTCTGAGGAGGGCTCCGGGCCCGCCACGTGGCCAGCATAACGGTGATGCCTGCCCCCGAGCGATAGGCAGCGAGCGTAAAGACGCCCCATACCTTGCCCGTACAAGGTATTCAAGGCCCGCGTCTTCCCAAGACGCGGAGACGCGGAGACGCGGAGCACGCCTCTGTCAGGAGCCGTTGCGCCCAGTCGCATCACAGACTGGCGCGCGGTGTCAGAGCCTGCCAGCCAATAAACACAGCGACAAGACATCCCATGCCGCCCCCGCCGTCATCAACCACTACGACTAGCATGCGGCATGGGCAGGGCTGCAAGACGAAGACTCAGAAGCCTTCGCCAGAGACAACTACCGGCATAACTGCAGATACGGTAGATGACAGACAATCTCCCCGGGACCACCTGTCGGGTCCCGGGCCCCGCTTGTAAGCCACCTGAGTCTTGGACTATAAAAGACTCGGGTAGGCGACGTTAGCAAGGGTTCGCACCCCCGCAACTCATACGCGAGCCATTCACCCCCAAGCTGTAACTCATCCCCAAGCTCAGGACTCCGGTTCTGAGCAGCAAGCAATATAGCGAGCTCCATAGCTCGCCGTGGACGTAGGGTTTTACGCTCCAGCGGCCTGAACCACGTAAAACTCGCCGTGTCAAGCTCTTACTAACTCATCCATACGCTCAAGCTCTCCGCAAGGGACTAGCCCCACCGAAAAAAGAACCTCCGCGGGCTGCCCAGTGCAGACCCAGGAGAAGTGTCGACCGAACACTTCGACACTATCCAAGGCCGTCAAGGAGAGGGATGCGTCACAGACTCTCACTGGAGGCCACACACACACGAGCATCTCACAGAAGTGGACAGAGACGGCTACCGGTTAGGAAGCATCTGGTGGGAGAGAGTGTCTGGAAGCAGCGACTTCCAGCGCACAAGAGGAGAACAAAGTCCACATGGTGAGGAGGAGTGTAGTCCCACACCGCAAGGCCTCCTTTTATACACGTCCACGACCGGAGGCAGCGCAACAAGTGCCGCGATTGGGTCGCCACCGCTGCATGCCGTGGGCTATTCGCCTTCCCCAGTGATGGGCTGGACCCAAGTCCACCTGTCAGCTACTGGGGCCGAGAGGATAACCCCTCGGGAACGTCCAGCAGTTCACGGGAAGAGCGGTCATAAGTTGTCGTAGTCAATGACCCAGGGCGACCCCTCGAGCGTGCCGCTCTAGCACTCGCTAATGATAGGTAGGGCCTAGGACCACCAGTCAGGCACTAGCGGGTCAGTCAAGTAAAACTCGAGGACATCCGGCGGTTCCCGAGGAAAGGTGTGCAGTCCTCCTACGGTTCACGGGCGGTCGCGGTGATTGTCCTTAGGCGACCCCTCAGTTGCCTCGTCGTGAACGGTCAAATCAGAGTGAACACGACGATGTGCTGCCGCTTTGACTGGGTGTGCCCACTACACTGAAGACGAGCAACCTTTTTGTCTTCCAGGAATGACCACTCATTCACTTCGCAAAAATATCACGACCACGTGGGAAATATGGGGGCCCCATCTGCGGGCTTGATACCTCCCTTGAGATGGGCCCGAGGGCCACTGTCGGTACCTTGCAGACCGGGTACCCCCGCGTAGTGGGTGAAAGATAGCCTGCGCCCCGTCTTCCTGCTGGGGTGGGCCCCAGCATAAGCCACGTGCCCTGGCCTCCATGGACAGGCCTGCGGCTGCCATGTGCCTTCAGGCTCTGAGCCTCACTACCGGCCAGGGATGGCTCCGGAGCCGCCACGTGTCCAATGGAGCCGGACCCGACCTCCCGACGGGGAGGGCTCCGGCGCTGCCACTGTATGGAACCTTCGAGTCGTGCCTCCCATCAAGGATAGCTCCGAAGGTGCCACGTGCCCTACAGCTCCGGGCCCAACCTCCAGCATGGGAGGGATCCGGTGCTGCCACGTGGGCAACAACTCCAGGGGTACCTTCCCGCCAAGGTGAGCTCCGATGCTACCATGTATTCAACAACTTCGGACCTCGCACTACTTTGCAAGATAGCTCCGGTGGAGACGGGTGTCCCAGGGGCCATCCACCCGGACGGCGCATTGACAAGCAACGGGTAGATGGCCAAGGAGTAAAGAGGAAGGTACTCTATCAGGCCGAGCATTCAAGGTCCGCGCCTTCCCCAGAAGCATGGCGCACGGCGCACGCCTCCATCCTTCGTCTACACACCATTACGGTGAAAGATAGGGGGCGAGGCGTGATGGCACAATAGTGCCGCCCAACGGCGCAGAGCTGCCTAGCAGAGTGAGGAGACGAGGCGACAAGACGGGTACTTCATCATCACCTGCTACCCGGTCAGAGGCACCTGGCGGGACAGGCGGCGTGCCTTAACTCCTCCGACAGCGACAGTACATATAGCTTATGTATAGGGGGTAGATAGTCGTGGGGCCACCTGTCGGGGCCCTGGCCACTTTGTAACTGCCCTCGTCTTGGGCTATAAAAGGACCAGGGCATCCTCCGGGTAGAGGGTTCGCAACTTCGCAACCCCAATTCCCTTACACACTCATACGTGCAAGCAATACAACAAGCACTCCTGTGGACGTAGGGTATTACGCTCCGACAGCTCGAACCACATAAATCCTTAGGTCCATCCTCGCCGTCATGCTCCGACCTTCGAGATCCACTAGCCCCTCCGAAAAACAAAACCTTCGCGGGCTGCTTCTGAGCAGACCGGGGGAAGTGATGATGATGATGATGACGATGATGATGATGATGATGATGATGATGATGATGATGATGATGATGATGATGATGATGATGATGATGATGATGATGATGATGATGATGATGATGATGATGATGATGATGATGATGATGATGATGATGATGATGATGATGATGATGATGATGATGATGAGTTTTCAGGTCTGGCAAACCTGATGCACGCCTCGTCTGTGGCAGCTTTGACAACATCGACCTTTGCATTGTTCTCCTTCTTCATGGTGTTCGAACTTGTCGTCATCTTTATCCATGATACAACCCTGCACACCCTCTATTTGGTGCCTCTTTATGCATCATGTACTTGACACCTTTCTCCTAACCTCCACTTCGCGCCTCTTTGCGCCCGTGGCTTCATGTGTGCCTCTCTCGACTTTCGATTTTGGCATCATCAATCACATCTACCTAAGGCACAACTTGCTCGACCACGACTACTCTTCTTTGCTCTAGGCTATGTCATTGTCGACATAAAGGGGTGTCATCTGCATATGCTACTAGTTGGTTTCTACTCTAGTCACAACTTTCACAACACTATGGGTTTCTTCTCTGATCACACCATCTGTGGTGCTCTCGCTATGACCGCGAGGGATGTTAGAGTGCATTCGACAGGCTAGATAGACTGTCATATATATATTTAGTAGGCTAAATAGCAATGTTATCTTAAACGGTAAACAGTAGACAGTCGGTGGAGGTATGTTTACCGTTTAGCCTGTCTAAACAGTATTTAAACGGTGTTTAGACGGATTAAACGGTTTGTACTGTAGCTACACTGTTGTAACAAAGTAAAATATATAAATTTAATCTATAAGTCCCCATCTTCACAACTAAAGTACATAACTTGCAATAAATTACATGGAGGTTATTTAGACAAATTAGAACCTCATACTCTTATTGAGTTTCACCTGTCCTGCAACTCTCAAACATGAAAATCTAGCAAGTTATAAAATAAAAGGCTAATAAAAGATGCAACTCACATGTGCCATATGTATACTCTATGTTCCTGATATGAGAAAGCGCGCGGGGAGATTGAGCTGTGTGTGCCGCGCAGGGACTCGGGTGCACAGGTTCGGAGTATGTGGCAGGGAGATGGTGGGAAAGGGCGATCAAGCTACGCGTGGGCGGTGGTTGATGGCGGGCTACTTCAGTTCCGAGCCAAGGGGGCGGGGGCATACCTGGTGGCAGCGGATCGACAGCAGATCTATTACTACAACAGACCCGTGTCGGCGTAATCAATAGGAGTCTTCGACCGCATGCAACTTAATGGGCTGAAAAAACCTGGTTCTAACATTTTCACCTCGCCTAAACGGGTCAAAACGCGTTTAAACACAAATAGAAACCGTTTTGTTTAATCCGTTTACACTGTTTAAACGGTCATTGACCCGTTTAAACGTGTCAATCTTTTAAATGTCTGTTTAGGGCCTAAACTACACAGTAAGTGTCTGTTTACCGTTTAAACACGTTTAAACCGCCATTTACTACTGTTTAGGATAACACTGCTAAATAGTTTGCCATATATATTGCTAGTATATTTATTAGTATAAATAGATTGTCATATGTATGAGTGGCCTCTAGACATAGTGCAATACATTCATCAATCATTTTATATAAAATATATTTTTCTTACGACTTTTGTTGGACTTTGTGTGTGTCAAACATAGTCCTATCATCAAAATTGAACTGTTTATGGCAGTATCATTTGTATCATTTATTTTTTGTGTGCACCATGATAGAAAGTTGGGGTTTTAAGTTGTGTGACACTATCTTATTGTGGACTGTCAAAGCAGGGCTGCTCAGCTCCTTGAGAATATGGACACATATGTTACGTTGCTATTCATGTTGAAATGGTAAACCTTTATGTTAAAAGATATACTTAAAAGGAAAATAATCTCATAAAAATTAGAAATGGTATATTATAAAATACTCCCTTCCGTTCTAAAATAAATGACGTTTGGAACAAAAAGTTTAGTTTAATTTAAACAAATTTAGCTGTCCTAAATTTCATTTAATTTGGTGGTAGAGTAAGTCTTACGTAGTGCACTACTGTGGTTAAAATATCACCACCAAGAGCAGCGCGAGTCCTAGCATTGAAGCAACTTTTACTACTCCCTCTGTTCTGAAATAAATAATGTTTAGGACAGCTAATTTAATTTAAAATAAATTATATTTTTTATTCTAAACATCGTTTATTTTAGAACTGAGTATGACTGGATCCCATCAAACTGAAGCTGCCGGCGCGGGTGAAGCACAAGCCAGCGTCCCGTCCATCCATCCACCCACCCACCCACCGGCCGAGACCATCGCCTTACGCGAGCGCGTGCAGCAGACGAGAGGGTATTCGCTTGGAACGCGCGGACGCGCCGTGGACGAGAGCCGTCCTCGTCTTGCGCACGTCTCCATCTCGCAGCGTATCATTGTTGCCTGCACTTAGCATCCTGTGCAGGCTCTGCTCTGTAGTCCTTGCTACGCCCGTTTGGGAGCTGGTTCAGAAGGATGATACCTGTGAATGACACTGACTGTTCGACCGTCTGTTCTTCGCAGTAATTAAGAAGGTCGGGCCACCGGAGGGTGCGGGGAGGGGGGGGGAGCTGCGGCTGTGCGGCAAAATTGTGGCAAATGCTACTTTTCAGTCCCCGGTTGCTTAAGATCATGAGCTCACACGGAGCTTAAATTTCCAGTAACTGATTTGTTCAAGTGCTCGTACAACATTGCATTGCTACCAAAAATTGATACTAAAACATGCTGTCTCGTGGTACCGTTACGACTGATTGCAAGGTCGAAGAGACGTACGATGCATATTGATATGAGTTGATTTTGTTTAAAGGGTAGAGACACAGTATAACTATGTAAAAAATTGTGCCTAGGGTAGTATAACTTACCGCCTCAAGCTAGTCCAAATCAAACATATAATAGGTTATGTCGTTCAAATCAAACATGTTCGGTTGTGTGGACTATATAGCCTTTACCACCGCATCTATGCAAAAGATGTGGAGCAAAATAGGAGATGAGTTAAAAGAGAACTGGCGCCTACCTACCCTCTATATATTTAGGACATATTTGACTTGAAGCTATTGTTTGACCTACCATAAAATTCATAGGCACCATCCAAATACACTCTTTAGTGTGTATTGACTATGGCTGGCATGTTAGAGGCACACGTTAGAACAAAAAAGTTACATCTGTTTAGTTTGGCTAAAAGCCTCAATCACCACCGAATAGAAGGGGTGGTGACAACACATGGAGATGAAACAATAAGTTATGGTTTGTATAGAATACCATCAGTCCGATCTAAATCACATCATTCCAAATTAACATATATTTATGGCTCTAGTATTCACATAGCTAATCTAATTGACTTATTATTGTCTTTGCGACTAGAAACAAACAATCCCATTGAAACCATGGGTGGTGATACGACCGTGATGAAGGGGTGGCAGCGGCATGTGAGAGACAAGAAAGGGAATAGTGAGTAAAAGTTTATACAAAATACCAACCACTATATATGAATCACACCATCTAAAATTAATATGATTGTTTAAGGATCTAATGTGTGTCTAGCTTATCTAATCGACTTATTGATGGCTTGCTTTAAAACCATAGGCGGCGATACGACCGAGGTGAAGGGTTGGTGACAACATGTAGAGAGACGGTGAGAGGTTTTTGTATCACACCATCATAAATTTACATGATTACTTAAGCATATTAAGTATTATGTTTAGTATCTATTTAGCGAATTATTAATAGCTTGGTGACTAAAAATAAATGACCGTTTTAAAACTATGGGTGGCAATATGACCAAGACGAAGGGATGATAATGACACGTGTTAAACGAGGGGTGACAACAACATGTGAGACATGACGGGGGGCACTATGCGTTAGGGTCTATGCGTAATACTATAATAGGATCCTGTATCACGCAAACACAAAATTAATATTGTTATTTAATCATATTAAATATGGTGTTTGTCATGAAATTATTGATAGCTTGGTGACTAGAAATGGACAATCATTTTAAAAATATGATTGATGATAATATGGAGGCGAAAAAGTGGCGGCGAGATGTAGAAGACGAGGTAGAGAGGTATTAGTTAGGGTTTATACGGAATACCAACATTTGGTTTTGTATAACACCATCGTAAATTAATGTGATTATTTAAGCAAATTAATTGGCAATTTCGGGAGGGGTGGCTGACAATTCTTTTTTTGTTTACGCAATACCCTATTCAAATGGCTAAGCGCACAGATAAGAAGCACTTAGACCGATCGCACCGGCGGAAGAGGTGCGGAACTGGCCGTATGCCGTCTGGGTCTCGATTTCAAGCCGCACCGGCGTGCGGCACATTGTACTGAAAATGCCCCTAAGTGACAGTATGACGCTCCAACACCAGTATGCGCGGGCGTGCGGGCCTGGCGTCGTGGCAGCGCGCACGGGAGAGGATGCTAGCGCGGGGGAGTCGGCGTACACAACAAGTCATGTTGTTTATGCAAGATGGGTCCTAATTTAATTGAGGGATATTGTGACCCCCTGGTTTAGTAAGAGTCTTGGAAGCTGCAAGTCAGAAGATTCAGCTTTTGTGGCAGGGGGAAACTGACTTAACTGTGATCATTCCTCAAGATGCTAATGTCGGCTTCAGCTATTACATATCAGTTTTCTATATCCGATGTTTTCTTCGCAAAGAGCTCAAGCTCGTGTTAGATCAAGACAAAGCACAGATAAGGTTGTTTAAGAAACTTTGAAACTTTTAATATAAATTTAGAGGTATCATTCATAGGTTATATTTTATACTGGTCTCACAATAAATAAAATTTGTGAAAATGATTTTCTTGTTTTTAAAAGGCACAGTAAATTATTCTAAGTATTTCTAATAACGGTAGTGTTTAAAAGTGTAAAGAAAAAGAATGAAAAAAATATATTAAATAATGAGTTATAGTTGATATAAAATACGCGTTTAAATTACGATGAGTGCGAAAACACGTGCTGAAAAACAGAGTATCTTTTAAAATACACTGTAAAATGATGAAAATATACTTTTACAGTAACAAGTACAACGCCTGCGAATAGCGTTATGCTTGACCGACAGGTGGGCTCTCCAGACTGGCCAAATTCGGTGGGTGTTGGTGGCAACCATTCGTCCGCCAACCAAATCCGCAAACGTCTCGTCTTCCTACGCGGTCTGGTCTATAAAATTGGGCCCCTTCCGCGTCACTGCTCTAGTCAGTTTCCCTTCTCATCTTCGTTGGAAAACCCTCTCTCTCCCCATGCCTTCGCGCGGCGGTGGCGGCGGCGGACGCGGGCCCGGTGAACGCCGGCGCGAGCGAAGAGGGCGCGGACCCGTTGGACGCGGCGGCGACGGGAGAGGGCGCGGGTCCGGTGGTCGATGCGGCGGCGGCGGCGGCGGAGGGCACCAGCAAGCCTACGGTCGCGGGGATGGTGCAGGCCGCGGCGGAGGGTACGAACAAGCCTATGGTCGCGGCGACGGTGGAGGCCGAGGCGGTGGGTACCACCAGTCGTTCGAGTGCGGCGTGGGTGGCGGAGGCCGTGGCCGCGGCGGCGGGGAGGTGCCTGCCCGCCCCGTCGCGCCGCGTTCCGTTGCTTCACCAGTCGCCGTCCCGGTGGCCAACGCCGCGGCCTCGACTTCCGCGCGCCCGCATCTGCCTCCGGCCACGACTTCAACGAGTTCGGCGCCCGCTCCTTCTTCTCCCGTCGCATCTTCTCTAGCGAGGGACATCGAGAGGCTGGCCGTGGCAGATCATACTCCGCGCGCGTCCGCGCCCGCGCCGGCGTCTGCAGTAATACCTGCAGAGGCCGCGCAAGCGTCGCCCGCACCGGAGCTGCCGCAGGCCCCGCCGACGTCGAGCAAGGGGATCGTGCACCCGGCGCGCCCGGGGTACGGCACGCTGGGGATGAAGGTCAAGGTCCGCGCGAACCACTTCCTCGTCCAGGTCGCAGATAAAGAAACCATATGTCATTACGACGTGAGCTACTCATCCTGCCTTCCTTTCTCCTGTGTGCACTTGCAGCTCCCGGTTTTGCTTGATCGACCTGGTTTCATGCCGCGCTCGTAATCTAAAAGATGCTTGTTTATGCGACGCGATTAGCCGTAGCAGCTTAGATTCGAAACTTGAGTTGAATCCTTGCCGCGATCTAGGCTGCTTTGACATGCTTTCACCACTCGGGTCTCGTTTGGGGTCAGACACGGCGTCAATGACGAGTTTTTTATTTTTTATTTTTATTGTTCCCTTGTGATCCCGCACGCCGCTGATAAAGTTAGCGTGGTTGTGCCCGCCCGTGTTGCAGTGCTTGGGACTAGATATTCTGTAGGAATACAGTTTCATTTCTTTTCTTATGTAGCACACATTTTTTTGACTGTCAACCGGCAAGTCTTACCAAGATAAGCAAAAGTCATACATTTTACTGGGTTTGTATGCATTACCAGGTCTCGATTAGTCCTGAACCAAAGGCAAGGCGCACAAACAGAGTGCTGCTTGCAGAGCTTGTTAAGGTCCACGCTGCGACTTCTCTTGATGGCAGAACTCCGGCATATGATGGCAGCAAGAGCCTGTACACTGCAGGCGAGCTCCCCTTTAAATCAATGGACTTCGTGGTAAAATTGGGGAAGGAGCGCAGAGAAATGTAAGCAACCCACCACTGCTGTATTTGTTTTTTGCACGCTTCTGTGACTTGTAGATGCGCCAACTGACGAATCTTCTGACAACTTGATCTACATTGCTGAAATTCAGTGAGTACAAGATTACAATTCGATATGCTGGGATTGCAAATTTGTACCACCTGCAGCAATTCCTCCACGGTCGGCAAAGGGACTCCCCGCAGGACACAATCCAGGCGCTTGACGTTGTCCTGAGGGAGTCACCGTCCCTGAAGTATGATACCTGTTGTCAGATCTTTCTTTTCGTTTCTTTTCTGTAGTATTATGGTTGTTTGAAGGTGCTGACCATATTGCGGCTAATCACCCTTCCTTTTGCAGATATGTCACGGTTTCACGGTCCTTCTTCTCAAAAGTCTTTGGTCATGCAGACATCAAGGAGGGCCTGGAGTGTTGGAGAGGATACTACCAGAGCTTGCGCCCCACTCAGATGGGACTCTCATTGAACATCGGTACATAATCCTCTCTAATATCTGTTACTGTTAGTACGCAGAATATCGCATTACATTAGTATAAAATTTGAATTGAGTGTATACATACTTATTTTTGGAGTCTTGGGTATGATACATCGTGTTTATAACACATGATTATGTGTGTATGCTTTACTTATTCATTTTACATTCATGAGAATGTGCTTCTGCATTTGTTTTCACGACTTAATATTGTTTTAAAATGTTTATCATACTTCTGTTTTGAAGACACATCCTCAACTGCTTTTTATAAGCCTATCCCCGTGATAGATTTTTTAAAGAACTGCGTGGGGCCAAGAAACCCCAAGCAGCCTATTGCTGACAGGGATCGCCTGAAGGTACTAAGGTCTTCTACAGTATTGTGATGAACAAACTGCTTAGTGTTACCTAACTGGTTCATTTATCTAAAATTTCTCCAGCTGAAAAAAGTACTGCGTGGAGTTCGTGTTGAAACCACACACGGTAAAAGAAGCGTGTACAAGGTCACTGGGATTACCTCTGTCCCGCTAGCACAGCTGAAGTACTGGATCATCTCATTGCTTTGCCTGGTCGTTTAATATAATATAAACTTAGTCAATGCCATTTCTTGTCTTCAGCTTTTCTCCTAATGAAGAAGCAGGCCAGATGACTGTTGTTCAATACTTTGCGAGCCGGTACAAGTGCCACTTGAAATACACGGCTTGGCCCTGCCTGCAATCTGGCAATGATTCTAAGCCTATATACTTGCCGATGGAGGTAAATTTTGCAATGATTTCTGCATAACATTCTGATGCATGATTCTGATTATAAGCCTTCCAATTGTTTATAGGTGTGCCAAATTATAGAAGGTCAAAAGTACTCCAAGAAGCTTAGTAGCAAACAGGTGACCCAAATGCTCAGAGAAACTTGTGAACGTCCGGCAGACAGGGAGAAGAACATCCTTAAAGTATATGTCCAGCCCATTAGTTTTGGTTGTTTAAGTTTCATTAGTTCCAAATCTTATTTTTGTGTGTAGTACATTTAAGTTCAAATGGGAAATTTATTGTCAACTTCCTCCTAGATGTCAAAGATGAATTGTTCAGCCCAGCATTGGTTATCATGCTAAATACAATTTGTTTTGTAATTCTTGATATCGAAGAGCAATTTTCCATTTGAACTTTGTGTACTAAACACATCCTTAGTTAACCTTGTCCTACACAGCTTTTTTTTCTTGAATTTGCTTGTACAATACATATATTCATAGTAATATACTGTTGTTTGTAGCTCCATTTTCTGTCCTTTTGTGGTTGTTATTTCTGATGTTTTGTCAGAAAATGTAATGAATACTAACTTTACCTATTTATAGATGGTTAGCAATAATAACTATTCGGCTGATAGGCTGGCACAAATATTTGGGATCAGTGTTGACAGTAAAATGGCCAGTGTGGAAGCGCGTGTGCTACCTCCACCTATGGTACCTATTCTACATTCTTTTTTTTTGAAAGCCCCAGCTTATGCTGTATTCTACAACATTCTCAGCCTGATGTTATTTTGATTCTTCTATTTTGAAGAGTGACCTTATCTTTTTTTTCTTCAGCTGAGATATCATGAATCTGGAAGGGAGAAAACTTGTTCTCCAAGTTGTGGAAAGTGGAATATGTTAAATAAGGTGCTTTCATACATGCTGACATGTTAAAATTCCAGTTTTGAATTACTTATTTCAATTTCATTCTCATTTACTTTGGAAATGCCACTAGCCTTATCTATATGCTGAGACATTGGAATAATATGTCTTTGGGCTTCATGTAATTGGCTATTGTTGGGTTACTAAATTATAATAAACAGCCTACTAATGTCCACCATATGTTTGCAGAAAATGGTTAATGGAGGAAGCATTCAGAGCTGGACTTGTTTGAACTTTTCAAGCTGGGTAACTGATTATGCATGCAGAGTATGTGGCAACTTGGCTCGGAAGTGTAATTCAATGGGCATGGTAATTTCTTGCATATGCTTATGTACTGTATTTGAAACCATGGTCAGTCATAGCCTGCAAAATTTGATGTTAATATTTTCAGGATTTCAATCCAACTCCAGTGACAGAAATTCGATCTGCTCCTCCCAACCAAATTGAAGTTGCTCTAAGGGATGTTAACATGAGGGCTCCTGATCTCAAGCTGCTTATTGTTATTCTTCCAGATGTTGCTGGTCACTATGGTATGTTCATCCTTATTAACATCCATTAGCCTTAGTCTCGTGGTAAGATATGTTGCACAAGTGAATTTGCAGGAAAAATTAAGAGGTTGTGTGAGACTGAACTTGGTATAGTATCCCAATGCATCAACCCCAAGTCCAATACAGACAACCAGTATTTTGAAAATGTTGCCCTTAAAATCAACGTGAAGGTAAGTGCATTTTGCAGCCATGACTGTTGTCCCCTTTTACAACATACTTTGTCTGTTCTGGATATTGATATGTATATATTGTCTATATCAGGTTGGAGGGCGCAATACAGTTCTTGAGAGAGCCATTGCGAAGAACCTACCATTTGTTTCGGATATCCCAACTATCATTTTTGGTGCTGATGTTACCCATCCGGCAGCTGGAGAAGACTCCTCAGCTTCTATTGCTGCTGTCAGTTCTTGTACTGTCTACATTTACTATTGTTTAATTCATATGCTGTTGTAATTTAAAATATTTTTTGTTAACGGTTTAAGCTGTTATCAGGAATTGATTGATGCTAAAAAATTAATGCACTTTTGGTGTTATGTTGTTCAGGTCGTGGCGTCCATGGACCTTGAGGCCGCAACATATAAAGCTCTAGTCTCTGACCAAGCACATCGGCAGGAGATCATACAAGACCTCTTTTGGACAAGTACTGATCCAGAGAAAGGCACCCCAGTAAACGGTGGAATGATACGGTAACCTGTATCCTCTGTTATAGAGAATCATGACATGATTGTTTGAAACTAATGCTCCCATTAATTCTGTGCAGGGAGTTATTGCTGTCGTTCTATCAGAAGACTGACAAAAAGCCAGAAAGGATAATTTTTTATAGGTATGCTTGGAATTTGCATTGATTGTTTGCAAATGACTCCCTCTTGGACCAACCCTTGACTTTCTATCACTGTTGCATCTAGGGACGGAGTTAGTGAAGGGCAGTTCAGCCATGTTTTGCTCCATGAAATGCATGCAATCAGGATGGTGAACCCTTGAGCATGTTCTCCATGTTTATCTGCGAATTTATGGTTATATTATATTTTATTGTACTCACCTTTCTCTTTTTTCCTATGTAAAGGCTTGTGCTTCTATAGAAAAAGGTTATCTACCCAAGGTTACATTTGTTGTAGTACAGAAGAGGCACCATACAAGGCTGTTCCCCGAGGGTCATGTAAACCGTGACAATAGCGGAAATATTCTCCCTGGTTGGTGACCTTGAACACACCCTTCTTCATTGTTTATAGCCAATGCAGAAGTAAAGAAGTAATATAGTTGTTTTGACTTTCATGTATACTGTCAATTCTGATTTGCGAGCGCTTGAAACTGCAGGAACCGTGGTCGACACTACCATTTGCCATCCCAGTGAGTTTGATTTCTACTTATGCAGCCATGCTGGAATCAAGGTACCTATCTGACAATTTGTGTTGCTGACACACAAGTTTTTGATATTAGGTTATTCACGTAATGACTGAATATATTTCAAAATACCAAATAATGTAAATGTTTGTTTTTCAGGGGACAAGCAGACCAGTCCACTACCATGTTCTCTATGACGAGAATGGTTTTTCTGCCGATGCTCTGCAGATGCTCACCAACAGCCTATGCTACACGTAAGCTCTGTTCTCCATCCACTAAGTTCCTGTGTTTGTCACATTTGGCTACCTACTGAAGTTCAACTCTGAGTGTCACTGCCACTGTAGTAGTCTCCAATTAGTGTACTGGAGGTACTCGGTATGAATCAGCCTCCTTGTAAAATAATATAGGAAAAAAGCTGACTAGAAAGTCTGTTCTTTAGAGCTCACAAAGTGTGAGCTTTTAGCATTGGGTAGACCTTTGATTGTCGCTGCAATTTTCTCTTAACCTGATTTTTTTGACGAGAAAGGCAGGCATTTTGCCGATTCATTAAAGAAGAGTAAGTAACCTGATTTTTGTTTTGCAATTGTAGATATGCACGCTGCACTCGTTCTGTGTCAGTTGGTAAGTTCTCTTTGATGACCCCATTGCATTACCACAACCATTCGCCAATAAATTTGGCTGCTATAATTCAGCTCTTGGTGCTTGATTCAGGGCACTACTCTTGATTAACAAATTCTGTTTCCTCTGTTCAGTTCCGCCGGTATACTATGCTCACCTGGCGGCATTCCGCGCGAGGTACTACGATGAGAGAGATGGTACAGATGCAACTTTGGTCATCAGCGGTGGGACCGCAGGTGGCAGGGGTGGCCCTCCTGCACTCCGCCGGCTCCCTAAAGTCCTAGAAAAGGTCAAAAATGTGATGTTCTTCTGCTAAAGTCCTCCGCACTCATTCGATTTTTCTACTGGGAGTTTATAACTCATGGATGAACTTGCTGTTTTGCTGGTTGTATGTGGTGATCCGGTACTAGTTTGTATATGATCGTTTTATGGCATTGTTGCTGGCGCTGCTCTTGTACTTCATATTGTGCCAGGGATTTGCTTGCTTAAACCTGCATAATGAGGGGAATGACTGATATTATATAAAAATCTCTTCTACATCATATGATATTTATTTTATGGCTGTATTTTTACATTCAAACTTTTCCACCTGTTTATAAGTTCACACGTGAGAGGGTTTAAGAGAAAATATAATCACTGTATCTTAGATGTTTGCATTCTAGTTGTTATGGATGTCGCAACAGTTATTTGAAGGCGGGCTGGGACTGGTTGAACTGTTGATCCCTAATCCAAATGGGCTCACAATTTGCCTTGTTGAGCTAACTATTTTTTCTTTGCATTTTCACATTCCTATTTGGTTCTCATCCCTCATGGGATGGACCCTTTGAATTTGACGGAGCTTAACATTGCGACAAAAACCTCTTGTAATGATATTTTGTTAGACACTAATTTTGCTCTATGTATTGGAGATAAGGATGACAATGTACATCCATTGTCCTTGCCCATGTACATCTGACTTCATTGGATATGAATCATATTATTTTTTCTGTGAGCATAGGTATTGATCTGATATCAAATCTGTGGGTAAAATATTTGAAAAACTCACACTTGTACTCACATATCTGCATCTAACATGTTAGGCCTGCAGCAAAATGAGTATAAAACATATTTCTAGACAAATCAATTCTTCAAAATTAGTGTGTCCGGTTGGTTCAAATTTGTATGTGCTGTAATCTTGGGAGTACATAACAAATTGATAGTTGAATGCTACAATATTAATGAACATACTTATTTTCACACATCTTTCACTAGAAATGCTTTAAGATTTAATTTGTATCAAGAAAAATTGTGTACTTTACAGTTTAAGTCATGATGATGTGTTACTTATTGGTTCTAAGTTATAATTATCTATGCTTGTTTCTTTACAAATTCATAAAATTCACAAATTTTAGATAATTTGACTTAGTGAAACCTATAGATGAATACTAATAGTCATTAGTTTATTTGTCTTTATATAGCTTGTTGTTTTAACAAGTCAATTGAAAATGAATTGGATAGATTCAACATTGTTGTTGCATAACATGTATGTCCGAGGATAAAAAATATCCATGGTTAGGGATGAAAACGGATGGATATAGACGGATAAAATGCTTTTGCATATCCATATCCATCGCCCCAGCACCCTCCACCATGCAACACCTTTTAGGCCTCCACCCACAAAAGAGCACACATGGAGCAGTGCAACACCCTCCACCCTGCACAAAACAGCAACAAGTATTCAAAGTTGAGTCACTCATTTTATTGCCACACATCAACAATAATATTTTCAACCTTCATCATCGCTAAATGAAAAAAATCACCAACATCATTCATCTTACCGGTGACCCTCAAAATGACATAAGAAAATATGGACCCTCAAAAATACGAAACATTAAGCTAAAACATTAAAAAACTTATCACCTTTTCTTTCTGCAGCAACTCAACTTTTGGTGCAAATCAAAGCTTGTACAATTTCAAGACCGAGTCGATTACGATGTGGATCAATCACACGTCCACCGACACTAAAAACTGATTCTGAGTCAACTGTTGACACTTGTATGGCTAACACATCTCATGAGTGCTTGTTCTATTACTTGAGTGTGTGTGCTTGTGCGTTGTGTGATCTGGGATGTGAAATCGGGGACCCTCGACGGATGGTCACCCCGATCCTTTTATAGTTCAAGGCCGGGGTGGTTATAATGGGGCTAGAGCCCGCCAGGTGGCTCCAGAGCTAAGTGAACCCTATACACAATCTAGGGCTTCGTCCTATGAGTAAAGTTGTCGATAAGGGAGTTAAGTCCCGCCGTATAGCGCGCTAAGCACCCCCTGACCGCTTGTGAGGGGATGACGCCGTCTTGTCACCGCGTGAAGACCGGAGCTCTGGGCTCTGGTTCACCAATGTTCTAAGCCCCCTGCGTGGCATGGTGGTGGATTCCACTCCGCCACGAAGTCAGCCAACGCCTGGCTTTTCACCGCATGGCGCCGTAAGAAGTCCAACTCGAACTCCACCAACTCCGCAGCCCATTTAGCTATGTTTCCAGTGGCATTGGGGCTGTGGAGGACGGTTCTTAGTGGGTACGAGGTAACCACCGAGATCTTGTGAGTCTGGAAGTAATGGCGCAATTTCCTTGATGCAACGAGGACTGCATAGAGCAGTTTGTGCACCTCCAGATATCTTGTCTTGGCATCGTGGAGGACCTCGCTAATGAAGTAGACCGGACGCTAGATGGTTCAGACCCTCCCGGAGGGGTCCGAAGCGTCTTCTTGTAGAGGTCCGGGACTCGGGGGCCCCAGGCTCCCGGGCCCGGGACTGCACTCTGGGAGCTCGGACCCAGGTACACACCAATTGTCAGGTCTTGGCGTCTGTGGCCCATCCAGTTCTTCTTGGTGAGGTCCGGGAGCCGGGGACCCCTGGCCCCCTTGTCTGGGACTGCACTCTGGGAGCTCGGACCCAGATGCATGCCTGTTGCCGGGTCAGATGGCTGGGACCCGTCTGGTTCTTCTTGGGGAGATCCGGGACCTGAGGCCCCCAGGTTCGGAACTGCATTCTAGGAGCTTGGACCCGGATGCACGCCATTTGCCGGGTCTTGGCGGATGAGACCCGACTAGCTCTTCTTGGGGAGGTCCAAGACTCGGGGCCCCGAGGCCCTCGGGTCCGAAACTGCATTATGGGAGCTTAGACCCAGATATGCATCGATCATCAGGTCCACCCGCTTGGGACCTGATTACTTCCCCATCCCAAGGATTTACTGTAGAGTCTAAGCTCTAGGGCTTTAGACCAATAGCAACAAGGGCTTCTTCTAGACCTTGAGGGCGACAAAGTTGTGGTTGCTCCGCGACCAGAACCATGCTCTCGACCTCGGTTGTGGCAGCGATGTAGAGGAGCAGTGTCTCGCCTTGTTTAGGGGCCACCATTACTGGTAGCGTTGTGAGGAACTCTTCAGCTCCTAGAACGCCTCATATGCCTCCTCGGTCCATATGAATGGACCAAACTTGCGTAGAAGGTTGAAGAATGGAAGAGCCCGCTCGGCCAGTCTAAAGATAAACCGAATGAGCGCAACCAAGCATCCGGTAAGCTTCTGCACACCCTTGATGCAGGCAGGGGGCCGCATCATATCTATCGCCTTAATCTTCTCTGGGTTATCTTCGATCCCTCGGTGTGAGACCAAGAAACCGAGAAGCTTCCCTGCAGAGACCCCGAAGACACATTTGTCTGAGTTCAACTTCGTGCGTGTGGAACGCAGTTTGTCAAAGACTAGGGATAGGTTGTCGAGCAGAGATGCTTGCGACTTAACCTTCACTACTATGATGAAGGCGGTATGTTCTTCATCTTCCCTAGACATAGGTATCTAGTGGAAACCTGAATATGCGTCTAGGAAACACAGTAGATCACAGTCGGATATAGAATCGAATATTTGGTCTATACGGGGGAGAGGGAACGGATCCTCCGGACATGTCTTATTGAGGGTGGTGTAGTCGATGCACATGCGTAGCTTCCCCCCAGCCTTGGGGATGACAACAGGGTTGGCCAACCATCGTGGATGGTGGACCTCTCGGATGAAGCCAACATCGAGCAGCTTCTTTATTTCTTCACGGATGAAGTTCTGCCGCTCGATGGATTGCTTCCGAGGCTTCTGTTGGATCGGCCGGGCGTCGGGATGGATCTTCAGTTGGTGCTCAATCACCTCCCTGGGGATCCCGGGCATTTCTGATAGTTGCCAGGCAAACACGTCGACATTCGCCCGGAGGAAGGTGACGAGTGCGTCTTCCTATTTGCCTCCCAGGCCCCCGACGATCCGGGTGGTCTGGGTGACATTAGGGTCGATTTGGACGACCTTGACTGGTACGTCCTCGCCATTCGAGGGCTGTACATGGGGTGCAGATGCCACTCCTCGCTGACGCATTCTTGGAGGCGGCTAGCTAGCTTCCGCGTGACCAGAAGCGGTCTCCTGTGCTGCTGCTAGCACTTGGAGCTTTTCCAGCGCCGAGACAGCCACGGTGCGGTTACCGCGGATCTTGAGGACGCCACTCGGGGTTGGCATCTTCAGAACTAAGTAGTCGTAGTGGGCTACCGCCATGAACCGGTACAGAACCGGTCTGCAGATTATGGCGTTGAAGGGGAGGCTGACCTCCGCCCCGTCGAAGACGACGCTCTCCTTACGGTAGTTCTCAGGCATCCCGAACGTCACCAGGAGGGAGATGCTACCATAAGGGAAGATTGGGTCCCGACCTACCCCCGAGAATGGTCTCGAGGTCGTATGCTGGGACATAGGGATTTGCAGCTTCTTGAAAGCTGCAAGGCTGATAACACTGAGGGCCGCCCCACCATCGATCATCACGTGGTAGAGCTTCGTGTTGGAGATGGTTGGGGCGACGAGAAGGGGCAGCTTCCCGATGCCCGCCATGTTCTCGGGGCAGTCGGAGGCGTCAAAGCTAATCGACGTCTCCATTCATTTGCGATGTGGCTCCGACCCCGGGACTTGGGCGGCCGCTGCCATTGCTCGACGGGGGGTCTTGACGGCTCTTCTGGACGAGATATCAGAAGAACCTCCGTACATCACATAGAGTGTGCCGACCACTTGGTTGCCGACTTGGCTAGGCCTGCCCGCTTTGGAGCGGGGGAGGGGGGGGTAGCCCCGTCGTCTCCCGCCTGAAGATGACGGTGAGCTGGGCGAGAAGGCTCGCCATGAGAGGTGATGTTCACCATGGTCACGTGGAGAGTGCGAAAAGCCCCCCTTCCTGGCGCGCCAAATGTCGGAGTGTGAGTTGCGACACTCCTCCCGGCCTGCTCGGAAGTAGCCCATGAGGTTTTTTTTTTCGGAGGAGGCTTGGCGCCCTACGCGACCTGGGCTCGAGAGAGCTGATGGACACCGAGATTTACGTGGTTCAGGCCGTCGGAGTGTAATACCCTACATCCACGGGAGTGCTTATTCTATTGCTTGAGCGTGTGTGCTTGTGCGTTGTGTGATCTGGGATGCGAAATCGGGGACCCTCGCCTGGTGGTCACCTCGGTCCTTTTATAGTTCAAGGCCGGGGTGGTTACAATGGGGCCCGGGGCCCGACAGGTGGCCCCAGAGCTAAGTGAACTGTATACACCATCTATGGCTTTGTCTGTGAGTAGAGTTGCCAGCAGGGGAGTTAAGTCCCGTCGTCTGGCGCGCTGAGCGCCCTCTGACCGCGTGTCAGGTGATGATGAAGATGCCGTCTTGTTGCCCCGTCTTCTCGCCCTGCTTGGCCGGCTTCATGCCGTTGGGTGGCACTATACTGTTGTCACCCCTTGCCGTCCTGTGTTGTCACCGTAATGGTGAACAGGCAAGGGACGGAGGCGTGTGGAGTGCGCCATGCTTCTGGGGGAGGCGCGAGCCTTGAATGCGAATCCTGAAAACACACTTTCTTCTTGACTTCGTTGACCCACGGCCCACGACGCATCATGGGGCACGTGGTGGCTCTAGAGCTCTTGTCGACGGGCTTGGTTTGAGGGGACACGTGGCAGCCTAGGATCTCACCTAAGCAGGAAGTCTCGGGCCCGAGCCCAGGACACGTGTCTGTACCAGAGCTGTCCTCAGCGAGGAGGCGGCTCGGAGCCAGGGGACACGTGTCAGCCACGGACCTTACCTCAGCGGGGAGGCTCGGGCCGGAGCCTAGGGCACGTGTCTGCACCGGAGCTGTCCTCACCGGGGAGGCGGATTGGAGACAGGGGACACGTGATAGCCCCGACCTCACCTCAGCGGGGAGGCTTGGGTCGGAACCCAGAGCACGTGTTATCTCAGGTGCTCATGCGCACATGTCAGCCCCAGGGCTGACGATGGGGCCTAGGGCACGTGGCTTACGCTGGGGCCCGCCTCAGCGGGGAGGCGGGGGCCAGGCTATCTTTTTACCCACTACGCGGGGGTACCCGGTCTACAAGATACCGATAGTCTCCACGGCTTTGAACTTCAAATACATGCATACAAGGTGCAGGCAACAGGTTTACATGTGCAACTGTGGTGCATCATAGGGCCTCAGAGGTCGGGCCATGATCGCACCCTCTTTATGACTTCAACCAAAGCACGAATGTTTGGTACACCTTACTTATTTGATCATAATACAACGCGAGAGTGAAGTTTTGGAGAAGGTTGTATATATTTGATCATTGTCGACATCCTCAAGATCGGGTACCCCCGCGTGTAAGAGCAAAAGAAGATATACGTCAGCACATATGCAGAAGACAGTGACATAGCCTGTAGGCTGGGCCCAACCGCAAACTAGGGAGCACTCATGAGAAGGCGCGTGTCCTAGGCCTCGGGTACGACCACCTGCTAAGGAGGGCTCTGAGGCTGCCACGCGTCTGCAGACTTTGAGCCTCACTACTGGCCGAGGATATCTCCGGAGCCGCAACGTGTCTGATGGTGCCGGACCTGACCTCCCGCCATGGAGGACTCCAGCGCTGCCACATGTCCGGAACCTCCGATCCACGTCTTTTGCCAGAGAGAGCTCCGGAGGTGCCACGTGTCCTACGGCTCCGGGCCCAACCTCCAGCATGGGAGGGCTCCGGTGCTGCCACGTAGGCAACAACTCTAGGCATCCCTTCCCCCCAAGGAGAGCTCCAGAAGTGCCACGTGTCCTACGGCTCCGCCCCGACCTCCAACATGGGAGGGCTCCGGTGCTGCTACGTAGGCAACAACTCCAGGCGTCCCTTCCCGCCAAGGAGGGCTCCGGTGCGGCCACGTGCATGACAGCTCCGGACCTCCCCTCCTGCCAGGGAGAGCTCCGCCGTTGCCAGTGTCCAACGACTCCGACCCCTCGGTACTCCGCAAGACAGTTCCGGTGACGATGCGTGTCCCGAGGGCCAGCCACCTGGACGCCGCGCCAACAAGCAACGGGCATATAGCCAAGGAGTAAAGAGGAAGGTGTGCTGTCCTATCGCGCATTTAAAGTTCGCATGTTCCCTAGGCAAGCAATCTAGTGTATCCCGGTACAGGCGTGCCTGACAGCAGAGACCAGTCGCGCGGCGCTCTAATGGCAGCAACAGTGCAACGCCGTGGGACAAGACGTATTCCTACCGCCTTTGTCAGGCAGCACTTAAGGATGGCGATGCGATAAGGCGACACACCCTACATCTTCATCAAGTACGCTACTACTAGCAATGGGCGTTGTAGCCGTAGTAGGTGTTGCTGCCCATACCGGGCCGCCTGTCAGGCCCCGAGCCCACTTGTAAGGTTGTCTAGCCTTGAGCTATAAAAGGACCAGACAGCCAACGGGCAAAAGCATCCAATTTCGATCCCTGAACACCATTGTAAGCTCGCAAGCTCGAGTCACCCTCAAACCCGGGCAACAAAGAACAACCAACATAATGTGGACGTAGGGTATTACGCTCAGACGGCCCGAACCACGTAAATCCTTGCGTTCATCTCGCCATCGTGCTACGACGCTCAAAATCACTAGCCCCTCCTAAAGAACCTCCACGGGCCGCTCCAGGGTGGACCGGGGGAAGTGTCGCAAAAAACAATTCGACAATCATATAATTGAAGATTTGATTTAAAAACAATAAAAAATAGTGTTATTCAAATAAACATTATACATCTAAGAGAAGTTTAAAAATAATTATATTTTTTGATATATCCTATTATTATGTAAGATATTATTATAATATATATATTATACATTTACAATCCTATTTTTTTAGACAAACCTCATTTTAGTATTTTCGTACAGGGCCTGAATTTTACCGGCCCGGTCCTGACTGCATGCGAGACAAATCTAACCCAAAATGTCGAAGTGACACTCCGGCACAATCACTTCCTTGCTTGATGCAGGCTACCGGTGCTTCAGTCAGTTTATTGTTCAACGAATACTCATGTAGGATGGTATGGTGTCCACGTGGCCTTACATGTCCCAAAGCAAGATCGTCCAAGAGATTTTCCTAGAGATGCCGCTTTCAAACCCTTTTGGGCTGTTCTTTTATTTTTTAGAAAAGGTAATTTTGTTAATAACAAAATAGTTACATCAAGGCGATACAATTATTTTGACAGCACACTCCCAAGCTATGCATTATATAATGCACCCAGGCTCATATAAAAGAAAATTAAATAAAACAGACACACTAGTAGTAATCAATACTAAGACTAAATCGCCACCCATGTGTCTGGCAAAAAAGTCCATAGCCACCCTTTTGATCTGTTACACTCCATCTTCAAGTACAACTCATCGTGCTCTCCAATTGTCACTAGCTTCAAAGAAATGTTCCAGATATCTACTCGCTTGAATGGATGCTCTCGTGGGTGCAGGACATTGCTGATCTTGTCGCTTGGCTATACCCAGCGCTACAGGACACTGGACATCAAATGCAAGGACCTTCCGAACCTGACGAAAGTAGGACATGGTTAGCAGGACATCATCTGCATCGTGAGTGCACTCAAGCTTGAAATGCAGTTATGATGGTCGTCGACCACAACTTACCTTCAAGAAGAACACGATGGCAAATGCACCGAGATTACATATTCTTGGTATCTTCTAGCATTGCTTGGTCATCGACGAGGATGGAGTAACGTTGGAACATGTTCAGACCATCACATATAAAGAACCAAAGAGCAAAAACCTAGTGTTTCCATTCAACTTTTGCCTCCCTTCCACCCTTTTATGGAAACAAGTAATTCATGTGTCAGAACCTTAGTTTACTCATATTTTATTTACTCTTATTTTTCTGTATTTTACTTCTATTTTTAAATAGAAATTATTGGATTTGATATCTTGCTAGCACAACAAGCTTGGGGCAAAGAATTTGTTGTTTTGTTATTACGGTAGGTTGAAGGATTGAGGGTTGGGTAAAAATATCTTCTAATATGCTAACACACACACACACCCACACAACCACACACACATCCCACACACTCACACATTTGCACAATAAAAGCATTATCTAGTAAAAACATTATTTATTATTAACAACACTTTACAAGGCTCATCGAGACTCCACCCATGTTATACAATCATGGGTCCATGAAGCACATACCGTACATGAAGCATGGGTGCCTGCTATGTTGGCTTATTTTGCTGTTCGTGTAGATGTTGTACATGAGGAACATAGCAAGTATTGAAAACTGTGAGTTATGAAAATAGAATGATTTATGTAATATTCTCAAATATAGGTTAATGGTGAGGAAGTTACTTTATGATTTTTCATGTCTTTCATCGTTGCGATCATTCCAAAATATTTATATCATGGCATTCCACTTTGAAATCTTTGTTAGACACTGTGATTATGTGTGTGTCACAGGGGCATATTAGTCATTAGTGAGGGATTAGGGTTAGGGGTGATTTAGTCATTTCCCCTCACCTAATCCCTCTATATAATGGACCCTGTACCCTCATGATGTAATCATTCCATTCAGTCCAGATTCATCCCTCTAATATGGTATCAGATAGGTAATCAAGGATTAGGGCTTAACCCTAATCCTCTTCCCCTGATGGCTGTGCAGCCGCCGCCGCCACAGCCCCCAGTCCGCACCCCCACACGGCCACCCGAGCAGGAGCAGCCGCCGCGCGGCTTCCGAGAGCAGCCGACGCGCGCGCCCGGCGCCCCAGATCAGCCCGCCGCCCCAGATCGGCCTGTCGCCCGGCTACTCGGCCAGCGCAAGTGCACAACGCCGACGCCTGCCTGCCCGCCTGCCCCGGCCACTCCTAGCCAGAGCCACCGCCCGCGAGCACCCACACTCGAAGACGCCGCCAGCACCCAGCCGTCTAAGACGCGGCCGCCGCCCCTGGGCCCAGCCCTCGGAGCCGTCGTTGCTCCCTTCTTTTCGGGCGCGGCCCCCACTGCCCCATTCGCCTCCACCGCTCCCAACCACGCCGCGGTGCCCAGGGTCGGGCCCGCCGCTGGCGCTGCCGCCGCCAGCACCCCAGTCGCGTCTCCAGCCCGTGCAGCTGCGCCATGGGCCACAACACCCTGGGCTGCCGCCAGATCTGCGCGCCGGGCCGCTGGCGCCGCCGCCGCCAGCGCCCCAGTCACGCTGCCCGCCGCCGCCTCGGGGAGGGCTGGCGCGACCGCCACTGCCCCCTGGCCAGATGTCGCCGCGTCACCACCCTGGGCCACTGCACAGCCACATCTGGCCCCAACCGCCCATCCAGCCCCCAGCGCTGCCACCCCTCGAGCCGAGCTTGCTGCTTCCGTCTGGCCCGCCGCCGTCGCCTCTGCAGCACCCCACGACAGCGCCGCTGCTTGGCCCGCAGCAGCTGTAGACGCCCCTTGGGCCGTCAGCCCTGCAGCCCCCCACAACGGCGCCGGCTGGCCCACAGCCGCCAGTGCACCATGGGACGCCGCTCTGGGAGGTGCTCCTCGGCCGACATCGACTGGTGTACCTGGATCGGCTGTTGCCTACTCGCTTGGCACGACCGTCGAGGGTCCACGCGTGTTGTCTTCCTTCCCGGCGCCGCCACCGCCGGGGCATGTCGCGACCCGTTCAACACCGTCGGTCTACCTGCGGGGTCTCACGCCGTCTGGCCCTGACTGGGTGGTAGACTCCGGTGCCTCCTACCACACCACCCCTGACGTCGGTATCCTCTCCTCTACCCGCCCTTCCCGTCCCTCTGATCCTTCATCTATCGTTGTTGGGAATGGGTCGACTCTCCCAGTCACCTCAGTAGGTGACTCGGGTTCGTCGGATTCGTTTCAGCTACGTGATGTTCTTGTTGCCCCTGACATCATTCAACATCTTCTTTCCGTTCGTCGTTTTACTACTGACAACCATGTTTCCCTTGAGTTTGATCCTTATGGTGTAACTGTGAAGGATCTTACTACTCGACGCTTTCTTTTTCGCTGTGATAGTACGGGTCCCCTGTACACGATGCGTCTTCCTGCTTCCGCTCCGCCTCTTGCCCTGACTACGACATCATCTTCGACCATTTGGCATCGTCGGCTTGGCCACCCCGGTGTTGATGCTATGTCGAAGTTGTCTGGTAGTTCAGCGATTTCGTGTACTCGAGGTACTCATGAGTCTCTTTGCCATGCTTGTCAGTTGGGTCGCCATGTTCGACTTCCTTTTCCGCACTCTGTCACTCGTGTCGAGCACACATTTGATTTGATTCATTGTGATCTTTGGACTTCACCTGTTCTTAGTGTCTCTGGATGCAAGTATTACTTGGTGGTCGTGGATGATTTTTCGCACTATTCGTGGACTTTTTCCTTGCGACAGAAGTCTGATACTTTCGGTACTCTTTCTCACTTCTTCGCTTGGGTGTCCACCCAGTTTGGGCGCACGATTCGTGCGGTCCAGTGCGACAACGGGCGCGAGTTTGACAACTCTGCGTTCCGTGACTTTCTGCTGTCTCGCGGTGTTCAGTTACGCATGTCATGTCCGTACACTTCCCCCCAGAACGGCAAGGCTGAGCGCATGATTCGGACCACCAACGATGTCATGCGCTCCCTGATGTTTCAGGCTTCTACCCCTGCTCGCTACTGGGCGGAGGCGCTTCACACTGCCACCTACCTCATTAATCGCCTTCCTACTAGGCGATTAGTGCTCCCACCCCTCACTTCGCTTTGTTCGGCACCCACCCTCTTTACGACCATCTTCGGGTCTTCGGGTGCGTTTGCTACCCGAACCTCTCTGCCATAGCTCCCCATAAGCTTGCGCCTCGTTCGACTCAGTGTGTTTTTCTTGGGTACTCCCCTGACCATAAAGGGTACAGGTGCCTTGACCCCACCACACGTCGTATCTTGATCTCCCGACACGTCGTCTTCGACGAGTCTTCCTTTCCCTTTTCCACCCCGTCCTCTGACTCCGTCACCGAGTTGGATTCCCTCTTCTCTACTGACCCCAAGGCCGCTCCTGTACAGCGACCTTGTCGGTTACCTCTTGCAGGTTATCCACCCGCTACGCCACGCATGACTTCGGCGTCTTCCACGCCACCTGTTGTGCCTTACGTGGCCCCGGTGTCCCTGACGCCACTTGCTGCGCCACGCGCGGCACCGGCGTCCCTGACGCCACCGGGTGCGCCACGCGCGGCACCGACGTCCCTGACGCCACCGGCTGCGCCACGCGCGGCCTCGGCGCCCCCGACGTCACCCAGTGCAGCACGCGCGGCACCGGTGTCCCTGACGACGCCTGCTGCGCCAAGCGCGGCCTCTGCGTCCCCGACGTCGACTACTGCGCCACGCACGGCCTCAGCTTCCCCGACATCACCTGCAGCAAGCCCGACGTCACCAGACGCACCAAGAGCAGCACCGACGACGACTTCTCGCTTCGCTGACCCCGTACTTGCCTATCAGCGACGAGCACGGGGGGGCGGCCCTACTCCAGCTGCACCACGTGTGGCTCCGAGACGAGAGAAGGTCGTTGTACCCGAGCGCCCGGTGTACAACCCTCCTCTTCTCCACAGGGATCCTGGTCACGTCCACCCGATGGTGACTCGACGTGCATCCGGGTGTCTTCGTCCAGTTGAGCGCTTCACCGGAGCTGCCTTCTCGTCGACTACTTCTCCACCGACCGACTCTTCTTCGATATCACCCATACCTACTTCCGTGCGTAGCGCCCTCGCCGACCCTCACTGGCGCCACGCTATGGAGGAAGAGTATGAGGCTCTGCTTGCCAACCGGACCTAGGACCTGGTTCCCCGTCCTGGTCGTGGCAATGTTGTCACGGGCAAGTGGGTGTTCACGCACAAGAAGAAGGCGGACGGTACCTTGGAGAGGTACAAGGCTCGGTGGGTACTCCGGGGTTTCACTCAGCGCCCTGGAGTCGACTACGACGAGACCTTCAGCCCGGTGGTAAAGCCGGCGACGGTTCGTACCGTTCTATCGCTGGCTCTCTCACGTTCTTGGCCTGTCCACCAGTTGGACGTCAAGAATGCCTTCCAACACGGTACATTGACCGAGACGGTGTACTGCAGTCAGCCGGCAGGGTTTGTTGATTCAGCTCACCCAGACATGGTCTGTAAGCTGAACAAATCCCTATACGGATTGAAGCAGGCACCGCGAGCCTGGTATAGCCGGTTCGCCTCCTTCTTGGTCTCACAGGGGTTCGTCGAAGCTAAGTCGGACACTTCGCTATTTGTCTATCGACGTGGCAGTGACACTGCCTACCTCCTACTGTACGTCGATGACATTGTACTAACAGCGTCTAGTCCGGCTCTGCTTCGGCGCACCATTTCTGCTTTACAGCAGGAGTTCGCTATGAAGGACCTGGGCCGTCTTCACCACTTCCTGGGCATTGCGGTCGAGGACCGACCAGGCGGCTTATTCCTTCACCAGCGACAGTACTGCCTGGATATCCTCCAGCGAGCAGGCATGACCGAGTGCAAGCCTTGCTCCACTCCAGTGGATACTCAGGCGAAGCTCTCCGCTACCGACGGGACACCCGTCTCTGACCCCACTACTTACAGGAGTCTTGCAGGTGCTCTTCAGTACCTCACCTTCACCAGGCCGGATATCTCGTATGCAGTTCAGCAGGTGTGCCTCCATATGCATGACCCGAGGGAGCCGCACCTCACCGCTGTGAAGCGGATTCTTCGGTACCTACGAGGTACTCTCGACTACGGCCTCCTCCTTCGACGTGACACGGCCTCCGAGCTGGTCGTGTACACCGATGCTGACTGGGCTGGCTGCCCGGACACACGACGTTCTACTTCTGGGTATGCCGTCTTCCTGGGCGGTAACCTCGTCTCCTGGTCCTCGAAGCGACAGCCCGTGGTGTCGCGTTCGAGTGCTGAGGCGGAGTATCGCGCCGTGGCTAACGGCGTAGCTGAGGCCTCCTGGCTCCAGCAGTTGCTTCAGGAGCTCCACACTTCCGTCGCCAGGAGCACCCTCATCTACTGCGACAACGTCAGCGCCGTGTACCTCTCCACCAACCCGGTCCAGCATCAGCGCACAAAACATGTGGAGATCGACCTCCACTTTGTTCGTGAGCGGGTTGCACGCGGCGAGATTCGGGTACACCATGTCCCGACGACGACGCAGTTCGCTGACATCTTCACGAAGGGCCTCCCGTCGTCGCTGTTCTCCGAGTTTTGGTCCAGTCTCAACATCTGCAGTGGCTAGATGTTGTGACTGCGGGGGGGTGTTAGACACTGTGATTATGTGTGTGTCACAGGGGCATATTAGTCATTAGTGAGGGATTAGGGTTAGGGGTGATTTAGTCATTTCCCCTCACCTAATCCCTCTATATAATGGACCCTGTACCCTCATGATGTAATCATTCCATTCAGTCCAGATTCATCCCTCTAATAATCTTATCATCTTTCTCCCTTTGATCTGGATCATCCATCGCACCAATAAACCTCGATGTAAAGAAGAGAAAGGCCATAGCTACCCCGTCGTCTGCACAGTGCAGTCCTACTAATAGGAGTTCAAAGATGATGAATCTGTCCTCATGCAACATTGAAGAAGGGGTATATAGGATCATCTCTCTTATGTACAATATGCTGGGCTGCATCCTCACCGTGCTCAGTACCACTGAGGCTGTATGGATGACTAAGTTGTCCAGGACTTGGAATCATGTGCTCTCATCTCCAAACTATAGACTGAACTGCATCAACGACTCTGATCTTTGGTGTGGGCAGTAGCGCCTGCCACACAACCTCTACGCAAAAAGAAGTGCTGCTCCAACGTAATCACTTCCTCCCTTGATGCGCGCTACTGCTTCATAAGTCAGTTCATCATCCAGCGGACACTCACATTGATGATGTGGTATAAACGTGGCTTTACACGTTGTCCCAAAGCAGAGTAGTCCAGGAGCTTTTCCTAGAGATGTCGCATCCAGACCCTATCGGCTGTCACACTCCATCTTCAACTACAGATCACTCTGGTCATTGAGCCTCTCAAATTGTCGGTGGCCTCGAAGCAATATTTCAGTAATCTACTAGCCGGAATGGACACCCTCGTGGGTGACGGAGCTCACCTTGATCCACTACTACAACAAGCTTCATCTCAGGCGTGTAAGGGCCTAAATTTTTGGTACATACTCAAGGTGCTCATCACACCACACACACTTTATTTGAAGAAAGTTGATGAACACATTTGAAGAGCAAGTAACCACTATTAACATGATCATTAGAGAACAAACTCACACAATGCAAAAGTGACATTTCCCACATGCATCATCTAAGGGCTGGGCATATGAAAAACTCCTACACCTTGCTAGAAATGTCCATGCCAAGTTTCACCCAAATTCAAAACCTTTTTGAGGTCCTTTTGGTTACAGCTAGAAAGAGGGTGGTTTGAACTCAAATTCAAATTCAAACTATTTTCATCCCATGAATTCAAATGTGGGAGGCATATTCTTACTCATCACATTTTTATGAGCTCACACACCAATTTTCACTCCATTTGGAGTTGATCTTGACATGAGCTAAGTTTAGCAAATTCAAACTTTATTTGAATTTCCAAACTGAATATGTGCTGAAATTTAGCCAAACCTAACCAAATTTAAATTCTATCACATGCAAATGGCACAAGGGTAGCTAATTCAAATCCTTGGGGTTAATTGGGTCTCTACTATTTAGAACAATGGAGAAAAGTTAATTTCAGGGGTTAAACCACAGGTGGGAACCACATGTCAGTCTCTATACCGGTTCAACCGACTGAAGTTATCGAGCTCGGGTATTCGCGCGCGCTTCAGCAGCTGCTTGCCGCTTTGACCTGCTGAACCGCCTCGCGGCCTACTTATCCCCGCGGCCGCCCTGATCGGATGAAGAACCGCACACTTTCTGCTTTCTCGCACCAGAAACACCACCCTCGCTGCCGATCGCTCGGAGCTGATTGGGGAACCGCGATCACCGCCTCTCCACTCCCTCCAAAGCTATGACAAGGTAGTAGGGACTCCCCTTCTCCTTCCCCGTTGCTGGAAATCGGCTTAACTCGGATGATCTCGATTGTACCGAGAGTTCTTTTCAGTGAACTGAGTCCACCGCACCTCGGGCTCCCGTGGACAGCCCAACCGGGAGGTTGTCACGCCCGAGCTAAGGCGTCCCTGGACGCGTTAGGGGCCGGCGATGCTCACCCCTGAGCCACAGCCTGAATGCTTGATCGCCGGCGATGAATTTCCAGTTTTCCTTTTTCTCGGTATAGACCGACCTTCGGGTGCGGTTCTGCCAAATTTGCACTCCAGAAAAGGTTAGAGAGTCTCAGTTACCTTCGCAACCTTTAGCTTGAGAACCCCTGTACCCGGCGTGTTTCGAAGCTTGCCGACGGCGGATCCTGCGGGCAGCTTCGGTCGCACAGTGAGACCCACTTTGGGACCCTCCCCGAGCCTTTCCATCGCCATGCTGAGACCACTGGTGCTGTAGAGCCGCTTCGCCAGGCGTTTGGCTGGCTAGTACGCCGGGACAACGTCACCGGACTCTTCCCGAGCCGCTGCGCCGTCGCGGGCTCGGTTAGAACCAACGTCGACGAGGGGAAACCCTCCCAACGCGTTCAGCACACAAAACTAGGGGCTAGCGGCGAGTTGGAGCTCGGGAACTGACCGGACGAGCGAGTTCAGCGACACTCCGGCGACCCTGGCGGCGCTACGGCGCGGGAGGCGCGAGGTTGAAGACGACCGAGCCGGGCCCGCTGTCAGTGGGAGGAAACCAGGCGGTATGATCTTCTGTGGGCACGTATCGACTGTGGCAGCGCGGGAATAAAACCTGTGGCCCAGTGTGCCATCGCTCCAGCGCCCAACACGTGTACCCGTGGACCCACCGGCAGATTTAAACAATTCCCCGATTTTTAGATTTCGTTCAAATTTCAAATCCTCATAACTTTGTCTAGTAACATACAAATCGAGTGAACCAAAATTTTTTGGATTCAGCTCTTTGAGTACTATCCAGCAAATTATGTTTCACTTCATAAAATCCTTATTTCTACAGAATTAATTCTTCAAAGTTTAAATTGTTTAGAATTTTAACTGGAGAATTCTTTGGGGGAAAATTCTGAAATTTTGTTGGGATGTTCACCAAAATATCCCTGAGCTACAATAAAAATTTCAGATCCATTTGAGCTCATTTGATTCACCTAATGGTGCGATTAATAAAACTGTTTCAGAGAAAATAGAAAATGTCCAGAAACATTTTCAGAATTTCTCCGAAATTTTTTAACTCATATCTTTAGCTAGGAACCTTCAAATTAAGTGAGACCAACTCCATTAGAACTCTATGAAAATCTAGTTTTCAGAAAGCCATAGCTTGCCCTATGAAAATCCCTAGAACACCATAAGGGCTCCAGTTAAGGTCAAGTACATAATTATTTGTGGAGAGCTCACATGAGATTTGCTGCAAATAAAACTTGGCCAAATCTCTATTTAGGTTGTAACCAAACCACAGTAAAAGTTTCAGAGTCATTGGGTCTGTCTAGTGAGACTTATGATCTTCACAAGTTTAAGGTCAATTCAAATGCATATAAATTGACATATATTTATATTTCTCATGTGTAGTCGCTAAGGTTGAGGAGGAACCCGAAGTCTTAGACTTTGTTACTCTGGAAGAGCAGCTAGCCTACGACCAAGAGCAGCAAGGCAAGCTCCGGTTTGCATTAACCCTTTTTCAAATTTTTACTGTTTTGAGAACTTACTTTGAGTACCATTACTGCTTGCATTAGAGTCTTGTTTGAAAACCCAAATGCATAGCCCAGAAAACCATGGGTTGGGATTAGGATTGAAAACCCCGTGTAGCTACTGCAATACTAAGGTAGTGTAGGATTCGGTACAAGTCGAGTAGTTGGAACTACTCGCGAGAATAGGCTAGAGGCACTCGACTCGGGTAGAGATAGTAAATGAAACACATGGCAGGAAAAATGAGACCGAGCGGAGAGTAAGGGCAGCAGAACTTTGGGGCCTGGGTGCTATAGCTCCGCTTGTGTCGATTGAGGACCGAGCCGTGTGCGGGCCTGTTGAACAAGCTAGAACAGTACCAAAGACCTACCGGCTATATGGGAACCGGGAAACCGATGTAACTCGGGTAGCTGGGTGTTGAGGCATAGCTGGTCGTTCAGAAGGTAGGTTTAGAGCTCGAGGTGTAAATCGGCTGGCGGCACTGAGATGCGCATGCAGAGATCTCTTGCTCGGGACGATTGGACCGATTCAACATTTGGCTGACGGGTGAAAGGTGGTTGCGTACGACGTCCGTGATGGTTGCTGTAGGAAACATCGAGTATGGGCGTACGTGACGGGTTATTCGGGTACCCCTGCAGGTGTAAATCGATTATAATCGCCGTCCCTCGCGGTCAGTGAGTACCACTTGTTCACTGTACCATGACGTAGAAAGAACAGGCTAGATACATGTTAAAATGTTGCTGATTGAAAGATGAACTTTAATTGTTAATGATTCGTTGTAGTGTAGAGCTAACTAAAGTTCTTTTCCACTTTGGGCAAAGTACATGAGAGAAATGCGTTTCTTGTTCAATTGTGGCTCTCTCATGTGCCTTAGCCTAAGGTTCTCCATAACCTGCTGCTAAAACTTGAAAGCAAGGTTTCACTAATTAGGCGAGTCCTTGCAACTGATTTTGCCTCATGTAACCTATAACCCCCCCATGTAGAAGTTTCATATTTAGGAGAGACGGGTCAGTCTTGCTGAGCCTTCGTGCTCACTGCTTGTGTTTGAATTTTTTGCAGGGTTCTATGAGGAAGGGACTCCCGAGGAGGAGACGGAACCCCAGGAGGGGAACCCCGTCGAGTGGGAGTCGTGCACGCCGCCGTGTTAGTGTGTGTGCTTGCTAGTGGGGACACGTTCACGGGCTGAAAGTGAACTCGATGCGTAGTCTATGCCCGTGAGTGTGGACTGAGCATAATTTGTTGTACAAATGTTCATAAACCCTTTTATGTAATAAAACTTTGCTTCCGCTTTGTACCTTTGATGTGTGTTATCTGGTGCTGTGCAACGCAGCACCCCTCAGCGTGATCCTGGCTCGACAAGACCGTGGGGTCGTGTCAAGGTGGCTCTAAACGTATTATCGCACGCAGTTTTCAAAACCGTCTGAAACGAAGTGCCTGTGATAACCAGCAATTTTCACGGGCGGAAACTTAAACCGCCTGTGGAAAAGGTTATCACAGGTGGTTCTATACCTACGACTAGCCGTCTGTGAAGACTCTTTATCACAGGCGGTTTATAACGTAAGAGTATCCATATGTACATGACCATGGAGGCTGTCACGGACCTGTGGAAGCAATGACTGACATTGATGAGCATGTCGCTTGGCTATTTCCAGCACCACTGGACATCAAACGCAAGGACCTCTCAAGTGTGACCAAAGTGGGACACTCTGCATCATGAGAGAGGTTAAACTTAAAAGGAAGTTTTGGTGTTTGTAGGCACAAAAACTCATGCTCCAGAAGAATATGATGGCACAAGCACCGAGGATGCATACTCTTGGTACCTTGCAGCATTACTCGATCATCGATGAGGATGGAGTAATGCTGAAACATGTTCGAACCATCCGATATAAATCCTAAGGAGCAAAAACCTAGTGTTTCCATGCAACTTCCGCCCCATTCCACCGTTTTCCTCAGGCAACACTAAATAGGGGTAGACAGGATCAACTCTCTATCGATCCAACATACTAGAGTGCATCCTTACACTTTTGAATATCACTGAGGTTGTACGGATGACTAAGTTGTCCAATACTTGGTGGTGAATTTTCTCGTCTCTAGACTACAGGTTTGACTACATCAACAATTCTGATATCTGGTGTGGGCAATGGTGCCCATGGGACAACATCTAATTCTAAGAGTCGAGGTAGCACTCTGGTGCAATCACCTCCTTGCTAGATGTGTGCCACCTATCCATCCATCAATTCATCATCTAGTGGACACTCATGTCGGATGGTGTGGTGTCCAAGTTACTATACACGTTATCTCAAAGAGGGGTTGTCCAGGGGCTTTTCCTCAAGAAGTGACGTCCAAAATCTATTGAGCTATCACACTCCATCTTCAACTACAGCTCACTCTGGTCATTGAGCCCCTCCATTTGTCGTTGACTGTCGAAGCAATGTTTCTACAATCTACTCACCGGAGTAGATGCTCCCATGGGTGATGGAGCTCACCCTGAGCCACATGAACATGACCATGGAGGATATCAATGACCTTTTGATGTGGTGCATGACATTGTTGAGCCCGTCGCTATGCTATCCTTAGCGCTACGGGATATTGGACAACAAATGCAAGGACCTTCCAAGTTTGACCAAAGTGGGAAACGACTGGCTGGGTGTGGTCCGCATCATGGGCGTACACAAGCTCAAAGGGCAGTTGTGGTGTGACCCCACAACTCACATTCGAGAAGAATATGATGGCACATGCATCAATGGTGAGGTAGGAAGTTTATAATTTTTCATGTATTTCGCAATCATGTCGTACAGGTTTTTCACTTTGAAATCTTACCATCTCTTTCTCCCTTTGTGCAGAATAATCAATGGTGTCAATGAACCTCAATGTAAAGAAGAGAAAGACCACAACTACTCCCTCGCCTACTCAGCGTGGCGCTACCATAAAGAATTCAAAAACAATGAATTTGTCATCGCGTAACATTGAAGATGGGGTATACAAGATAAAAAAAATATTTGATGCTACATACCGGGGTGCATCCTTACCCCATTGAGTATCATTCAGGTAGCAAGGTTATAATTTTTCATGTCTTTGGTCATTGCGAACTTGCCAGATGTCATACCATACATGTATTTCACTTTGAAATCTTAGCAATTCTTTCTCCTTTTCTACAGGATCATCCATGGCACCAATGAACCTCAACGTAAAGAAGAGGAGGGCCAAAGCTACCCGGTTGTATGCACAACACGGTGCTGCCAAGTGAAGTTCAATGACGATGAATTTGTCCTGAGAAAGCAGTGATGAAGGGGTAGATAGGATTAACTCTCTTTCATACAACATACTGGGTTGTATCCTCATCGAACTGAGTCTCCTAAAGCCTGTGCAGATAACTAAGTTGTCCAAGACTTGGTGGTGTGTGTTCTCATGTTTGTACTACAAGCTAGACTGTTTCAACTATTAGAGGGCTAATAGAGGCTGTATTAGATGATTGAGATAATGAGGGTACATGGATGATTATATAGAGGGATTAGATGAGGGGAAAAGACTAAACTACCCCTCACCCTAATCCCTCACTAATGACTAATATACCCCTGTGCCCCACACACAATTACAGAGTCTAACACCCCCCCCCCCCCCCCCCCCCCGCAGTCACAACATCTAGCCACTGCAGATGTTGAGACTGTACCGAAACTCGGAGGACAGCGACGACGGGAGGCCCTTCGTGAAGATGTCGGCGAACTGCGTCGTCGTCGGGACATGATGTACCCGAACCTCGCCACGTGCAACCCGCTCACGAACAAAATGGAGGTCGATCTCCACATGCTTTGTGCGCTGATGCTGAACCGGGTTGGTGGAGAGGTACACGGCATTGACGTTGTCGCAGTAATCAGGGTGCTCCTGGCAACGGGAGTGTGGAGCTCCTGATGCAGCTGCTGAAGCCAGGAAGCCTCAGCCACGCCGTTAGCCACGGCACGACACTCTGCCTCAGCACTCGAGCGCGACACCACGGGTTGTCGCTTAGAGGACCAGGAGACGAGGTTACCGCCCAGGAAGACGGCGTACCCAGAGGTAGACCGGTGTGTGTCCGGGCAGCCTGCCCAGTCAGCGTTGATGTACATGACCAGCTCGGAGGCTGCGTCACATCGAAGGAGGAGGCCGTAGTCGAGGGTGCCTCGTAGGTCCGAAGAATCCGCTTCACAGCGGTGAGATGCGGCTCCCTCGGGTCATGCATGTGGAGGCACACCTGCTGAACCGCATAGGAAATATCCGGCCTGGTGAAGGTGAGGTAATGAAGAGCACCTGCAAGACTCCTGTAAGCAGTGGGGTCAGTGACGGGTGTCCCGTCGGTAGTGGAGAGCTTCGCCTAAGTATCCACTGGAGTGGAGCACGGCTTGCACTCAGCCGTGCCTGCTCACTAGAGGATATCCAGGCAGTACTATCGCTGGTGAAGGAACAAGCCGCCTAGTCGGTCCTCAACCGCAATACCCAGGAAGTGGTGGAGACGGCCCAGGTCCTTCATAGCGAACTCCTCCTGTAAAGCAGAAATGGTGCGCCGAAGCAGAGCCGGACTAGACGCTGTCAGTACAATGTCATCGACGTACAATAGAAGGTAAGCAGTGTCACTGCCACGTCGATAGACAAACAACGAAGTGTCTGACTTGGCTTCGACGAACCCCTGTGAGACCAAGAAGGAGGCGAACAAGCTATACCAGGCTCGCGTTGCCAGCTTCAGACCATACAGGTACCATGTATGTATGAGCTGAATCAAAAAATCCTGTCGGCTGAGTGCAGTACACGGTCTCGGTCAGTGTACCGTGGGGGAAGGCATTCTTGATGTCCAACTGGTGAACAGGCCAAGAACGCAAGAGAGCCAGAGACAGGACGGTACGAAACGTCGCCGGCTTTACCACCAGGCTGAAGGTCTCGTTGTAGTCGACTCCAGGGCGCTGAGTGAAACCCTGAAGTACCCACCGAGCCTTGTACCTCTCCGAGGTACTGTCCGACTTCTTCTTATGTGTGAACACCACTTGCCCGTGACAACATTGCCACGACCGGGGCGGGGAACCAGGTCCTAGGTCCAGTTGCCAAGTAGGGCCTCATACTCTTCCTCCATAGCGTGGCGCCAGTGAGGGTCGGCGAGGGCACTACACACGTAAGTAGGTATGGGTGAGATCGAAGAAGAGTCGGTCGGTGGAGATGTCGTCGACGAGAAGGCAGCTCCGGTGAAGCGCTCAACTGGCCGGAGACTCCCGGGCGCACGACGAGTCACCATCGGGTGGATGTGACCATGATCCCTATGGAGAAGAGGAGGGTTGTACATCGCGCTTGAGTACAACAACCTTCTCTCATCATTGGTAGACAAGAGTGGGTCTCGAGGCCACGCGTGGCGCGGCTGGAGTAGGGGCCCCATCCCACGCTCGTCGCTGGTAGACAAGTGTGGTGTTAGCGAAGCGAGAAGTCGTCGTCGGTGCTGCGCCTGGTACGTCTAGTTACGCCGGGGAAGCCGAGGCCCTGCGTGGCGCAGCTGGTGACGTAGGGGTCACTCGAGGTGCAGCAAGTGACGCCAGAGACGTTGATGCCGCGTGTGGCGCAGCTGGTGACGTCGGGGCCACCTGAGGTACAGCAGGTGATGTCGGGGAAGCCGAGGCCGCGCGTGGCACAGCTGGTCACGTAGGGGCCACCCGAGGCACAGCAGGTGATGCCGGAGGTGTCAGTGCCACACATGGTGCAGCAGGTGACGTCGGGGGCACCTTAGGCGTAGTGTGTGTCGAACCTGTAGAAGAAAGAGGCCAAGGCAGCTGGGGAGCAGCCTCGGGGTCAATGGGAAAAAGAGAATCTAGCTCCGTGGTGGAACCGGAAGAGGTGGTGGAGAAAGAAAAGGAGGACTCGTCGAAGACGACGTGCCGAGAGATCAAAAGGCGGTGAGTAGTGAGATCTAAGCACCGGTACCCCTTATGATCAAGGGAATACCCGAGAAAAAGACACCGTGTCGAGCGGGGCGCAAGATTATGCGGGGCAGTGGCGGAAAGGTTAGGGTAGCAAGCACACCCGAAAACTCGAAGGTGATCGTAAAGAGGATCGGTGCCATATAAAGCAAAGTAGGGGGTCGAGGCACGAATCGCCTTGGTGGGAAGACGATTAATCAGAAGCGTAGCAGTATGGAGAGCCTCCACCCAGTATCGGGTTGGAACAAATGCCTGGAACATCAGGGAGCACATTACATCATTGGTGGTGCGAATCATGCGCTCTGCCTTGCCGTTTTGAGGGGAGGTATACGGACAAGACATGCGTAGCTGTACCCCATGTGTCGAGAGAAAGTTACGAAATGCAGAGTTATCAAACTCGCGTCCGTTATCACACTGGACAACTCAGATGGTGCGCCCAAACTGAGTAGAAATCCAAACGAAGAAGTGAGAAAGAGTAACGAAAGTCTCAGACTCCAATCGTAATGGAAAAGTCTAGGAAAAGTGAGAAAAATCATCAATGATCACCAAGTAATAATTAAAGCCCGATACTATGGTAATGGAAGATGTCCACAAATCACAATGTATAAGATAAAAAAACGTGCTCAACATGAGTCACAGAAGTGGGAAAAGGAAGCCGAACATGGCGACCAAGCTGACAAGCATGACATAGGGAGTCATGTGTGCCCCTAGAACACGACACAACAAAACTACTGGACAACTTTGACATAGCATCTGCACCAGGGTGGCCAAGCCAGTGATGCCAAATGGTGGATGAAGCTATCGTAGTCAAAGCAAAAGGTGGTGATGCAACGGAAGTAGGAAGCCGAAGTGTGTATAGGGGCCCCGAGCTATCACATCGAAAAAGAGGTCGCCGGGTAGAAAGATCCTTCACAGACAAACAAAAGGATCAAACTCAATGGAAACATTGTTGTCAGTAGTAAAACGACGGACAAAAAAACAAGTTTTGAATGATATCCGGAGCGACAAGAATGTTTTTAAGCTGGAAAGAACCCGGGAGACCGGAATCACCTATTGGGTGACCGGAAGAACAAACCCATTCCCAACAACGATAGATGAAGGAAAAGAGGGATTAGGAGGGTGGGTGGAAGAGAGTATACCAGCATTAGGGGTAGTATGGTATGATGCTTCGAAATCGACTACCCAGTCAGCACCTGGTGGAGTAAGGTGCATGGTGCTGAAGGGAGAAGCCAGCGACTATCGATCCCACGTCGCGGGTGGCTCCTGGAAAGGGGCCGACGGCTCCGAGTACCCAACAGGATAGTCGGTGCCTCCGTAGTTCGAGGCTGATTATCCGCCAAAAGGGTAGCCAGGCCCACCGTAGGCCTGAGTCGGTGGCCCACCAGCACTATAGGCTAGTCCACTGTAGCTTGGGGTGGCTACAAACGCCGGCTGGGGGCGTGGTCATGGAGGATGAGAACCCGTAAATGGCCCAGGCCACATGTAGATCTGGCCAGTCCACGGGTTGTAGGGTGTGGGCCAGGGTGCACTTGCCCGGACGGTACCACCACTACCACCAGTAGTCGGAGTAGTGGGTGTAGGAGCGCCGCCGGCACTACTACCTCCACCACGGCCGCCATGCTTGCCTTGGCGGCGACGATTTCCACCTCCAGTAGTGGGTGTAGGAGTGCCTGGGGTGGAAGGTGGTCGTGACGGTGGTCCACCAGCAGCTGGTAAGGGTGGACGAGGGGACTGCCTAGAGCCGTAAAAGGCTGTGGCAGACCCGGAGCCAGTAGAGCCTCCTGTAGTGATCTCCTCAAGCTCAAGATCAGACCATACTTTCTCGAAGGTAGGGAGTGGCTCCAGTCGAAGTAGCCATGTCCGTAGGTGACAATAGCGCTCATTCAGGCCCTGAAGGACCTGAAGAACAAGAGCGCTATCGATGACCGGCTCACCAAGGTCACATAGAGCATCCGCCATGCCCTTCATCTTCCGGCAGTAGGTGGAGACAGAGCGGTCACCCTGGACAGTGTTCTGGAACCGAGTGCTGAGGTGGAGGGCTCGAGTCGCGCGGTTCCCTACAAACCGCTTCTCAAGGACTAGCCAGGCCCATCGAGCAGTGCCGCCACCGCGCTGCCTGACGATGTTCTGTAGCTCCTCCGTCAGGGAGCCAAGGATCCAGGATAGGACCAGGATGTCCATGCTGATCTAGGAGACCACAACTGAAGAATCGTCCTGGAGGACGTGGTCGTCGAGGCAGTAACGCCTCAGCGTGAGGAGCACCAGGTCACGCCACCGAGCATATGAAGTGGACTCAGAGCGGAGAACTAACGGCATGAGCGTCCAGATGTTCTGAATCCCGGCGGCCTGCGCATGAAGAGCGGCCACAAGTGAAGCCGAGTACGTACCAGTGTCCGAGGGAGGCTCGTGGGCAGAACTCATCGGTCGGTGAGCACTCTCCTTGAGCTGGTGGGATAGAGCTGCCACGGAGGCACACTCCTTCTGTAGGGCGAGAGCGAGTGCCGCTCGCGCTCGCGAGAGACAGCTAGTGCTGCAGCGATGTCGGAGGTGTCCGCTGTGTTGGTGCCGTAGGAAGAAGCTGCATTATCAGCAGCGGCACCAGCGACTGGAAACAGAATCGGCAGGACAGTAGTCGTGGTGCTTCCGTCGAAAGAGTCGCGTGGACCAGAGGTACCTGCCATGAAAACGACAGCGGTGGCGGGTTTGCCGGTGGTACCTACAAGAGGTCCGCCGGCGGGAGGACCGGTCCTTGGAGTCATAGGAGGGGCGGCAGATCCGGGGGCGGAGATGGGCGTGCCAGCCCCTCCAGAGGTGGTGGCTGCAGGCCAGGGGTCGGCGGGCCAGGCGGCGCCTTCAGCAGCAGCGGCGGCGCCACGAGCAGCAGACCAGTGGGCGGCATATCGGGGGCAGAAGTGGGCGCACCGGCTCCTCCAGAGGCGGCGACGGGCCAGGGGGCAGTGTCGGCCGCGCCAGCCCCTCCAGAGGCAGCGGCGGCGCCATTGTGCGTACGCCGATCCGGTCCGAACCCGGGCGGCGGAAATGGCGCAGGTCCAGTGGTGGCTGCGGCGGCCCAGGGCACGGCGGCGGCGGCACCTGCGGGCGCGGTGACGTGAGGCCCGGTGGCCCTTGGCGTGGCGGCGTGGGCGGGTGGCGAGACAGCGGGGGTGGCGGCGGCTCCGGCGTGCGGAGCGCCGGCGAGAGCGACGGCGGCTCCGGCGGGCGGCGCACCGGCGAAGGCGGCGGCAGCGCTGGCCCAGGCTTGTGGCAGCGGCGGCGCAGGCCCAGGCTGGTGGCGGCGGCTGGGCCATTAGGGTTAGTGTTAAGCCCTAATCCTAATTAATTCCTAGCTAATGATACCATATTAGAGGGCTAATAGAGGTTGCATTAGATGATTGAGATAATATGGGTACAGGGATGATTATATAGAGGGATTAGGTGAGGGGAAAAGACTAAACTATCCCTAACACTAATCCCTCACTAATGACTAATATACCCTGTGCCCCACACACAATTACAGAGTCTAACATCAACAACACTGATATCTAGTGTGGGCAGCACTGCCTACGGATCAGTTCATCATCTAGCGGACACTCACGTCGGATGGCGTGGTGTCCAAGTAGCGTTACACATTGTCCCAAAATAGGGTCATCCAGGAGCTATTCTTCAAAATGTCGCTTCCATACCCTATTGAGCTGTCACACTCCATCTTCAACTACGACCCACTCTGGTCATTGAGCCTCTCCAATGGTCGCTGGCCTCTAAGCAATGTTGCAACAATCTTTTCCCTAGAGTGGACACTCTTGTGGGTGAGGGAGCTCACCCTTAGCCACATGGACATGACAATGGAGCCCATCAAAGACATGGTGCCCAACAATGTCGAGCCTATCGCTTGGCTACCCCAGCGCTACGATACTTGACACAAAATTCAAGGACATTCTGATTCTAATCAAAGTGGTACATGACTGGCAGATGTGGTCCGCATCATGTGCACCCAAGCTTGAAATACAGTTGTGCTGTCCTTCAACACAACAACTCACCTTAGAGAAGAATCTGATGGCACAAGCGTCGATGTTGCATACTCTAGGTATATTCCAGCATTGGTCGGTCATAGACATAAAAGGAGTAATGTTGGAGCAAAAACTTAGTGTTCCCATGAAAATTCCATCCTCCTTCCACCCTTATTTGGAAATCAACAATTCTTGTGTTAGAATCTTAGTTTACTCGTACTTTGTTTAACCTTCTCTTTATTTTTTACTTTTTTTTTCACTTTCTTCAAATTGTTGGGTCTCAAATAAAGCCTAAACTAACATGTTTAGAGCAAAGGCTTTGTTGTAGTTGTTATTGTGATAGGCCCAAGAATTGAGTGTTGAACACAGACACACACACAAGCATATATTTTTAATAACACCTTAAAAGTGAAGCACATGTTATACATGAAGCACATAGAATGTATTGAAAACTCTGAGTTATGAAAACAAAATACCATATTAGATTTAGGGAATACTATTAAATATGGCCTTATGTTGAGGAAGGAATTCTATTATTTTTCATGTCTTTTGTTGTTGCAACCTAGCCAAATATTTATGTCATACCATACATGTATTTCACTTTGAAATTTGATCAATTCTTTCTTCCTTTGAGCACGATCATCCATGGCGCCAAGGAACCTCCACGTAAAGAAGAGGAAGGCCATATCTACTGCATCATATGCACAGCGCGGTGCTGCTCAGAGGAGTTCAAAGACGTCCAACTTGTCCTTAGGAAACATTGAATAAGGGGTAGACAAGTTTAACTCTCTTTCATACAACATACTGAGTTGCATCCCCACGCCGCTGAGGGGCTGTGCGGATGACTAAGTTGTCCAAGACTTGTCCACGTGTGTTCTCATCTTCAGACTACAAGATGGACTGTTTCAACAACTCTGATCTCTGGTCTAGATAGAACCGCCTACCGGATAACATCTACTTAAACAGTCAGAGCGACACATGCACCAGTGCAGTCGCCTCCTTGCATGATATGTGCCGTTGCTCCATCCGTTAATTCATCATCCAGCTGACACCCACATTGGATGGTGTGGTGTCCAGGTGACTTTACATGTCATACCAAAGTGGGGTCATCCAGGAGTTATTCATCGAGATGCCGCTTCCAGACCCTATTTAGCTGTGACACTTTATTTTCAACTATAACCCACTCCAGTCATTGATCTTCTACAACTGTTTTTCCCTGAAATTATTAAGTTTCCAATTTATGTGTTAATTCCTTTTCGAATTAATGGAATATTATCACCATCCCTCACTTAAGTAATATGATATTGTCTTCATTACTATGCATTAATTCCTTTTCGAAATGCAATAGAAAGGCTTCTGATTTTTAGGGAAGAAAATTTCAGGATTTCTTAATTTCAAAATTAATTTCCTTCACTACTGTTGTGTGTCTTGATGGGAGGCGTAACCAACTAAAATTGGTTGCAGTCACAGCTTGCATCAGTGCAATATAAAATGGAGGAGCCGACCAACCCCGACTTCATCTAATAATTTCTTAGTGTGCAGCCTCTCCTGACACACCCCTAGCCAAACCCATTCCTTAGGCATTGCTAACGGGATGAAGGTCGTCACCCTCTCTTTTACACGAAAATGATGTCGTCGATGACGTCCAGTGCCATTGGCGACCCGAGGGACATCACTATCCCAGAAATGCATCACTAACATGCCTACATCAAGCAGGCACGAGACTTTGATTGGCCTAATGGCTACGTTTAGGGACACCAAGCACTAATCCATGTCCTCTTCTATTGGTGTTTATGTATGAGCTGTGTTTAACAGGAGCTTCTCCTAGTGCCTAGGCAGGCTAGGTGGTGCCTAGGCGTTTAATAAAAGTGAAGTTAAATTTCTATAATATATATTATATACGTAAATTTTTAAATTTAAAAATATTCAAACAATATAATGAGTTATTTACATACCGTTTCCATATGTCTCCCTCTCCCATTCTTCTTCCTTCTTAAGCGCTTGCCATTTTTGTCCTCCAAAATAGAATGGAAAAATCAGCATGGAGCCATGGATATAAATATAATTGATGGCAATAGAATTTCTTAGCAGTTACAGTTACAACACTTTCAAAATAAAGCAGTTACAAGTTACAACAGATTAAAGCATCAATGATTATAGAAGTAAGGAACATAAAAATTTAAAGCATTTGACACACAACATAACATAGTTGACATGACAAAAAAGGTCCAAAATAAAAAGGCCACATTCACACAAATCAGGATTAGTACTGTCACAAATCACAATCACAATGGTGCATAATAAAACCTAGAAGTACTAAGGCGCATCCTGACCTTCAAAATCATCCAATGATGGAACCACTCCCAGCACTTCATCTTCATCATCATCATACTATGTCCTCATCATCCACATCTATTTCTCCTTCCGAATTAGACTTGTCATCATCCACATTGCCAATAGCAACTCTATGCAGAATACTGGAACAAAAACACAAGAACATGCCTCAAATCAAAACAACTCACAGGAAGAGCTTGGATCCAACTCACAGCAAGAACTCAGCATCAGTGGCTAGCAGGAATCGGGGAGGCAGTGGCGGGATTGGTGATGGAGCAGCAGGAATCGGGAAGGGAGTGGAGAGATCAGGGACGGAGCACACACAATCAGGGAGGGAGTGGTGAGATCGCAAGGGAGCTGCATAAGAGAACACACGAGTACAGATGAGAAAAAACTGGGGTTAGACATTCCTTTTAAACGGGCAAAAAGTGATGGAAAGCAGGACTGGAATTAAGCGGACCAAAGCGCAAAAAACAAAACAACACAATTTGACCGCTTAACACCGCCGTCCATGGAAAAACGATGCGGCCCGCCGGCGCTTAAGCGGCCGCCTAGGACGCTAGTTTAAACACTGTGTATGAGACTGGATTATGTTTATGTTCAATTCAGTAATTATGCAAATTATATTATAATATTTGGTACCAGTCATCATACTAGTCTGTGCATGAATCCTTTAGCAATAATTCAGCTCAGTAATATCTTGTTTAACGCTAGGATTAGATGCAAATAAGGCTAATTCATATCCAAATATGTTTTTATACCTCTACTCATCCAAGTTTAACTCTAATTATAAAACTAAGCTGCCAATTTCATCATAAAATGCATGTTTACTATGAATTTAGCGGTTTCCTTTTTGGCTAAACCTGAATCAAGTAAGTACTTAAGTCAGTTTCATGCAAATCTTATGAAATTTGCTTCATCTGAATTAAATAAGGTAGTAAATCAAGAGTTTTGAAAACTCACTAATTGTCCATAAGGTACTCATTGCGCGCAAGCACTCGGCCGGCATCGCAAGCACACCCACAGCCACCAGTTCGGCCTTCCCCGTCAAGCCACCTGGTCCGCGCGCTCCATCACGCGCTACCCACCATCACGGCTTCATCATGCCGTGCCGCCTCCGGCCATCACGGCTCATATACGTGCGTGGGCCTCTGAGCCACGCACAATATTTCATGCAGTACCGCGCGGTTGATGTGATGGTCTCGCACACGCTGCCACGGCCACCGTGCTGCGCGCTCCCTAGTCGCCACCGCATGCCCGACAGAGGAATGAAGATTAGGGTTCCATTTTTCCCGGGGCTGGGCTCACTTAAGGGTTAAGTTGAGAATTGGGCTGCAGGCAATTTTGGGCTACATGGAGATTATGAGCCAATTTTTTGGTTTTCTCTTCCCGCTTTTTTAGTATTATAGGCCACACAGTATGAGTTGTTAATTTGGGACCAAATTATGATTATTATCAGCATTTGAGTTTCAATGTTTGTTAATTTTATTAATGTTTTTCTGATAATGATGACCCTATTAATTGTCTCATAATTCATATTATTATTTCCTTTTGCAAATTACGTTAATTATCTAAAATAAGTTGAACCAACAAGATATTTAATTTGAGATTTTATGCTTAAATTTAATGTTATGGCATGTAATTAATTTATGATCAGTGTTGTTTTTAATTATATTCATATTTTTCTAAGATTAATTTTCACTTCTGTGTGACAGTGATGTGTGAAAATATTATTTGATATGCATTGTTTTAACCAAACCAACGCCTGAATTATTTGTATGCATATTATATTGTTGTCTACTAATGTTTTATATTTTAATCAGCTCCAAATATCATTTCTGTTGTTAGTGGAATTGAGAAACTTTATGGAACTAACTTTCCCACATGGAAAAATAATATTGAGATCGTTCTTGGTGTTGCTGAGCTTGACTACACATTTTGAGCATGATGTTTCTACATCTCCTGCTAGTGACGTGAAGACTTATGTCCAAGACATGGCAGCGTGTTTCTAATCTTTGGACTGAAAGCTTGATTGCACCAATGAATTTGATCTCTAGTGTGGACAGTGCCGCCTACAGTAGAACATCTATCTAAAACAGTGGGAGTGGCGCTCCAGCACAATCACCAACATGCTCGATACGCACCGCAGATGCATCATGCAATTAATCACCTAGCGTACACTCATGTAGGATGGCAAGTTGCCCGAGTGGATTTACATGTTGTCCCAAAGTGGGGTCATTTAGGAGCTTTTCCTTGAGATGCCACTTCCCGGCCCTATTGGGCTTTCACACTCCATCTTCAACTACAACTCACTCTGGTCATTGAGCCTCTCCAATTTTCGCTAACCTCAAAGCAATGGTCCAACAATCTACTAGCCTGAGTGGACGCTCTCATGGGTGGTGGAGCTCACCCTGAGCCACATGAACATGACCATGGAGGTTGTTACAGACCTCTTGATGCAGTGTCCGACATTGTTGATCCTGTTTCTTGGTTATCCCTGGCGCTATGTCATACTGGACATCAAAATGCTAGGATCTCCCATGTCTGACCAAAGTGGGACACGAATAGTAGGAAGTGGAAGTGCCCAAGCTTGAAATGAAGTTGTGGTGATTTTTGACACCATAACTCACCTTCTAGAATAATATGATGGTACAAGGTCCGAGGTTGCATACTCTTGTTATCTACCAGCATTGCTTGGTCGTGGACGAGTATGCAGTAATGTTGGAACATGACCGAGCCATCCCAGATAGTGAATTAAAGAGGAACAACATGGTGTTTCCATGCAACTTCCACCTTCCTTCCACTCTTATATGGAAATCAGCAATAAATGTGTCAGAATCTTAGTTTACTCGTATATTGTTTACTCTTCTTTTTTCTTTTACTTCCATTTTTGAAAAATAAAAACTGAAATTGTTGAGTTTTATATCTAGTCTACCCCAACTCCAACATTCTTGTTGGGGCAAAGGGTTTGTTGTTGTTATTGTCATAGGACCAAGAATCGAGGGTTTGTATAAATAGCCTCTAATATGCTAACACACACACACATACATTTCCAATATACAAGCATTTTTAGTAAAAATCTATTTATCATCAATAACACCTTACAAAGCTCATGGAGACTCCAGCCATGATATACAGGCATGTCCCATGAAGTACATACCATACATGATGGATAGGTGCCTGCTAAGTTGGCTTATTTTGAAGAGTGTAAACGCTATGCATGAATCATACAGTAAGTATTGTAAACTCAAAGTTATGAAAATCGAAAACATGATACAAGTTAGATTTACGAAGTATTCTTAATTATGGGTTAATAGTGAGGATGGATGTTTATTATTTTTCATGTCATTCGTCATTGCAATTTTGCCAAAATATTTATGTCATACCATACTTGTTTTCTTACTTTGAAATCTTATCAATTCTTTCTCCCTACGGTAGCGCCGAGTGCAGAAAAACATCATGAAACAATTAGAGTGGCACTCCAATGAAATCACCTCCTTGCTTGATGTTCGCTAATTCTCCATATGTCAGTTTATCATCCAACGTACACTCATGTCAGATGGCATGGTGTTCAGGTGGCTTTGTGGGCTGTCCAAAAGCAGGGTCATCCAGGAACTTGTCCTCACGATGCCGCTTCTAGACCCTATTGGGTTGTCAAACTCCATATTCAACTACAGCCCACTCTGGTCACTGAGCCTCTCCAATCATTGTTGGTCTCGATGTATTGTTCTATCAATGTACTCGTCGAAGTGGTCGCTCTCGTTGGTGACGAAGCTCACCGTCTGCCACATGGACATGACCATGTAGGGTGTCAAGGAACTGTTGATAGAACAATACATCGAGGCCAACATCTAATTCCAAAAGTCGAGGTAGCACTCTGGTGCAATCACCTCCTTGCTAGATGTGTGCCATCTAACCATCCATCAATTCATCATCCAGTGGACACTCACGTCGTGGTATCCAAGTGGCTATACACATTGTCAAAGAGGGGTTGTTCAGGGGCTTTTCCTCAAGAAGTCACGTACAAATCTATTGACCTATCACACTCCATCTTCAGCTACAGGTCACTCTGGTCATTGAGCCCCTCCAATTGTCATTGGCCCTCGAAGCAATGTTCCTACAATTTACTCACCGGAGTAGATGCTCCTATGGGTGATGGAGCTCACCCTGAGGCACATAAACATGACCATGGAGGATGTCAATGACCTGTCGACGTGGTGCACGACATTGTTCAGCCCGTCGCTATGCTATTCTTAGCGTTACGGGATATTGGACACCAAATGCAAGGACCTCCAAAGTTTTACCAAAGTGGGAAACAACTGGCTGGGTGTGGTCCACATCATGGGCGCACACACAAGCTCAAAGGGCAGTTCTAGTGTGACACCACAACTCACCTTCGATAAGAATATGATGGCACATGCTCTCACACACACACACACACACACACACACACACACACACACACACACACACACACACACACACACACACACACACACACACACACACACACACACACACACACACACACACACACACACACACACACACACACACACACACACACACACACACACACACACACACACACACACACACACACACACACACACACACACACACACACACACACACACACACACACACACACATGTTAGATTTATGGGATATTCTTAAATATGGGTTAATAGTAAGGATGGATGCATGTTTATTATTTTTCATGTTATTCGTCATTGCAATCTTGCCAAAATATTTGTCATACCATACACATTTTTTTACTTTGAAATCTTATCAATTGTTTCTCCCTAGGGTAGCGCCCACTGCAAAAAAAACATCATAAAACAATTAGAGGGCGGTCCAATGAAATCACCTCCTTGCTTGATGTGCGCTAATGCTCCATTTTGTGAGACCTATGTGTACTGAATACATTGACTTTGACGATAAAAGTTTTGAGTACTATCAAAACACCTTTTTAACAAGGTCCGACTCTAGGTCCGAGCTCCTGCAAGGTCTGACGATAGGTCCGACTTGTTTTGGGTAGCTCCGGCAAGGTCCGACTTGATTTGTCTAGGTCTGACTTATTATGGCTAGGTCCGACTTATTTTTGCTAGCTTCGGTGCTAGGTCCGACTACCTTCGGTAAGTTCCGTGCTAGGTCCGACTAAGCTTTAGTAAGCTCTGGCGCTAGGTCCGACTAGCTTTGGTAAGCTCCGGTTCAAGGTCCGGTTAGCTTTGGTAAGGTTCGGAGCTTGATTGCAATGGTTCTGCTTTTAACTTGCAATGTTTCGAACTTGCTTTACTCTTATGGAAAGTTTGCTTAGTATTATTTTACTAAGTTTTTGGTGTGCTTTGGTGGTTATGGCTGATATCATTTTGCTATGGTTTACAACATGCTTATGTGAGGTGGTCACGTAAGATGTTGTAGTTTCGGAACTAACGAGAGTCAAGTCGAGGACTTGTGCTCGGAAGTATTTGTTGTTTATTCATGTGCAGGTGTTGCTTGAGTTCAAGACATGGCTGGTGACGGGATCCATTGAACTAGTCTTAGGGAGAAGATGAGGTTCAACAACCAAGTTCGGGAGGAATTGTGGTTGAGTTGATCGGGAGGTTGCGCAGTATGTTTGAATCAAGAACAATGCATATGAAGGTATCTTGGACATCGTTGGAAGATGTTTGCACGTGTGCAAGGAGTACATGGACGCGGCTGCATGGTTCCAAGGCGTGATGAAGAGATGTGGACGTAAAGAATTGGTCAGAAAGGTCCAACCGACTAGGTTATGGACTCAGGCTGCGGCTGAGTCGTGTTTGACTCAAATATGGAAAGTTTTGAGTTGGTTATGATAGGATTTCGTGTGGATCACGAATTTGAGTTGTTTTAGGAATGTTTGGGATGTTCCTAATGTGTTTGAAAGTCTTAAGATTGCTTCTATCTGCGTATAGAAGAGTCTTGAGCAGTATTGGAAAGTTACAGTTTGAATCCAAGTAGGAGCAGGAGTCCTAGTTTGAATTGTGTTGGCCATAGAGCTGGTTATATAAGCAAGGGAGGCCAGAGCTCGTGGTGCACAACTTTGGTGCTGTTCCTATTGTGTTTTGATAAATAAAATTCGTATTCTAAAGGAACTTTTGTGCCTTGTTCGTCCGACTTGTTTCAGACAAGTTTTTCTCGTTGAGTTTCTGTTCAGCACTACCTTGCTTCGATGGTTTTATCATAACTCAAGTTTTACAGATCCAATTGATGTGATTCTTTTTGGGTTGTCTTCAAAACTTGATTATCTATTATCTATGAAAATTTCACGGTCATTGAATGTTTGGTTTCTGATCTACACGAGTTTCTTTGCAGTATTCCAGAACTGTTTTTCTCGCGTAGGACAGATTGACCCTTGTTCGATCTTTCGATCGTAACTTGAGTTTCTATCAACGGATTTTCATGATTCTTGTTGTGACGTCTTCGTGACTTGATTCTATACAATCTATACTAGTTTTGTCACAGTTGAACTCATTTAGATTAGTCGCACACACGGTTTCTTTAACAGATCGGTTTTCTGCTGAGGGGTGTTTTATTGCTTCCGCTGAAAAGTTTTTATCTACCATTCACCCCCTCTGGTAGCTTTACACGTGTACTTCGATCCTACAATTGGTATCAGAGTCAGGTTGCTCTAATCTTTGTGATTTGCACGTGTTTTGATTAATCATCATGGAGAAATACTCTGCCAAACCTTGTGTGTTTAGTGGTATTGATTTTCAGGTTTGGAAGGCACGCATGGAAGCTTTCATCCAGGCGCAAGGCTTTGCAATATGGGAAAAGGTGTACAAGACTTACGATGTGCCTTCAAATGATCAAGTCACGGCTACAAACATGAGAGATGTCGACAACAATAACATGGCTCAGAACTTGATCATACAAGGACTAACTCAGAGCGATGTCGACCGTGTTGCACACCTCCGATCGGCGTACGATGTGTGGAGAGCACTTTGTGACTACCACGAAGGATCCAACACGATCAAGGAGGTAAGACAGGATATGTTCAAGAAAGAATACATGCGCTTTGAGATGCAACCCGGTGAGTCCATTGATGACCTCTTTGCTCGCTTTAATAAAATTCTTAGCAACTTGCGTAGCGTCAATGTTAATTTTTCAGATGCTGAAAATGCTAGGCAATTACTAAGTGCATTAGACATGTCAATTTGAGAGATGAAAGTAACATCCATACGTGAATCCACTGTCATGAGTACTCTTACATTAGACGTGCTTTATTCTAAGCTAAAAACTCATGAAATTGACATTATTATCACGTAAGAAACCAAATAAGACTATTGCATTTGTCTCACAACGTGATATGCCTAGCTCCGGCCAATCATCTAGCAATACACTTGCTTTGCTGTCTTCACTAACCCTGGAACAGATTGAGGAGTTTCCAGAGGAGGAGCTAGTACTTCTTTCTACTAGGTTCTCAAAAGCATTGCAAAATGTGAGAACTAGAAGGAGAGAAAGCTCCGGACCTCAACAATGCTTTGAATGTGGTAAGACAGGACACTTTCGTACAGATTGCCCTAACCTTTCAGGTCCTTCTAACCGTGATGAAAAGCAGAATAAAGTCAAGTCCTCTTTTGGCAACACCAACAAGAAAAAGAAGGGTTTTACAGGATGCAAACTGATAAACAGTTTCATCACCGCACTTCAAGAACTTGGTTCGAGTGATGTAGACATTGGAAGTGATGAAGATGAAGATGATCTGACAAACTTGTGCTTCATGGCGGGCAAATTAAAATCAAGTATGGAGGATGCAGAACACAACAGTGACAACGAAGAGGTATGTCCTACTTGCGAAGAAATGTGTGATGCTATTTCTCATACCACTATTATTGTTAAGAAAAAGGACAAAAAGCTTAGGGACAATGCTGTTAAAATTGAGTCACTAGAATCTGAAATTAATCGTTTAAAATCCTTGATTCCTAGTTATGATTCTTGTTCCTCATGTGATTTAATATATGAACAATTGTCCTCTCTAAGAAGTGCACACACCTTCACACTTGATAAACTTGAACTTGAAATCGAAAAGAACAAAAAGCTTGCTGCACTTAATGATAAATACTTGAAAGATGCTTGTTGTTCTACAATTGATTTGCATTGTTCTACTTGCGACAATCTTGATAATAAACTACAAGATGCTATGAAAGAAATTTCTATATTGAACAATGTTTTACGTTCTCATGAAGTTAAAATTTGTTCCAATTACAAATTAAAAGGAAAAACTTCATGTGAAAATTGCCTTGATCTATCAAATAAACTTGATAACATGCATAGGACATTAGATCAGTTTTGTAATGGGAATAAGAACCTAAACTTGCTGCTGAATTCTTCCAAGCCTTGCAATGATAAAACTGGTTTAGGTTTTGATTCACATGCTCATGCTAAGGAACATCCACCTAAAATTGTAAAATCATTAGGAAGTGGTTTAATTCAAACAGTTCCTAAACAAAAAGAAGTGGTTTTTAAATCTGCAGGAGTGTTGTCACATTCGGGTTCAAATAAGCATACTGCATGCTCATCTAGACATGAACACAAAGTTAAATTTCATTGTACCTATTGTGGTGGAGATGGTCATGTCATAGATTTTTGTTATAGACTAGCTAGACAACATAAAAAAGGAAAGAATGCAAGCTAGATCTTATAATTCTCATGCAAAATTTGCTGCACATACTAAACCGAATGTCAGGAACATGCAACCTGCTGTTATGAGTTAGAAATATTCAAAGTTTACCACCGGAGCTTCAGTTTTTGCCTCCGTAGCTTTAGTTTTTGCCTCCAGACCTTCTGTTTTTGCCTCCGAAGCTATTGGTTTTCGTGCTACACAAGTAACACCTCATAGGTCAGTAGTTAAGAACAAAAAATCTCAAACTTTGACTCATAAACCTGCTGTTTTATCTCAGCTTTCGCATGTTATTCCTGCTGGACATCATGTGACTCAGTACTAGATTCCTAAATGCCTTTTAACTAACCCCAGTATTGAGTCATCGATGTATTGTGCTTCTATGTAGGTTACCCGCTTGAGGAAGGAGAACATTTGGATTGTGGATTCAGGTTGCTCACGCCACATGACCAGTAACAAAGCATGGTTCTCCTCTCTCTCTTTGTGTCACGTGTAGAGAGTGTTACTTTTGCCGATAATTCTTCAACTCCTATAATTGCTAAGGGTTCGGTTAGAGTAAATGATCACTACACTTTGAAGGATGTGGCACTTGTCAAAAATTTGAAATACAACTTGCTTTCTGTTTCACAATTGCTAGATGAAAATCTGGAAATTATTTTCAATAAAAACTGCTGCAAAGTTGTAGGTTCAAATAGTGAGCTTATTTTTAACATGTCTCTATTTGGAAGAGTTTTTAAAGCTGATTTTGATATGTCTTCCTCTAAGCATAGATGTCTAGTTGCAAATGATTCCAAAGATTTATATTTTTGGCATGTAGACTTGGTCACGTAGGCTTTGATCATCTCACGCGTGTTAGTGCTCTTGATCGCATAGTTGGGCTGCCTAATCTTAAAGGGGACAAAGAAATTGTGTGCTCTTCTTGTAGACATGCTAAGATGGTTGCAGGTTCACATGCTCCTCTCACAATGACCATGACAACTGAACCGGGTCAACTTTTACACCTTGACACCGTAGGACCTTCACGTGTTTAATCCTTCGGAGATAAATGGTATGTTCTTGTGATTGTTGATGACTATTTTAGATACTCTTGGGTTTACTTTATGGCATCTAAGAATGAAGCTTTTAGTCACTTTAGAACTTTATTTCTTAGATTATCAATTGATCACCCAGGATCTTTAAGAGCAATTAGAAGTGATAATGGAACCTAATTTAAAAATCAATCGTTTGATCACTTTTGTGCTGAAAATGCAATAGATCATCAATTTTCTTCACCATATGTACCTCAACAAAACGGTGTTGTAGAGAGAAAGAACAGAACCTTAGTTGAGATGGCTAGGACTATGCTTGATGAATATAAAACTCCTAGGAGATTTTGGGCTGATGCAATTGCAACCGCTTGTTATGTCTTAAATCGTGTTTTCTTGCGTGCTAAGCTAGGTAAAACACCATATGAGCTCAGGTTTGGACATAGGCCTAGTGTCACACACTTTAGGGTCTTTGGTTGCAAATGCTTGTTAAGAAACATGGTAATCTTGATAAATTTGAAGCTAGATCTGTTGATGGCATGTTTCTTGGTTATCCATCTCATACTAGAGGCTACCGTGTGCTTTTACTTGATACTAACAAAATTGTGGAGACTTGTGAGGTTTCTTTTGATGAAGCTAGCCCAGGTACTAGTTCAAATATTGCAGGTCCGGATCCATATCCACAGGGGGAGAGTATTTTCGTTGAAGAAGAGTAAGAAGTGGTGCTGCTGCCCGAAAATTCAGCAGCTAATGACATTGTTCCAGCTCCTGATCTTGATTCACAGCCAGCACCGACGACCACCATTGCTGGTCCAGATCCTCCTCACATCACAAGCTCATCTATTTGTGATGAACATGAAGAAGAAGAAGCTTGTGAAGTGTCCACTCCCCTCAGGACTCTCAAAAGTCATCCTCCACAAAAAATTATTGGAAGCTTGCATGAACGAGTTACAAGATCTAGGTTTTTTGAGGCCAATTCTCATGCTCATTCTGCTTTTGTTGCTTCTTTTGAATCCAAAGACATATCACACGCACTCACTAATGAATCCTGGATTATTGCCATGCAAGAAGAGTTAGAAAATTTTGAAAGAAATAATGTTTGGAAACTTGTACCTTCACCTCAAGGTCACACTTTAATTGGAACTAAATGGGTGTTTAAAAATAAACAAAGTGAGGATGGGTTTGTGGTTAGGAATAAGGCTAGGTTGGTTGCTCAAGGTTTCACACAAGTTGAAGGTCTAGATTTTGATGAAACTTTTGCTCCTGTTGCTAGATTAGAAGCCATAAGAATTTTGTTAGCTTTTGCTGCATCTAAAGGTTTTAAGCTATATCAAATGGATGTTAAAAGTGCTTTTCTTAATGGCTACATAGATGAGGAGGTTTATGTCAAACAACCACCTGGTTTTAAAAATCCAAATTTTCCTAATCATGTTTACAAACTGTCCAAAGCCTTGTACGGTCTCAAACAATCCCCTAGAGCCTGGTATGATAGGTTAAATACATTCTTACTTGAAAAGGGGTTCACCATGGGCAAGGTTGATAAAACTCTTTTTGTGCTTAAGCATGGCAATGACTCATTATTCGTTCAAGTGTATGTGGATGATATTATCTTTGGTTGTGCTTCTCATGATCTTGTGTCCAAGTTTTCAGCTATGATGAGTCCAAAATTTGAGATGAGTATGATGGGAGAACTCACGTACTTTTTGGGGCTGCAAATCAAGCAAACCAAGGAGGGTACCTTTGTGCATCAAACAAAGTATACAAAAGATCTCCTAAGGCGCTTCAACATGGACAAAAGCAAGCCTCTTCGGACACCAATTGGAACAGCAACAACACTTGAACTTGATGAAGATTGTGATCCCGTTGATCAAAAAGAATATAGAAGCATGATCGGATCACTTTTGTATCTCACGGCATCAAGACCGGACATACAATTCAGCGTATGTCTTTGTGCACGGTTTCAAGCCTCCCCACGTGCTTCACATCGTCAAGCCGTCAAAAAGATTCTCAGGTACTTACATGGAACTCAAGAATTTGGCATTTTTCTTCCTTCTTCCTCAACCGTTACCTTGAAAACTTTTTCCGATGCTGATTTTGGGGGTTGTAGGATTGATAGGAAAAGTACTTCTGGTGCTTGTCATTTTATTGGTAATTCACTTGTTGCCTGGTCCTCTAGAAAATAAAGTTCAGTTGCACAATCCACAGCCGAATCTGAATATGTAGCTGCTGCTAGTGCTTGCTCACAAATTTTTTGGATTGTTCAAACACTTAAGGACTATGGGGTTGATCTAGATAGTGTTCCACTATTTTGTGATAACACTAGTGCCATTTGCATTGCTAAAAACCCCATGCAACATTCGAGAACTAATCACATTGACATTAGGTATCACTTTCTCCGTGATAATGTCAAAAAAGGGAACATTGTGCTTCACCATGTAGATACCGAACAACAATTGGCTGACATTTTTACAAAACCTTTGGATTTCACTCGTTTTTGTTACATTCGTAGTGAAATATGGGTTATGCATCCTCATGGCTTAAATTGAGGAAGAATTTTGAAACTTGGGAAGTCTATGTGTGAATCTGAAATTAAAATAATATGAGCATAGTATTTCATGCATATATGACTTTGTGATTCCTTTTTCATGCTGAAAGTTCTTACTACATTACTCGTGTTATACATTTTGTAGTTTTTACCATGTCTAGTAATTGGAATAATTACTTACACTAAATCTGGTCATGGTCGAACCTTCTTGCTGTTTTGAACTTGTTGCATGCTCACAAGTGCTTTTAATCATAAAGAATTAATCAAGTAATCAACTCACATGTTGATTTTTTATGTTCAAATAAAAAAATGAGAAAAGATCAAGAGAATATGCATGCATCGCACTTCTTCTTTCGAGATAGCTTATCATTGCACTTAGATATGAACTTGAAAGGAGTTGTGTGTGACTAAAACCATGTCCTTAAGCTTCTGACTGTCAAATGACATAGGCTTGGCTTGGTTGGTTAGAATAAGGCTGATGCTGCATATAATCTCTTGAAAATGTCATAAGATCAAAATTTGTGCTTTAGATGATAAATAAAATGCAGCAACAAGTGTCATGCTTTCAGGTCTTAAAATAGCTAAGTTTTTGAGATCATGACTTGTTTAAATTGAAAATTACACTTGATCTCTAGCATGGCTTACACTACTTTATGTATCTCATTGATGTGATAGTGTAAGTTACTTGATAGTATGATTTGGATGAGCTTTATTTTATATGTATATGTTATAATGTGCTCATAACAAATTAAAAATTTTCTTTTGTACCTTGCTGAATACATTGTCAAAGAGGGAGAAATTGATCACACATTGCACACATTCACAAGTATTTTGGCACGATTCTTCTCAGGGGGAGAATTTTTGGTATTTTTGTTTTTCTTCTCATTTTATTTCTGATTTACAAAGGGGAGAAATTGTTTTCAAAACTTTTCATGTGAATAAGCCAATGTTCGGATTTTAAGTGGTGTTGCCAATGCATTTGTCGGTACCTGAGATATGGGGTACCCCCGCGCACAGGGTAAAATGCCTAAGGTGCTCGCCCTTCTCCGCAGGGAGAGCTCCGAAGGCGCCACGCGTCCGGCGGGGCCGGACCTCCCTCTCCTCAGAGGAGAGCTCCGGGCCCGCCGCGTGGCATACAGAAGCCGGACCTCCCCCTCCGCGGGAGAGAGGTCCGAAGACGCCACGCGTCCAGCGGGGCCGGACCTCCCTCTCCGCAGAGGAGAGCTCCGGGCCCGCCACGTGGCATACAGAAGCCGGACCTCCCCCTCCGCGGGGAGAGGTCCGGAGGCTCCACGTGCCCCGCAGGCCGGACCCTTCTCTCCTCAGAGAAGGGCTCCGGACCCGCCACGTGGCCGGAAGAACGGTGCTGCCCGCCCCCGAGCGGTAGGCAGCGGGCGTAAAGGCGCCCCACACCTTGCCCGTACAAGGTATTCAAGGCCCGCGTCTTCCCAAGACGCGGAAACGCGGAGCACGCGTCTGTCAGGTGCCGTTGCATCCAGTCGCCTCACAGACTGGCGCGCGGTGTCAGAACCTGCCAGCTAATAAACACTGCGACAAGACATCCCATGCCGCCTGCGCCGTCATCAACCACTACGACTAGCGTGCGACATGGGCAGGGCGGCAAGATGAAGACTCAGAAGCCTTCGACCAGAGGCAACCACCGGCGTAACTACAGATACGGTAGATAACGGACAATCTTCCCGGGACCACCTGTCGGGTCCCGGCTCCCCCTTGTAAGCCACCCGAGTCTTGGACTATAAAAGGCTCGGGTAGGCGTCGATAGCAAGGGTTCGCATTTTGCAACTCATACGCTAGCCATACACTCTCAAGCTGTAACTCACCCCCAAGCTCAGGCCCCCCGGCCCTGAGCAGCAAGCAATACAGCGAGCTCCATAGCTCGCCGTGGACGTAGGGTTTTACGCTCCGGCGGCCTGAACCATGTAAAACTCTCCGTGTCAAGCTCTCACCAACTCGTCCATCCGCGCAAGCTCTCCGCTAGGAACTAGCCCCTCCAAAAAAAGAACCTCCGCGGGCTGCCCAGAGCAGGCCCGGGGGAAGTGTCGACCGAACACTTCGACATTTGGCGCGCCAGGAAGGGGGCTTTTCCCCTAGCGCGACGAGTTTCCGCCGACGAAGATGACCAAGCTCCCTTCGGCGGCAAGCTCACCTCCCCCGCCTCCGTGACGAACCGCGACCAGGGGGGAGTACAAGCCAACACACTCGGGACGGAGTGTGTCAGTACAAGCTGGGAGCCAGCAACCGGCTCTGGCAGCGCCGACCCCGGCAATGCAGGCTCCAAACAGCGTCAGATCTCCGGTAGCGCCGGGCGTACCCGGAGGGGGTGCGCTAGCTACAGCAAGAGTGCTACTGCACAATTCGCCCGCTGGGGACGCGCCTCAGGCAGCGACCCAGCGGTGGATTCTCGAGGTAGACCGTCTTGTCGTCGCTGCCGCAAGCCCGCGACTCCGGTGGAGACGACACTCTGACCAACCGGCCGTGTCGCTGATACGCACGCCGGTGGTTGATGAACAGACGGCAGACTCCAGCTCTGCCAGCCCTCAATCGATGGATCCGAGGACAGAGCTGGAGCGGTGTCGCTCGGGTCAAGATGCCCGGGTATACCTCGAGCAACACCGAGAAAGGCGTCGCTGTCAAGAAGCTGACGACAGCGTGACATCAGCCTCGACCCAGCCTGAAGAGCAGACCTTCGCCATGCGATCTCTGCCCCAGGCCTGCGCCGTGCAGAATATGCCACAGTCATATGTACTGCAGATGGCGCCCCCGGCCTATGGTGCAGCCTTGCCCGTACCGGGGTACACTGTGCCCAGTGCGAACCCAGCGTTCGCGGCACCGAAACCTGCGGTGACAGAAGCAGGGTGTGCAGCCCTCGCGCCTCATCTTCGCTTTGCGAAGTGGCCGCACAAGTTTCGGCCACACCTGCCCGAGAAGTACGACGGCAGCGTCAACCCGGCGGAATTCCTCCAGATCTACTCCACTGCCGTACTTGCCGCAGGAGGGAATGAAGCCGTCATGGCCAACTATTTCCCCGTCGCCTTGACCGGTCCAGCTCGGTCTTGGCTCATGAACCTCCCCCAGGGTTCCGTCACCTCCTGGGGAGAGCTTTGTCGACAGTTCGTAGTCAACTTCGGCAGCTCCTACACCCGGCCTGGCACGGAGCTTGACCTCCACGCCGTCCAGCAGCAACCTGGGGAGTCGCTGCGCTCTTTCATCCAGCGGTTCTCCCAGGTACGGAACACCATCCCACATATCCAAAATGCTTCTGTGGTGGTGGCGTTCCGGCAGGGCGTCCGGGACAGGAAGATGCTCGAGAAGCTCGCAACCAGGGAGGTCCGCGACGTCTCAGAGCTCTTCAGTTTGGCAGACAAATGCGCCAGAGCAGCCGAAGGACGGAACTGGCACTCACTGCCATCCTCCGAGTCAGGGGGACTGCCCGGATCTAGTCCTACTCCCGGTGGAGGCAGCAGGAAGGCCAAGAACTGAGGCAGAAACAAGATAGAACCACCGACTGCAGCCCCAGTCATCACTGCAGCGACGCTCGGTGGGGCTCGGGGGACGTGCCCTGACAAGAAGCAGCGAAGATCACCAATCCCAGAAGGTGATGAAGACAATATGTGCCCTGTGCACGGCAGCTGTCGCCACACTGCTGCCGAGTGCCGGGAGATCCGAAGGCTCGCAGAGCGCTTCCGCAAGGAGAAGCGGCGGCGGGCTGATGCCCTGCCCTTCCGTCCAAAGGAAGATGAGCAGGGGGTGGATGTTCCAGACAACATTGACCACCCAGAGGAGATCCAGGAGCCTCAGCGTGTCGTGAAGGCGGCACGCAATCATGAGGATTCCGGCTCCAGCGACGATGAGCGTCGGAAGAAGCTCTACGTCATATACGGCGGGTCCGCCGACCCCTCGTCCCGAAGTGCAGTCAAGACTCTGCGCCGAGCGGTAGCGTCGGTGGCGCCACTCCCAAGTGCTGCACCGCACCTAAAGTGGATGGGAACCCCCATCAGCTTTGACGCCACCGACTGCCCCAGGAACATGGCTGGGGCCGGCCAACTACCGCTCCTGGTGGCCCCTACCATCGCCAACGTGAGAATGTACCACGTTTTGGTAGATGGAGGGGCTGGGCTGAACCTCATCAGCCGTGCAGCTTTCCAGAAGCTGCAGATCCCGATGGCCAAGCTCACCCCGTCGAGCCCGTTCTCAGGGGTAGGGCCGGGACAGGTTATCCCCTACGGCAGCATTAGTCTCCCGGTGACCTTCGGGGCTCGGGACAGCTATCGAACAGAGTACATTCTGTTCGACGTAGCGGAGATAGACCTCCCCTTCAATGCCATAATCGGCAGGCCAGCCCTGTACCGGTTCATGGCTGTAGCCCATTACGGCTACCTTGTCCTGAAGATGCCAACACCGACAGGTGTTCTCAGGATTCGTGGGGACCGCACTGCTGCAGTGTCGGCCCTAGAGAAGCTCCAAGCACTCGCAACAGCTGGGGCATCAGCCCCCGGCAATACGGAGCCGGACCAGCTCCGCCCGTGCGCACGTCACCGTGCTTCCACCACAGCACCCCGGGTGCAACCTCTCGACGAGGGCGGCGTCCCCTTAAAGGTCGTCCAAGTCGGCGCCGAAGCTACCCAGACCACCCGGGTAGCCGGGGGCCTGGATAGTAAATAGGAAGGCGCGCTCGTCACCTTCCTCCGGCACAACATCGACGTGTTTGCATGGCAGCCGTCACAGATGCCGGGGATCCCCAGGAAGGTGATCGAGCACCACTTGAAAGTCTTCCCCGACGCCCGGCCGGTTCAACAGAAGCCCCGCAAGCAGTCCATCGAGCGGCAGAACTTCATCCGTGAAGAGGTCAAGAAGCTGCTGGACGCTGGCTTCATACGGGAGGTCCACCACCCTCGATGGTTGGCGAATCCCGTCGTTGTCCCGAAGGCTGGCGGGAAGCTCCGGATGTGCATCGACTACACCAGTCTCAATAAGGCATGTCCTAAAGATCCATTCCCTCTCCCTAGAATAGATCAAATAGTAGACTCAACGTCAGGCTGTGATATGCTGTGCTTCCTAGACGCCTACTCGGGTTTCCATCAGATCCCCATGTCTAGGGAGGACGAGGAGCACACCTCCTTCATCACAGTAGATGGCCTTTATTGCTATGTGTCTATGCCTTATGGCCTAAAGAATGCACTCCCCACCTTTGTGCGGGCAATGCACAAAACCTTTGGGAGTTAATAAGAGACCTGGTTGAGGTGTATGTCGATGACATAGTTGTCAAGGTCAAGCAGGGTCCGTCCCTGCTAGATAACCTAGCCTTAGTCTTTGACAAGTTGCGCTCTACGCGCACCAAGCTGAACCCAGATAAATGTGTGTTCGGCGTGTCCTCTGGAAAGCTCTTAGGGTTCCTGGTCTCGCACCGAGGGATTGAGGCCAACCCAGAGAAGATCAAGGCCATCGACTTGATGCGGCCCCCTGCCCGCGTCAAGGATGTCCAGAAACTCACGGGATGTCTAGCCGCGCTGAGTCGGTTTATACCGAGGCTAGCAGAGCGGGCACTCCCTTTCTTTAAGCTCCTGCGCAAGTCAGGCCCTTTTGCCTGGACTGACGAAGCATAAGAGGCTTTCCAGGAGTTGAAACGACTCCTGACGACCCTACCTATCATGGTAGCCCCTGAGCCCGGAGAGCACCTGCTGCTCTACATCGCGGCGACAACTGAAGTAGTGAGTATGGTCCTCGTCGCAGAGCGGCCGGACCCCTCATCTTCACAACCTGCTCCGGTAGCAGAAGACAGACGCCAGGAGGCCCCGCAGGACCAAGACGGTCCCCCGGACCTCCAAGGAAACCTCCCGAAGGCCCAGGTCGGCCTCCCGGAGGTCCAGGGCGGTCTCCCGGACCTCCAAGACAAACCCCCGGGGCCCTGCGGGACCCCCCGGGGCCAAACGGGACCTCCCAGGGGTCCCCCAAGACCCCTCAGAGCTCCCAGACAATCAAGATAGCTTAAGGGCCTCCGGGTCCCAGCTCCCGGAGGCCCCTGTGGGTCCACCCACCTCCAGCGGGCCAGGGTCAATGGACGAGGACCTCCCAGGCCTGAGAGAAAGGGTTCGAACCGTCCAGAGGCCTGTCTACTACATCAGCGAAGTACTTCATGATGCCAAGACGAGGTACCTGGAAGTCCACAAGCTGCTGTATGCGGTGCTCGTGGCCTCCAGAAAGCTCCGCCATTACTTCCAGGCCCACCGGGTCTCGGTAGTCACCTCGTATCCGCTGAAGACAATTCTTCACAGCCCCCATGCGACTGGCAACGTTGCTAAATGGGCGGCGGAGCTGGCGGAGTTTGAGCTGGACTTCCTCCCACGCCATGCAGTCAAGAGCCAAGCACTGGCTGACTTTGTGGCGGAGTGGACACCAACGGGGACTGACCCAGGGGGCCATGGGGGCGGGGAACCGGAGCACCAAGCTCCGGTCTTCACCGAACCCCACTGGACACTCTTCTTCGACGGCTCCTCGCGAAAGCAGGGGGCCGGTGCCGGCGTACTGCTCCTCATGCCATCGGGGGAACAGTTTGGGTATATGGTGCGTCTCAATTTCAAGGCAACCAACAACATGGCGGAGTATGAAGCACTCATCTTTGGCCTGCATACAGCCCTTTCTTTAGGCGCTCGCCAGTTGTTGGCACAGGGCGACTCCCAGCTGGTCATCAAGCAAGTCAAGGGCGAATGCTCCTGCAATGACCCCCAGCTAGCTGCGTATCTGCTTCACGTGCAGATGTTGGAGAAAGAATTCCTCACCTTGGACCTGCACCACGTACCGCGCGCCGGTAATGCCGCAGCCGACAACCTTTCAACGAAGGCTTCCACCGGGGCCCCTGCGCCCGAAGGAGTCTTCGAGAGGACGTTGCTGCGGCCCACAGCCCGGCCCGCCGAGCCGGGCGAAGGGGGCTTGACCAGCACCTCGAAGCTGGCGGCCCCGGCGGCCCTACAGCCGTGGGCGCCGCCAAGGATCGTAAGCGTCACTGGGGACTCCGTGCAACCCAGCGCTCAAGATCCAGAAGCTCAAGTCAGACCCGATGCATGGATCACGGAGATCCGGGACTACTTGAAGGACAATATCCTCCCTGATGAACATACAGCCGCTGAACGGATTGTGCGTATGGCTAAGAGGTACGCGCTGGTAGAGGGGGATCTCTACCGGCGTGGCGCCAACCACATCCTATTGCGGTGTATAACCCAGGGGGAAGGCTGCGACTTGCTCGCTGAGATCCATGGAGGCGAATGTGGAAGTCATTCTTCCTCACGCACGCTTGTCGGTAAAGCCTTCCGGCATGGCTTCTACTGGCCGACAGCACTCCAGGATGCCGTCAAGCTGTTCGAGAGCTGCAAGGCGTGCCAGTTCCACGCCAAGAAGATCCATACACCGGCTCAGGCGGTACAGATGATCCCGCCCTCGTGGCCGTTTGCCGTGTGGGGGCTGGACATCCTGGGACCATTTCCTAGAACCGTCGGGGATTCCGGTACCTCTATGTCGCTATCGACAAGTTCACCAAATGGCCGGAAGCTACACCAGTTGTCACCATCAATAAACAATCCACAGTAAAATTCATCAAGTCTATTGTCTGCCGGTTCGGGGTCCCAAACAGGATCATCACCGACAATGGGACCTAGTTCACCAGCACAGCATTCCAAGACTACTGCGAGGACCTTGGCATTCAGGTATGCTATGCCTCTGTCGCCCACCCGAGGAGCAATGGGCAAGTTGAGAGGGCCAATGCGGAGATTCTCCGGGGCCTCATGACTCGCACCTTCACTAGCCTGAAGAAACATGGTGCCAATTGGGTAGACGAGCTTCCGAGCACACTATGGGCTAACCGGACATCCCAGAGCCGGGCCACCGGGGAGACACCCTTCTTCATGGTGTACGGGGCTGAAGCTGTACTTCCCCCAGAAATCACCATGAAGTCTCACCGTGTCCGGGCTTACGACGAAGCCACGCAGGACAACCTCCGGCGTGGAGAAATCGACCTCGTCGACGAGGTCCGATTACATGCGGCACTCCGTAACACGCAGTACAGACGGGTGCTTCGGCGCTACCACCAGAGGTCTGTGCGTGCCCGGGAGCTGCAGGAAGGTGACCTGGTGTTGCGGCGCATACTTTCTCGCGAAGGGGCCCACAAACTCTCCCCTAGTTGGGAAGGCCCCTTCCGAGTCGCGAAAGTATGCCGCCCCGGGTGTGTGCGCCTTTCCACCGAGGATGGGGACCTGCTCCCGAACCCTTGGAACATAGAACACCTCCGTAAGTTCTACCCTTAAGAGCAAAAATAGGACAGTACTTTCTTTTCGTAATGAACCCCATAGAGTCCAGGAGCAGCGCTCGGAGCAGCTAAACCCCAGGGGACGGTCCAGGACTACGTTCAGCTTTGCCTGGTTCCGACTCCAAGCGCGTAGAGTCTTGCTTCCCCTCTTAATGGGGTGGGTCGTGGCCTCCATGTTTAGCCTGCCTTCCTCCTGTGGAAGGTTGTACAAAAAGAAATCCGCCCTACTTTGCTCTTTCCTTGTACTCATTTAAATTGTGAATTGAGTTTTTATCACCCTTGCAGTACATGGTTGCCATGTGCTCAGCTCCCCCTCTCTACAAGTCCCCAAGCACCAAGCGTATGGTTGGGGCTATAAGTCAAATAAGACTGAGATAAGGGAGGGGGAGCCCCCAAGGAGAATTACGTTTCCTCTACCTGTGTGCAGGACTTCCAGGTTATGGCAACGGGGACTGCATGAAGTAGGGGGAAAGGAGCTACCAACTACTTCGACCCAGGACTAGAAGGGGCGGGGCCCGAGGGCCCTACGTGTCCAGCAGGCCTGGAACTCACCCCTCCCCTGAGGAGGGCTCCGGGCCCGCCTCGTGGCAGGTGAAAACCGGGTCTCCTCCCGCAGTGGAGGAGCTCCGGAAGCCCTGTGTGTCCAACATGGCCGAGGCTACCGTCTCCGCAGTAAAAGCAATCTTCAAGTGGGCGCACGCTCTCGCGGTCCCGTGGCCGTTCGTGCTCCGGCAGCGGTCAATTCGGGACTTAGAGGAAGTGCGCGGATCAGAAGAGACGGAGGTCCCACCTCGGGCTCGCTATCTCCCCCGAGATGGGCCCGGGAGCCACTGTCGGTACCTGAGATATGGGGTACCCCCGTGCACAGGGTAAAATGCCTAAGGTGCTCGCCCTTCTCCGCAGGGAGAGCTCCAAAGGCGCCACGCGTCCGGCGGGGCCGGACCTCCCTCTCCTCAGAGGAGAGCTCCGGACCCGCCACGTGGCATACAGAAGCCGGACCTCCCCCTCCGCGGGAGAGAGGTTCGAAGACGCCACGCGTCCAGCGGGGCCGGACCTCCCTCTCCGCAGAGGAGAGCTCCGGGCCTGCCACGTGGCGTACAGAAGCCGGACCTCCCCCTCCGCGGGGAGAGGTCCGGAGGCTCCACGTGCCCCGCAGGCCGGACCCTTCTCTCCTCAGAGAAGGGCTCCGGACCCGCCACGTGGCCGGAAGAACGGTGCTGCCCGCCCCTGAGCGGGAGGCAGCGGGCGTAAAGGCGCCCCACACCTTGCCCGTACAAGGTATTCAAGGCCCGCGTCTTCCCAAGACGCGGAAACGCGGAGCACGCGTCTGTCAGGTGCCGTTGCGTCCAGTCGGCTCACAGACTGGCGCGCGGTGTCAGAACCTGCCAGCTAATAAACACTGCGACAAGACATCCCATGCCGCCTGCGCCGTCATCAACCACTACGACTAGCGTGCGACATGGGCAGGGCGGCAAGATGAAGACTCAGAAGCCTTCGACCAGAGGCAACCACCGGCGTAACTACAGATACGGTAGATAACGGACAATCTTCCCGGGACCACCTGTCGGGTCCCGGCTCCCCCTTGTAAGCCACCCGAGTCTTGGACTATAAAAGGCTCGGGTAGGCGTCGATAGCAAGGGTTCGCATTTTGCAACTCATACGCTAGACATACACTCTCAAGCTGTAACTCACCCCCAAGCTCAGGCCCCCCGGCCCTGAGCAGCAAGCAATACAGCGAGCTCCATAGCTCGCCGTGGACGTAGGGTTTTACGCTCCGGCGGCCTGAACCACGTAAAACTCTCCGTGTCAAGCTCTCACCAACTCGTCCATGCGCGCAAGCTCTCCGCTAGGAACTAGCCCCTCCGAAAAAAGAACCTCCGCGGGCTGCCCAGTGCAGGCCCGGGGGAAGTGTCGACTGAACACTTCGACAACATTCATCAAGGGGAAGATTGTGAGACCTATGTGTGCTGAATACATTGGCTTTGACGATAAAAGTTTTGAATACTACCAAAACACCTTTTTAACAAGGTCCGACTCTAGGTCCGAGCTCTTGCAAGGTCCGACGATAGGTCCGACTTGTTTTGGGTAGCTCCGGCAAGGTACGATGTAAGGTCCGACTTGCTTTGTCTAGGTCTGACTTATTTTGGCTAGGTCCGACTTGTTTTTGCTAGCTCCGGTGCTAGGTCCGACTACCTTTGGTAAGTTCCGTGCTAGGTCCGACTAAGCTTTAGTAAGCTCCGGCGCTAGGTCCAACTAGCTTTGGTAAGCTCCGGTTCAAGGTCCGGTTAGCTTTGGTAAGATTCGGAGCTTGATTGCAATGGTTCTGCTTTTAACTTGCAATGTTTCGAACTTGCTTTACTCTTATGGAAAGTTTGCTTAGTATTATTTTACTAAGTTTTTGGTGTGTTTTGGTGGTTATGGCTGATATAATTTTTCTATGGTTTACAACATGCTTATGTGAGGTGCTCACATAAGATGTTGTAGTTTCAGAACTAACGAGAGTCAAGTCGAGGACTTGTGCTCGAAAGTATTGGTTGTTTATTCATGTGTAGGCGTTGCTTGAGTTCAAGACATGGCTGGTGACGGGATCCATTGAACTAGTCTTAGGCAGAAGATGAGGTTCAACAACCAAGTTTGGGAGGAATTGTGGTTGAGTTGATCGGGAGGTTGTGCAGTATGTTTGAATCAAGAACAGTGCATATGAAGGTATCTTGTACGTCGTTGGAAGATGTTTGCACGTGTGCAAGGAGTGCATGGACGTGGCTGCATGGTTCCAAGGCGTGATGAAGAGATGTGGGCGTAAAGAATTGGTCGGAAAGGTCCAACCGACTAGGTTATGGACTCAGGCTGTGGCTGAGTCGTGTTTGACTCAAATATGGAAAATTTTGAGTTGGTTATGATAGGATTTCGTGTGGATCACAAATTTGAGTTGTTTTAGGAATGTTTGGGACGTTCCTAACGTGTTTGGAAGTCTTAAGATTGCTTCTATCTGTGTATAGAAGAGTCTTGAGCAGTATTGGAAAGTTACAGTTTGAATCCAAGTAGGAGTAGGAGTCCTAGTTTGAATTGGATTGGCCATAGAGCTGGTTATATAAGCAAGAGATGCCAGAGCTCGTGGTGCACGACTTTGGGGCTGTTCCTCTTATGTTTTGATAAATAAAATTCGTATTCTAAAGGAACTTTTGTGCCTTGTTCGTCCGACTTGTTTCAGACAAGTTTTTCTCGTCGAGTCTCTGTTCAGCACTACCTTGCTTTGGTGGTTTTATCATAACTTGAGTTTTACAGATCCAATTGATGTGATTCTTTTTGGGTTGTCTTCAAAACTTGATTATATATCATCTGTGAAAATTTCACGGTCATTGAATTTGTGGTTTCTGATCTACACAAGTTTCTTTGCAGTATTCCAGAACTGTTTTTCTCGCGTAGGACAGATTGACCTTTGTTCGATCTTTCGATCGTTACTTGAGTTTCTCTCAACGGATTTTCATGATTCTTGTTATTACGTCTTCGTGACTTGATTATCTACAATCTGTACTAGTTTTGGCACAGTTGAACATGTTCAGATTAGTCGCACACACGGTTTCTTTAACAGATCAGTTTTCTGCTGAGGGGTGTTTTGTTGCTTCCGCTGAAAAGTTTTTTTCTACCATTCACCCTCCTCTGGTAGCTTTACACGTGTACTTTGATCCTACACATTTTTCAGTTTATCATCCAACGTACCCTCATGTCAGATGGCATGCTTTTCAGGTGGCATTGCGGTCTGTCCAAAAGCAGGGTCATCCAGGAGCTTGTCCTCACGATGCCGCTTCTAGACCCTATTGGGTTGTCACACTCCATATTCAACTACTACAGCCGACTCAGGTCATTGAGCCTCTCCAGTCGTTGTTGGCCTCGATGTATTGTTCTATCAATCTACTCGTCGAACTGGTCGCTCTCGTGGGTGACGAAGCTCACCGTGTGCCACATGGACATGACTATGTAGGGTGTCAAGGACCTTTTGATAGAACAATACATCGAGGCCAACATCTAATTCTAAGAGATGAGGTAGCACTCTGGTGCAATCACCTCCTTGCTACATGTGTGCCACCTATCCATCCATCAATTCATCATCTAGTGGACACTCTGGTCAGATGGTGTAGTGTCTAGGTGTATATACACATTGTCTCAGAGGGATTATCCAGGGGCTTTTCCTCAAGAAGTCACGTCCAAAATCAGTTGACCTATCACACTCCATCTTTAGCTGCAGCTCACTCCAGTCATTGAGCCCCTCCAATTGTCGTTGGCCCTCGAAGCAATGTTCTTACAATCTACTCACCGGAGTATATGCTCCCATGGATGATGGAGCTCACCCTGAGCCTCATGAACATGACCATGGAGGATGTCAATGACCTGTTGACGTGGTGCATGACATTGTTGAGCCTGTCGCTATGCTATCCTTAGCGCTACGGGATATTGGACATCAAATGCAAGGACCTCCCAAGTTTGACCAAAGTGGGACACGATTGGTTGGGTGTGGTCCCCATCATGGGCGCATACAAGCTCAAAAGACAGTTGTGGTGACCATTGACACCACAATTCACCTTCGAGAAGAATATGATGCCACATGCATCAAGGTTGCATACTTTGATATCTTCAAGCATTGCTCAGTCGCGGATGAGAATTGAGGATTGGGTAGAAATTGCCTCTAATATGTTCACACACACACACACACCCTTGCACGACACAAGCATATTCTAGTAAAAAATCTATTTGTCATCAATAAACACCTTATAAGGCACTTGAGACTCCACCATGATGTACAGGAATTGGTCCATGTAGCACATACCACACATGAAGCATTGGTGTCTGCAAAGTTGTTTTTTTTCATGATAGTGTAAGCACTATACATGAAGCATATGTCAAGAATTGAGAACTTTGAGTTATGAAAACATGACACCTTATTAGATTATAGAATGTTTTTAAGTATGGGTTAATGGTGAGGTAGCTAGTATATAATTTTTCATGCCTCCAAAATATTTTTGTGATATTATACCAGTATTTCACTTTGAAATCTTACCATTTCTTTCTCCCTTTGTGCAGAATCATCAATGGCGTCAATGAACCTCAACGTAAAGCAGAGAAAGACCACAACTACCCCATCGCTTACACAGGGTGGTGATACCATAAGGAATTCAAAAACGATGAATTTGTCCTCGGGTAACATTGAAGATGGGGTAGACAAGATAAAAAATCTTTGATGCTACATACTGGGGGTGCATCCTTACACCATTGTGTATCATTGAGATAGGAAGTTTATAATTTTTCATGTCTTTGGTCATTGCAAACTTGCCAAATGTCATACCATACATGTATTTACTTTGAAATCTTAGCAATTCTTTCTCCTTTTCTACAGGATCCTCCATGGCACCAATGTACCTCGACGTAAAGAAGAGGAAGGCCAAAGCCACCCCATTGTATGCACAACACGATGCTTCCAAGAGGAATTCAAAGACGATGACTTTGACCTTAGAAAATAGTGATGAAGGGGTAGATAGGATTATCTCTCTTTCGTACAACATACTGGGTTGCATCCTCATCAAGCTGAGTATCCTGAAGCCTGTGCAGATGACTAAGTTGTCCAAGACTTGGTTGTGTGTGTTCTCGTGTCTGGACTACAAGCTAGACTGTTTCAACAACACTGATATCTAGTGTGGGCAGTACTTCCTACGCTACGGTCAGTTCATCATCTAGCGGACACTCACGCCGGATGGTGTGGTGTCCAAGTGGCTTTACACATTGTCCCAAAATAGGGTCATCCAGGAGCTATTCATCAAGATGTCGCTTCCATACCCTATTGAGCTGTCACACTCCATCTTCAACTACAACCCACTCTGGTCATTGAGCCTCTCCAATGGCCGCTGGCCTTGAAGCAATGTTTCAACAATCTATTCCCTAGAGTGGAGACTCTTGTGGGTCACGGAGCTCACCCTTATACACATGGACATGACAATGGAGGCTGTCAAAGACATGTTGACATGGTGCCCAACATTGTTGAGCCTATCGCTTGGCTACCCAGCGATACGGGATACTGTACATCGAATTCAAGGATATTCTGATTCTAACAAAGTGGGACATGACTGGCAGACATGGGTCCACGTCATGGGCACGCCCACGCTTGAAAGGCAGTTGTGATGTTCTTTGACACCATGACTGAGCATAGAGAAGAATCTGATGGCACAAGCGTCGAGGTTGCATACTCTAGGTATATTCTGGCATTGGTTGGTCATAGACATGGACGGAGTAATGTTGGAGCAAAAACTTAGTGTTTCCATGCAACTTCCACCCTCCTTCCACCCTTATTTGGAAATCAACAATTCTTGTGTTATAATCTTAGTTTACTCGTACTTTGTTTAACCTTCTCTTTATTTTTACTTCTATTTTTTCAACTTTTTTTTGAATTGTTGGCTTTTAAGTCAAGCCTAATCCAACATGCTTAGAGCAAATGCTTTGTTGTAGTTGTCATTGTGATAGGCCCAAGAATTGAGCGTTGAGCACACACACACACAAGCATATATTTTTAATAACACCTTAAAAGCGAAGCACATGTTATACATGAAGCATGGGTGTATGCTAATTTGGCATATTTTAATGATAGTGTAGACGTTATACATGAAGTACATAGCATGTATTTAAAACTCTGAGTTACGAAAACAAAATACCATATTAGGTTTAGGGAACACTATTAAATATGGCTTAATGTTGAGGACGGAAGTCTATTATTTTCATGTCGTTTGTTGTTGCAACCTTGCCAAAATATTTTTGTCATACCATACATGTATTTCACTTTGAAATTTGATCAATTCTTTCTTACTTTGAGCACGATCATCCATGGCGCCAATGAACCTCCACGTAAAGAAGAGGAAGGCCATATGTAACGCATCGTATGCACAGCGCGGTGCTGCCAATAGGAGTTCAAAGATGTCCAACTTGTCCTTAGGAAACATTGAATAAGGGGTAGACAAGATTAACTCTCTTTCAGACAACATACTGAGTTGCATCCCCACCCCGCTGAGGGGCTGTGCGGATGACTAAGTTGTCCAAGACTTGGCCACGTGTGTTCTCATCTTCAGACTACAACTTGGACTGTTTCAACAACTTCGATCTCTGGTGTAGGCAGCACCGCCTACCAGATAACATCTACTTAAACAGTCATAGTGGCGCACCGGTGCAGTCACCTCCTTGCTTGATATGCGCCGTCGCTCCATCTGTTAGTTCATCGTCCAGCGGACACCCACATGGGATGGTGTGGTGTCCAGGTGACTTTACATGTCATACCAAAGCGGGGTCGTCCAGGAGTTATTCATCGAGATGCCGCTTCCAGACCCTATTTAGCTATGACACTTCATTTTCAACTACAACCCACTCCAGTCGTTGACCTTCTCTAATTGTTTTTCCCTAAAATTATTAAGTTTCTAATTTGTGTCTTAATTATTTTTTGAATTAATGGAATATTCTCACCAGCCCTCACTTAAGTAAGAAGATATTGTCTTCATTACTATGCATTAATTCCTTGTCGAAATGCATGGAAAGGCTGCTGATATTTAGGGAAGGAAATTTCAGGCTTCCTTCACTACGAAATCAATTTCTTTTACTACTATTGTGTGTCTTGATGGGAGGCGTAACCATCAAAATTGGTTGCGGCCCCAGCTCACAAGGGCAATATAAAAAGGAGGAGTCAACCAACCCCAGCTTCATCTAATAATTAATTAGTGTGCAGCCTCTCCTGACACACCCTGACTTAAACCCATTTCTTAGGCACTGCTAATGGGACGAAGGCCGTCACTCTCTCTTCTACATGGCAATGATATCGTCGATGACCGTGCAGTGCCGTTGGCTACCCGTGGGACGTTGCTATCCCAAACGCATCGCCGACATGCCTACATCAAGCTGGCACGAGACATTGATTGGCCTAATGGCTATGTTTGGGGACAGCAAGCACTAATCCATGTCCTCTTTTATTGGTGTTCATGTATGAGCAGTGTTTAAAAAAACGATAGAGAAAAGCGAGTAGAGGAGCTTCTCCTAGCTAGTGCCTAGGCAGGCTAGGTGGCGCCTAGGCGTTTCATAAAAAGCAGAGTTAAATTTATATAATATATATTATATACATAAATTTTAAATTTAAAAATATTCAAACAATATAATGAGTTGTTTACATACCGTTTCCATATGTCTCCCTCGCCCATTCTTCTTCCTTCTTAAGCGCTTGCCATTTCTGTCCTCCAAAATACAATGGAAGAATCAGCATGGAGCCATGGATATAAATATAATTGATGACAATAGAATTTCTTAGCAGTTACAGTTATAACACTTCCAAAATAAAGCAGTTACATGTTACAACAGATTAAAGCATCAATGATTATAGAAGTAAGCAACATCACAAATTTAAAGCATTTAACACACAACATAACATAATTGACATAACAAGTTGACATGACAAATAGGTCCAAAATAAAAAGGCCACAATCACATAAATACGGAGCAGTAGTATTGTCACAAATCACAATCACAATGGTGCATAATAAAACCTAGAAGTACTAAGGCGCATCCTGACCTTCAAAATCATCCAATGATGGATCCACACTCCCAGCACTTCATCTTCATCTTCATCATCATCATACTATGTCCTCATCATCCACATCTATTTCTCCTTCAGAATTAGACTTGTCATCATCCACATTGCCAATAGCAACTCTATGCAGACTGCAGGAACAAAAACACATGAACATGCCTCAAATCAAAACAACTCACAGCAAAAGCTTGGATCCAACTCACAGCAGGAACTTAGCAGCAGTGGCCAGCAGGAATCGGGGAGGCAGTGGTGGAATTGTTGATGGAGCAGCAGGAATCGGGAAGGGAGTGGAGAGATCAGGGACGGAGCAAACATAATCAGGGAGGGAGTGGTGAGATCGGGAGGGACCTGCATAAGAGAACACACGAGTACAGATGAGAAAAAATAGGGTTAGACATTCCTTTTAAACGGGCAAAAGCGGTGGAAAGCGGGACCGGAATTAAGCATACCAAAGCGCAAAAAACAAAACAACACAATCTGACCGCTTAATGCCGCCGTCCATGGAAAAGCGATGCGGCCCGCCGACGATTAAGCGGCCTCCTAGGACGCTATTTTAAACACTGTGTATGAGACTGGATTATGTTTCAGTTCAGTAATTATGCAAATTATATTCTAATATTTGGTACCAGTCATCATACTACTCTCTGCATGAATTCTTTAGCAATAATTCAGCTCAGTAATATGTTGTTAAAGGCTAGGATTAGATGTAAATAAGGCTAATTCATGTTAAATTATGTTTTTATACCTCTACTCATCCAAGTTTAACTCTAATTATAAAACTAAGCTGCCAATTTCATCATAAAATGCATGTTTACTATGAATTTAGCGGTTTCCTTTTTGGCTAAACATGAATCAAGTAAGTACATAAGTCAGTTTCATGCAAATCTTATGAAATTTGCTTCATCTGAATCAAATAAGGTAGTAAATCAAGAGTTTTGAAAACTCACTAATTGCCCATAAGGGACTCATCGTGCGCAAGCTCTCGGCCGGCGTCGCAAGCACACCCACAGCCACCAATTCGGCCTTCCCCGTCAAGCCACCTCGGTCCGCGCGCTCCATCACGTGCTCCCCACCATCACGGCTTCATCACGCCGTGCCACCTCCGGCCATCACGGCTCATATACGTGCATGGGCCTCTGAGCCACACACCATACCTCATGCAGTACCGCGCGCTTGATGTGATGGTCTCGCACACGCCGCCATGGCCACCGTGCTGCGCGCTCCCTAGTCTCCGCCGCATGCCCGACAGAGGAATGAAGATTAGGGTTCCGTGTTTTCCCAGGGCTGGGCTCACCTAAGGTTAAGTTGAGAATTGGGCTGCAGGCAATTTTGGACCACATGGAGATTATGAGCCGATTTTTGGTTTTCTCTTCCCGCTTTTTTAGTATTATAGGCCACACAGTATGAGTTGTTAATTTGGGCCCAAATTATGATTATTATCAGAATTTGAGTGTTAGTGTTTGTTAGTTTTATTAATGTTTTTCTGATAATGATCACCCTATTAATTGTCTCATAGTTCATGTTATTATTTCCTTTTGCACATTAAGTTAATTATCTAAAATAAGTTGAACCAACAAGATATTTATTTAAAGAATTTATGTTTAAATTCAATGTTATGACACGAAATTAATTTATGACCTGTGTTGTTTTTAATTATATGTCATACTTTTCTAACATTAATTTTCACTTCTGTGTGACAGTGATGTGAAAATATTATTTGATATGCATAGTTTTAACCAAACCAACGCCTGGATTATTTTTATGCATATTATATTGTTGTCTACTAATGTTTTCTATTTTAATCAGCTCCAAATATCATTTCCGTTGTTAGTGGAATTGAGAAACTTTATGGAACTAACTTCCCCACATGGCAAAATAATATTGAGATCGTTCTTGGTGTTCCTGAGCTTGACTACACGTTTTGAGCATGATGTTTCTACATCTCCTGCTAGTGACGTGAAGAATTATGTCCAAGACATGGCAGCGTGTTTTCTAATCTTTGGACTGAAAACTTGATTGCATCAATGAATTTGATCTCTAGTGTGGACAGTGCCACCTACTGTAGAACATCTATCTAAAACAGTGGGAGTGGCGCTCCAGCACAATCACCAACATGCTCGATACGCGCCAAAGATGCATCGGGCAATTAATCACCCAGCGTACACTCATGTAGGACGGCATGTTGCCCGAGTGGCTTTACATGTTGCCCCAAAGTGGGGCCATTTAGGAGTTCTTCCTTGATATGCCACTTCCCAGCCCTATTGGGCTTTTACACTCCATCTTCAACTACAACTCATTCTGGTCATTGAGCCGCTCCAATTTTTGCTAGCCTCAAAGCAATGGTCCAACAATCTACTAGCCTGAGTGGACGCTCTCATGGGTGGTGGAGCTCACCCTGAGCCACATGAACATGACCATGGAGGTTGTTGCAGACCTCTTGATGCAGTGTCCGACATTGTTGCTCCTGTTTCTTGGTTATCCCTGGCGCTATGTTATACTGGACATCAAAATGCTAGGATCTCCCATGTCTGACCAAAGTGGGACACGAATGGTAGGAAGTGGCGGTGCCAAAGCTTGAAAGGAAGTGCTGATGGTTTTTGACACCATAACTTACCTTCTAGAAGAATATGATGGTACAAAGTCCGAGGTCGCATACTCTTGTTATCTTCCAGCATTGCTCGGTCGTGGACGAGTATGCAGCAATGTTGGAACATGATCGAACCATCCCATATAGTGAACTAAAGAGGAACAACATGATGTTTCCATGCAACTTCCACCTTCCTTCCACTCTTGTATGGAAATTAGCAATGAATGTGTCAGAATCTTAGTTTACTCGTATATTGTTTACTCTTCTTTTTCTTTCATTTACTTTCATTTTTGAAAAATAGAAACTGAAATTGTTAGGTTTTATATCTAGCCTACCCCAACTCCAACATTCTTGAGGAAAAGGGCTTGTTGTTGTTATTGTCATAGGCCCAAGAATTGAGGGTTAGTATAAATAGCCTCTAATATGCTAACACACACACACATTTTCGATATACAATCATCTTCTAGTAAAAAAACTATTATCATCAACAACACGTTACAAAGCTCATGAAGAATCCACCCATGATATACAGGCATGTATCCATGAAGTACATACCATACATGATGGATAGGTGCGTGCTAAATTGGATTATTTTAAAGAGTTTAAACATTATGCATGAGGCATACAGTATGTATTGGAAACTCTAAGTTATGAAAACGTGATACATGTTAGAATTTATGGAATATTCTTAAATATGGGTTAATAGTGAGGATGGATGCATGTTTATTATTTTTCATGTCATTCGTCATTGCAATCTTGCCAAAATATTTATGTCATACCATACACATTTTTTTACTTTGAAATCTTATCAATTATTTCTCCCTAGGGTAGCGCCGACTATAGAAAAACATCATGAAACAATTAGAGTGGCGCTCCAACAAAATTACCTGTTTGCTCGATGTGCGCTAATGCTCCATATGCCAGTTTATCGTCCAATGTACCCTCATGTCAGATGGCATGATTATCAGGTGGCTTTGCGGGCTGTCCAAAAGCAGGGTCATCCAGGAGCTTGTCCTCATGATGACGCTTCTAGACCCTATTGGGTTGTCACACTCCATATTCAACTACAGCCCACTCTGTTCATTGAGCCTCTCCAATCATTGTTGGCCTCGATGTATTGTTCTATCAATCTACTCGTCGAAGTGGCCGCTCTCGTGGGTGACAAAGCTCACCGTGTGCCACATGGACATGACCATGTAGGGTGTCAAGGACCTGTTGATAGAACAATACATCGAGGCCAACATTTAATTCTAAGAGTTGAGGTAACACTCTGGTGCAATCACCTCCTTGATAGATGTGTGCCACCTATCCATTCATCAATTCATCATCTAGTGGGCACTCACGTCAGATGGTGTGGTGTCCAGGTGGATACACATTGTCTCAGAGGGGTTGTCCAGGGTGATGTGTACACGGGTCCCGATCTTCCGAAAGGTTCTGAACTCTCGATTTGGTGGAGACTTGACACAAATTGATCCGGCTTCCGAACAACACGTTCTGAACCCTGCAATCGCAGCACCACGTCTCCTCAGGTTATCAACCGATATTGCACGGTTGACCTTGCCAAGAAGGCTAATCCTTGCCTGCAAATCGAAGAACACAAGCAAGAACAAGAAAGAATGCAACCAAATTGCTAAAATATATGAAGCACTCAAGTTGGGGTCTCACAAACCGATGAACGGCGAAACTATTCTTGACAGAACAATCTAAGCAAAACCCAGCTGTTTGTGACGGCGGCTAGGGGGTATAAAGGAGGTGGAGGACGACCAGGAGGGTTCTAGGGTCGTGTCCTAACCCTAAGACACGTACATAATGGACTTGGACTCGATACAAGGCCCAATGGCCCAACTAGGTGATGCAACACTCTGACAGACTCTAAACATTATATTGTTTCGAAGTTTCCCATTGACCCCGAGGGAATTTTTACATGGGGCCAGTTCCATTGGAAAGTTTATTCTCTCAGCTTTCCGTGCATATGTAGAACGTAAAAAACGGAGTCCGTATGCCTCCTGTGCATCCATTTTAACGTGGACTGCTCCTGGGCCCGAGTTGGACTCGAGTTTTTGTTGGGCACGGTCTCTAACTTCTTGTTGGCGTATTTTCTGGTCCTCCACGCCTCCAAACCCCTCTCCATGTATCTCCATGACCTCTCCATGGTTCCTAATCATAATTAATCTATTAGGTAGCAATATACTCTCAAAAATCACATATAAAGAATTGTTCAGGAACGAGCTCACCTCTAAATTCAATTGTCGTGCTCGAGCTCTAGTAATTGGACCTTGCATGTCTACCATGTGAGTGTTGTGTATATCTGCAGGAGTGATGTCCACATCATCCTCCCCCTCTTGCATTGGAGTCGTTCTCGACTCAAGATCATCTTCTTCTCCCAAATATGACCTCAAATCTGAAATGTTAAAGGTGGGACTAACCCCAAACTCGGGAGGCAACTCAAGTTTATATGCATTATCATTAATCTTCTCAAGTATTTTAAAAGGACCATCAGCTCTAGGCATCAATTTAGACTTTCTCAGTTCTGAAAATCTATCCTTTCTCAAGTGTAACTGTCGGTACCTGAGATATGGGGTACCCCCGCGCACAGGGTAAAATGCCTAAGGTACTCGCCCTTCTCCGCAGGGAGAGCTCCGAAGGCGCCACACGTCTGGCGGGGCCGGACCTCCCTCTCCTCAGAGGAGAGCTCCGGGCCCGCCACGTGGCATACAGAAGCCGGACCTCCCCTCCGCGGGAGAGAGGTCCGAAGACGCCATGCGTCCTGCGGGGCCGGACCTCCCTCTCCGCAGAGGAGAGCTCCGGGCCCGCCACATGGCATACAGAAGCCGGACCTCCCCCTCCGCGGGGAGAGGTCCGGAGGCTCCACGTGCCCCGCAGGCCGGACCCTTCTCTCCTCAGAGAAGGGCTCCGGACCCGCCACGTGGCCAGAAGAAAGGTGCTGCTCGCCCCCGAGCGGTAGGCAGCGGGCGTAAAGGCGCCCCACACCTTGCCCGTACAAGGTATTCAAGGCCCGTGTCTTCCCAAGACGCGGAAACGCGGAGCACGCGTCTGTCAGGTGCCGTTGCGCCCAGTCGCATCACAGACTGGCGCGCGGTGTCAGAACCTGCCAGCTAATAAACGCCGCGACAAGACATCCCATGCCGCCTGCGCCGTCATCAACCACTACGACTAGCGTGCGGCATGGGCAGGGCGGCAAGATGAAGACTCAGAAGCCTTCGACCAGAGGCAACTACCGGCGTAACTACAGATACGGTAGATAATAGACAATCTTCCCGGGACCACCTGTCGGGTCCTGGCACCCCTTGTAAGCCGCCCGAGTCTTGTACTATAAAAGGCTCGGGTAGGCGTCGATAGCAAGGGTTCGCATTTTGCAACTCATACGCTATCCATACACTCTCAAGCTGTAACTCACCCCCAAGCTCAGGCCCCCCGGCCCTGAGCAGCAAGCAATACAGCGAGCTCCATAGCTCGCCGTGGACGTAGGGTTTTACGCTCCGGCGGCCTGAACCACGTAAAACTCTCCGTGTCAAGCTCTCACCAACTCGTCCATCCGCGCAAGCTCTCCGCTAGGAACTAGCCCCTCCGAAAAAAGAACCTCCGCGGGCTGCCCAGTGCAGGCTCGGGGGAAGTGTCGACCGAACACTTCGACATTTGGCACGCCAGGAAGGGGGCTTTTCCCCTAGCGCGACGAGTTTCCGCCGACGAAGATGACCAAGCTTCCTTCAGCGGCAAACTCTCCTCCCCCGCGTTCACGGCGGACCGTGACCACTGGGGAGTACATGTCGACACACTCAGGACGGAGTGTGTCGGCACAAGCGGGTAGCCAGCAGCCGACTCCGGCAACGCCAACTCCGGCTATGCAGGCCCCGACCAGTGTGAGGTCTTCTGCAGCGCTGAGCGTACACCATGGAGGTGCGCTAGCTGCAGCAAGAGCGCTGTTGCGCAACCCTCCTGCGGGGGATGCGCCTCATTCAGCGACCCAGCAATGGGTCCGCGAGGTGGACCGCCTCGTCGTCGCCGCCGCGAACCCTAGGTTTCGGCGAGGACGGCGCCCAGGGCAACCGGCTGTGTCGCTGACGCGCACACCCACGGTTGACGGGCTAACGGCGGATTCCAGCTCCTCCAGGCTCCTGTCGACGGACCTGCGAAGAGAACTGGAACGGTGCCACTTGGGGCAGGACGCCCGGGTGTACCTCGAGCGACGTCGAGAAAGGCGTCGCAACCATGAGGCAGGCGACAGCATGTCGTCGGCCTCGACGCAAACAGAAGGGCAGGCCTTCGCCATGCGAGCCCCGCCTCAGGCATATGCTGCGCAACATATGCCACCACCATATGCGCCGCAAGTAGCGGCCCCGGTCTATGGTGCAGCCTTGCCCATGCCGGGATACGTGGTGCCAGGTGCGAACCACCTGTTCGCAGCGCCAGTACCTGCAGCAGTAGGTGCAGGATGTGCGGCCCTTGCACCCCACCTTCGCTTCGCAAGGTGGCCGCGCAAGTTTCACCCGCACTTGCCCGAGAAGTACGACGGTAGCGTCAACCCAGCGGAGTTCCTCCAGATCTACTCCACCGCCGTACTTGCTGCAGGAGGCGACGAGGCTGTCATGGCCAACTACTTCCCCGTCGCCTTGACCGGCCCAGCCCGGTCCTGGCTCATGAATCTACCTCAGGGGTCCATAACCTCCTGGGGTGAGCCCTGCCGGCAGTTCGTCACCAACTTCGGCAGCTCCTACACCCGTCCCGGCACGGAGCTCGACCTCCACGCCGTCAAACAACAACCTGGGGAGTCGCTGCGCTCTTTCATCCAGCGGTTCTCTCAGGTGCGCAACACCATCCCACATATCCAAAGCGCCTCTGTGGTGGTGGCGTTTCGACAGGGTGTCCGAGACGAGAAAATGCTTGAGAAGCTCGCGACCAGAGAGGTCCGCGACGTCTCGGAGCTCTTTAGCCTGGCGGACAAGTGCGCCAGAGCAGCTGAAGGGCGGAACTGGCACGCACTGCCGACCTCCGAGTCAGGAGGGCAGCCCGGGTCCGGTGCTGCTGCATATGGGGGTGGCAAGAAGACCAAGAACCGGGGGAGTGGGAAGATGAAGTCACCATTCACGGCCCCCGTCGCCGCAGCTGCGACAACCAGTGGAGCTCGGGGGCCACGCCCCGACAAGAGGCAGCGGCAATCACCGGCCCCAGACAGTGGCCAAGGCGGGCTATGCCCCGTGCATGTCACCTGCAACCATACTGCTGCCGAGTGCTGGGAGATCCAGAGGCTCGCAGAGCGCTTCCGCAATGGAAGACAGCAGAGGGCTGAAGCACCGCCCTACCCTCAGAGGGATGGCAAACAGAAGGCCGATGCCCCAGTCACCGCTGCCCACCAGGTGGGGTTCCAGGAGCCTCAGCGTGTCATAAAGACAGTGCATGACGGTGAGGACTCCAGTTCCGACGGTGACGGGCCAGGGCGTTAGCCAGCTACGGCACGCCTCCGTGCCTCAAACATACCTCTCGAGGGCCGCCTAAGGTCCGTCAACCCCTTGAAGGCCTTGCCAGAAGGGGAAGACGCCTTAGGTCATCTAAGGCGAGCCCGGGTCCACCTACCCCTTGAAGGCCTTAGCCAGAAGGGGAGAACTCCCCGGGGGCCCCCGAGAGAAGCCGCGCAGAACCTGATCCAGCGTGAAGATAACAACTTCGACAAGACTCGGCTTGCAGGGAACACCCCACAACGCACGGTCTCGGCTAATGCTCTAAGCACTACCGCCAAAGAACCAAACGCGACGAGGGCCCGCAAGAGGGCAACCTGGTGAAGCGGCACGCTATATTCCAAGAAGGACCCATAAGCCCTCCCCCTGCAGGGAAGGTCCCTTCCGAATCATGAAAGCTGCCGCCCCAGGTACACATGCCTTTCAACCGAGAGTGGGATCCATTCCCAAAAAATCCTTGCCATGAAGCAACACTGTAAGTCCTACTTACTGAGCATCGGTAGAACAGGGTTATTCACTTCTGTAATAGACCCCATAGAATTTAGGAACAGAGCTTGGGGTAGTTAAGTCTCAAGGGACGGTACAGGACTACGTCCAGTTTAGCCTGGTTCCGACCCTAAGCGCGTAGAGTCTTGCTTCCCTTGTAGACGAGGCGGAACATTGCCCCCATGTACAGCCAGAATTCCACCTATGGGCACGAATACAGATACCTGTTCTACTTAGCTCCCTCTCATGCGCTCATTTAAATTATGCATTAATTTTTATGATCGCACTATCTCTGTATGTTCATCATACATCTAGCTCCCCCTCTCCTGCGCTCATCCATAGTCGGCATTTGCTATCCTCCCGAAGGCGGCTGCGCTTGAGGCACCTGCCGATAGCCGAGTGAGTCTCTCGGGCCTCCCCCAGTCAGGTGTTGCGGTGCCAGTTGGTCACCTCCAGGAAAGGCCAGCGTTGTGGATGGGAGGTCCAGGGTGCGTATCCAGCTTAGCCGGCCCAGAGCCCAAAGCATGCGCATCCTGCTCTCCGAAGGTCCAGGGGAGTACGTCCGCTTTGCCTGGTCATGAACCCAAAGCGCGTGCACTCTGCTTCCCCAGCGCATGGCCCGGTACTAGGGATCGGACGGCCGTACCCGGACCTCGGAGGGAGCCGGAGCTCCGGCGCCTCGTGCACAGAATTGCCCAAGCCCCGTATAGCGGGTCAGGACCATAAGACGGATAAGACTAGGAGACGGGAGGGGAGGACCCCCCGAGGAGAATTACGTTTCCTCTACCTGTGTGCAGGACCTTCAGGTTACGGCAACAGGGACTGCATGAAGCGGGGGGAAAGGAGCTACCAGCTACATCGGCCTGGGACTGGAAGGACCGGGACCTACCCCTCCAGCAGGGGCGGGGCCCGGGGGCCCCACGTGTCCAGCGGGCCCGGAACTCTCTCCTTCCTTGAGGAGGGCTCCGGGCTCGCCACGTGGCAGGCAGGAACCGGACCTCCCCCCTCAGCGGGAGGGCTCCGAAAGCCCTACGTATCCAACATGACCGGAGCTCCCGTCTCTTGAGGAGGAGCTTCGGACCCGTCACGTGGCAGGCAGATTTGGAGCCCCCCATAGGGCGAGGTTCGGAGACCTCCGGGGGCCCCTAACACGGTTAGGACCCGGGGAGGGTGTCTGTGCGAAGCTCCGAGATTGGAAATGGCCTCTGAGTACCTTGCGGAGCTAAGGACTCAGCCAGGCAAAGCCAAGAAGGAGGGAAAAAGCATCACAGACACAAGTATCCTAGAGAGTCAAATTAAGCAAGGCTCCATGAGCTGGACTACAGACTCGATAAAAAAAAGGGAGAAACAAGTCCTAAGGACCTCCCGGCCCTCGCCGGAACCTTGCAGCTACAAGGGCGGCCACATCCTCGACTTCAGCCCTGGCAGCTTCCTCCTGCTCCGCGGCTGGGCCCTCTCTCGCTAGCTCCAGCAAGAAAGAGGGGTCGCGGCTCTTGAAGCATGCCAGCACATGCGAGGCGACCTCTAAAGCTAAGCCGCGGCCCTCGGCTTCAAGCTCACTGGCGACCACCGAGTCGAGTCTGTCCAGCTTGGCGCCGATCGACTCCAATGCAGGGATCACCTCTGCCACCTTCAATGCGGGAGTTGCGGCCCTCACCGGACTGAAGCCAAGAGGGATCAGGGCGGACCCCGCTCGATCCACGAAGCTTGAGACCGCAAGGGCCTCGGAGGACCGTAAGGCTGAGAGCTCCTCCACCTCGCGGCGGGCCGCCTGCAGAGCCTCCAGGTTCCTCTAGGAGAATTCCTTCTCCTTGGACGCCAGGGAACTCTCCCGAAGGTGGAGAGTCTCGGCTAGCCGCTCCAACTCAGCGGCCTTGAAGCCGGCAGTCAACTCCCGGTCCAAGACCGCCCGGCGATCATGGGAGACCTGTTCCTCCCTCAAGTCAAGGTCTGCCTTCAGAATCTCCAGCTCCTCCATCCGAGCTCGGAGGTCATCCTCGCCGGCGGCCAGCTGTGCGGCGACCCTCTCTGCCTCAGCTGCCACGGAACGCTCCCGCTCCTCAACGGCGAGTTCGCGGCGCTCCAACCGCTGCCGTATTTCCACAGCAGCAGAGAGGCTCTCTTCGGCCCGGGCGTGTGCCTCCAGGGCCTCCCTGTTGATCCGCCGCGACTGGGTGTCCATGCGGTCAGCAGCCCGCTTCATCCGGTCGACGAGCGCTTCCCTGAAGTCGAGCAACTCCCGCCTGGAGTCGAGCTCGCTCTTAACCTTCGCGGTCCTCTCCCGCAAAAGGTTCCCCCAGATGAGGAGGCGGTCCCGTTCAACCGTATACTCCTCCCGCTCGCGCCCTAGCGCAGCCAAGACCTGCCGGACGCTCGACTCGGCAAGCGCGAAGGCGTCTGCCAGAGGCAATGGAGCAACAGAGGCTGGGGCAGTCCCTCCGACCTCCTCCATTACCTCGTCCTCAGGAAGAGCCGACGCACCAGCAGCCGAGACAAGACGCCGATCAGGAGAAGCTGGCTCCGCGGCTCTGGCAGCCAGGCCAGCCGGGCTCTTTTCAGCTTCTAGCTCCTTGACCTGAGGAGAGGGACGAGCCGGGGAAGGCGGTGCTGGAGAAGAAGCCAGGCCGCCTAGTGCAGGATCAACCTGTGCTGGCTCGGGGGCCGCGGTGGCCATCTCGGCAGGAAGAGGCGACGCCGCCGCGGAGTCCGGGCACACCGTAACAGGAGAAGTCCGCGCTGGCCTGGGGGCCGCAGCAGTTGCCCCTGGCTCCGAGCGCATCGGCACAGATTCCCCGCAAGACGGGGAAGGCCGGGAAGCGCGGACACTCCAGCGGGCTCTAAACCCCGACTTCCGAGCCGGGGTAGGATTTCCAGAGCCCGCTACCGTCTCCGATGGCCGCTCCGCAGTCGCTTGGACTGGCGGAACAGGGGACGCCCCAGAGGCTTCCCCCAGCGCATCAGCCCGGGGCCTCTTCGAGTCGCCACCGGAGGGAGTGTCAGGCACCCCAGAATCCCGACTTGGCACCGACGCCGTTGCTGGAGGAGATCGAGCGTGTTTCTTCTCTGGTAGCGGGTTGGAAGCCATGGCAAGGGAGAACTCAAAGGCAAGAGGGCAAAAGCACAAGAGTCCGAGAAGAAACGCAGAGAAGTGCGAAGGAAAACTACAATGTGGGTAAGACCCCCTCTAAAAAGCTTCCCGGTGCAGTTCCAAGCGATTCGGAACTCTTCGAATACCCCGCACCCACAACCGCTTCGGTTCCTAGACCGAGTGCCGATGACGGGTGGGCCCAAGCCGCTTAACTGAAGCGGTGGGGTCAAGGAGTCATTCTACTAAGAAGATGAACCGGCAAGGCACTTCGGCGGTTCCCGAAGAAAGCGCCACAACGTGCAAGAGTGGCAGTCTTGGGAACCGCCGCAGTAAAAGCAATCATCAAGTGGGCGCACGCTCTCGCGGTCCCGTGGCCGTTCGTGCTCCGGCAGCGGTCAATTCGGGACTTAGAGGAAGTGCGCGGATCGGAAGAGACGGAGGTCCCACCTCGGGCTCGCTATCTCCCCCAAGATGGGCCCGGGGGCCACTGTCGGTACCTGAGATATGGGGTACCCTCGCGCACAGGGTAAAATGCCTAAGGTACTCGCCCTTCTCCGCAGGGAGAGCTCCGAAGGCGCCACGCGTCTGGCGGGGCCGGACCTCCCTCTCCTCAGAGGAGAGCTCCGGGCCCGCCACGTGGCATACAGAAGCCGGACCTCCCCCTCCGCGGGAGAGAGGTCCGAAGACGCCACGCGTCCTGCGGGGCCGGACCTCCCTCTCCGTAGAGGAGAGCTCCGGGCCCGCCACGTGGCATACAGAAGCCGGACCTCCCCCTCCGCGGGGAGAGGTCCGGAGGCTCCACGTGCCCCGCAGGCCGGACCCTTCTCTCCTCAGAGAAGGGCTCCGGACCCGCCACGTGGCCAGAAGAACGGTGCTGCCCGCCCCCGAGCGGTAGGCAGCGGGCGTAAAGGCGCCCCACACCTTGCCCGTACAAGGTATTCAAGGCCCGCGTCTTCCCAAGACGCGGAAACGCGGAGCACGCGTCTGTCAGGTGCCGTTGCGCCCAGTCGCATCACAGACTGGCGCGCGGTGTCAGAACCTACCAGCTAATAAACGCCGCGACAAGACATCCCATGCCGCCCGCGCCGTCATCAACCACTACGACTAGCGTGCGGCATGGGCAGGGCGGCAAGATGAAGACTCAGAAGCCTTCGACCAGAGGCAACTACCGGCGTAACTACAGATACGGTAGATAATAGACAATCTTCCCGGGACCACCTGTCGGGTCCCGGCACCCCTTGTAAGCCGCCCGAGTCTTGTACTATAAAAGGCTCGGGTAGGCGTCGATAGCAAGGGTTCGCATTTTGCAACTCATACGCTAGCCATACACTCTCAAGCTGTAACTCACCCCCAAGCTCAGGCCCCCCGGCCCTGAGAAGCAAGCAATACAGCGAGCTCCATAGCTCGCCGTGGACGTAGGGTTTTACGCTCCGGCGGCCTGAACCACGTAAAACTCTCCGTGTCAAGCTCTCACCAACTCGTCCATCTGCGCAAGCTCTCCGCTAGGAACTAGCCCCTCCGAAAAAAGAACCTCCGCGGGCTGCCCATTGCAGGCCCGGGGGAAGTGTCGACCGAACACTTCGACAGTAACCAAACTAAATCACCCGGTTCAAGTCTAACTTCCTGCCTACATTTACTACCAGCAATTCTATATTTTTCATTCATCCTTTCAATATTGTGTTTAGTGGTCTCATGAATTTTCAAAATAAAATCAGCATGTTCCTTTGCATCATTATGAGTTCTCTCACTAGTATTTAAAGGCAAGATCAATAGGAGCACGAGGATTGAATCCATACACTACCCGAAAAGGACTTACCTTGGTGGTAGAATGTGTTGCCCGATTATATGCAAACTCCACATGTGGCAAACATTCTTCCCACATCTTTAAATTTTTCTTCAAAACAGCTCTCAACATGGTTCCCAAAGTGCGGTTCACTACTTCTGTTTGCCCATCAGTTTGTGGGTGACATGTTGTAGAGAACAACAGTTTTGTACCCAACTTATTCCACGGGGTGCGCCAAAAGTGACTAAAAAATTTAGCATCATGATCTGAAACAATAGTAGAAGGCATACCATGCAAGCGAACAATCTCTTTGAAAAAAATGTCAGCAAGCATCATCACTTTTCTGACACGATATAAAATGTGCCATCTTATAAAAACTATCCACCACAACAAAAATGTTGTCCCTCCCCCTCTTAGTCCTGGCAATCCCAAAACAATGTCCATAGAGATATCCGCCCAAGGAATGGAAGGAGTGGGAAGAGGCATGTATAAATCATGTGGATTCAAATGGGACTTAGCTTTCTGACATGTGGTGCAGCGAGCCACAAACCGCTCTACATCTCTCCTCACCTTTGGCCAAAAGAAATGTGTGGCCAGAACATCCTCCGTCTTCTTTGCGCCAAAATGGCCCATCAAACCTCCACCATTTGCCTCCTGTAATAACAAAAGAAGAATGGAACCAACTGGAATGCATAGGCGGTTAGCTCTAAACAAGAATCCATCATCCAGTACAAATTTATTCCAGGTATGACCTTTTCTACAATGCAGCAACACATCTTTAAAATCAGCATCAAGAGCATATTGTTCTTTAATTGATTCAAGTCCAAAAATTCGACAATCAAGTTGGGACAGCATATTATATCGTCTAGACAATGCATCAGCGATCAAATTATCCTTCCCTTTCTTATGTTTAATGACATAAGGAAAAGACTCAATAAATTCAATCCAGTTTGCATGTCTACGATTCAGATTATTTTGAGAACGAATATGATTTATCGATTCATGATCAGAATGAATAACAAATTCTTTAGGCCATAAATAATGACGCCATGTCTCTAAGCATCGTACGAGAGCATAAAATTCTTTATCATATGTGGAGTAATTCAGGACAGGACCATTAAGTTTTTCACTAAAGTATGCAATCGGTTTACCACCTTGCAGTAAGACACCACCAATGCCAATTCCACTAGCATAACATTCAAGTTCAAAAGTCTTACTAAAATCAGGAAGTTGCAACAATGGTGCGTGTATAAGCTTGTCCTTCAAGGTGTCAAAGGACTCCTCTTGTGCTTTCCCCCAATGGAACACCACACCTTTCTTAGTCAACTCATGCAATGGGGCAGCAATAGTGCTAAAATCCTTGACGAAACGTCGGTAGAAACCTGCAAGACCAAGAAAACTCCTTACCTGTGTGATGGCTTGAGGTATTGGCCAGCTCTGGATCGCTTGAATTTTCATCTCATCCACCTCAATTCCCTGTGGAGTCACAACATAGCCAATAAAGGAAACTTGATTCGTACAAAAGATGCACTTCTCAAGGTTACCAAATAAACGTGCATCTCTCAAAGCATTAAAAACAGCACGTAAATGATCCATATGTTCATCCAATGACTTGCTATAAATCAAGATATCATCAAAGTAAACCACCACAAAATTTCCAATAAAAGCTCTCAAAACCTCATTCATCAAACGCATGGATGTACTTGGTGCATTAGTTAAACCAAAAGGCATTACTAACCACTCATACAACCCAAATTTGGTTTTGAAAGCTGTTTTCCATTCATCTCCCAATTTCATTCTTATTTGGTGGTAACCACTACGCAAGTCAATCTTAGTGAAAATTATAGAACAACACAACTCATCAAGCATGTCGTCTAGCCTAGGAATAGGATGATGATACCTTATAGTAATATTGTTATTGGCTCTACAATCAACACACATACGCCAAGTACCATCTTTCTTAGGAACCAAAAGTACAGGAACATCACAAGGACTAAGGCTTTCACGTACATACCCACGGTCCAAAAGGTCTTGGACTTGCCGCTGAATTTCCTTAGTCTCCTCGGGGTTGGTCCTATATACAGCATGGTTTGGCAAAATTGCACCTGGAATCAAATCAATTTGATGTTCAACCCCTCTCAAAGGTGGAAGTCCCGGGGGTATCTCAGCTGGAAAAATATCCTCATACTCTTGCAACAAGTTAGTAACTGCTAGAGGCAAAGACCTAGCAATATCATCAATGGAGAACAAAACTTGTTTGCACACCAATGCACAGCAAATATCATGATCAGGAATTTCAGCAAGGTTTGATTTTGTAGCAAGCATTACACGACCCTTCAATTTAATTCCCTCAGTCTTAGAACTAGGTGTAGATCTCTCATTATTTGGTGGTAACACAGAATTAATGACTTGTTGATTTTCTGATTTAGAACTACTAGAAATTCCAGCTCTCTCCCTATCAGCTTGTACAATTTCAGCAGGAGTCAAAGGTAGCAAAGTAATTTTCTTTCCTTTATGCATAAATGTATATTTATTACTTATACCATGGTGCAAAGCATCCTTATCATGTTCCCAAGGTCGACCCAATAAAAGTGAACACGCTTGCATGGGTACCACATCACAATCAACGGAATCAACATATGTACCAATGGAAAACGGAATTCTGCAAGTTTGTGTTACCTTAGCTCTTCCAGAATCATTCAACCATTGAATATAGTATGGATGTGGGTGTGGTCGTGTATTCAAGCTAAGCTTCTTGACCAATTCAGAACTCACCAAGTTGTTGAAGCTTCCTCCATCAATGATGACACGTGCTCGCCGGTTCTTGATGATGAAACAAATTATGGCGTTGTAATCTATCAAGCTGTTGTACCTGTGTGTTCAGCACCCGCTGCACGATGATGTTCATGTAGGCTGATGTGTCTTCACTCCCAAAAACATGTCCCTCATCATTGTCCGTGGCAGCTTCATCATCATTGTTGTCTTCGACATCGGAGGTGCTGATGTATCCTCCCTCTTCTGTAGCCACGTATGCCCGCTGACTAGGACAATCTTTTTGCACATGACCAAGACCATGGCAGCGGTGGCACTGAATATCGGAAGTGCATCCTGTTGAAGCAACGGATGAAGCACTTTTGGCGGGTACCTACATGGAATTTTTACCCGAATCCGCAGGTCGTGCAGGTGGTGGTTTCGGTGCTGCTGAAACATTGTTGCTGCCAGAAGGAAGCTTGGCTGCTGGTTTTGGTGAAAGGGCATCAAAACGGAATGACTTGGACGCCCCCGAAGATGTTGTCGTGCGTGGAGTGTAGGAGGCACCGCTGCTGCTCTTGTTCTTTTGTTGACGACCCTGTAACTCCTTTTCTGCAAGCATAGCAAGCTGGAACAACTGGTTGACAGTATTAAATTCCTTATAATCAACGATATCCTGTATCTCACGTCTCAACCCCCCATAGAAACGACAAATTTTATCTTCAGTGTCCTCTACTACCCCACATCGTATCATACCCTTTGAAGCTCCGCATAATAATCTTGAACAGAATTATTTCCCTGCTCTAAGCGCTGCAATTTCTTTCGTAAATCACGTTGGTAGGATGGAGGAACAAAACGATTACGCATAGCTTCTTTTAAATGTTCCCATGTATCAGGTTGTAAGCGTGTGGTACCTAGTTCATTCCATCATATTATAGCAAAATTCTTAAACTCACTAGTGGCTTGTCGAACTCTATGTTGTTCAGGAACAAGGTGGGAATTAAATTTCTGCTCAACCGTCATTTCCCAATCAAGATATGCCTCAGCATCATAAGCACCAGAAAATGAAGGTATGGAAAATTTAACTTTAGCAAAAGGGTCATCAAGAGGGCGGTTATTGTTACCATGCATGTTGTTTCCTACCATACCATGAGTGTTTTGACGAAGGCGTTGACGTAGATGTATATTCTGCACAGCACGTGTATCCACCTCTCCATTGACATCACACAACACGTCTTCTTCTTCTTCAAGGTTGTTGTGGTGGGTAGCATCATGGCTGAATGGTAGGTGGGTCTCCATATCATCAATCCTTCCAACTAGCGAGCTTAAGCGTTTGTCCAAACTCTCAAGGGTGTGGGGTATTCTCTGTTCAGCAAGATAACGATTGATTTGATTTGATAACGATTGCGGCAGCTAGGGTTTCGATGGAATGCAGCGGATGAAATAACAAAGTAGGAACAAAACATGATTAAACCAGCAACAAAACATGAACTAGGAAACAAATTCAACACTACGGACTCTAAAACAGAATTGTGCAAAAGGCTAAACCTGGTCTGGGATGGGTAAACCTATGACTATAATTTTTTTTGGCTTTTTCATGGACGATAGGACGAGTTCAAGATAAACAAAACTAGGGGAAGGCGAACCTGACGGTGCACCTAAAGCTATGATTACCACTTGTTGTGTACAGTGGTACCGACCTTCCCAAAGGTTCTGATAACTCTCGATTTGGTGGAGACTTGACACAAATCGATCCGGCTTCCGAACAACACGTTCTGAACCCTGCAATCGCAGCACCACGTCTCCTCAGGTTATCAACCGATATTGCATGGTTGACCTCGCCAAGAAGGCTAATCCTTGTCTGCGAATCGAAGAACACAAGCAAGAACAAGAAAGAATGCAACCAAATTGCTGAAAGATATGAAGCACTCAAGTTGGGGTCTCACAAACCGATGAACGGCGAAACTGTTCTTGACAGAATAATCTAAGCAAAACCCAACTGTTTGTGACGGCGGCTAGGGGGTATAAAAGAGGTGGAGGACGACCAGGGGGGTGCTGGGGTCGTGACCTAACCCTAAGACACGTACATAATGGACTTGGACTCGATACAAGGCCCAACAGCCCAACTAGGTGATGCAACACGCTGACAGACTCTAAACCTTATATTATTTCGAAGTTTCCCGTCGACTCCGATGGAATTTTGACGTGGGGCTAGTTTCATTGGAAAGTTTATCCTCTCAGCTTTCCGTGCATATGTAGAACATAAAAAACGGAGTCGGTATGCCTCCTGTGCATCCATTTTAAGGTGGACTGCTCCTGGGCCCGAGTTGGACTCGAGTTTGAGTTGGGCTCGGTCTCTAACTTCTTGTTGGCGTATTTTCTGGTCCTCCACGCCTCCAAACCCCTCTCCATGTATCTCCATGTCCTCTCTATGGTTCCTAATCATAATTAATCCATTAGGTAGCAACACACTCTCAAAATTCACATATAAAGAATTGTTCAAGAACGAGCTCACCTCTAAATTCAATTGTCGTGCTCGAGCTCTAGTAATTGGACCTTGCATGTCTACCATGTGAGTGTTGTGTATATTTGCAGGAGTGATGTCCACATCACAGGGGATTCACTACAGGAAACACGACAATTTACAACGGCTAGCTTAATTTACAACGGCTATAGGGTTGGCTGTCGTAAGTTAAATTAATTATGACGGCCAACTCTAGCTGTCGTAAATAAAGAGTTGTTTACGGGACGACTCAGGGTGCAGTGTGGGCCGACTTCTGGGTAAGTATGTTTAATATATGTTTTAAATTTAGTTCTTCAATAGCTACAATGTTTAACACTTAGGTTTCTGTCTTCTTGTAGAGACGGTATTATTTAGCGGATCCAGCGGATGCCGACCATGCGAGAGCCGTCTTCAACAAGAACGCCAGGAAGCTTGTTACATGGGCAATCTCCTATGCCCGCATTCAAGCAACAAACGATTATTTAAAGAGACATTAAGGGCATGAGCTTGCGGCATTCAGAGATGGATCGGACACATACTTGACTGAGTAGCAGTACGCCAAGGTAAACTAGTAGTATTTTACTTAGGAGTACAATTTCGTAACGTCAATGTTATTTCAATCAATTAAATGCATGCAGTAGGGATTTCTAGGTTGGAGGACCATCCGGAGGCTTACCGGACCCTCTATTGCCTATGGTCCTGTGACACCCTCATTTCTGGTTTCTGCATGTATTCATGTTTCATGTTGAGAAAACATTTTAAAAGAAGTGGGAACAGAGAAAGAATAAAAAAAGATAGCTAAAAGAGCAAAATCCAGTTCATCAAGAGCGACGAAGACACTTCCCGGGGCCCGCTAGCCACGTGGCACCTTCGGAGCTCATCTCCACAAAAGGGGGAGAGGTCCGACCCCATGGCACAAGTGTTTCCCCCGGAGCTAGCCTTTGCGGAGAAGCGTGGACAGCCCCTCAGGACACGTGTCGAGTGCGGAGCTTGTCACCACGAAAAAGAGAGGACCAGCCACGCAGGACACGTGTCACCTCCGGAGCTCACCTCCGGGAGGTCCGACACTACCGGACACGTGTCACCTCCGGAGCTCACCTCCGGGAGATCCGTCACTATTGGACACGTGTCGACCTCGGAGTTCGCCTCCAAGGAGAAAGGAAGTCTAGAGCAGCTATGACACATGGCAATATTAGAGCTCACCTCCGAAGAGAAGGGAGGTCCAGAAACCGACATGTGGTGTTCACGGAGCTCGCCTCTGTTGAGAGGGGAAGTCCCGACCCGCCAGACACGTGGCGCACGTGGAGCTCACCTCTGAAGAAGAGGGAGGTCTCGTCCGCCAGACATGCGGCACAACCAGAGCTCGTCTCTGCGGAAAAAGGGAGCCCGGGTTCCCGCAGGACACGTGGAGCTTCCGGAGCCCATTACCGCGGAGGAAACGAGTTCTGGAGCGGTTTTTTCTTATGTACGCGTAGGAATACCGGTACGGGAGGAAACCGACATGAATTCCACAATGTTACCGCACCAAATCAACTAAAGATAAGTTGTTAAGATTCAACGACAATTTGAATAGGACTCTTATTCGAAATACAATCAGATTAGGACTCTTCTCCTCCCGATTATAAATAGAACCCAGAACCTTTGGCCGAAACCACGAACTTCTTTTCCAACTCTTGAGCCGACGATTTAGAGCGCTAGCCCCAACTCGCCGTAAACCCTTCGCCGGAGTTCAGTCGAGGAAGATCGCCGGAAGAGAGCCCCAACGATCTGTCTTGCTAAGAGAAGGACCCCGAGACCAAGAAGAACGTAAGGTAGGTCTCCAATACTACCTTACGACATCATCGCGTTTTCTTTGCATCTGTTCTTTGATTCCTTTCGAACAGAAGCTTTTTCGTGGACAGATCACTTGTTGATTGATTTAATCTAAAGTCAAGATCATCGCTACGTCCACAATTGATCTCTACAACTCTGTTCATCATAAAACTCATGCAAGCCATGCAATAACACGTACAAACTAAACTGCATCATAGGATTAACATGCATAAGCATCATCGCATCTAGTTAAAGTTTGTGCATGATATTGATTGTTGTAAATCTTGTATGTGTGTGATCATGTATAGAAGGACAAGCTCAGGGAGCTACCTATGACGGACTACAACAACAAGATTTTGAGCAACCGGAACAGCCAGAACAAGGCAAGTGCCCTTGACCATATTGATCCTATGTTTTGGAAAACTGTTTTGTTTGCGAAAAAGATATGGGTGCTGAGTCAAACATGATGGGAAACCCTTTTATAGGAGTTTACTAGTTCTGGTTAAACCACCCTTGTCGCCAGGGAAGTTTATGAGTCGGGTATGGTTTTTACTTTTATGCTTCGCTGAGTCCATGGGATTACGGGAAGCGAGATAGATGTGTCTAGTTAACTGCACTCGTAAGATTTATGAGAAACTGAGGTTGTTAATGAACATGGATCGGAGGGAGATCTAGGCAAGCCTGGATTTGTGAATGAGGTAGAAAGAGATGGTGGTTTACTTGCCATAGATCTAAGGACCAGTTCATGCGAGCACATGCCAGGATAACAGTGCCACCACAAGGCCAAGTATGGGTGCAGCTTAGCTGACTAATTAGGTAAGTTGCTAGATTGTTATGGACCGTGGAAGGCGTGGGGAATGGGAGTCGCGTGAGGACTGCCCTGGGAACTGCATGGCACAAGAGGGGCCCCGTGGGTGGGAGAATTGGAGATTCTAGCCTGCCGGTGAAACCTTAGTGAATCCATACATCAAGTAGCCCCTTTGTAAAGGCTATTTTGTGATCTCTTGGCCATACGTGTCGATCTTGGAGCTCACCTCCGAGAGGTCCGGTTCTATTGGACACGTGTCACCATCGGAGCTTATCTCCGGGAGGTCCATCACTATTGGACACGTGTTAACCTCGGAGCTCGTCTCTGAGAAGAAAGGAAGTCTGGCGCTGTTAGGACATGTGGCACACCTGGAGCCACCTCCGAGAGAGGGAAGGTTCGGCACTGACACGTAGCATGCGCGGAGCCCATCTCCGAAGGAGAAGGAGGTCTTGCTCGCTTGACACGTGGCACAACCGGAGCTCGTCCCTGCGAAAAGGGAGAGACCAGGACCCGGTGAACACGTGGAGTTTCCGGAGCTCATCACCGAGGAGGTAACGAGTTCTGGAGCGGTTTTTGGATTCTGTACACATAGAAATACCGGAACAGAAACCGACCTGAATTCCACAATGATACCGCACCAAATCGACTAAAGATAAGGTGGTAAGATTCAACAAAAATCTGAATTGAACTTTTATTCGAAGTCCAATCAGATTAGGACTCTTCTTTTCCCGATTATAAATAGAACCCAAAACATATGGCCGAAACCACAAACTTCTTTTCTAACTCCTGAGCTGACGACTTAGAGCCCTAGCCCTAACTCGCCGAGTAAGCCCATCGCCGGAGTTCAGCGTAGAAGATTGCCGGAAGAGAGCCCCAACGATCTGTCGGAGGAGGACCTCGAGACCGAGAAGAATGTAAGATAGGTCTCCAATATCACCTTGCGACATCGCCATGTTTTTCTTGCATTTGTTCTTTGATTCCTTTCGAACAGAAGCTTTCTCATGGACAGATCACTTGATGATCAGGTTGATCTAAAGACAAGATCATCGCCATGTCCACCTTTGATCCGAACACCTCTGTTCATCATAAAATCCATGCAAGCCATGCAAAGAACACGTAAAAACTAATCTAGTAAAACTAATCATAGGATAGCATGCATATGCATCATCGCATCTAGTTAAAGGTTGTGCATGATATTGATTGTTGTGGATCTTGTATGTGCGTGATCCTGTATAGCAGGACAAGCTCAGGGAGCTGTCTACGACGAACTGCAACAACAAGGTTTTGAGATCCAAGAGCAACCTGAACCGCAAGAACAGGGCAGGTGCTCCTTGACCACATTGATCCTATGTTTTTGGAAAAACTGTTTTGTTTTGCGAAAAGGTGTGTGTGCTGAGTCAAACATGATGGGAAACCCTTTTATAGGAGTTTACTAGTTTTGGTTAAACCACCCTTGTCGCTAGGGAAGTTTATGAGTCGGGTATGATTTTTGCTTTATGCTTCGCTGAGTCCATGGGATTGGGAAGCGAGATAGATGTGTCTAGCTAACTGCACTCATAATGATAATGAGAAAACTGATGTTGTTAATAAACTTGGATCGGAGGGAGATCTATGCAAGACTGGCTTTGTGAATGAGGTAGCTAGAGATGGTGGTTTACTTGCCGTAGATCTAAGGACAGGTTCGTGCATGCACATGCCAGGATAACAGTGCCACCACAAGGCCAAGTATGGGTGCGGCTTAGCTGACTAATTAGGTAAGTTGCTAGATTGTTATGGACTGTGGAAGACGCGGGGAGTGGGAGTCGAGTGAGGACTGCCCTGGGAACTGCATGGCACAAGAGGGGGCCCGTGGGTGGGAGAATTGGAGATTCTAGCCTGCCGGTGAAACCTTAGTGAGTCCATACATCTAGTAGCCCCTTTGTAAAGGCTATTTTGTGATCTCTTGGCCATACACCGACGGTTGTGTACTGGTATAATGGAGGTTCTGCAGTCGCCGACGGGTGACAAAATCACAAACTTGTGGGTAAAGAGGTGCAAACTCTGCAGAGTCTAAAACTATCATGATAACCGAGCTTATGGTCACGAGCGCCTGGCCAACTTCCATGATTAGTTGGATGGTTATTTTGGGATGGTTTGGTTTTGGTTTGGTTTTCAGGACTGTTGAGTCCGGGTGATAAGATTGGTTGCATGACTGTTGAGTCATGGCAACGAGATTGGTCTCGGTGTGAGACGGAATTGTTTATGAAATGAAATGGTAGCGAATATGAGATGGTATTCGGGAGATGGTAGCGAATACGAGAAGGTATTCGTGAGCAAGAATGAGGTTGATTAATGTCTGGTTGGGACATGGAAGGTGATGAACATAACGGAGGTATGATTGGTATTTTAGTACATGTTGGGATTACATTCGCTTAAAGATAAGTTGTTGTTTTATCATGGTTTTGATAAATAACTTTGCTTTCTGCAATGAGCCTTTATATACCTACCTTGTTGTGAGCTACATAGCATATTTTCCTGCACTTGCTGAGTACATCATTGTACTCAAACTTGCATTATTATTTCATCATCAGCAACAGGAGAAGATTACTATGAAAACCAAGTGGAGCATTAGGCGTGTAATCTGTTCTCAACCTTGCCTGTGGGGGTGGAGCAGAGATGGAGCTGCTGCTTAGATTGCTTCCGCATTAGTTAGAAGACTTCCGCTGTTAGATTAAGATTTCTGTTGTTAGCATGTGTCCAAGACTCATGAGACATTGTAATAAAACCCTGTTATTCATGGTAATATATATATATATTGAATTCAGTTTGTGGAACATATGTGTATGTGTGATGAACATCCTGGGCACACATATGCATCAGTTCTCGGTTCCGTGGTTTTCCACATAATTGAGAGCGTCACAGATTGGTATTAGAGCCACGGGTTGACGGTAGGTTACACGCTTAGATAGAGGTCACAAGTTGGTATCAGGCACAGATTGGTATCAACCTGCCATGGGTTGATCGTAGATCACACAACCTAGAATGATCATAGATTGGTAGCTGAGCCACGCTGACCATAGGATGCAAACCTAGGATGCATAGATTGGCATTGGAACTACCTTGATATAGGATACAAACCCAGGAGAAGCCGTAGTTGAATCACAGATTGGCATCACCCTAAATCCATATAGGACCCCCATTGAATAAAGCCTTGAATAGGAGTTGTGTGAGCCTTTGTGACGATTGTTGTGATTGAATGTTGAGTGTGAGTTGTGGGACGTCTCAAGCGTTGTCCATACCCACACATAAGTAGAAAGGAGGTGTGAGATGCCTCGGCGCTTGTTCACATCCTCATATGGGCTAATACATATAGTCCAATCCACCTTGATGCATATAGTTAGGGGGATCCATCTAATCTTATAACCTCTATTCTATTTCATTCTCTCTCTCACGGATGGTGAGAGGAAACGCCGGCCGCCAAGGAAGGAACGTCCGTGGCAACCAAGAGGATGGCCACGACGAAGTTCCTGTTAACCCCGGAGCTGGTGAGAACAACCTGGAATGGTTGATGGCCATGCAGAATCAACTTATGCAAACCATGATCCAAACTTTGGGTCAGTCACAGGCCAACAACAACAACCCCGTTCCGGCGGCACCACCACCGCCGGCTCATAACAGACTGGGAGAGTTCATGAGGACTCGACCACCCAACTTTGCTCAAGCTAATGACCCCATGGAGGCCGACGACTGGTTGAAATCCATGGAGAAGAAGCTTGCCATAGTACAGTGCAATGACCGAGAGAAGGTTCTTTTTGCGTTGCACCAACTCATGGGAGCTGCCGCTAACTGGTGGGATGCCCTATGCAACGCTCATGTCGACCCGGAGACGATCACTCGGATTGACTTCAAGGAGAGTTTCCACTCTCATTACATCCCTTCTGGTGTAATGATGCTAAAGAGACAGGAGTTCGAAGGTCTCCGCCAAGGACAGAGAAGCGTGAATGAGTATCTCAACAAGTTCACGCAACTGTCCCGGTACGCCCCCGAAGATGTTAACTCGGACCAAAGGAAGCAGTACCTGTTCATGAGAGGGTTGAATAATGAGATCCAGGTTCAGATCCTCAACAATGACTACGCGAGCTTCCAGAAGTTGGTTGACAAGGCTATAGTGGTGGAAAGCAAGATCCGAGAGATCGAGCGAGGGTGTAAGAGGAAGATGCCATACCAGCCCCAAAGGAGCAACGTACGACCTCGGTACATACCCCCAGCCGCACCGCAGTATGGATCGACCGCTCCTGCATACCGCCCTAGTCAGCCACCACAGCAACGATCCGTTGCACAAGCACCTCGTGTGCCTTTGCCTCCTCTACCCCGACCCAACATGGGTGCTCCTGTTCAAAACCCCTGCCCCAACGTACCTGCTGTCGTGGGCAACAAGACATGCTTTGCATGCGGGGAAACAGGACACTTCGCGAGCCAGTGCCCGAGAAGAGGCCCTGGACAGCAATGTGCCCAAGCAGAACCCGCGACCGAACAGAGGGGACAATCAAGGAAACCGTGGACAACAGTACTATGCTCGCGGCAACGTGAACCATGTCTCTGCTGAGGAAGCACAACAGGCTGAGGACGTCGTAATTGGTATGTTCCTTGCCAATTCCAACCCAGCCACCATTTTATTTGATTCTGGAGCATCACATTCCTTCATATCATCCAAGTATGTTGCCAAGCATAATCTACCCATATCACACTTAAAATGTGCTATGTTAGTTAATTCTCCTGGTGGAGAGATGAGGACTAATATAGTATGTCCGAAAGTAAGCCTTAAAATAAGGGGGGTAGACTTCCTTGCCAACCTCATTGTCTTGGATTCCCAAGGGCTTGACATAATACTCGGGATGGATTGGTTAAGCAAGCACAACAGAGTAATCCAATGTGCTGAAAGGAGCGTGCAGTTGACAAACGAGCACGGTATTCGTGTCGAGTTTAAGTCAGCCCAGCAAACAACCGAAAGGACAATTTTGAACCACGTCGAAGGAGCAACATTGGACAGCATTCCAGTGGTTCAGGAATTCTCGGACGTGTTTCCAGAAGAGCTTCCAGGTATGCCACCTTATCGGGACATTGAGTTTGCCATTGATTTGGTACCCGGAAATGCACCCATAGCAAAGAGTACCTATAGGATGTCCACCAATGAACTAGTGGAACTCAAGAAGCAAATTCAGGAGCAGTTGGAGAAGGGTTTTATACGTCCCAGCTCGTCACCATGGGGAGCCCCCGTGCTCTTCGTAGACAAGAAGGATGGGACCCAAAGGATGTGTGTGGACTATAGGTCTCTCAACGAGGTGACAATCAAGAACAAATACCCTCTGCCCCGTATAGAAGACCTATTCGACCAAATGAAAGGAGCCCGAGTGTTCTCCAAGATTGATCTTCGGTCGGGATACTTCCATCTGAAGATTAAGCCCTCCGATAAACCCATGTGACACCCTCATTTTTGGTTTCAGCATATATTCATGTTTTATGAAGAGAAAACATTTTAAGAGAAGTAGGAACACTATCAAAACGATAGCCAATAAGAGCCGAATCCAGTTTCCAGAAAGCACCAAAGACAATTTCCGTGGCCCGCTGGCCACGTGGCGTGTTCGGAGCTCATCCTTGCAAAGTGGGTAGAGGTCCGCCGCTAACTGGCTACGTGGCAGGCTCGGGGCTCATCTCCGCAAAGGGGGAGAGGTCCGACCCTGCGGGACACATGTTGCCCCCAGAGCTAGCCTCTGCGGAAGAAGCAAAGGCATTTTTACAGGATACATGTCACCTTCGGACCTAGTCACCGCGGAAATCAGAGGACCAGTCGCGCGGGATACGAGTCGATCTCGGAGCTCACCTCCGAGAGGTCCGGTTCTATTGGACACGTGTCACCATCGGAGCTTATCTCCGGGAGGTCCATCACTATTGGACACGTGTTAACCTCGGAGCTCGTCTCTGAGAAGAAAGGAAGTCTGGCACTGTTAGGACATGTGGCACACCCGGAGCCACCTCCGAGAGAGGGAAGGTCCGGCACTGACACGTAGCATGCACGGAGCCCATCTCCGAAGGAGAAGGAGGTCTTGCTCGCTTGACACGTGGCACAACCGGAGCTCGTCCCTGCGAAAAGGGAGAGACCAGGACCCGGTGAACACGTGGAGTTTCCGGAGCTCATCACCGAGGAGGTAACGAGTTCTGGAGCGGTTTTTGGATTCTGTACGCATAGAAATACCGGAACAGAAACCGACCTGAATTCCACAATGATACCGCACCAAATCGACTAAAGATAAGGTGGTAAGATTCAACAAAAATCTGAATTAAACTTTTATTCGAAGTCCAATCAGATTAGGACTCTTCTTTTCCCGATTATAAATAGAACCCAAAACATATGGCCGAAACCACAAACTTCTTTTCTAACTCCTGAGCTGACGACTTAGAGCCCTAGCCCTAACTCGCCGAGTAAGCCCATCGCTGGAGTTCAGCGTAGAAGATTGCCGGAAGAGAGCCCCAACGATCTGTCGGAGGAGGACCTCGAGACTGAGAAGAACGTAAGATAGGTCTCCAATATCACCTTGCGACATCGCCATGTTTTTCTTGCATTTGTTCTTTGATTCCTTTCGAACATAAGCTTTCTCGTGGACAGATCACTTGATGATCAGGTTGATCTAAAGACAAGATCATCGCCATGTCCACCTTTGATCTGAACACCTCTGTTCATCATAAAATCCATGCAAGCCATGCAAAGAACACGTAAAAACTAATCTAGTAAAACTAATCATAGGATAGCATGCATATGCATCATCGCATCTAGTTAAAGGTTGTGCATGATATTGATTGCTGTGGATCTTGTATGTGCGTGATCCTGTATAGCAGGACAAGCTCAGGGAGCTGTCTACGACGAACTGCAACAACAAGGTTTCGAGATCCAAGAGCAACCGGAACCGCAAGAACAAGGCAAGTGCTCCTTGACCACATTGATCCTATGTTTTGGGAAAAACTGTTTTGTTTTGCGAAAAGGTGTGTGTGCTGAGTCAAACATGATGGGAAACCATTTTATAGGAGTTTACTAGTTTTGGTTAAACCACCCTTGTCGCTAGGGAAGTTTATGAGTCGGGTATGATTTTTGCTTTATGCTTCGCTGAGTCCATGGGATTGGGAAGCGAGATAGATGTGTCTAGCTAACTGCACTCATAATGATAATGAGAAAACTGATGTTGTTAATAAACATGGATCGGAGGGAGATCTATGCAAGACTGGGTTTGTGAATGAGGTAGCTTGAGATGGTGGTTTACTTGCCGTAGATCTAAGGACAGGTTCGTGCATGCACATGCCAGGATAACAGTGCCACCACAAGGCCAAGTATGGGTGTGGCTTAGCTGACTAATTAGGTAAGTTGCTAGATTGTTATGGACTGTGGAAGATGCGGGGAATGGGAGTCGAGTGAGGACTGCCCTGGGAACTGCATGGCACAAGAGGGGGCCCGTGGGTGGGAGAATTGGAGATTCTAGCCTGCCGGTGAAACCTTAGTGAGTCCATACATCTAGTAGCCCCTTTGTAAAGGCTATTTTGTGATCTCTTGGCCATACATCGACGGTTGTGTACTGGTATAATGGAGGTTCTGCAGTCGCCGACGGGTGATCAAATCACAAACTTATGGGTAAAGTGGTACAAACTCTGTAGAGTTCTTAAAACTATCATGATAGCCGAGCTTACGGTTCTGAGCGCCTGGCCAACTGCCATGATTAGTTGGGATGGTTATTGGGATGGTTCTTGGTTATGGTTATTGGTTATGGTTTTGATTATGGTTTTGGTTTTTGGGATTGTTGAGTCTGGGTGATAAGATGGGTTGCATGACTGTTGGGTCATGGCAACGAGATTGGTCTCGGTGTGAGACGAAGTTATTTATGAGATGAGATTGTAGCGAATACGAGATGGTATTCGTGAGATGGTAGCGAATATGAGGAGGTATTCGTGAGCAAGAATGAAGTTGGTTAATGTTCGGGTGGAACATGGAAAGAGATGGAGGTATGTTGGTAATTTAAAATCATGCTGGGATTAAGTTCACCTAAAGGTTTAGTTGTTGTTTTATTATGGTTTTGATAAATAACTTTGCTTTCTGCAATGAACCATTTATACCTACCTTGTTATGAGCTACATATCATGTTTTCTCGCACCTGCTGAGTACATCATTGTACTCAAACTTGCATTATTATTTCATCATCAGCAGCAGAAGGAGATTTCTATGGAGACCAAGTGGAGCATTAGGCGCGTAATGTTCTCAACCTTGCCTGTGGAGGGAGTAGAGATGGAGCCACTTCTGCTTAGATTTTCTTCTGCATTAGTTAGATTGCTTCCGCATTAGAATAAAGACTTCCGCTGCATAAAAATAAGACTTCCGCTATGAGCATGAGTCCAAGACTCATGAGACATTGTAACAAACTCTGTTATTCGTGGTAATATATATTCTGAATTCAGTTTGTGGATCATATGTGTATGTGTGATAAACATCCTGGGCACACATATGCATCAGTTCTCAGTTCCGTGGTTTTTTTCCACAGAATTGAGGGCGTCACAGATTGGTATCAGAGCTACGGGTTGACAGTAGGTTACACGACTAGATAGAAATCACAGATTGATATTAGAGCCACGGTTGACAGTGAGTTACACGTCTAATTAGGAAACACGGGTTAAAAGCCACAGATAGGGGTAGAATACACACCTAGATACAATCACAGATTGGTGTCAGACACAGATTGGTAGCTAAACCGCAGGGAGCAAGCCTAGGGTGCATAGATTGGCCTTAAAACTACCTTGACATAGGAAAACCAGCCTTCAATAGGAGTTGTGTGAGCCCTTGTAATGATTGTTGTGAGATGTGTGCTTAGTGTGAGTTGTGGGACGTCTCAAAACTTTGCCCATATCCACACATAAGTAGAAAGAGATGTGAGATGCTTCGACACTTGTTCACATTTTCATATGTGCTAATATATATATAGTCCAACCCACCTTGATGCACATAGTTGAAGGGGTCTACCTTACCTTCTAACCTTCTATTCTGTTCTCTGTCACAGATGGTGAGGGGAAACACCGGTCGAAGGAACGTCCGTGACAACCAAGAGGATGACCACGATGAAGTTCCTGTTAACCCCGGAGCTGGTGAGAACAACCTGGAATGGTTGATGGCCATGCAGAATCAGCTTATGCAAACCATGATCCAAACTTTGGGTCAGTTGCAGGCCAACAACAACCCCGTTCCGGCACCACCGCCACCACCACCGCCGGCTCACAACAGACTGGGAGAGTTCATGAGGACTCGACCACCCACCTTTGCTCAAGCTAGTGATCCCATGGAGGCCGATGATTGGTTGAAATCCATGGAGAAGAAGCTTTCCATTGTTCAGTGCAATGACCGAGAGAAGGTTCTTTTTGCGTCGCATCAACTTATGGGAGCTGTCGCTGACTGGTGGGATGCCCTATGCAACGCCCATGTCGACCCGGAGACAATCACTTGGACTGAGTTCAAGGAGAGTTTCCGCTCTCATTACATCCCTGCTGGTGTAATGATGCTCAACAGACAGGAGTTTGAAGGTCTCCGCTAAGGACAAAAAAAGTGTGAATGAGTATCTCAACAAGTTCACGCAACTATCCCAGTATGCCCCCAAAGATGTCAACTCAGACCAGAGGAAGCAGTACCTATTCATGAGAGGGTTGAACAATGAGATCCAGGTTCAGCTCCTCAACAATGACTATGTGAGCTTCCAGAAGCTGGTTGACAAGTCTATAGTGGTCGAAAGCAATAACAGAGAGATCAAGCGAGAGGGCAAGAGGAAGATGCAGTACCAGCCCGAAGGGAGCAACGTACGACCTAGGTACATGCCCCCAGCCACACCACAGTATAGACCGACCACTCCTGCATACCGCCCTGGTCAGCCACCACAGCAACGACCCGTTGCACCAGCACCTTGTGTGCCCTTGCCTCCTGCGCCCCGTCCCAACATGGGAGCCCCTGCTCAAAACCCCCGTCCCAACGTACCTGCTGCCGTGGGCAACAGGGCATGCTTTGCCTGCGAGGAACTGGGACACTTTGCGAACCAGTGCCCAAGGAGAGGTCCTGGACAGCAAGGCATTGTGCCCAAGCAGAACCCGCGACCAAACGGAGGGGACAATCAAGGAAACCGTGGACAGCAGAACTATGCTCGCGGCAACGTGAACCATGTCTCTGCTGAGGAAGCACAACAGGCTGAGGACGTCGTAATTGGTATGTTTCTTGCCAACTCCAACCCGACCACCATCTTATTTGATTCTGGAGCATCACATTCCTTCATATCATCCAAGTATGTTGCCAAGCATAATCTACCCATATCACACTTAAAATGTGCTATGTTAGTTAATTCTCCCGGTGGAGAGATACGGACTAATATAGTATGTTGTAAGGTAAGCCCTAAAATAAGGGGGGTAGACTTCCTCGCCAACCTCATTGTCTTGGACTCTCAAGGGCTTGACATAATACTCGGGATGGATTGGTTAAGCAAGCACAACGGGGTAATCCAATGTGCTGAAAGAAGCGTGCAGTTGACAAATGAGCACGGTATTCATGTCGAGTTTGAGTCAGCCCAACAAACAACCGAAAAGGCAATCTTGACCCACGTCGAAGGAACAACATTGGACAACATTCCAGTGGTTCAAGAATTCTCGGACGTGTTTCTAGAGGAGCTTTCGGGTATGCCCCCTGATCAGAACATTGAATTTGCCATTGATCTGGTACCCGGAACTGCACCCATAGCGAAGAGACCCTATAGGATGCCAGTCAATGAACTAGTAGAACTTAAGAAGCAAATCCAGGAGCAGCTGGGTAAGGGTTTTATACGTCCAAGCTCGTCACCATGGGGAGCTCCTGTGCTCTTCTTAGACAAGAAGGATGGAACCCAAAGGATGTGCGTGGACTATAGGTCTCTCAACGAGGTGACAATCAAGAACAAAACCCTCTGTCCCGTATAGAGGACCTATTGGACCAAATGAAAGGAGCCCGAGTGTTCTCCAAGATTGATCTTCGGTCGGGATACTTCCAGCTGAAGATTAATCCCTCCGATATACCCAAGACAACCTTTCAAACACGGTATGGTTCATATGAATATACCGTCATGTCTTTTGGATTAACGAATGCACCCGCATACTTCATGTACCTCATGAACAAGGTTTTCATGGAGTACTTGGATAAGTTCGTCGTGGTTTTCATTGACGACATTATGGTGTATTCAAAAAGCGAGGAGGAGCATGAAGAACATTTGAGATTGACCTTGCAGAAAATGCGCGAGCATCAATTGTATGCCAAGCTTAACAAGTGTCAATTTTGGCTAAAGGAAATATCGTTCCTAGGCCACATTATCTCCAAGGAAGGGGCATCGGTTGATCCCGGAAAAGTGAGAGATGTTCTGAAGTGGGACCAACCGCAAAGCGTGAGGGATATTCAGAGTTTTCTTGGGATGGCTGGATACTATCGACGCTTCATTAAAGACTTCTCTAAGATAGCAAAGCCTATGACGGAGTTGCTAATGAAGGGAAAAGTCTTCCAATGGACACCAACATGCCAAGGAAGTTTTGAGGAACTCAAGAAAAGGCTAACCACATCACCGGTTTTGGTATTGCCGGACGTAAGTAAGAGCTTTGACATATATTGTGACGCATCCAGACAGGGGCTCGGATGTGTGCTCATGCAAGAAGGACAAGTGGTAGCCTATGCCTCACGACAATTAAAGAAGCACGAGCTTAAATATCCCACACATGACTTGGAGCTAGCAGCAGTAGTGCATGCATTGAAGATTTGGAGACATTATATCCTTGGTCATCGATGTGAGATCTATACAGATCATAAAAGCCTCAAGTACATATTTACACAAACGGACTTGAATTTGAGGCAGTCTATGGTTGGAACTCATCAAGGATTACGATGTTGGAATCAACTACCACCCTGGGAAGGCCAATGTAGTAGTTGATGCATTGAACCGGAAGGGAGCATGTCATCAACTCACGATTCGGGAGCTACCACCCGAACTACGTAAGGAGTTCGAACGGTTACACCTCGGATTCTTGAATAACATGGAAGTAATGGAGATCCACTCCTCATTGGAGCAAGAGATAAGAGATGGCCAAGTAACGGATGAGGAGATCAAGAAGATCAAGGAGATGATCCGACAAGGAATAGAGGAGGATTTCAAAGAAGATGAGAAGGGTACGCTTTTGCTTGGAAAAAGGATTTGTGTGCCTAACGTGAAGCACCTCTGCAACATGATATTGAAAGAGGCACATGATTCACCCTATTCCATACATCCCGGAAGTACCAAAATGTACAAGGACTTGAAGACTTGTTATTGGTGGGATGGTATGAAAAGGGATATAGCCGAATATGTTGCCCTATGCGACACATGCCAACGGGTGAAGGCCGAACATCAAAGACCCGCTGGATTGTTGCAACCCTTGAAGGTACCCGAGTGGAAGTGGGAGGACATCAGTATGGATTTCATCGTCGGATTGCCACGTACTCAGTCAGGTTATGACTCTATCTGGGTTCTCATGGACCGATTGACGAAAACAGCCCATTTTCTCCCTATAAGGGCCAAGTACAACGTTGCACAACTAGCCGAGTTGTACATGGAGCAGATCGTGTGCAGTCATGGAGTCCCGAGGAGGATAGTCTCAGATCGAGGTTCTCAGTTTACCTCTAGATTCTGGAGGAAGCTGCAGAAAGCTATGGGTACATGACTGGATTTTAGCTCCGCCTATCACCCACAAACTGATGGACAAACCGAAAGGACAAACCAAATTTTGGAGGACATGTTGAGAGCTTGCGCCTTGAAACGCGGGCGTAGTTGGGATAGGAGTTTACCGTATGCCGAATTCTCCTATAACAACAGCTATCAAGCTATCAACCGGAGAAAACCAGGTGTTTGGACCAGAAGTGCTACAAGAAGCTGAAAAGCAAGTCCAAACAATACGGGAGAACTTAAAGGCTGCTCAGTCACGACAGAAAGGCTATGCAGACAATAGGCAAAGGAAGTTGACTTTTGAAATTGGAGACTTCGTATACCTTAAGGTATCGCCTATCCGAGGCCAACGACGTTTCAACGTCAAAGGCAAGTTAGCACCTCGCTACATCGGACCATTTAAGATTTTAGACAAGCGAGGAGAAGTAGCCTATCAACTAGAGCTCCCAACGCACCTATCCGACGTACATGACATGTTTCATGTATCCCAGCTCAAGAAGTGCTTGAGAATACTAGAGGAGCAAATACCAATGGAAGAGCTTGAACTTCAAGAGGACCTGACTTATGCGGAGCACCCTGTCCGAATTTTGGACGTAAAAGAAAGGGTCACCAGGAACAAAGTGATCCGATGGTGCAAGGTACAATGGAGCCATCACACCGAAGCTGAAGCCACGTGGGAGCGTGAAGAAGACATCAAGACAGAATTTCCCCATCTGTTCTCTACTAACGAATCTCGAGGGCGAGATTCAATTTAAGGGGGGTAGATTTGTGACACCCTCATTTTTGGTTTCAGCATATATTCATGTTTTAAGAAGAGAAAACATTTTAAGAGAAGTAGGAACACCATCAAAAGGATAGCCAATAAGAACCGAATCCAGTTTCCAGAAAGCACCAAATACAATTTCTGCGGCCCGCTGGCCACGTGGCGTGTCTGGAGCTCATCTGCAAAGTGGGGAGAGGTCCGCCGCTAACTGGCTACGTGGCAGGCTTGGGGCTCATCTCCGCAAAGGGGGAGAGGTCCGACCCTGCGGGACACATGTTGCCCCCGGAGCTAGCCTCTGTGGAAGAAGCAAAGGCATTTTTACAGGACACATGCACCTTCGGACCTAGTCACCGCGGAAATCAGAGGACCAGTCACGCGGGATACGTGTCGATCTCGGAGCTCACCTCCGAGAGGTCCGGTTCTATTGGACATGTGTCGCCATCGGAGCTTATCTCCGGGAGGTCCATCACTACTGGACACGTGTTAACCTCGGAGCTCGTCTCTGAGAAGAAAGGAAGTCTGGCGCTGTTAGGACATGTGGCATACCCGGAGCCACCTCCGAGAGAGGGAAGGTCCGGCACTGACATGTAGAATGCGCGGAGCCCATATCTGAAGGAGAAGGAGGTCTTGCTCGCTTGACACGCGGCACAACCGGAGCTCGTCCTTGCGAAAAGAGAGAGACCAGGACCCGGTGGACACGGAGTTTCCGGAGCTCATCACCGAGGAGTAACGAGTTCTGGAGCGGTTTTTGGATTCTGTACGCATAGAAATACCGGAACAGAAACCGACCTGAATTCCACAATGATACCGCACCAAGTCGACTAAAGATAAGATGGTAAGATTCAACAAAAATCTGAATAGAACTTTTATTCGAAGCCCAATCAGATTAGGACTCTTCTTTTCCCCATTATAAATAGAACCCAAAACCTCTGGCCGAAACCACAAACTTCTTTTCTCACTCCTGAGCTGACGACTTAGAGCCCTAGCCCTAACTCACCGAGTAAGCCCATCGCCGGAGTTCAGTGAGGAAGATCACCGGAAGAGAGCCCCAACGATCTGTCGGAGGAGGACCTCCAGACCGAGAAGAACGTAAGGTAGGTCTCCAATATCACCTTGCGACATCGCCATGTTTTCCTTGCATCTGTTCTTCGATCCCTTTCGAACAGAAGCTTTCTTATGGACAGATCACGTGATGATCAGGTTGATCTAAAGACAAGATCATCGCCACGTCCACCTTTGATCCGAACACCTCTGTTCATCATAAAATCCATGCAAGCCATGCAAATAACACATACAAACTAATCTAATAAAACTAATCATAGGATAGCATGCGTATGCATCATCACATCTAGTTAAAAGTTGTGCATGATATTGATTGCTGTGGATCTTGTATGTGTGTGATCCTGTATAGCACGACAAGCTCAGGGAGCTGTCTACGACAAACTGCAACAACAAGGTTTCGAGATTCAAGAGCAACCGGAACTGCTAGAACAAGGAAAGTGCTCCTTGACCATATTGATCCTATGTTTTGGGAAAAACTGTTTTGTTTTGCGAAAAGGTGTGTGTGCTGAGTCAAACATGATGGGAAACTGTCACACCCGGTTTTCCATAAGGAATACCCAAATGTATTCTCGCATGTATGCTAGGATCAATTGACTCATACATGTGCCGACAAGAGTGTAATATCATTATATTACAAGCCAAGTTCAACGTACAACATAATATTACATCATAGTACATGAAATGTCAAATAAGAGTACCACTACACTATAACACAACAGCGGAAGACTCTAGCGTGGTGCTCCAGTTCCACAGGCGTTGCCCGGGGGTTTCGCCAACCTAGAACAACTCCTCGGGATTGAAGTCCTCCTCATCAAAGTCTATATCTTCATTTGCACCTGAGCCAACATATGATATCCAACAAAAGCAAGTTTGAGTACCGAAGGTACTCAGCAAGTGTAGGAAAGAATGTTATGAAGGCCAATAGCAAGGGAAGGCTAACATGGTTAAGCACTATGCATTAATCCTAAGCCTTAGCTTTGATTAGCAACCTATCTTACTAAGTGATAATCCCACCATCATCATAATTAAGTCATTAATGTTAGGTTACACCACCCAACAATCTCTTTCAACTCACATCCATGTTTCTCTAATCATGGACAAGTCCAAGCCGCTCTTGACCGTGAGCACAGCTGTCATGACAGTTTGGTTCTCTGCAGAGATTGTACCACTTTACCCACAAGTAGTGATTTCATCCCCTGTTGCCAGGTGGACTAAGAACCTCCCTGATATCCGTGGTTGCAAGCCACATTACACACTTCCTTTGGTGTGCGATCAGGAGATCACTACATGGCCTTTACAAAGGGTCTACCGGCAAGTACAAGCCCACTGAGGTTTCACCGCTGCAGTTCCTGGGAGTAAACCCTCTCCTGCAGAAGCCCCCTCTTGAGCCTTGCAGTTCCTAGGGCAGTCAAAAATGGACTCCCATTCCCCGCACCATCTAAACACTCATACTATACCGGCAAACTCCTAATTAATTGGCCAAGCTGCCCCATCTCAGTCTCGCGGTGGCACTATAAAGCCGGGTTAACTGTTCCATGAACCGGTCCTTAGAATCTAAGACGGGCACTATCACTAACCCGAGTCTCGTGCACGAAGCACCATCCAAAACAACCAGCCTGTCTAGATTCCTAACACCATGACACACTCTTGTGTCTTTCATATAATTCCACAAGACTAACCACATTTATGTTTCATTCATTTCTAAATACTAAGCATGGCTAAGCACATAAAATGATAACCAACAAATATTAACTAAGTCCCTCCATGGTTCAACAAGAAATGATAAAGGAATATAACTAGGGAAACAACCTAAATTAGGTTTCATATTGATGACATCATGCAAGCATTCTAACTAATCATCCTAGAATAGGAACAAAGTGGTCAAGGAACACTTGCCTTTGAATGAAAGGTGATTCACTTCAAACTCTTGCTCTTGAAGATTGTGAAATAGTTCTTGGGTTGGTTCTATCCATACATATGCACACAAAACAATGCCAAACATGCCATCAGAATCTTAGCAATGCATTTCAATCATATATGTTTAATTACACACATGCACCTATTGATTTCATGTCATTTCATGTGGTTTGCATAAATTTCAAATGGGCACCTATATCCTTCTACTTTATCTTTGTTATAGCCAAAATACTCATTTTCTAATTTTTTAGTGATATTACTAATTTCTAGAATTTTATGTGTATATATGTTAATTTTTTATAATTAATTAAATCCGAAAGTCATTTAAATCATTACTATAATCATTTTCAGAACTCATATTACTATTTTATACATTTCAGAACCTATTTATGTATTTGGAACAGTTTCCAAAATTTTCCTTTATAATATAATATTTTTATCTATATTTCAGCATTTATTTAATACCTAAAAATGCATTTTCAGTCATTTAAATAATTATTCTGGACTACAGAAACTTCAAATACATAAAAATATAAAAACAGAATAATCTTATGCAGTTTAATAAATTCCTATAATTTTTCTGATACCTATATTGTTTTTATTTCAATTTTTAGAATTAATTTGTCATTATATGACTAATTTCAGCCTTTGGAATTAATTACTTTTAATTTCAGATTTAATATTCTGGTCAGAACATTTAAACAAGTCTTCTAATAAGTTTCTAAGATTTTTTTTAGAAATCATTTAGCCTAATTTGATTAATTACAGAATTAAAATCAAACTTTAAAACTTATTTGGGCCAATTTGTAATACTTACAACTTTCCTGGGGCTCAAATTGAAATTACAGAACTATTTCATTAATTTATAAAATGCACAGGGGCTAATTGGCTAATTCACATTGAATTTCAAATTGTCTATAAGCCTAGGGTTGATTCTGTAAATCACAGGGGCTATTTCCTAGTTATTTGAATCTCCAAGGACCCCTCTGTGAAAATCCCAACGGTTCGACCTGTTTTAAATATGGGCCGTTGGATCTAAGATCAACGGCCCAGGATAAAAGAAACGAGCCGGTATCTGTTCTTTTAATCTTAACCGCTCACTTCGGATCCGAGGGCTCAGAAGCGGCCACGTCGTCTCACCCCCTTCTCCTTCGCGGCCGACGGCTGCGCGCGCCGGCGATCTCGCCGGAAACTCTCGGTTCTCGCCGATTCTCCACCGTTTCTTGTGCCCTTTTCACCAAAACGTAGAGGAGGCGATGGGGAACTCACCTAGGGGGTTTTTGGAGACCAGAACTGGCCGGATAGGGCTGTCGATGGCGAGCAGTGATGATCTCCGACGATCTTCGTCAGGATGGCTCCCCAAGCGCAGACCTTCAATGATTCTTGTCGGAAATCCCTTCTGGAGGCCTTGTGATGGTGTAGGGAGGGTTAAAGTCGGATGATCAGAGGGAACTTCGAAGAATTTTGAAAAGGGGCGGTTTTGCCTCCCGAGAGGAATCGAGCGGTTTCTGTGGAGGATTTCGGCCGGGGTTGGGCTGGTTTTATAGAGGGTGAGGAGGCGGCGGCGTGGGGCGTGACGGTTGCCGTAGGGGCGCGGTGTTTGCACGTGGCCGAAGCCTTTTTTGATCACATGTGATAATAGATCGTGAGGGGAAGAGAGAGAGAGGTCGACGGCGGTTTTGGAGGGGAAAGGACTGACGGCTGGGCCCCGGTGGCAGGGAGAGTAGTGAGGGGAAGGGGTTTTGCTCTTTTTTTTGTAGAATTCAGGTGTTACAAACTCTACCCCCCTTAAGAAAAATCTCGTCCTCGAGATTGGTAATTATAGAGAAAACAGATTGGGAAATTGTGACTTGAGTTCATCTTCTCTTTCCCATGTAGCTTCTGCCTCTGAATGATGTTTCCATTGAACCTTGCACATACGAACTATTTTGTTTCTTGTAACCTTTTCCATTGTGTCAAGTATTTTGATAGGGTACTCGGTATATGAAAGGTCTTCTTGTACATCCAATTCATCCATTGGTAGTTGCTCTTCTGGTGTTCTCAAACACTTCTTGAGCTGTGACACATGGAATACATCGTGTACATCCGACAGCCGGGAGGGTAACTCCAACTGATATGCTACCTCTCCTTTGTGTTCCAGTATCTTAAATGGCCCGATATACCGAGGTGCTAGCTTTCCTCTTACTTTAAATCTCTTAAGTCCACGCATGGGTGACACTTTGAGATACACATAGTCTTCCACTTCGAAGACTAATTCTCTTCGTCTTGTATCCGCATAACTCTTTTGTCTTGTTTGAGCTATCTTTAAATTATTACGAATTTCTCTTACTTTCTTTTCTGCATCTTTTAGTACTTCAGGTCCAAACACTTTGTTTTCACCTATTTGATCCCAAAATAGCGGAGTTCTACATCTTCTTCCGTATAAAGCCTCAAATGGGGACATCTTCATACTTGCTTGGTAACTGTTATTGTAGGAGAATTCTGCATATGGTAAATTCTTATCCCAACTCCTATTTTTTAGTGCACAAGCTCGGAGCATATCTTCAAGAATTTGGTTGGTCCTTTCTGTTTGCCCATCAGTTTGTGGATGATATGCAGAAATGAAATTCAATCGAGTTCCCATAGACTCATTTAATTTCTGTCAAAATCTTGAAGTGAACTGTATACCTCTATCTGACACTATCTTTTTGGGTACACCATGTAGGCAGACTATTCTCGACACATACAGTTCTGCTAGTTTGGAACCGTTATAATTTTCCTTCACTCGAATGAAATGAGCAACTTTGGTCAATCTATCCACTATTACCCATATTAAATCATATCCTGTTTGTATCCTGGGCAAACCCACTATGAAGTCCATCCCAATTTCTTCCCACTTCCATTCAGGTATCATTAGTGGTTGTAATAGCCCTATAGGCCTTTGGTGTTCTGCTTTGACTAGCTGACATGTGTCGCACAATGCCACATGCTCCGCAACATCTCTTTTCATTCCGTACCACCAATACCTTGTCTTAAGATCATGATACATCTTTGTACTTCTAGGATGGATAGAATAATCAGAATCATGAGCCTCTTTTAAAATTAACTTTTTTATTTCCTTGATGTCTGGCACACATATTCTTTTACCATGCCATATGATACCATTCTCATCTTCTCTAAATCCCGAGGCTTTGTTTTCTTTGATCAACTCCTTGATTTCTTTGATCTTTTCATCGTTCTTTTGACCATTTCGTATATCTTGTTCTAGAGTTGAGTCAACTTCCATTGCTATGGCTTCTGTATGATTCACCAAGCATAAGTTGAGTTTTGCGAACTCTTCACAAAGTTGGGGTTGTAGATCTCTTATTGTTAACATGTTAACATGTGTCTTTCTGCTCAAGGCATCTGCAAGCACATTAGCTTTTCCAGGATGGTAATTGATTCCCACATCAAAATCGTTAATGAACTCCAACCATCTCCTTTGCCGAAGGTTGAGATCTGGCTGAGTGAAGATATACTTCAAACTCTTATGATCGGTATAGATCTCAGTTCTTTTACCCATTAGGTAATGTCTCCACAACTTCAACGCATGTACAACTGCTGCCAACTCTAGATCATGGGTAGGATAGTTCTTCTCATGCTTCCGAAGTTGTCGGGAAGCATAGGCAATAACATGCCCTTCTTGCATAAGCACACATCCTAACCCTTGTCCTGAAGCATCACAATAGACAGAGAATAATTTCTCCATATCTGGCATAACTAAAACTGGGGCAGTTGTTAACTTCTTCTTTAATTCTTGAAAGCTTGATTCGCACTCTTGACACCATACAAAAGCAGCTCCTTTTTCCAACATATTTGTGAGTGGCTTGGCTATTTTCGAAAATCCTTCAATGAACCTTCGGTAATAGCTTGCCAATCCTAAGAAGCTTCGGATTTCTCCGACATTTCCTGGTGTCTTCCACTTTTGAACACCAGATATCTTTTCTGGGTCAACTAATATTCCTCCTTCGGATATAATATGTCCTAGAAAAGCAAATTTCTTAAGCAAAAATTTACACTTACTGAATTTGACATAGAGTTGATTTTCTCTTAACTTTTGTAACACTATTCTCAGATGCTCTTCATGTTCTTTCTCATTCTTTGAGTATATGAGGATATCATCAATAAACACTACTACAAACTTGTCCAAGTATTTCATAAATACCTCATAAGGTACATGAAATATGTCGGAGCATTTGTTAGTCCAAAAGGCATAACTGTATATTCATATAGTCCATACCTAGAAACAAATGTTGTCTTCGGGATATCCGATTCTCTTATCTTTAGTTGATGATATCCGGAACGGAGGTCAATCTTGGAGAATACACATGCACCTCTTAATTGATCAAACAAGTCCTCAATACGAGGCAAAGGGTACTTGTTTTTGATCGTCACCTCATTGAGGGCACGGTAATCTACACACAACCTCTTGGTCCCATCCTTCTTCGGTACAAATATGACCGGAGCTCCCCATGGTGAGGAACTAGGACGGATATACCCTTTCTCCGATAACTCTCGGATATGATCCTTGAGTTCTGCTAGTTGTTGGGTATCCATCCGATATGGTCTTTTATATATGGGAGCAGTACCAGGTACTAATTCTATAATGAATTCTACTTCTCGATCCGGTGGCATACCTAGTAACTCCTCGGGAAATACATCTGGAAATTCATTGACAACCTTTATATCTTCAATAACTACTTCGGTCTTGTTGAGTTGAACATTTACAGAGGGTACTTGAATAGATGTGAACTCAACCTTTGTTCCATCCATGTGTTAGTTCCACCGTTCTCGTTGAACAATGTATAACTCCTTTATACTTGGTTAACCAGTCCATCCCCAAGATGATATCTATCCCTTGTGATTCTATCACAATGAGATTTGCAAGGAATTCTACTCCATTAACTCCTAGCTTTACCTTGGGACATACTTGTTTTGTCTTTATTTCTCCTCCAGGAGAATTCACTACTAACACTCGATTCATAGATGTAATTGGTAATTTGTGCTTGGTTATGAATTCCTTGGCTATGAATGAGTGTGTTGCACCAGAGTCAAACAAAATTGTAGCAGGATAAGTATTGGCAGAGAACATACCAATCACCACAACTGGTGCCTCTTGTGCTTCCTCCATGGTCACATGATTCACCTTGCCACGCACAAGATTCTGTTGTTGAGGTGGCTTCTTGTTGGGGCACCGGTTGGCATAGTGTCCCGTTTCTCCACAGTTGTAGCATTGTCCTGTGACCTTGTTTAGTGGTGCTTTGTTGCCTTGTTGTGAATTTGGAGGATTTGACCCTGCAGGACGAGGTTGAAAGGCAGGACGTTGTTGCTGCATTTGTTGTCGCTGCTGTTGTGGTTGGAAAGTTGGATTCCTTGCAGCAGGGTTGTAGTTCCTCTGGAACTGATTGGGAGTTATAGGTCGGTTCATTGCTCCCATTGGCGGTGATGAGAAACGAGGCCGACTGTTGCTGCTAGAAGACTGTCCTTGCCAATTCATTTTCCTCTTTCGCTCCTCAACTAACTTCTGTCTCTTTCTTTCCACTATGAAAGCCTTGTTGATGAGCTTTTGAAAACTCTCATAGTCACTTGAAGACATGGCATACTGTATTTTTGAGTTCAAACCTTCAATGAAACAATCTTGTTTCTTCTCGTCAGTGTCAATGTATCCCGGAGCATAGCGTGACAACTGGGTGAACTTAGTAAGATACTCCCTTACTGACATGCTCCCTTGTTTCAGACCGAGAAACTCCTTTCGCTTGTTCTTTATTTCCCCTGCTGGTACATAGTGGTTACGGAAGGCAAGTTTGAACTCATTCCATGAAATACTCTCTGGATCCTCATGAGCTCCCTTATATGCCGTCCACCAATCTGCTGCATATCCATATAGTTGGTGAGAAGCAAAAAGTACCTTCTCGCGCTCTTGGCATTGTATGATCTGCATCTTGTTCTCAACATTCTTGAGCCAATCATCAGCATCTAATGGCTCGATAGCATTGTCAAACCTTGGTGGTTGGGTGCTCAGGAACTCACTTAACTTGGGTTGACGTGGTGCATTTTGAATTTGTGGTTGTGGTTGTTGCATGTTGGCCACCACTTGTGTCAAGTTTTGAATGAGTTGATTCTGCATGTTCATCATTTGTTGTATCACTTCTCCATCACCTCTGCGTGCAACTCTTGGCTGCCATCCAGGTAACGGAAACTCTGCGGCCTCATTGTTGTTGTTCCCTTCATTGCATCTCCTTCTTCCTGCCATCTATTGTGAAATTCTACATTTTAATTTTAATGTATACATATGCTCTCTAAATTGTATTATGTTGTGTATATACTCTATTAGTTCTACACAAAAGTTGCAAAATTTTTTACTTCATTCATTTAATGATCCAGTTTGAAGCAAACTAAGTATTTATATTCATAAATAGGTATGTACATACACTAACGAGGTTGTGAACATAAGCCTACGGCTTTCACAACTCACGTTCATACACTAACAACACATTAACCTAAACAAGTACACAATTCAACAATTACACACTAGTCATACCATACATACGTACTACACGAGCCATTACATGAGCAAGGACACCTATCCTAGTTGCCCCCTGGGTTCTGTGCATCCTCCTGTGGGTCTTCGCCATCACCATCAGGAGTGCTAGCCTCTGACTCAGCTGTGGAGGCCTCAGGTGGTGGTGAAGCATGAGGGCGTTTAGCTGCCCTATGGTCTGGAGAGTCCGGGGTCCAAGTGTCTCCATCTGAAACATAGAGATCACTGATCTCTCCATCCCTCATCCTTATTAGTCCATGCATTATGGCCTCCGTCTTCTTCAGTAGGTCACGCACGTCCACTCCAACCTCGAGGCTCACATCCATCTGCACTATGTTGCAATCTTCACGGATCGGCTCGTAGTTGAATACGGCACTTCCACTTTGTCGCCGAGGGGTGTAGATGTATTGAGTCCCCTCAAGGCGGCCACGGTTGGTGTAGCTCTGGCAAGTGATCGCCTCCCAAGTGGCATCCTTATCAGCCTCTGCCATGGTAGATCTCCATGCTGGTGAGTTGTGGATCTTGAGCAACTTGTTCTCATGGTAGATCCTCGCCTGTGACTTCCACTCCTCACGTTCTGCACGAGAGACTCAAGTGGTGTCGTACTGCACCTCTAGCTTGCCGGTGTAACCAGCACAGCGAAGGAGGTGTCTAAGGCGGTCCACCATGCCTTTAGTAGACTCCCCGTGGGTCTGGTAGGTGGCTGGGTTGACCACATCCTCGACAGTGCATGCAGCCAGCTGGTGTCGAGGAACTCGTCCTCCGGTGGACTTACGTGCCGTGAGACGTGTGCGTGCCATCTGTTTCAAGAAAAATTTAAAATGTGTTAGAAAATAAACAATAATATAATTTTGAGTATAGATGAGGTTAGACAACATATATATAATCTAAATAATCCTCCATCTAACAAAACCTTTAGTAAAAATAGTTTTTAATAAAATAGCGATGTTTATCCTGTCCATTTCTAATTAGGTTTGCATCCTACGGGCAACCTTGGCTCTGATACCACTTTGTCACACTCGGTTTTCCATAAGGAATACTCGAATGTATTCTCACATGTATGCCAGGATCAATTGACTCATACATGTGCCGACAAGAGTGTAATATCATTATATTACAAGCCAAGTTCAACGTACAACATAATATTACATCATAGTACATGAAATGTCAAATAAGAGTACCACTACACTATAACACAACAGCGGAAGACTCTAGCGTGGTGCTCCAGTTCCACAGGCGTTGCCCGGGGATTTCGCCAACCTAGAACAACTCCTCGGGATCGAAGTCCTCCTCATCAAAGTCTATATCTTCATTTGCACCTGAGCCAACATATGATATCCAACAAAAGCAAGTTTGAGTACCGAAGGTACTCAGCAAGTGTAGGAAAGAATGTTATGAAGGCCAATAGCAAGGGAAGGCTAACATGGTTAAGCACTATGCATTAATCCTAAGCCTTAGCTTTGATTAGCAAGCTATCTTACTAAGTGATAATCCCACCATCATCATAATTAAGTCATTAATGTTAGGTTACACCACCCAACAATCTCTTTCAACTCACATCCATGTTTCTCTAATCATGGACAAGTCCAAGCCGCTCTTGACCGTGAGGACGGCTGTCATGACAGTTTAGTTCTCTGCAGAGATTGTACCACTTTACCCACAAGTAGTGATTTCATCCCCTGTTGCCAGGTGGACTAAGAACCTCCCTGATATCCGTGGTTGCAAGCCACATTACACACTTCTTTTGGTGTGCGATCGAGAGATCACTACATGGCCTTTACAAAGGGTCTACCGGCAAGTACAAGCCCACTGAGGTTTCACCACTGCAGTTCCTGGAAGTAAACCCTCCCCTGCAGAAGCCCCCTCTTGAGCCTTGCAGTTCCCAAGGCAGTCAAAAATGGACTCCCATTCCCCGCACCATCCAAACACTCATACTATACCGGCAAACTCCTAATCAATTGGCCAAGCTGCCCCATCTCAGTCTCGCGGTGGCAATGTAAAGTTGGGTTAACTGTTCCATTAACCGGTCCTTAGAATCTAAGACATGCACTATCACTAACCCGAGTCTCGTGCACGAAGCACCATCCAAAACAACCAGCCTGTCTAGATTCCTAACACCATGACACACTCTTGTGTCTTTCATATAATTCCACAAGACTAACCACATTTATGTTTCATTCATTTCTAAATACTAAGCATGGCTAAGCACATAAAATGATAACCAACAAATATTAACTAAGTCCCTCCATGGTTCAACAAGGAATGATAAAGGAATATAACTAGGGAAACAACCTAAATTAGGTTTCATATTGATGACATCATGCAAGCATTCTAACTAATCATCCTAGAATAGGAACAAAGTGGTCAAGGAACACTTGCCTTTGAATGAAAGGTGATTCACTTCAAAGTCTTGCTCTTGAAGATTGTGAAATAGTTCTTGGGTTGGTTCTATCCAAACATATGCACACAAAACAATACCAAACATGCCATCAGAATCTTAGCAATGCATTTCAATCATATATGTTTGATTACACACATGCACCTATTGATTTCATGTCATTTCATGTGGTTTTCATAAATTTCAAATGGGCATCTATATCCTTCTACTTTATCTTTGTTATAGCCAAAATACTCATTTTCTAATTTTTTTAGTGATATTACTAATTTCTAGAATTTTATGTGTATATATGTTATTTTTTTATAAATAATTAAATCCTAAAGGTCATTTAAATCATTACTATAATCGTTTTCAGAACTCATATTACTATTTTCTACATTTCAGAACCTATTTATGTATTTGGAACAGTTTCCAAAATTTTTCTTTATTATATAATATTTTTATCTATATTTCAGCATTTATTTAATACCTAAAAATGCATTTTCAGTCATTTAAATAATTATTCTGGACTACAGAAACTTCAAATACATAAAAATATAAAAACAGAATAATCTTATGCAGTTTAATAAATTCCTATAATTTTTCTGATACCTATATTGTTTTTATTTCAATTTTCAGAATTAATTTGTCATTATATGACTAATTTCAGCCTTTGGAATTAATTACTTTTAATTTCAGATTTAATATTCTGGTCAGAACATTTAAACAAGTCTTCTAATAAGTTTCTAAGATTTGTTTAGAAATCATTTAGCCTAATTTGATTAATTACAGAATTAAAATCAAATTTTAAAACTGATTTGGGCCAATTTGTAATACTTACAACTTTCCTAGGGCTCAAATTGAAATTACAGAACTATTTCATTAATTTATAAAATGCACAGGGGCTAATTGGCTAATTCACATTGAATTTCAAATTTTCTATAAGCCTAGGGTTGATTCTGTAAATCACAGGGGCTATTTCCTAGTTATTTGAATCTCCAGGGACCCCTCTGTGAAAATCCTAACGGTTCGGCCTGTTTTAAATGTGGGCCGTTGGATCTGAGATCAACGGCCCAGATTAAAAGAAACGAACCGGTATCTGTTCTTTTAATCTTAACCGCTCACTTCGGATCCGAGGGCTCACAAGCGGACACGTCACCTCACCCCCTTCTCCTTCGCAGCCGGCGGCTGCGCGCGCCGGCGAGCGGCGACGATCTCGTCGGAAACTCTCGGTTCTCGTCGATTCTCCGCCGTTTCTTGTGCTCTTTTCAAAAAAACGTAGAGGAGGCGATGGGGAACTCACCTAGGGGTTTTTTGGTGACCAGAACTGGCCGGAGAGGGTTGTCGGCGGCAAGCAGTGATGATCTCCGACGATCTTCATCAGGATGGCTCCCCAAGCGCAGACCTTCAATGATTCTTGTCAGAAATCCCTTCTGGAGGCCTTGTGATGGTGTAGGGAGGGTTAAAGTCGGACGATCAGAGGGAATTTCGAAGAATTTTGAAAAGGGGCGGTTTTGCCTACCGAGAGGAATCGAGCGGTTTCTGTGGAGGAGTTTGGCCGGGGTCGGGCTGGTTTTATAGAGGGTGAGGAGGCGGCGGCGTGGGGCGCGACGGTTGCCGCAGGGGCGCGGTGTTTGCACGTGGCCGAAGCCTTTTTTGATCACATGTGATAATAGATCGTGAGGGGAAGAGAGAGAGAGGTCGGCGACGGTTTTGGAGGGGAAAGGACTGACGGCAGGGCCCCGGTGGCAGGGAGAGTAGTGAGGGGAAGGGGTTTTGCTCTTTTTTTTTTGTAGAATTCAGGTGTTACAGAAATCCTTTTATAAGAGTTTACTAGTTTTGGTTAAACCAGCCTTGTCGCCAGGGAAGTTTATGAGTCGGGTATGGTTTTTGCTTTATGCTTTGCTGAGTCCATGGGATTGGGAAGCGAGATAGATGTGTCTAGCTAACTGCACTCATAATGATAATGAGAAAACTGATGTTGTTAATAAACATGGATCAGAGGGAGATCTAGGCAAGACTGGGTTTGTGAATGAGGTAGCTTGAGATGGTGGTTTACTTGCCGTAGATCTAAGGACCGGTTCATGCATGCACATGCCAGGATAACAGTGCCACAACAAGGCTAAGTATGGGTGCGGCTTAGCTGACTAATTAGGTAAGTTGCTAGATTGTTATGGACTGTGGAAGGCGCGGGGAATGGGAGTCGAGTGAGGACTTCCCTGGGAACTGCATGGCACAAGAGGGGGCCCGTGGTTGGGAGAATTGGAGATTCTAGCCTGCCGGTGAAACCTTAGTGAGTCCATACATCTAGTAGCCCCTTTGTAAAGGCTATTTTGTGATCTCTTGGCCATATACCGACGGTTGTGTACTGGTATAATGGAGGTTCTGCAGTCGCCGACGGGTGACGAAATCACAAACTTGTGGGTAAAATGGTACAAACTCTGCAGAGTTCTTAAAACTATCATGATAGCCGAGCTTACGGTCACGAGCGCCTGGCCAACTGCCATGATTAGTTGGGATGGTTGTTGGGATGGTTCTTGGTTATGGTTATTGGTTATGGTTTTGATTATGGTTTTGGTTTTCGGTACTGTTGAGTCTAGGTCATAAGATGGGTTGCATGACTGTTGGGTCATGGCAACGAGATTGGTCTCGGTGTGAGACGAAGTTATTTATGAGATGAGATGGTAGCGAATACAAGATGGTATTCGTGAGATGGTAGCGAATACGAGGAGGTATTCATAAGCAAGAATGAAGTTGGTTAATGTTCGGGTGGAACATGGAAAGAGATGGAGGTATGTTGGTAATTTAATACATGCTGGGATTACATTCACCTAAAGGTTTAGTTGCTGTTTTATTATGGTTTTGATAAATAACTTTGCTTTCTGCAATGAACCATTTATACCTACCTTGTTATGAGCTACATATCATGTTTTCCCGCACTTGCTGAGTACATCATTGTACTCAAACTTGCATTATTATTTCATCATAAGCAGCAGAAGGAGATTTCTATGGAGACCAAATGGAGCATTAGGCGCGTAATCTGTTCTCAACCTTTCCTGTGGAGGGAGTAGAGATGGAGCCACTTCTGCTTAGATTTTCTTCCGCATTAGTTAGATTGCTTCCACATTAGAATAAAGACTTCCGCTGCATAAAAATAAGACTTCCGCTGTGAGCATGAGTCCAAGACTCTTGAGATATTGTAATAAACTCTGTTATTCGTGGTAATATATATTCTGAATTCAGTTTGTGGATCATATGGGTACCAAGCCAGCATCAAGATGGCGCCTTACGAGGCGCTATACAGAAGAAAATGCCTCACACCACTGAATTGGTGTGAGTCTGGCGAAAGGGTTACCTTCGGGATTGACCTTATCAGTAACGCGGAGGAAAAGGTTCGACTGATTCAAGCGAACCTAAAAGCCGCCCAATCCCGACAGAAGCAATATGCGGACCGGAGAAGGCGCCCACTACAATTCGAAGTCGGGGATCATGTATACTTACGTGTGTCTCCAATGAAGGGCGTAAACAGATTCAGGGTGAGAGGAAAGTTGGCACCCTGATTCATCGGTCCATTTCAGATTACCAAAAGATGTGGATCAGTAGCATACCGGCTGAAATTACCAGAAGCACTTTCAGGTGTGCATGACGTCTTTCACATTTCCCATCTGAGGAAGTGTCTTAAGCTATCAACTACCATTCAGCTGGAGGATATTGAAGAACTACAACCGGATCTCACTTATCGGGAGGAACCGGTTCAGGTTATTGATGAGAAGGCCCGAACCACACGCAACCGTATGTTGTGGTTCTACAAATTCTGTGGAGTAATCACTCCATGGACGAAGCGACATGGGAGAGCGAAGGATTTCTTCGCGCTAACTACCCCGACTTTTTCACGTCGCATATCCGGTAATTTTCCACCGTCCTCTCTCTCATTTTTACCTTATAATCTCGGGACGAGATTCTTTTAAGGGGGGAGGAATGTAAAGGCCTCAGTTTTTGGCACATTCAAAGTATTCATCACCACACACACACACCTCATTTGAAGAAAGTTGATGAACACATTTGAAGAGCAAGTAACCATTATCAACATGCTCATTAGAGAATAAACTCACAAAATGCAAAAGTGGTATTTCCCACATGCATCATCTAGGGGCTGGGCATATGAAAACTCCTACACCTTGCTAGGAATGTCCATGCCAAGTTTCACCCAAATTCAAAACCTTTTTGAGGTACCTTTTGGGTATAGCTAGAAAGAGGGTAGTTCGAACCCAAATTCAAATTCAAACTGTTTTTATCCCATGAATTTGAAAGTGGGAGGCATATTCTTACTCAGCACATTTTTGTGAGCTCACACACCAATTTTCACTCCATTTGGAGTTGATCCTGACATGAGCTAAGTGTAGCAAATTCAAACTTTATTTGAATTTCAAACTGAACATGTGCTGAAATTTAGTCAAACCAAATCCAATTTGAATTCTAACCAATTCAAATGGCTCAGGGGTGAATAATTCAAATCACCATGGGAATTTAGGGCTTACTGTTTACAACAGTGAAATGGAGTTAAGTTCAGGGGTTAAAAGGGGAGTGGGACCCACATGTCAGCCACTGAAGCAAAAACAACCGACTGAAAACCCAGCTCGGGTTCTTGCGCCGGACCGAGCAGCCGCCACGGCGAAGGCACGATCGGGACAGCAGCTTCTTGCCGCCCCGACCCGCTGAACCGCCTCACGCCCTGCTTAACCCTGCGGCCGCCCTGATCGGAGGGAGAACAGCTCACTTTGCTGCTTCCTCGCACCAGAAACACTCCATCACTGCCGATCGCTCGGAGCTGATCAGGGAAGTGTGATCACCGCCTCTCCACCCCCTCCAGAGCTACGACAAGGTACTAAGGGCCTTCCTTCTTCTTTCCCGTCGTTAGAAATCGGCAAAAACCGGTTGATCTCGGCTATACCGAGAGTTCCATTCAGAGACCTAAAGCCGCCGCACCTCGGGCTCCCGTGGACAGCCCAACCGGGAGGTTGTCATGCCCAAGCTAAGGCGTCCCCGGACGCGTTGGTGACCGGTGGGTGCTGCTCACTCCCGAGCCACAGCCCGAGGGCTTGATCGCTGGAGGTGAATTTCTAGTTTTTCCCTTTCTCAGTACAGACCGACCTTCGGGTGCGGGTCTGTCAAATTCACGCTCTAGGAAGAGTTAGAGGGTCTCAATCTGTTCCTACACAGACTAGACTTGGTAGCACACAAGTTGCCTTCACAACCCTTAGCCCGAGAACCCTTGTACTCGGCGTATTTTGAAGTTTGCCTTTGGCGGAGCATGCGGGAAGCATCGGGCGCTTGATGAGAGACTACTTCGGACCTCTCCCGAGCTGCTGCGAGCCCATGCCGAGCTTCCTGAGGGACCACTGGTGCTTTCTGGCCTTTTGCTCGGTCGGTTGGGGTGCTAGGGAGGTCGGCCGACACGGCTGAAGTCTTTCCGGAGCTGTCGCTTGTCGCCGACCATGTGCCGGCCGTTTTCATGACGACCTGAGCCCGGAATCATGTTCCCCGAGTGGACTTAGGCAGGGGCGGCCAGAATCATGAAGTTTGGAGCACCACAGAGGCTGCCGGCGAGCTCTCCGGCGAGGTGTCGCGGCGGCCGAACACGGGCGTCGGGAGGAAGACGAGGCCGGGTGGCCCACGTGTCAGAGGTTCAGATTTAAATTGGGGATCGTTCTGCGGCTCGGATCCGGTGTGCTGGCGCGCAAAAACTCTGTAGACCCCGGTGTGCTGTCGCTCCAGTGACCAACACGTGTCCCCGGGGACCCACCAGCAGATTTGAACTTTTCCCGATTTTCAGATTTCATTCAAACTTCAAATCCTCATAACTTTGGCTAGGAAACTCCAAATCGAGTGAACCAAAATTTGTTGGATTCAGCTCTCTGAGTACTTTCCATCAAATCAAGTTTAACTTCATGAAAATCCCTATTTATCCAGAATCAATTCTCCAAAATTTAAACTGTTTAGAATTTTAACTGGAGAACCCTGTGGAGGAAAATTCTGAAATTTTGCCAGGATGTTCACCAAAATATCCCTGAACTACCATACAAATATCAGATCCATTTGAGCTAGTTTTATACACCTAATGATGTGATTAATGGAACTGTTCCAGAGAAAATAGAAAATATCCAGAAACATTTTCAGAATTTCTCTGAAATGGTTTAGCTCATATATTTAGCTAGGAACATTCAAATTAAGTGAGACCAACTCCATTAGAACCCTCTGAAAATCTAGTTTTCAGAAAGTCATGGCTTGCTCCATGAAAATCTCTAGAACACCCTAAAGCCTCCAATTAAGGGCAAGTACATAAGTAAGTGTGGAGGGCTCAAATGAGCTTTGCTGCAACTAAAACTTGACCAAGTCTCTGTTTAGGTTGTAACCAAGCCATAGTAAAAGTTTCAGGGTCAGTGGGTCTGTCTAGTGAGACTTATAAGGTTCACAAGTTTAATTCATATCAAATGCATTTACATTAACACATATACTTGTTATCTCATGTAGTCGCTAAGGTCGAGGAGGAACCTGAAGTCCGAGACTTTGTTACTCCGGAAGAGCAGCTAGCCTACGACCAAGAGCAGCAAGGCAAGCTCCGGTTTGCATTATCCTTTTTACAAATGTTTATTGTTTTGAGAACTTACTTTGAGTACCATTACTTCTTGCATTAGAGTCTTGTCTGAAAACCCAGATGCATAGCCAAGAAAACCATGGGTTGGGTTTAGGATTGAAAACCCCGTTAGCTACTTCAATGTTAAGATAGTGTAGGATTCGGTACAAGTCGAGTAGTTGGAACTACTCGCGAGCATAGGCTAGAGGCACTCGACTCGGGTAGAGATAGCACATGATACACATGGCAAGAAAAATGAGACCGAGCAGAGAGTAAGGGCAGCAGGACTTTGGGGCCTGGCTGCTATAGCTCCGCTTGTGTCGATTGAGGACCGAGCCGTGTGCGGGCCTGTTGAACAAGCTAGAACAGTACCAAAGACCTACCAGATATATGGGAACCGGGAAACCGATGTAACTCGGGTAGCTGGATATTGAGGCATTGCCCATCGTTCAGAGGGTAGGTTGAGAGCTTGAGGTGTAAATCGGCTGGCGGCACTGAGATGCGCATGCAGAGACCTCTTGCTTGGGACGATGGGACCGGTTCAATATTTGGCTAACGGGCGAAAGGTGGTTGCGTACGGCGTCCGTGATGGTTTCTGTAGGCAACATCGAGTACGGGCGTATGTGACGGGTTATTCGGGTAACCCTGCAGGTGTAAATCGATTATAATCGCCGTCCCTCGCGGTCAGTGAGTACCACTTGTTCACTGTACCGTGACGTAGAAAGAATAGGCTAGTTATATGTTAAAATGTTGCTGATTGAAAGATGGACTTTGATTGTTAATAATTTGCTGTAGTTTAGAGCTAATTAAAGTTCCTTTCAACTTTGGGCAAAGTACATGAGAGAAATGCATTTCTTGTTTGATTGCGGCTCTCTCATGTGCCTTAGCGTAAGGTTCTCCACAACTTGCTGCTAAAATTTGAAAGTAAGGTTCCAATAATTAGGCGAGTCCTTTGCAAATTGTTTTATCCCCTGTACCCATCATCCCTCATGTAGAAGTTCCATGTTTAGGAGAGACGGGTCAGTCTTGCTGAGCCTTCGTGCTCACTCCTTGTGTTTGAAGCTTTTGCAGGGTTCTATGAGGAAGGGACTCCCGAGGAGGAGACGGAACCCCAGGAGGGGAACCCTGTCAAGTGGGAGTTGTGCATGCCGCCGTGTTAGTGTGCGTGTGTGCTAGCAAGGACACGTTCACGGGCTGAACGTGAACTTGATGCGTAGTCTATGCCCGTGAGTGTAGACTAAATATATTTTGTTGTAAAAATGTTCATAAACCCATTTATGTAATAAAATTTTGCTTCCACTTTGTACCTTTGATGTGTGTTATTCGGTGCAGTACAACGCATCACCCCTCAGCGTGATCCTGGTTCGACAAAACCGTGGGGTCGTGTCAGCGTTGGTATCAGAGCTCGCTTGATGTTTAACGCACTAAAAAGGTCATCTTTTTCAAAAATCCAGTGAGGAACGAGTCAGTAGCCCATATAAGGATGTTATTAGTGTATAGAAAGTGGCATACTAACCTATTTGCTTATGTCGAAAAATCGTGCATCTCGGGACGCTTTATGTCTTGGGGGGTGCACGTAAGTGCTGTCCACCAGTGCGCACAAGCTGAAGGGTGGAGCCCCACCGGTGGCAGGTAACCCGACCCGCTTTAGTATCCTCTACGACTCTTCATGTCGTTTGGAGTAGTCGAGCAACGTATGTCCCTGGTGTGCGTGGTGCAATTTGGGAGACCCCGTCACGTGGTCAGTAACGTGAACACGTAGCTCAAGGCGTGTTTGGCTTGAGAACATCCGAGCGAGTGATGACGGCCGGATGTACGAACTGTATGGATACCGGGCTCGGTGTGCAGCCGAGTCTGACAATTGTGTGAGTTATTTGCAGGTAGTCTAACCATGGAACGGTAGACGTGTAGCATCCGTGTGCGAGAGACGCTTAGTGCCACTGAACTAACGAAGCCGGCTAAGTCCGGTATAGGTTTTTCTTTGTGAGGACGTAGTATCGACATGCTCTGGTGACGCATCGACATCACACTCCACTAAATGAACAACTCCATTGTAAAACTTTAAAGTTTTAATCCGGAGCACTAAAACTTTGATGTAACTCCTTCCCTTAATCAGGATATTCAAAGTTAACGAGTTTTCAACTTATAGGATATTAAGGACAGAGACACCTGTTTCCAGCTGAATTAAGGCTGACGTTAATCAGAGGTTAGAGATTGAGTTATTTCGAGGTTGAGGTCATATGATACATTTCTGTAAATCTTTGGAATAGCTGTACAATTTTTCTGTTGAGGTCCAGAGGTGTTTCATCCCTTAACCCATCTAAAAATGCAGTAGAGTTGAAACTGTCCAGAAAACAGGGCAGAGCAAACACTCTCTGTAACTCTCTGTAAATTAAGCATAATATCCAGGATGAAAATCCAAAAATAGAAAATGAGGTAATTCTGGAAAGTTTATGAGATGGGTTACAACTTTGTAATAGAAAGTTATGTCAGATGTGGGGTAGAATTAACTGGAATTTTTTGATCAAATCAGTACCTAAGGCAGGGAGGTGATGTCCAATTTTCTCCAGAAATTCTGTTAAATTTGACATCTCATAACTTTTGAACCAGGACATATATTAGGCCATGCAAATACTTTCTGGAAAGCTATTGAAGTTATCTTTAACTTTGATGTTGAGCTCTAGAATTGGTTTTGCCTTTAGCATGGCCTAAATCAGGTTGAGATTGAAACTGGTCAGGGCTGTCATGTTGGACAGCAGATCAGTAGTCAAATTTGTTTAAATTTGAACTATATTTCCAAGTTTTATGGGTTCAATGGCATGTTTTGTGTTATAACTAAATGGGTTACTGTTCAAATAAATATTTGACATTTCTCAAATACAATTTTTACAGATGACAGCAGATAAACAGTTCGAGAACGGGTGGGTGGAATCTCACTGTTCTCACCACAGCGGCTATCCGGAAGAATTGAGGCAGACGCTTCAATATTTCGGGTAAAACCAAATGCCGCAGTACTTCGCCAAGGAAGAAGGCGAGGAGGGGAACAAGACGTGAACTATCCATGTCAAGGTTCCTGCAGGACCTACGCCACCCGGTTGGGCGCCGTTCACCGTTACGGTGAGAGGTAGACAACCGGAGGGGATGTGGCAAGTGGCAGCCCGCGACACCATGTCGCGTTTCTACCAACTACACGTGAGGGCTATGGAGGGCATTCCATACACACTCGTTCCGGTGGAGGGACGGGCTCATCATGTGTGGGAAGGGAGGTACAGGGAGGCAGCCGATCCGGGTTGCCCAAGGTACAACCCCGCGGAGGCGAACCTCAGCCTCCAAATGAGGGCGGGAAAGGCCGTGATGGACAGCCAAGCTGTTCATATGGAGCATCTCGCCGCAAAGCTCAAGGAGAGCACAGGCCGTGGAGACCATTTCGAGAGGGCTCACAGCACACTCCGCAATGTGCTCCTTCCGACGATCAAACGACTGAACGAACAGCATAATCAGTTGCATCGTCTGAAGAAGGCGAAAAAGAAAAGCCGTGTCGACATCGCGGCACTGCAAGAATAGGTGCAGGCTCTGACCCAGCAAAATGAGATCCTTACTCAAGAGCGGGACGACGCTATTGAGGAAGGGCAAGGCTGGGAAGAGGACTACAACCAAGCCATGGACGAGGTGCACGTGTTGCAGGACCTCGTACCCCCGGTATTGGGCATACCGGTGGTCTTAGGTCTTCCGGCAATGGGAGAACCCGAGATGGGAGAGGAGGTTGTAGATCTGGAGCCACTAGCAGAGGTACCGGAGGAGGACGACCCACAGGAGGTCGAGTTCTACTCCGAGTAGGAGGTTACCGTTGCCAAGTAGGGTGACCAGAGTAGTGTAACCCAAACTTTTGTAACCGGTGACATGTCGTGTAGGCAGTAGCGTATGTATAGGTAGTGACGACATGAGCACGACTTCTCGGAGACCGAGAATAATGTATCTTGTATAAAGTTTATACTTTATCAATATATGTGAATGTTGTGCAAATTAGTCATGCATCACTTCAAATACCTACTGTTTCATATGGAATTTTTAAGTATGACATGTGCTGATCGCTGCTGTTTTAAATTTCAGAATGACTCGTACTCGTGCCAACCCGGACGTTGGGGGTTCTAGTCAAGGGGGAGAAACCTCCCAACCACCTCCCGAGGACTCCTCGGGACAGCAACAGCCACAGCAGCAACAGCAACAACAAACACCGCCACCGCCACCGCCAACGGTTACATTGGCCGACATCGTTGCGGCAATGGCAGGTTCTCATCAGCAGCACACGGAGTTGCTGCAGACCCTTATTGCAAATACGTCTCGACCAGAGAGACATCAAGATCGTGAGGAGCGTCAACAGAGCTCCTACTCCGACTTCCTAGCGACTCATCCCCTGGTATTCTCAAGGGTGGATGAAGCCCTCTATGCGGACAACTGGCTCCGCACGATGGAGACGAAGTTCGGGCTGCTCCAAATGAGTGAGCAGCGCAAGACTCAGTTCGCGGTCCAACAGCTCCAGGGATCCACGAGCGCGTGGTGGGCAAACTTCTGTGCTTCACAGCCCACCGACCGAGTTATGACCTGGGCGGAGTCCCGGACAGCCTTCAGGGCCTATCATATACCGCCGGGTCTCATGAAGAGGAATACGCAGGAGTTCTTACGCCTGCAACAAGGGTGCCAGAACACGCTGGAATATTCCAGGGCGTTCAACGATCTCGCACTCTACGCATCGTATCACGCCGATACTGACGAGAAGCGGCGGGACCACTTTTACCAGGGGCTTAACCCGCTCCTGAAGGACAAGCTGGCGATGTTCAATCGCGGCAGCCTCAATGACATAATTGATGCTGCGATTGTTCAGGAGGACTCCGGCAAGGAGTTAGCAGCGGCGGAAAGAAAGCGAAGCGCGCCGCAAAGCAGCGGAGAAGGAGGCGGTCCTTCTCAGAAATTTCGGATGGTGAATCGCCCACCATCAGGTCCACGCTGGCAGCCACCACAGAGGTCGATGCCATTCCGCAGTCGGCCGTATTCTTCACCGACGTTCAGGCTGGCACTGCCAGCACCATCTCCGCAACAACAACAGCAGCAGCGGGCGATGCTGCGTGCGTATGCACCTCAGCAGCGCATGCCGAGCTTTCGTCCCCCAAGCACCAGCCAGGCAGTGGCCACATGTTACAAGTGTGCTCGTCCAGGACACTTCGCCAGCAGTTGTCCGAAAAGGCAAGGTGGCGGAGTTGCAACGCAACTTCTGGGGAGGAATCAACCCCGGAACCCCACTAATGCGCGGCGGGCAAACCTGAGGCCCGGCACCGTCCACCAGCTTGCCATAGAGGACGTGCCGGAGGGTGAGCCAATCCTTGCGGGTATGTTCTAACTCCACAAGCATCCCACCATAGTATTGTTTGAATCAGGCGCCACGCATAATTTTATTAGCCAAGCTTTCATTACTAAACACAGCTTGCAAATACTACCCACCGATAGTCCATATTTGATTTGTTCACCGGGTGGGAAGATTTCAGCAAGCGTAATGGTTTCCAAAGCACCATTATGCTTAGCCGGTAGAGTGTACCCTACGTATCTCATAATCTTAGAGGGACAGAAGGTCGATGTCATCCTAGGGATGTCGTGGTTAACCCGCCACGGCGCTGTTTTAGACACCGTCCTTCGAATCATGCACTTGAACTCAGAAGTGCACGGATCTCACTCCTTATTTCTGGACAGTCCAGAAATAAAACTTCCAAGTGCCTATCAATCCGCAACTATCAGATTGGAAGATATTCCAGTGGTCCGAGAGTTCCCTGACGTGTTCCCAGATGATTTACCGGGGATGCCGCCCGATAGAGAGGTGGAGTTCAAGATTGAACTTGCACCGGGAACCATGCCAATATCCCGAAGGCCGTACAAGATGGCGCCCAAGGAGTTGGCTGAACTGAAGACCCAGCTAACGGACCTGCTGGAGAAGGGTTTTATTAGGCCGAGCTCCTCGCCATGGGGCTATTCGGCATTATTTGTGAAGAAGAAGGATGAGACGTTGCGGCTTTGCGTGGATTATCGTCCATTAAACGCCGTAACCATCAAGAACAAGTACCCGTTGCCACGGATCGACATGTTCTTTGATCAGTTGGTCAAAGCAAAGATCTTTTCCAAGATGGACTTAAGATCCGGGTACCATCAGATTAAGATACGGGCTGAGGACATTCCGAAGATGACTTTCTCGACGAGGTAAGGACTTTATGAGTACCTGGTCATGTCCTTCGGCCTCACCAACGCTCCAGCTCACTTTATGTATCTAATGAACTCCGTATTCATGCCGGAGCTGGACAAGTTTGTCGTGGTCTTCATCGATGACATACTGGTATATTCCAAGTCGGAGGAAGATCACAAGAAGCATCTGCGTAAAGTCTTGCAAAGGCTGCGGGATCATAAGCTATACGCAAAAATTCAGCAAATGCGAATTCTGGATATCGCAAGTGCCTTTTCTCGGGCATATCATCTCAGCGGAGGGCATCGCTGTAGACCCGAGTAAAATCACACAAGTGCTGAATTGGAAATCCCCGAGAACTGTTCACGAGGTACGGAGTTTCCTCAGACTCGCGGGATATTATCGGAGGTTCATTCCGAACTTCTCCAAGATTGCCAAGCCTATGACTGAGCTGCTGAAGAAGGCTACCAAGTATGTTTGGAGTCCAGCATGTGAAGCAGCATTCAAGGCTTTAGTCAAGCACCTAACATCAGCACTGGTTTTGGCGCAGCCAGACACAACAAAACCGTTCGATGTTTACTGCGATGCATCCGGTATTGGGCTCGGATGTGTGCTGATGCAAGACCGAAGAGTGGTCGCGTATGGGTCACGACAGCTTAGAAACCATGAGCAGAATTATCCAACTCACGACTTGGAGCTTGCTGCCGTGGTACATGCACTGAAAATGTGGAGGCACTACCTACTTGGTAACCTCGTACATTTATATACCGACCGCAAAAGCCTCAAGTACATATTCACTCAGAAGGAGCTGAACATGAGACAGCGAAGATGGTTAGAGTTGATAAAGGATTATGAAATAGAGATCCATTATCACCCTGGCAAGGCAAACGTAGTGGCGGATGTGCTGAGTCGTAAGTCACACGTCAACAATCTGACCATCACACCGTTGGAAGAGAGCGAACCACCACTGCATGTGATTCCACATGGAGCTCTCTACAACTTAGCTTTGATCCCCACCATCCGTGAAGAGATAGCGGCAGCTCAGAAACATGACAAGGGCATGTCACATTTGCGGAGACGTGTAGACAGTGGGGAGCTTAAATTTTTCCGGAAAGACGGAGACGGCGTCCTATAGTTCATGGACCGGATCGTCGTACACCGTAACCCGGAGTTACGGAAGAAAATTTTTGATGAGGCTCACTTATCAAAATTTTCTATTCACCCCGGCAGCAACAAAATGTATCAAGAACTCAGAAGCAAGTTTTGGTGGACACGGATGAAGCGGGAGATCGCCAAGTACGTGTCCGAGTGTGATACATGTCGAAGGGTGAAGGCAGATCATATGTGGAAACCGGGACTGCTACAACCACTGGGCGTTCCTGCCTGGAAGTGGGAAGATGTGAGCATGGACTTCATCGTCGGTTTACCCACCACTTTTCAGAAACATGATTCTGTGTGGGTAATCGTCGACCGGCTCACCAAAGTTGCCCATTTCATCCCGGTCAACACCAACTACAACGCCAAGAAGTACGCTGAACTGTACATCTCGCGGATCCTATGCTTGTAAGGCGTACCCCGTACCATCATATCAGATCGGGGCACTTTATTCGTGTCCCGTTTTTCGGAGCAGCTACACGCTGCATTGGGGATGAAGCTGATCCGTAGTTCAGCATACCACCCGCAAACGGATGGGCAAACCGAGCGGGTAAATCAGATTCTAGAAGACATGCTACGAGCTTGCGCTATCAACCACGACAAGAATTGGGATGATCACTTGCCGTTAGCCGAGTTCTCGTACAACAATGGGTACCAAGCCAGCATCAAGATGGCGCCTTACGAGGCGCTATACAGAAGAAAATGCCTCACACCACTGAATTGGTGTGAGTCTGGCGAAAGGATTACCTTCGGGATTGACCTTATCAGTAACGCGGAGGAAAAGGTTCGACTGATTCAAGCGAACCTAAAAGCCGCCCAATCCTGACAGAAGCAATATGCGGACCGGAGAAGGCGCCCACTACAATTCGAAGTCGGGGATCACGTATACTTACGTGTGTCTCCAATGAAGGGCGTAAACAGATTCGGGGCGAGAGGAAAGTTGGCACCCCGATTCATCGGTCCATTTCAGATTACCAAAAGATGTGGATCAGTAGCATACCGGCTGAAATTACCAGAAGCACTTTCAGGTGTGCATGACGTCTTTCACATTTCCCATCTGAGGAAGTGTCTTAAGCTATCAACTACCATTCAGCTGGAGGATATTGAAGAACTACAACCGGATCTCACTTATCGGGAGGAACCGGTTCAGGTTATTGATGAGAAGGCCCGAACCACACGCAACCGTATGTTGTGGTTCTACAAATTCTGTGGAGTAATCACTCCATGGACGAAGCGACATGGGAGAGCGAAGGATTTCTTCGCGCTAACTACCCCGACTTTTTCATGTCGCATATATGGTAATTTTCCACCGTCCTCTCTCTCATTTTTACCTTATAATCTCGGGACGAGATTCTTTTAAGGGGAGAGGAATGTAAAGGCCTCAGTTTTTGGCACATTCAAAGTATTCATCACCACACACACACACCTCATTTGAAGAAAGTTGATGAACACATTTGAAGAGCAAGTAACCATTATCAACATGCTCATTAGAGAATAAACTCACAAAATGCAAAAGTGGTATTTCCCACATGCATTATCTAGGGGCTGGGCATATGAAAACTCCTACACCTTGCTAGGAATGTCCATGCCAAGTTTCACCCAAATTCAAAACCTTTTTGAGGTACTTTTGGGTATAGCTAGAAAGAGGGTAGTTTGAACCCAAATTCAAATTCAAACTGTTTTTATCCCATGAATTCAAAAGTGGGAGGCATATTCTTACTCAGCACATTTTTGTGAGCTCACACACCAATTTTCACTCCATTTGGAGTTGATATTGACATGAGCTAAGTGTAGCAAATTCAAACTTTATTTGAATTTCAAACTGAACATGTGCTGAAATTTGGTTAAACCAAACCCAATTTGAATTCTAACCAATTCAAATGGCTCAGGGGTGAATAATTCAAATGACCATGGGCATTTTAGGGCTTACTGTTTACAACAGTGAAATGGAGTTAAGTTCAGGGGTTAAAAGGGGAGTGGGACCCACATGTCAGCCACTGAAGCAAAAACAACCGAGCAGCCGCCACGGCAAAGGCACGATCGGGACAGCAGCTGCTTGCCGCCCCGACCCGCTGAACCGCCTCGCGCCCTGCTTAACCCTGCGGTCGCCCTGATCGGAGGGAGAACAGCTCACTTTGCTGCTTCCTCGCACCAGAAACACTTCATCGCTGCCGATCGCTCGGAGCTGATCAGGGAAGCGTGATCACCGCCTCTCCACCCCCTCCAGAGCTACGACAAGGTACTAAGAGCCTTCCTTCTTCTTCTTCCCCGTCGTTAGAAATCGGCAAAAACCGGTTGATCTCGGCTATACCGAGAGTTCCATTCAGAGACCTAAAGCCGCCGCACCTCGAGCTCCCGTGGACAGCCCAACCGGGAGGTTGTCACGCCCAAGCTAGGGCGTCCCCGGATGCGTTGGTGACCGGTGGGTGCTGCTCACTCCCGAGCCACAGCCCGAGGGCTTGATCGCCGGCGGTGAATTTCTAGTTTTCCCCTTTCTCGGTACAGACCGACCTTCGGGTGCGGGTCTGTCAAATTCACGCTCTAGGAAGAGTTAGAGGGTCTCATTCCGTTCCTACACAGACTAGACTTGGTAGCGCACAAGTTGCCTTCACAACCCTTAGCCTGAGAACCCCTGTACTCGGCGTATTTTGAAGTTTGCCATTGGCGGAGCATGTGGGAAGCATCGGGCGCACGGTGAGAGACTACTTCGGACCTCTCCCGAGCTGCTGCGAGCCCATGCCGAGCTTCCTGAGGGACCACTGGTGCTTTCTGGCCTTTTTCTCGGTCAGTTGGGGTGCTAGGGAGGTCGCCCGACACGACTGAAGTCATTCCGGAGCTATCGCTCGTCGCCGACCATGTGCCGGCCGTTTTCATGACAACCTGAGCCCGGAATCATGTTCCCCGAGTGGACATAGGCAGGGGCGGCCAGAATCATCAATTTTGGAGCACCACAGAGGCTGCCGGCGAGCTCTCCGGCGAGGTGTCGCGGCGGCCGAACGCGGGCGTCGGGAGGAAGACGAAGCCGGGTGGCCCACGTGTCAGCGGCTCAGATTTAAATCGGGGATCGGTCTGCGGCTAGGATCCGGTGTGCTGGCGTGCAAAAACTCCGTAGACCCCGGTGTGCTGTCGCTCCAGTGACCAACACGTGTCCCCGAGGACCCACCGGCAGATATGAACTTTTCCCGATTTTCAGATTTCATTGAAACTTCAAATCCTCATAACTTTGGCTAGGAAACTCCAAATTGAGTGAACCAAAATTTGTTGGATTCCGCTCTCTGAGTACTTTCCAGAAAATCAAGTTTAACTTAATGAAAATCCCTATTTCTCCAGAATTAATTCTCCAAAATTTAAACTGTTTAGAATTTTAACTGAAGAACCCTGTGGAGGAAAATTCTGAAATTTTGCCAGGATGTTCACCAAAATATACATGAACTGCCATAAAAATTTCAGATCCATTTGAGATCGTTTGATCCACCTAATGGTGTGATTAATGGAACTGTTCCAGAGTAAATAGAAAATGTCCAGAAACATTTTCAGAATTTCTCTGAAATGGTTTAGCTCATATCTTTAGCTAGGAACCTTCAAATTAAGTCATACCAACTCCATTAGAACCCTCTGGAAATCTAGTTTTCAGAAAGTCATGGCTTGCTCCATGAAAATCCCTAGAACACCCTAAAGCCTCCAATTAAGGGCAAGTACATAAGTAAGTGTGGAGGGCTCAAATGAGCTTTGCTGCAACTAAAACTTGACCAAGTCTCTGTTTAGGTTGTAACCAAGCCACAGTAAAAAATTCAGGGTCAGTGGGTCTGTCTAGTGAGACTTATAAGGTTCACAAGTTTAATTCAAATCAAATGCATTTAGATTAACACATATACTTGTTATCTCATGTAGTCGCTAAGGTCGAGGAGGAACCCGAAGTCCTAGACTTCGTTACTCCGGAAGAGCAGCTAGCCTACGACCAAGAGCAGCAAGGCAAGCTCCGGTTTGCATTAACCTTTTTACAAATATTTATTGTTTTGAGAACTTACTTTTAGTACCATTACTTCTTGCATTAGAGTCTTGTCTGAAAACCCAAATGCATAGCCAAGAAAACCATGGGTTGGGTTTAGTATTGAAAACCCCGTTAGCTACTTCAATGTTAAGATAGTGTAGGATTCGGTACAAGTCGAGTAGTTGGAACTACTCGCGAGCATAGGCTAGAGGCACTCGACTCGGGTAGAGATAGCACATGATACACATGGCAAGAAAAATGAGACCGAGCGGAGAGTAAGAGCAGCAGGACTTTGGGGCTTGTGTGCTATAGCTCCGCTTGTGTCGATTGAGGACCGAGCCGTGTGCGGGCCTGTTGAACAAGCTAGAACAGTACCGAAGACCTACCGGATATATGGGAACCGGGAAACCGATGTAACTCGGGTAGCTGGGTATTGAGGCATTGCCTGTCATTCAGAGGGTAGGTTGAGAGCTTGAGGTGTAAATCGACTGGCGGCACTGAGATGCACGTGCAGAGATATCTTGCTCGGGACGATGGGACCGGTTCAATATTTGGCTAACGGGTGAAAGGTAGTTGCGTACGGCGTCCGTGATGGTTGCTGTAGGCAACATCGAGTACGGGCGTACATGACGGGTTATTCGGGTAACTCTGCAGGTGTAAATCGATTATAATCACCGTCCCTCACGGTCAGTGAGTACCACTTGTTCATTGTACCGTGACGTAGAAAGAATAGGCTAGTTACATGTTAAAATGTTGCTGATTGAAAGATGGACTTTGATTGTTAATAATTTGCTGTAGTTTAGAGCTAATTAAAGTTCCTTTCAACTTTGGGCAAAGTACATGAGAGAAATGCGTTTCTTGTTTGATTGCGGCTCTCTCATGTGCCTTAGCGTAAAGTTCTCCACAACCTGCTGCTAAAATTTGAAAGTAAGGTTCCAATAATTAGGTGAGTCCTTTGCAAATTGTTTTATCCCCTGTACCCATCATCCCTCACGTAGAAGTTCCATGTTTAGGAGAGACGGGTCAGTCTTGCTGAGCCTTCGTGCTCACTGCTTGTGTTTGAAGCTTTTGCAGGGTTCTATGAGGAAGGGACTCCCGAAGAGGAGACGGAACCCCAGGAGGGGAACCCCGTCGAGTGGAAGTCGTGCACGCCACCGTGTTAGTGTGCGTGTGTGCTAGCAAGGACACGTTCACGGGCTGAACGTGAACTTGATGCGTAGTCTACGCCCGTGAGCGTAGACTGAATATATTTTGTTGTAAAAATGTTCATAAACCCGTTTATATAATAAAATTTTGCTTCCGCTTTGTACCTTTGATATGTGTTATTCTGTGCTGTACAACGCAGCACCCCTCAGCGTGATCCTGGCTCGACAAGACCGTGGGGTCGTGTCAATATTTACGCAAACGGACTTGAATTTGAGGCAACGTCGATGGTTGGAACTCATCAAGGATTACGATGTTGGAATCAACTACCACCCTGGGAGGGCCAATGTAGTAGCCGATGCATTGAGCCGGAAGGGAGCATGTCACCAACTCACGGTTCGGGAGCTACCACCCGAACTACACAAGGAGTTCGAACGGTTACACCTCAGATTCTTGAACAAGATGGAAGTGATGGAGCTCCACTCTTCACTGGAGCAAGAGATAAGAGATGACCAAGCAACGGATGAGAAGATTGAGGGGATCAAGGAAAGGATCTGACAAGGAATAGAGAAGGATTTCAAAGAAGATGAGAAGGGTACGCTTTGGCTAGGAAAAAGGATTTGTGTGCCTAACGTGAAGCACATCCGCGACATGATATTAAAAGAGGCACATGATTCACCCTATTCCATACATCCCGGAAGTGCCAAAATGTACAAGGACTTGAAGACTTGTTATTGGTGGGATGGTATGAAAAGGGACATAGCCGAATACGTTGCCCTATGTGACACATGCCAACGGGTGAAGGCTGAACATCAAAGACCCGCTGGATTGTTGCAACCCTTGAAGGTACCCGAGTGGAAGTGGGAGGACATCAGTATGGATTTCATCGTCGGATTGCCATGTACTCAGTCAGGTTATGACTCCATCTGGGTTATCGTGGACCGATTGATGAAAACAGCCCATTTTCTCCCTGTAAGGGCCAAGTACAACGTTGCACAATTAGCCGAGTTGTACATGGAGCAGATCGTGTGCCGTCATGGAGTCCCGAGGAGGATAGTCTCAGATCGAGGTTCTCAGTTTACCTCTAGATTTTGGAGGAAGCTTCAGAAAGCTATGGGTACACGACTGGATTTTAGCTCCGCCTATCACCCACAAACCGATGGACAAACCGAAAGGACAAACCAAATTTTGGAGGACATGGTGAGAGCTTGCGCCTTGAAACGTGGGCGTAGTTGGGATAGGAGTTTACCGTACGCCGAATTCTCCTATAACAACAGCTATCAAGCTAGCTTGAAGATGCCGCCTTTCGAAGCATTGTACGGTAGACGGTGTAGAACACCGCTGTTTTGGAACGAAACTGGAGAGAACCAGCTGTTTGGACCCGAAGTACTACAAGAAGCTGAAAAGCAAGTCCAAACGATACGGGAGAACTTAAAGGCTGCTCAGTCACGACAGAAAGGCTATGCGTACAATAGGCGAAGAAAGTTGACTTTGGAAGTAGGAGACTTTGTATACCTTAAGGTATCGCCTATCCGTGGCCAACGACGTTTCAACGTCAAAGGCAAGCTAGCACCTCACTACATCGGACCATTTCAGATTTTTGACAAGCGAGGAGAAGTAGCCTATCAACTAGAGCTCCCAACATATCTCTCCGACGTACATGACGTGTTTCATGTATCACAGCTCAAGAAGTGCTTGAGAGTACCAGAGAAGCAAGTACCAATGGAAGAGCTTGAACTTCAAGAGGACCTGACTTATGCGGAGCACCCTGTCCGAATTTTGGACGTAAGGAAAAGGGTCACAAGGAACAAAGTGATCCGATGGTGCAAGGTACAATGGAGCCATCACACTGAAGCTGAAGCCACATGGGAGCGTGAAGAAGACATCAAGGCAGAATTCCCTCATCTATTCTCTACTAACGAATCTCGAGGGCGAGATTCAATTTAAGGGGGGTAGATTTGTGACACCCTCATTTCTGTTTTCTGCATGTATTCATGTTTCATGTAGAGAAAACATTTTAAAAGAAGTGGGAACAGAGAAAGAATAAAAAACATAGCTAAAAGAGCAAAATCTAGTTCACCAAGAGCGCCGAAGACACTTTCCGTGGCCCGCTGGCCACGTGGCGCCTTCGGAGCTCATCTCCGCAAAAGGGGGAGAGGTCCGACCCCATGGGACACGTGTTGCCCCCGGAGCTAGCCTCTGTGGAGAAGCGAGGCCAGCCTCGTAGGACACGTGTCGACTGCGGAGCTAGTCACCACAAAAAAGAAAGGACCAGCCACGCAGGACACGTGTCACCTCCGGAGCTCACCTCCGGGAGGTCCGACACTACCGGATACGTGTCACCTCCGGAGCTCACCTCCGGGAGGTCCGTCACTCTTGGACACGTGTCAACCTCGGAGTTCGCCTCCAAGGAGAAAGGAAGTCTGGAGCAGCTATGACACGTGGCAATATCGGAGCCCACCTCCGAAGAGAAGGGAGGTCCGGAAACCGACATGTGGCATTCACGGAGCTCGCCTCTGTTGAGAGGGGCCCACCAGACACATGGCGCACGCGGAGCTCACCTCTGAAGAAGAGGGAGGTCTCGTCCGCCTGACACGCGGTATAACCGGAGCTCGTCTCTATGGAAAAAGGGAGCCCGGGTTCCCGCAGGACACGTGGAGCTCCGGAGCCCATCACCGCGTAGGAAACGAGTTCTGGAGCGGTTTTTGCTTCTGTACGCGTGGGAATACCGGTACGGGAGGAAACCGACATGAATTCCATAATATTACCGCATCAAATCAACTAAAGATAAGTTGTTAAGATTCAACGACAATTTGAATAGGACTCTTATTCGAAATACAATCATATTAGGACTCTTCTCCTCCCGATTATAAATAGAACCCAGAACCTTTGGCCAAAACCACGAACTTCTTTTCCAACACCTGAGCCAACGACTTAGAGCCCTAGCCCCAACTCGCCGAATAAACCCTTCGCCAGAGTTTAGTCGAGGAAGATCACTGGAAGAGAGCCCCAACGATCTGTCTTGCTAACAGAAGGACCCCGAGACCAAGAAGAACGTAAGGTAGGTCTCCAATACTACCTTACGACATCATCGCGTTTTCTTTGCATCTGTTCTTTGATTCCTTTCGAACAGAAGCTTTTTCATGGACAGATCACTTGTTGATCGATTTAATCTAAAGTCAAGATCATCGCTACATCCACAATTGATCTCTACAACTCTATTCATCATAAAACCCATGCAAGCCATGCAAGAACACGTACAAACTAAACTGCATCATAGGATTAACATGCATAAGCATCATCGCATCTAGTTAAAGTTTGTGCATGATATTGATTGTTGTAAATCTTGTATGTGCGTGATCATGTATAGAAGGACAAGCTCAGGGAGCTACCTACGACGGACTACAACAACAAGATTTTGAGCAACCAGAACAGCCAGAACAAGGCAAGTGCCCTTGACCATATTGATCCTATGTTTTGGAAAACTGTTTTGTTTGCGAAAAAGGTGTGGGTGCTGAGTCAAACATGATGGGAAACCCTTTTATAGAAGTTTACTAGTTTTAGTTAAACCAACCTTGTCGCCATGGAAGTTTATGAGTCGGGTATGGTTTTTACTTTTATGCTTCGCTGAGTCCATGGGATTACGGGAAGCGAGATAGATGTGTCTAGCTAACTGCACTCGTAAGATTTATGAGAAACTGAGGTTGTTAATGAACATGGATCGGAGGGAGATCTAGGCAAGCCTGGGTTTGTGAATGAGGTAGAAAGAGATGGTGGTTTACTTGCCGTAGATCTAAGGACCGGTTCATGCGAGCACATGCCAGGATAACAGTGCCACCACAAGGCCAAGTATGGGTGTGGCTTAGCTGACTAATTAGGTAAGTCGCTAGATTGTTATGGACCGTGGAAGGCGCGGGGAATGGGAGTCGAGTGAGGACTGCCCTGGGAACTGCATGGCACAAGAGGGGGCCCATGGGTGGGAGAATTGGAGATTCTAGCCTGCTGGTGAAACCTTAGTGAGTCCATACATCTAGTAGCCCCTTTGTAAAGGCTATTTTGTGATCTCTTGGCCATATACCGACGGTTGTGTACTGGTATAATGGAGGTTCTGCAGTCGCCGACGGGTGACGAAATCACAAACTTGTGGGTAAAGAGGTGCAAACTCTCCAGAGTCTAAAACTATCATGATAGCCGAGCTTACGGTCACGAGCGCCTAGCCAACTTCCATGATTAGTTGGATGGTTATTTTGGGATGGTTTTGGATGGTTTGGTTTTGGTTTGATTTTCAGGACTGTTGAGTCCGGGTGATAAAATTGGTTGCATGACTATTGAGTCATGGCAACGAGATTGGTCTCGGTGTGAGACGGAATTGTTTATGAAATGAAATGGTAGCGAATACGAGATGGTATTCGTGAGATGGTAGCGAATACAAGAAGGTATTCGTGAGCAAGAATGAGGTTGATTAATGTCTGGTTGGGACATGGAAGGTAATGAACATAACGGAGGTATGATTGGTATTTTAGTACATGTTGGGATTACATTCGCTTAAAGATAAGTTGCAGTTTTATCATGGTTTTGATAAATAACTTTGCTTTCTGCAATGAGCCTTTTATACCTACCTTGTTGTGAGCTACATAGCATATCTTCCTGCACTTGCTGAGTACATCATTGTACTCAAACTTGCATTATTATTTCATCATCAGCAACAGGAGAATATTACTATGAAGACCAAGTGGAGCATTAGGCGTGTAATATGTTCTCAACCTTGCATGTGGGGGTGGAGCAGAGATGGAGCTGCTGCTGCTGCTTAAATTGCTTCCGCATTAGTTAGAAGACTCCCGCTGTTAGATTAAGACTTCCGCTGTTAGCATGTGTCCAAGGCTCATGAGACATTGTAGTAAAACCCTGTTATTCATGGTAATATATATATTCTGAATTTAGTTTGTGGAACATATGTGTATGTGTGATGAACATCCTGGGCACACATGTGCATCAGTTCTCGGTTCCGTGGTTTTTCACAGAATTGAGGGAGTCACAGGTCCAGCGAGGACTTCGTCGCCAGTCCAAGGGGGCCCGACAGTGCAGAGGTTCTACTAGAGGCCATACGTATGATCCGGATGGCCATCTACGTCTTGCTAGATGAATGGTAAGTAAAATACGTTCAAAACTTTACTTAATAGTATATTTATGCTACTGATTCATATTTACAGGAAAACGAGCTCGATGAATGACCGAGCGACGTTCAGGTGTATAAAAGAGGTCTCAGGACAAGTGACCCTTCACAGCCCGACCAGCTATGCACTCCGGTGGCCACGGCAAGACTGGTGAGTACTTTAAATAACATGTTGCTTTACTTGTAACTAACATTGCTACTGACGTGTTATTACGTATTGCTTGTATTTGTAGGAGAAGTATGGGGAGGAGGTGGTGAACATTCACGGCCAAGATTTCGATTGGCAGAATGCACCAATCGATGTGAACGTTGTGTATGCGAGCAGTGGCGGTAAAGACCATGGACAGTGAGATGCTACTTGTTTATTTTTTTTGTCAATTCGACTTACATTATCTAACTTTTAATCTTTTTGTGTCTAGTTTTGCAATTTTTGATGGAATGGTTGACTCGAGGGAGGCAAGGCCTTCGAGGGGCTTCTCCTCGCAGTCTTCGTCCACTGGACCCAGCCTGCGGATGTCAGCGAGGGAGCTGGGGCTTCTAAGTGTCCAGGAGGAGCTACGCCGGACACAGGAGAAACTCCAGGAGCAAGAAGCCTTATTGAAGACCACTCAAGGCTCTCAAGCCACCTACAACGCACAAATACAACCGGCGATACAGGTAATAAATTCAAATACAAAGCAATTATATAATTTAATTCCTATTTATGTTCTAATATTTTTCTATCATAAGATTTAGCACAGGAACAGCAAATTACCATTCCCACATGGATGTCGCTGATGCCGGAGCCATAGGTGCCTTCTTCTGCGGCACAGGTAAGCACTATTTATTCAAAATATCGTACATTACATTACTATAACAAACTAGGATAATTTTAGTTAACAATAGCAAAACTTAGCCAAAACTTAGTCAAACTTAGCTATATTTTCTCAGACTTTGCCATAATTGCTCTTACATCTTACAAGGGTCGGCGGTGGAGGCTCAGACTCCATCGCCTATGCTACTGTGACCTGGATTACGACGCGAGGACGATACTCCGGGCTGCGGAGGTAGCGTACGTGGGAATGTGTAATGTAGTGGGTTATGTATGATAATATTGCATATTGAACTGTCTGTTTGTTTGATCTATATAATTTTGTGTCTACCTGTGAGCTGGCCATCGTGCCAGGATAGCATTTTTCTGTTTTTTTAAATTACAAACCTTATTTACGACAGCTAGCCGCTGGCCGTCGTCAATAAGCCTCTATTTTTACAACGGCCACCGGCTGGTCTTTGTAAACCACCTTCCAGAGGGTGCTAGATGACACCCTCTCATTTAACTACGACGGCTAGGTACTGCCGTCGTAAATAAGTTATTTACGATGGGTGCCATCATAAATTAGCTTATTTACAACAAAAAATTTGCAACGGCCTTTTGCCATTGTAAATAAGTGGAAACCGTCATAAATAGCTTAATTACGACAGTTTAGGGCTTAATTATGAAGGTTCTGTTGTAATTTGATTGGTTTCATGCAGTGCTTTTCCTCAAGAAGTCACGTCCAAAATCTATTTAGCTATCACATCCATCTTAAGCTGCAGCTCACTCTGGTCATTGAGCCCCTCCAAATGTCGTTGGCCTTGAAGCAATGATCCTACAATCTACTTACCGGAGTAGATGCTCCCATCGGTGATGGAGCTCACCCTGAGCCACATGAACATGATCATGGAGGATGTCAATGACCTATTGACGTGGTGCATGACATTGTTGAGCCTGTCGCTCTGCTATCCTTAGTGCTACGGGATATTGGACATCAAATGCAAGAACATCCCAAGTTTAACCAAAGTGGGACACAACTGGTTGGGTGTGGTCAGCATCATGGGTGCGCACAAGATCAAAAGACAATTATGGTGACCATTGACACCACAACTCACCTTCGAGAAGAATATGATGCCACATGCGTAAAGGTTGTATACTTTGGTATCTTCGAGCATTGCTCAGTAGCGGATGAGAATTGAGGAATGGGTAGAAATAGCCTCTAATATGTTCACACACACACACACACACACACACACACACACACAGACACACACACACACTTACACTTGCACGGCACAAGCATATTATAGTAAAGAAAGCTATTTATCATCAATAAACACCTTATAAGGCACATGGAGACTCCACCATGATGTACAATAATTGGTCCATGTAGCACATACCATACAAGAAGCATTGGTGTCTGCAAAGTTGGTTTATTTTCATGATAGTGTAAACACTATACATGAAGCATATGTCAAGTATTGAAAACTTTGAGTTATGAAAATATCGTACCATATTATATTATAGAATGTTTTTAAGTATGGGTTAATGGTGAGGTAGAACCTATATAATTTTTCATGTCTTTAAAATATTTTTGTGATATTATACCAGTATTTCACTTTGAAATCTTACCATTTCTTTCTCTCTTTGTGCAGAATCATCAATGGCGTCAATGAACCTCAACGTAAAGATGAGAAATACCACAACTACCCCATCGCCTACACAGCGTGGTGATGCCATAAGGAATTCAAAGACAACGAATTTGTCCTATGGTAACATTGAAGATGGGGTAGACAATATAAAAAATCATTGATGCTACATACTGGGGTGCATCCTTGCCCCAGTGAGTATCATTGAGATAGGAAGTTTATAATTTTTCAATATCTTTGTTCATTGCAAACTTTCCAAATGTCATACCATACATGTATTTTACTTTGAAACCTTAGTAATTCTTTCACCTTTTCTGCAGGATCCTCCATGGCACCAATGTACCTCGACGTAAAGAAGAGGAAGGCCAGAGATACCCCATTGTATACATAACACGGTGCTTCTAAGAGGTGTTCAAAGACGATGTATTTGTCCTTAGGAAACAGTGATGAAGTGGTATATAGGATTAACTCTCTTTCATACAACATACTAAGTTGTCCAAGACTTGGTGGTGTGTGTTCTCATGTTTGTACTACAAGGTAGACTGTTTCAACAACACTGATATCTAGTGTGGGCAGCACTGCCTACGGGTCAGTTCATCATCTAGCGGACACTCACGTTGGATGGCGTAGTGTCCAAGTGGATTTACACATTGTTCCAAAAATAGGGTCATCCAGGAGCTATTCTTCAAAATGTCGCTTCCATACCCTATTGAGCTGTCACACTCCATCTTCAACTACGACCCACTCTGGTCATTGAGCCTATCCAATGGTCGCTGGCCTCAAAGCAACGTTGCAACAATATTTTCCCTAGGGTGGATGCTCTTATGGGTGAGGGAGCTCACCCTTAGCCACTTGGACATGACAATGGAGGCTGCCAAAGACATATTGCCCAACATTGTTGATCCTATCGCTTGGCTACCCCCAGCGCTACGGGATACTTGACATGAAATCCAAGGACATTCTGATTCTAACTAAAGTGGAACATGACCGGCAGACGTGGTCCGCATCATGGGTGCGCCCAAGCTTGAAAGGCAGTTGTGCTGTTCTTTGACACCCGACTGAGCTTAGAGAAGAATCTGATGGCACAAGCATGTACTTTATTTAACCTTCTCTTTATTTTTACTTCTATTTTTTCAACTTTATTTTTTGAATTGTTGGGTTTTAAATCAATCCTAATCCAACATGCTTAGAGCAAAGGCTTTTTTGTAGTTGTCATTGTGATAGGCCCAAGAATTGAGTGTTGAACACACACACACACACACACAAGCATATATTTTTAATAACACCTTAAAAGCGAAGCACATGTTATGCATGAAGCATGGGTGTATGCTAAGTTGGCATATTTTGATGATAGTGTAGACGTTATACATGAAGCACATAGCATGTATTGAAAACTTTGAGTTACGAAAACAAAATACCATATTAGGTTTAGGGAATACTATTAAATATGGCTTAATGTTGAGGAAGGAAGTCTATTACTTTCATGTCTTTTGTTGTTGGAACCTTGCCAAAATATTTTTGTCATGCCATACATGTACTTTACTTTGAAATTTGATCAATTCTTTCTTCCTTTGAGCACAATCATCCATGGCGCCAATGAACCTCCACTTAGAGAAGAGGAAGGCCATATGTAACGCATTGTATGCACAGCGTGGTGCTGCCAAGAGGAGTTCAAAGACGTCCAACATGTCCTTAGGAAACATTGAATAAGGGGTAGACAAGATTAAATCTCTTTCAGACAACATACTGAGTTGCATCCCCACCCCGCTGAGGGCCTGTGCAGATGACTATGTTGTCCAAGACTTGGCCACGTGTGTTCTCATCTTCAGACTACAAGTTGGACTGTTTCAACAACTCCGACCTATGGTGTAGGAAGCACCGCCTACCGGATAACATCTACTTAAACAGTCATAGTGGTGCACCAGTGCAGTCACCTCCTTGCTTGATATGTGCCGTCGCTCCATCTGTTAGTTCATCATCCAGCGGACACCTACATGGGATGGTGTGGTGTCCAGGTGACTTTACATGTCATACCAAAACAGGGTCGTCCAGGAGTTATTCATCGAGATGTCGCTTCTAGATCCTATTTAGCTATGACACTTCATTCTCAACTACAACCCACTCCAGTTGTTGACCTTCTCTAATTGTTTTTCCCTAAAATTATTAATTTCCAATTTGTGCGTTAATTCCTTTTTGAATTAATGGAATATTATCACCAGCCCTCACTTAAGTAAGAAGATATTGTCTTCATTACTATGCATTAATTCCTTGTCGAAATGCAATGGAAAGGCTGCTGATATTTAGGGAAGGAAATTTCAGGCTTTCTTAACTACAAAATTAATTACTTTTACTACTATTTTGTGTCCTGATGGGAGGCGTAACCAGCCAAAATTGGTTGCGGCCCCAGCTTGCAAGCGCAATATAAAAAGGAGGAGTCCACCAACCCCAGCTTCATCTAATAATTAATTAGTGTGCAGCCTCTCCCGACACATGCGTCAAGGTTGCATACCTTGGTATCTTCGAGCATTGCTCAGTCGCGGATGAGAATTGAGGATTGGGTAGAAATTGCCTCTAATATGTTCTCACACACACACACACACACACACACACACACACACACACACACTTGCACGACACAAGCATATTCTAGTAAAAAAGCTATTTGTCATCAATAAACACCTTATAAGGCACTTGAGACTCCACCATGATGTACAGGAATTGGTCCATGTAGCACATACCACACATGAAGCATTGGTGTCTGCAAAGTTGGTTTTTTTTCATGACAGTGTAAGCACTATACATGAATCATGTGTCAAGAATTGAGAACTTTGAGTTATGAGAACATGATACCTTATTAGATTATAGAATGTTTTTAAGTATGGGTTAAAGGTGAGGTAGCAAGTATATAATTTTTCATGTCTCCAAAATATTTTTGTGATATTATACCAGTATTTCACTTTGAAATCTTACCATTTCTTTCTCCCTTTGTGCAGAATCATCATTGGCGTCAATGAACCTCAACGTAAAGCAGAGAAAGACCACAACTACCCCATCGCCTACACAGCGTGGTGATGCCATAAGGAATTCGAAGACGATGAATTTGTCCTCGTGTAACATTGAAGATGGGGTAGACAAGATAAAAAATCATTGATGCTACATACAAGGGTGCATCCTTGCCCCAGTGAGTATCATTGAGATAGGAAGTTTATAATTTTTCAATGTTTGGTTCATTGCAAACATGCCAAATATCATACCATACATGTATTTCACTTTGAAATCTTAGCAATTTTTCCCCTTTTCTACAGGATCCTCCATGGCACCAATGTACCTCAGATGTAAAGAAGAGGAAGGCCAAAGCTACCCCATTGTATGCACAACACGGTGCTTTTAAGAGGAATTCAAAGACGATGAGTTTGTCCTTAGAAAACAGTGATGAAGGGGTATATAGGATTAACTCTCTTTCATACAACATACTGGGTTGCATCCTCATCGAGCTGAGTATCCTGAAGCCTGTGCAGATGACTAAGTTGTCCAAGACTTGGTGGTGTGTGTTCTCGTGTTTGGACTACAAGCTAGACTGTTTCAACAACAGTTATATGTAATGTGGGCAGTACTGCCTACGGGTCAGTTCATCATCTATCGAACACTCACGTCGGATGACGTGGTGTCCAAGTGGCTTTACACATTGTCCCAAAATAGGGTCATCCAAGAGCTATTCATCAAGATGTCACTTCCATACCCTATTGAGCAGTCACACTCCATCTTCAACTACGACCCACTTTGGTCATTGAGCCTCTCCAATGGTTGCTGGCCTCGAAGCAATATTTCAACAATCTATTCCCTAGAGTGGACGTTCTTGTGTGTGACGGAGCTCACCCTTAGCCACATGGACATGACAATGGAGTCTGTCAAAGATATGTTGACATGGTGCCCAACATTGTCGATCCTATCGCTTGGCTACCCCCAGCGCCACGGGATACTGTACATCAAATTCAAGGACATTCTGATTCTAACTAAAGTGGAACATGACCGGCAGACGTGGTCCGCATCATGGGTGCGCCCAAGCTTGAAAGGCAGTTGTGCTGTCCTTTGACACAACAACTCACCTTAGAGAAGAATCTGATGGCACAAGCGTCGAGGTTGCATACTCTAGGTATATTCCAGCATTGGTCGGTCATAGACATGGACAGAGTAATGTTGGAGCAAAAACTTAGTGTTTCCATGCAACTTCCACCATCCTTCCACCATTATTTGGAAATCAACAATTCTTGTGTTAGAATCTTAGTTTACTCGTACTTTGTTTAACCTTCTCTTTATTTTTTACTTCTATTTTTTAAAATGAAATTATTGGGTTTTAAATCTAGCCTAATCTAACATGCTTAGAGCAAAGGCTTTGTTGTAGTTGTTATTGTGATAGGCCCAAGAATTGAGTGTTACACACACACACACACACACACACACACACACACACACACACACACACACACACACACACACACACACAAACACACAAGCATATATTTTTAATAACACCTTAAAAGTGAAGCACATGTTATACATGAAGCATGGGTGTATGTTAAGTTGGCATATTTTGATGATAGTGTAGACGTTATACATAAAGCACATAGCATGTATTTAAAACTCTTGAGTTATGAAAAAATACCATATTAGGTTTAGGGAATACTATTAAATATGGCTTAATGTTGAGGAAGGAAGTCTATTCTTTTTCATGTCTTTCGTTGTTGCAACCTTGCCAAAATATTTTTTCATACCATACATGTATTTCACTTTGAAATTTGATCAATTCTTTCTTCCTTTAAGCACGATCATATATGGCGCCATACAGTACATGTATTTCACTTTGAAATTTGATCAATTCTTTCTTCCTTTAAGCACGATCATCCATGGCGCCAATGAACATCCACGTAAAGAAGAGGAAGGCCATATCTACCGCATCATATGCACAGCGCAGTGCTGCCAAGAGGATTCAAAAACGTCCAACTTGTCCTTAGGAAACATTGAATAAGGGGTAGACAAGATTAACTCTTTTTCATACAACATACTGAGTTGCATCCCCACCTCGCTGAGGGGCTCTACGGATGACTAAGTTGTCCAAGACTTGGCCACGTGTGTTCTCATATTCAGACTACAAGTTGGACTGTTTCAACAACTCTGATCTCTGGTGTAGGCAGCACCGCCTACCGGATACTATCTACTTAAACAGTTAGAGTGGCGCACCGGTGCAGTCACCTCCTTGCTTGATATGCGCCGTTGCTCCATCCATTAGTTCATAATCCAGCGGACACCTACATTGGATGGTGTGGTGTCCAGTTGACTTTACATGTCATACCAAAGTGGGGTCGTCCAGGAGGTATTCATCATGCATCTTCCAGACCCTATTTAGCTATGACACACTTCATTTTCATCTACAACCAACTCCAGTCGTTGACCTTCTCCAATTGTTTTTCCCTGAAATTATTAAGTTTCCAATTTATGTGTTAATTCCTTTTTGAATTAAAGAAATATTATCACCAGCCCTCAAGTAAGAAGATCTTGTCTTCATTACTATGCATTAATTCCTTGTCAAAATGCAATGGAAAAGCTGCTGGTATTTATGGAAGGAAATTTCAGGCTTTCTAACTTACGAAATTAATTTCTGTCACTACTATTGTATTTGTTGATGGGAGGCCTAACCAGCCAAAATTAGTTGCGGCCCCAGCTCGCAAGCGCAATATAAAAAGGAGGAGTTGACCAACCCCGACTTCATCTAATAATTAATTAGTTTGCAGCCTCTCCTGACACACCCCAACTCAAACCCATTTCTTAGGCACTGCTGTCGTCGATGACCGTCTAGTGCCGTTGGCGACCCGAGGGACATCGCTATTCCAAATGCATCGACGACATGCCTACATCAAGCTGGCATGAGACTTTGATTGGCCTAATGGCTACGTTTGGGGACAACAAGCACTAGTCCATGTCCTCTTTTAATGGTGTTCATGTATGAGCAGTGATTAAAAAAACGATAGAGAAAAGCGAGTAGAGGAGCTTCTCCTAGTGCCTAGGCCGGCTAGGTGTCGCCTAGGCATTTCATAAAAAGCAGAGTTAAATTTATATAATATACATTATATATGTAAATTTTAAATTTAAAAATATTCAAACAATATAATGAGTTATTTACATACCGTTCCATATGTCTCTCTCCCATTCTTCTTCCTTCTTAAACGCTTGCCACTTTTATCCTGCAAAATAGAATGGAAGAATCAGCATCGAGCCATGGGTATAAATATATTGGATGGCATTAGAATTTCTTAGCAGTTACAGTTACAACACTTTCAAAATAAAGCAGTTACAAGTTACAACAGGTTAAAGCATCAATGATTATAGAAGTAAGCAACATAAAAAATTTAAAACATTTGACACACAACATAACATAATTGACATAACAAGTTGACATGACAAATAGGTCCAAAATAAAAAGGCCACAATCACACAAATCTGGAGCAGTATTGTCTCAAATCACAATCACAATGGTGCATAATGAAATCTAGAAGTACTAAGGCGCATCCTGACCATCAAAATCATCCGATGATGGATCCACTCCCAGCACTTCATCTTCATCATCATCATCATCATCATCATCATCCTCATACTATGTCCTCATCATCCACATCTATTTCTCCTTCCGAATCAGACTTGTCATCATCCACATTGCCAATAGCAACTCTATGCAGACTACAAGAACAAAAACACATGAAATGCCTCAAATCAAAACAACTCACAGCAAAAGCTCGGATCCAACTCACAGCAATAACTCAGCAGCCATGGCCAGTAGGAATCGGGGAGGCACTGGTGGGATTGGAGATGGAGCAGCAGGAATTAGGAAGGGAGTGGCGAGATTGGGGATCGGCCAGCTGGAATCGAGGAGAGGGTGGCGATATTAGGGACGGAGCACACAATCAGGGAGGGAGTGGTGAGATCAGGAGGGAGCTGCATGAGAACACCCTAACAGGAAGCCGCCACACGTATAGATGAGAAAAAAAGTAGGGTTAGACAGTCCTTATAAATGGACAAAAAGCGGTGGAAAGCGGAACCGGTATTAAGCGGACCGAAGTGCAAAAAACGGGAAAACACAATCTGACCGCTTAACGCCGCCGCCCATGGAAAAGTGGTGTGGCCCGCTGGCACTTAAGCGGCCACCTAGGACGCTATTTTAAACACTATGTATGAGACTGACTTATGTTTATGTTCAATTCAGTAATTATGCAAATTATATTCTAATATTTGGTACCAGTCATCATACTAATCTCTGCATGTCACACCCAGTTTTTCCGAAGAACAACCGAGTGAATATCACATGTATGCCAGGATCATTTTCTCATACATGTGATGACAAATAGTGAAGCATCGTTTATTACAAGCCAGGTGTCGAATATAAATATATCTTACAAAGCATATGTCTCGATGGACGATCATAAGTTCATAACATGTAAATAAACTAGCAGCAGAAATATTATTCTTGTGGGCTCCGTCACAGGTGTTGCCCGGGGGACTCCATGAACCTAGAATCCTTCTTCGGGTCTGATGTCTTGGTCATTGAACACCACATCATCCCCTTGACCTGAGCAGCAATTTAAACCAACAAATATGCAAGTTTGAGTACCGTTGGTACTCAGCAAGTGTGGGAAAGTTATGTCATGCATGGCTAGAACAAGGAGAGGTTGAACTCAGGGTTAAAGCACTACGCAATTAATACCTATCACCTTAGCTTATTAAGCACCTACATTACTACACAGGTGAAATGGTCCCAATTCTCCCAACCCATCATCAGAATAAAATAACCATAACATCAATTCCAATGTTAAGCTCCCCGCTTAACATCCTCAACATCCAAAGCCATCATCCTATAATCATGAATAAGTCCAAGCCGCTCTTGACCGTGAGCACAGCTGTCATAACAGTTTTGACTCTGCAGAGTTTGCACCACTGTACCCACATGTAGTGATTTCATCCCCCGTTGCCGGGTGGACTAAAAGAACCTCCATTATGCCAGTGGCCACGAACCACATTCACACTTCCCAGGTGTGTAGCCAGGAGATCACTACAAAGACTTTACAAAGGGATTCCCGACGAGCGTGGGCCCACTAAGGTTTCACCCCTAACAGCATACAAGAGGCTCCAACCCCGCTGCAGTGGCCCCCTCTTGAGCCTTGCGGTTCATATGGTAGTCCAGCTGACACCTATTCCCCGCACCATCCAACACACTCATACTACGCCGGGGATACACCTAATTAATTGGCCAAGGTCCCCCATCTCAGCATGTGGTTGGCACGGTAAAGCCAGGTTACATGCTCCATGAACCGGTCCTTAGGATCCAGGCAAGTATTAAACACAAACCCGAGTCTCGTGCACCCAGCACCAACCAAATCATCCAACTTGCCTCGATCCCTACCTCTACATAACTCATAACATCTCATTCAAGAGTAAGGTAAATAAATTGATGATCTCATATCCCAATTATCCCATTCTAAGCATGGCTAAGCATAAGCATATAAATAAATGACATGATAAAATAAATCCCAACCCAAGCTACAAGGAAACAAGGCAATGCAATTCTAGGGAAACTTCCTAGCATAGGTTTCATATTTCAATTGACAATGCAAATAATTCTATCTACACAATCTAGCATAGGATCAAAGTGGTCAAGGACACTTGCCTTCTTCCCGCTGCTCTGGGAATAGAAAGTCCTGGTCTTGGAAGGGGAGAACTTGCTCTGGGGCAGGTTCTACTCATGCCAATACACATAGCAAAAGAAAACAACAATACATAAGACATAGTTCACACTTTCACTTCATGCAAACCACACATACATACCTATGAAAGTCATTCACATTTCTAAGTGTTGGGGTTACTCTACATATGTTAATTTTTGGCCTACATGCACTTTTAAACATATGTATATAATTTCTAACTTTTGTATTCAAACTTTTATTTGCACACTATATATGAATTTCCAATTTAAACAAATTCTTTATATTCAATTAATACACTCTTTAGCTACCAAGTTTGCATGGAAGGTAATTTCCTACTCCAAGTGGGTTTTCAGATATTCTACCAAATCCTAAATTGAAGACTTTTGATTTGGAGACTTCATTTATCATTTTCTAATTATGCATACCTATTTTCCTATATTCTTCAGATTTATTTTCTATGCCTAAAAGTGAGTTTTAAATTTTAAATAGTAGGACTTATCATCTAAACAGAATAGGTTCTGATCTAAAATATTAAATAATATACTTTCGAACTTCTCCTCTGATGTGAACTAAATTAAATTTATTTTATCATTTTTCAGAATTATTTCCTAGCCTAAAAATGTGTTTCTAGAACTACTAAATATGAACAACACTTAAGCATATTTCATTTCAGCCTAAAATCTATTTTTAGTTCATTCTAAAGTTTTCCAAGTGCTAGGAGAGTTTAAACTTGAATTTGCACATGTGTTTGCCTTTCCTTTTAAATTTAAATCCTAGTCACATATTCAAATTTCTAAATTTAATACCATATAGGGTCAAAAAGGTAAATCCACTTCTACTGCAGGGTCTATTATATTATTTCATAAATTTCCAGGGGTCTAGCTACACCTAACAGAGGGGTTTTCCTAATTTTTATTAAGTCCAGGGACTAAAACTGATTTTTAAATGAATTTACATGAATTTCTGAAGTTCCAGGGGCTAGATTAGAAGTTTCCGGGGCTAGCTCCTGTTTTCCGAGATCCCCAGGGGGTAGCGTGTAAGAATCCCGGCCTTTATAATGCGGGGCCGACGTGGACCGTCCGATTTAAAACAGACGGCTAAGATTATAACGCGAAGCGGTACGGGTTAGATCTAATAAGAACCGCACGATTTAAAATGGACGGGCCTCAGGAGGCCACGTCGCCCTGGCTGTGCGCGAGCGGCACTGCCCGGCGGCGCGCGGCGGCGGGAGGCGGCGATCTCGCCGGAGAACTTCGGATCTTCGTCTATACCTCCTAAAACTGGGATTTCATGGCATAGAACGGTAGAGGGGAGGTCGGGGATCTCACCTCAGGGTTTTTCTTGAGCTCGGAGGTCCTGGAAAGCGTTCGGCGGCGAGGTCCGAGATGAAATAGCGGCGGTGCTCGCTGGAGCTGCGTCTAGGGTGCAAAACACCGAGTTTTCTGCACCTGCGTGATTCCCCGGAGGCGGTGGAACATGATCGGCACGTTAGATCAGAAAACCCGAGCAAGGATCGAGAGAAAACGGTGATCGGAGCTTCGGTTCTCACCGGAGAGAAAATTGGAGTGCCCTGGGGAATTCTACGAGTTTCGGTGCGGGAATTTCACGAGGGGAGGCGGCGGAGGATCGACTGGATTATATAGCAGCGTCCGGGGCCGAAGATCAGGCTGTTGGCGCGGTTTTTCGAAGGTTATTTGGATTCGAGAGAGAGGAGAGTCCAGGGGTCGGCCGAGCGCGCGACAGGTGGGGGATGACATGCGGGCCCCACGTGTCAGTGAGAGGAAGAGAGGGGCGCGCGGCTGTGGGCTGGCGTGGGGAAATGGTGGGCCGGCTGGTGGGTTTCGGCCCACTGGCCGGTTGGGTTTTCTTTTTTCCTTTTCTTTTCTGTTTTGATTTAAATTTGAATTCCAATTTGAATTTGAATTTCTGCACCACATGCAATACGTCCAAAATTTTTTAAATTCCCCTCTTAACAGATTTTGGGGTGTTACAGCTCTACCCCCCTTAAAAGAAATCTCGTCCTCGAGATTGGTGGTTCTAGGAAAACAATTCCGGAAACTGTGCCTTAAGCTCGTCTTCTCGCTCCCATGTGGCTTCCTCTTCCGAGTGATGCTTCCACTGCACCTTGCACATCCGGATTCTTTTATTTCTTGTGAGGCGTTCCATTGTCTCCAAAATCTTGAACGGTTGCTCGGCATAAGACAAATCCTCTGCTACGTCAACCTCATTCATGGGTAACATCTCTTCAGGCGTCCTCAGACATTTCTTGAGCTGTGACACATGGAATACGTCATGCACATCTGATAGGCGAACCGGTATTTCTAGTTGATATGCCACTTCACCTTTCCTCTCCAGAACTTGAAAGGGTCCGATGTATCGAGGTGATAACTTTCCTTTCACCTTGAACCGACGAAGTCCTCGGATAGGGGACACCTTGAGATAGACATAGTCCCCCAAGTTGAAAATAAGCTCTCTTCTCCGTACATCGGCATAACTCTTTTGTCGGGTCTATGCTATCCTCAAATTGTTGCGGATTTCCCTCACTTTCGCCTCGGCTTCTTGTAGTACTTCGGGCCCAAACACTTTACTTTCCCCGTTTGGTTCCAAAATAGGGGAGTTCTGCACTTCCTCCCATACAAAGCCTCAAATGGTGACATCTTCATACTAGCCTGATAGTTGTTGTTATAGGAGAACTCCGCATACGGTAAGTTCTTATCCCAACTCCTACTGTTCTTGAGCGCGCACACTCTCAGCATATCCTCAAGGATCTGATTGATTCTTTCCGTCTGCCCGTCAGTCTGGGGGTGATAGGCAGAACTGAAATTTAGATGGGTTCCCATGGTTTCATGTAACTTCTGCCAGAACCTTGAGGTGATCTGTGTCCCTCGATCTGACACTATCTTCTTTGGCACTCCATGGAAACACACGATCCTTGACATGTACAATTCTGCCAATTTGGATCCGTTGTAGCTTTCTTTCACGGGGATGAAATGAGCTACCTTGGTTAGCCTGTCGATGATGACCCATATCGAATCATAACCCGATTGGGTCCTAGGCAGTCCCACTATGAAATCCATACCTATTTCTTCCCATTTCCATTCAGGCACTTTGAGTGGTTGCAATAATCCCGCGGGTCGTTGATGTTCTGCTTTCACCAACTGACATGTGTCACATAGGGCAACATGTTCCGCGACATCTTGCTTCATGCCATACCACCAATACCTGCTCTTGAGATCATGGTACATCTTCGTACTCCCAGGATGAATGGAATAGTCGGAATCATGAGCCTCCTTCAAAATCAATTCACGGATCTTCTTCACTTCAGGCACATAGATTCTTTCCCCGTGCCACACCGTACCTTGTTCATCCTCTCTGAACCCAAGGGATTTATTATCATTGATGAGTTCTCTGATTTCGTGTATCTTCTCATCATTCTTTTGACCATCACGTATGTCTTGCTCTAATGTGGAGTACACTTCCATGGCGATGGCTTCACCACTATTCACCAGACATAGATTGAGTTTTACAACCTCTTCCTGTAGGTATGTCCTTTAAGCTCAACCTATTGACCTGCACCTTCTGACTTAAAGCATCTGCCACGACATTCGCTTTCCCAGGATGATAGTTGATGCCCACATCAAAGTCTTTGATCAGCTCTAACCATCTCCTTTGTCTGAGGTTGAGATCTGGCTGTGTGAAAATATACCTTAAGCTCTTATGATCCGTATATACCTCTGTTCTCTTCCCCATCAAGTAATGCCGCCAAATCTTCAACGCGTGTACCACTGCAGCTAGCTCTAGGTCATGTGTAGGATAGTTCTTCTCATGTTTCCGGAGCTGCCGGGACGCATAAGACACGACATGCCCCTCTTGCATGAGAACACATCCCAACCCATTTCTAGAGGCATCGCAGTACACCGAAAAGTTCTTCTGCATATCTGGCATAACTAGCACTTGGGCTGTTGTCAATCTTTTCTTCAGTTCCTGAAAACTCGTCTCGCACTGCGGTGTCCATGTGAATGTGATTCCCTTCTCCAACAATTTGGTGAGGGGTCTCGAAATCTTGGAGAAACTCTCGATAAACCGTCGATAATACCCAGCCAATCCTAAGAAGCTTCGAACTTCCCCGACATTCTCAGCGGTCTTCCACTTTTGTACATCCTCGATCTTGGCGGGATCTACGGAGACTCCTCCCTCCGAGATTATATGTCCTAAAAAGGGAACTCTCTTCAGCCAAAACTCACACTTGCTCAACTTGGCATATAGTTGGTGTTCTCTCAGCTTTTGCAACACCAAGCTTAGATGTTTCTCATGTTCTTCTTCATCTTTGGAGAAGACGAGAATGTCATCTATGAAAACCACCACAAATTTGTCCAGATATTCCATGAATACCTTGTTCATGAGATACATGAAGTATGTCGGGGCATTAGTTAGCTCGAAAGGCATGACGGTGTATTCATACAGTCCGTACCGAGATACGAAAGCTGTCTTTGGAATATCAGTTTGCCTTATCTTAAGTTGGTGGTATCCCGACCTGAGATCAATTTTCGAGAACACACAAGCTCCCCTCAACTGATCAAACAAGTCTTCAATGTGGGGTAATGGGTACTTGTTCTTGATGGTTACTTCATTCAATGCACGGTAGTCTACGCACAACCTTTGGGTTCCGTCCTTCTTGGGCACAAATATCACGGGAGCTCCCCATGGTGAGGAACTAGGACGAATGTACCCCTTCTCTGTCAATTCTCTTAAATGTTCCTTGAGTTCTTCCAGCTGTTTGGAATCCATCCGATAGGGTCTCTTGTATATCGGAGCTATTCCAGGCACTAGCTCAATCGCGAATTCCACTTCACGATCGGGGGGCATACCTGGCAACTCCTCCGGAAAACATCTGGATATTCCCTGATGATCCTGATCTCCTCCACTTCCACCTCAACTTGATTGAGTTTAATGTCCCTCCTAGGCTCTTGTATGGTTATGAACTTTACTCTTGTGCCACTAGGGTGGGTTATTTCCACCGTTCTTGTCGAACAATGGATGATTCCTTTATGTTTGGTCAACCAATCCATACCCAAAATAATATCTATCCCTTGTGAATCTATCACTATGAGGTTGGCAGTAAATACTACCCCATTAATGTCTAGATTCACCTTGGGACACACTTGTCTTGTCCTAATTTCTCCCCCCTGGAGAGTTTACTGCTAGCATATGGTTCATTTGTGTTGTTGCTAAATCATGCTTCTTAACAAACCCTTGGGCAATGAACGAGTGGGTAGCACCAGAATCGAACAACAGGGTTGCAATGTGTAAATTGGAAGGAAACTTACCAACTACCACGTCAGGTGCCTCTTGCGCTTCCTCCATGGTCACGTGGTTCACCCGTCCTCGCATCACATTCTGCTGTTGTGGCTGCACGGGCTTCTTCTTTGGGCACTTATGGGTGTAGTGCCCCACTTCACCACAGTTGAAGCATTGCACCCCAACCTTAGGTGCCTGACCTTTGTTGTCTTGGGGTTGGTTCTGTGGTCCTTGCACTGCTGGTCGAGGTTGATATGTGGGACGAGGCTGCTGTACAAACTGACGTTGTGGCTGTGCTGGTGCTGACGGAGGCCTGAAATTCGGGTTGTACCCTCTGGGTGCCGAGTAGGGCACCACAGCACGGCTCGTCTGCCCTGCGGGTTGCTGCATCAGACGTGGGCGTGTGTTGCTACCCGAGGCTTGGTGTGACCATCCCGCCTTCCTCTTGTTTTCATTTTCCACGGCCTTCAGCTTTCTCTCCACAACAAATGCTCTGTCCACCATCTTTTGGAAGCTTCCATACTCGTTGGAGGACATTGCACACTGCATTCCCGCTGTAAGTTCTTCCACAAAGCAGTCCTGTTTCTGCTCATCAGTCTCGATGTCCCGTGGTGCATAACGGGATAGTTGGGTGAATTTAGTGAGGTATTCCCTCACAGTCATGTTTCCTTGCTGCAGCCCCAAGAACTCCTTTCTCTTGTTTTTGAGTTCACCCCTTGGTATGTAATGGTTGTGGAAACTACGCTTGAACTCTTCCCAAGTGATGTTCTCAGGGTCATGATGGGCTGCTACGTAAGCGCTCCACCAATCAGCAGTCGGTCCATGCAGTTGGTGAGAGGCAAACAGCACCCTCTCATACCCTTGGCATTGTATGATCCTCATCTTGCTCTCAATGGTCTTTAGCCAGTCATCTGCCTCCAGAGGTTCAGCAGAACTTGCAAACTTTGGAGGCTGAGTCCCTAGAAACTCACTCAACCTTGGTTGGCATGGTGCAGCTTGTGGAGGTGGAACTTGGTGCAAGTTGGCCACCACTTGAGTTAGGCTCTGGATGAGCTGATTCTGATTTTCAAGCATTTGGTGGATGGGATCAACTCCTTCACGGCGACCACCCCTGTCTTGTCCTCCAGAAAGATGAGGGTTGCCGGCCTCATCGTTGTTGTTGGCGGGGTTGGCACCACGACCCTTTCCTCTTCCGACCATCTATCATGATCAACCAAATGTCAATTTGAAGCATTACGTATTAACTTCCCAATTTGCTTGTTTAAACTTTAAAATTTTGAGACCTTATTATATTTATATTTTCTGAGGGTTCATGTCTCACGCAAAATAAATGCACTCTTAAATTCATAGGGGTTCACACATCAAAGCAAAACATCCTAAAGACAAGGTTGCGGACAAATGCACATGGCTTCCATAACTCACGTCCCACACCAAACATTAACACACCATTAACTAAGGTATTGACTCGACTACTCAATAACCTGCTGAACTAAGGGAAAGGACTCTACACAACTCGTATCACTGAGCTGGCTCCTCAGGATCTTTCTCATTATTGCGGCTGCCCTCTGACTCCGCTTTGGGTGGGGAAGCTGCTGGTGGAGAAGTGCGGCGACGCCTGCTCGCCCTGCGGTCTGGGGAGTCAGGAGTCCATGTGTCATTCACGGTGACACACAGTTCATTCCCATCTCCTCTTTCTCTCGCCCTCAAGCTGGCTCGAAGCAACGCCTCAGTCTCCTTCAGGGTGTCACGAACATCCTGAAGCTCCTGCTGGCACTCCTGCAGTCGAGTGCTGAGCATAGCAGCATCCTCCAAGCACAGGTTCATGTGCTCATGGGAAGTCCCCTGCTGCACTGGCGGGTACTTGTACTCCATTGTACCACTCTCACGCTGGAGGACATACATGTACTCAGTCCTGTCCAGGTGGCGACGGTAGATGTGACTCTGGCAGGTGATGGCCTCCCAGGTGACATCCTTCTCCGCATCGACCTGTGTCGCTCGACAAGCTGGAGAGCGGTGGATCTTGAGCAGCTGATTTTAATGGATAATCCTCATTTCTGAACTCCATTCTTCCCGCTTCTCACGGATGGTCCGGGTGGAGCTGTAGTGTATGATTAGCTTGCCCGTATTGCCGGCGGCGTGAAGCATACGTCGAAGACGGCGCAACAAGCCTCCTACTGCCAATCCGTAGGAGAGGTACATCACCGGACGGTTCTCCTCTCTCAGGGCAAGGGCAACTACGGGAACTCTCCCTCCGGTAGACTTGCGGGCGGTGCGGATCATGCGAACCATCTAAAACATAAAGCATTTAAAATTAAGTTAGATAAGATTTTAAACAAAAATCCTATTTTGAATAAAAGTTGGGGTAAGATGAATAAAGTGACCCCATTAAATCACACCTTCAACCCACACCTTTGTAAAATAGTTTTTAAGAAAATAGGGTCCTTAAATACGTCCATTTCTACCTAGGTCCACGTTCCTATGGGCAACCTTGGCTCTGATACCACTTCTGTCACACCCGGTTTTTCCGAAGAACAACCGAGTGAATATCACATGTATGCCAGGATCATTTTCTCATACATGTGATGACAAATAGTGAAGCATCATTTATTACAAGCCAGGTGTCGAATATAAATATGTCTTACAAAGCATACGTCTCGATGGACGATCATAAGTTCATAACATGTAAATAAACTAGCAGCAGAAATATTATTCTTGTGGGCTCCGTCACAGGTGTTGCCCGGGGGACTCCATGAACCTAGAATCCTTCTTCGGGTCCGAAGTCTTGGTCATTGAACACCACATCATCCCCTTGACCTGAGCAGCAATTTAAACCAACAAATATGCAAGTTTGAGTACCGTTGGTACTCAGCAAGTGTGGGAAAGTTATGTCATGCATGGCTAGAACAAGGAGAGGTTGAACTCAGGGTTAAAGCACTACGCAATTAATACCTATCACCTTAGCTTATTAAGCACCTACATTACTACACAGGTGAAATGGTCACAATTCTCCCAACCCATCATCAGAATCAAATAACCATAATATTAATTCCAATATTAAGCTCCCCGCTTAACATCCTTAACTTCCAAAGCCATCATCCTCTAATCATGAATAAGTCCAAGCCGCTCTTGACCGTGAGCACGGCTGTCATGACAGTTTTGACTCTGCAGAGTTTGCACCACTGTACCCATATGTAGTGATTTCATCCTCCGTTGCCGGGTGGACTAAAAGAACCTCCATTATGCCAGTGGCCACGAACTACATTCACACTTCCCAGGTGTGTAGCCAGGAGATCACTACAAAGCCTTTACAAAGGGATCCCCGACGAGCGTGGGCCCACTGAGGTTTCACCCCTAACAGCATACAAGAGGCTCCAACCCCGCTGCAGTGGCCCCCTCTTGAGCCTTGCGGTTCATATGGTAGTCCAGCTGACACCTATTTCCCGCACCATCCAACACACCCATACTACGCCGGAGATACACCTAATTAATTGGCCAAGCTGCCTCATCTCAGCATGTGGTTGGCACGGTAAAGCCAGGTTACATGCTCCATGAACCGGTCCTTAGGATCCAGGCAAGTACTAAACACAAACCCGAGTCTCGTGCACCCAACACCAACCAAATCATCCAACTTGCCTCGATCCCTACCTCTATATAACTCATAACATCTCATTCAAGAGTAAGGTACATAAATTGATGATCTCATATCCCAATTATCCCATTCTAAGCATGGCTAAGCATAAGCATATAAATAAATGACATGATAAAATAAATCCCAACCCAAGCTACAAGGAAACAAGGTAATGTAATTCTAGGGAAACTTCCTAGCATGGGTTTCATATAATCATATTTCAATTGACAATGCAAATAATTCTATCTACACAATCTAGCATAGAATCAAAGTGGTCAAGGACACTTGCCTTCTTCCTGCTGCTCTGGGAATGGAAAGTCCTGGTCTTGGAAGGGGAGAACTTGCTTCGGGGCAGGTTCTACTCATGCCAATACACATAGCAAAAGAAAACAACAATACATAAGACATAGTTCACACTTTCACTTCATGCAAACCACACATACATACCTATGAAAGTCATTCACATTTCTAAGTGTTGGGGTTACTCTACATGTGTTGATTTTTGACCTACATGCACTTTTAAACATATGTATATAATTTCTAACTTTTGTATTCAGATTTTTATTTGCACACTATATATGAATTTCCAATTTAAACAAATTTTTTATTTAATTAATACACTCTTTAGCTACCAAGTTTGCATGGAAGGTAATTTCCTACTCCAAGTGGGTTTTCAGATCTTCTACCAAATCCTAAATTGAAGTCTTTGGATTTGGAGACTTCATTTATCATTTTCTAATTATGCATACCTATTTTCCTATATTCTCCAGATTTATTTTCTATGTCTAAAAGTGAGTTTTAAATTTTAAATAGTAGGACTTATCATCTAAACAGAATAGGTTCTGATCTAAAATATTAAATAATATACTTTTGAACTTCTCCTCTGATGTGAACTAAATTAAATTTATTTTATCAGTTTTCAGAATTATTTCCTAGCCTAAAAATGTGTTTCTAGAACTAATAAATATGAACAACACTTAAGCAGATTTCATTTCGGCCTAAAATCTATTTTTAGTTCATTCTAAAGTTTTCCAAGTGCTAGGAGAGTTTAAACTTGAATTTGCACATGTGTTTGCCTTTCCATTTAAATTTAAATCCTAGTCACACATTCAAGTTTCTAAATTTAATACCATATAGGGTCAAAAAGGTAAATCCACTTCTACTGCAGGGTCTATTATATTATTTCATAAATTTCCAGGGGTCTAGCTAAACCTAAGAGAGGGGTTTTCCAAATTTTTATTAAGTCTAGGGACTAAAACTGATTTTTAAATGAATTTACATGAATTTCTGAAGTTCCAGGGGCTAGATCAGAAGTTTCCGGGGCTAGCTCGTGTTTTCCGAGATCCCCAGGGGGGTAGCGCGTAAGAATCCCGACCTTTATAATGCGGGGCCGACGTGGACCTTCTGATTTAAAACATACGGCTGAGATTATAACGCGAAGCGGTACGGGTTAGATCTAATAGGAACCGCATGATTTAAAATGGACGGGCCTCAGGGGGCCACGTCGCCCTGGCCGTGCGCGGGCGGCGTTGCCCGGCGGCGGGAGGCGGCGATCTCGCCGGAGAACTTTGGGTCTTCGTCTATACCTCCTAAAACTGGGATTTCATGGCATAGAACGGTAGAGGGGAGGTCGGGGATCTCACCTCGGGGTTTTTATTGAGCTCGGAGGTCCTGGAAAGCGGTCGGCGGCGAGGTCCGAGATGAAATAGCGGCGGTGCTCGCCGGAGCTGCATCTAGGGTGCAAAACACCGAGTTTTCTGCATCTGCGTGATTCCCCAGAGGCGGTGGAACATGATCGGCGCGTTAGATCAGAAAACCCGAGCAAGGATCGAGAGAAAATGGTGATCGGAGCTTCGGTTCTCACCGGAGAGAAAATTGGAGTGCGCTGGGGAATTCGGTGAGTTTTGGTGCGGGAATTTCACGAGGGGAGGCGGCGGAGGATCGACTGGGTTATATAGCAGCGTCCGGGGCCGAAGATCGGGCTGTTGGCGCGGTTTTTCGGAGGTTGTTTGGATTCGGGAGAGAGGAGAGTCTCGGGGTCGGCCGAGCGCGCGAGAGGTGGGGGATGACATGCGGGCCCCGTGTGTCAGTGAGAGGAAGAGAGGGGCGCGCGCCTATGGGCTGGCGCAGGGAAATGTTGGGCCGGCTGGTGGGTTTCGGCCGACTGGCCGGTTGGGTTTTCTTTTTCTTTTTCCTTTTCTTTTCTGTTTTGATTTAAATTTGAATTCCAATTTGAATTTGAATTTCTGCACCACATGCAATACGTCCAAATTTTTTTAAATTCCCCTCTTAACAGATTTTGGGGTGTTACACTTAGCAATAATTCAGTTCAGTAATATCTTGTTTAAGGCTAGGATTAGATGTAAATAAGGGTAATTCATGTTAGATTATGTTTTTATACCTCTATCCATTCAAGTTTAACTATAATTATAAACTAAGCTGCCAATTTCATCTTAAAATGCATTTTACTATGAATTTAGGGTTTCTTTTCAGCTCAACATGAATCAAGTAAGTACTTAAGTATGTTTCATGCAAATCTTATGAAGTTAGCTTCATCCGAATCAAATAAGGTAGTAAATCAAGAATTTCAAAAACTCACTGATTGCCCATCAGGCGCAAGCGCTCGGCCGGTGTCGCAAGCACACCCACAGCCACCAGTTCGGCCTTCCCTGTCAAGCCACCTCGTTCTGCGTGCCCCATCGCACACGCTCCCCACAATCATGGCTTCATCAGGTCGCGCCGCCTTCGGCCATCACGGTTCATACGTACGCGCGCCTCTGAACCGCGCACCGTACCACACCCACAGCCGCACGCTTGATGCAATGGCCTTGCACTCGCCGCCACGGCCACCGTGCTGCGCGCTCCCTAGTCGCCGCCGCATGCCCGACTCAACGGAATGAAGATTAGAGTTCCGTTTTTTCTGGGGCTGGACTCGCCTAAGGGTTAAGTTGAGTATTGGGATGCAGACGATTTTGGGCCACATGGAGATTATTAACCGATTTTTTGTTTTCTCTTCTGGCTTTTTTAGCACTATAGGCTGCACAGTATGAGTTGTTAATTTGGGGCCAAAATTTGATTAGTATGTTGTTGGCACCCGCGATATGGGGTACCCCCGCGCATAGGGGAAAATGCCTAAGGATCTCGCCCTTCTCCACAGGGAAAGCTCCGGAGGCGTCACGTGGCCTACAGCAGCCAGACCTCCCCCCTCCATGGGGTGAGCTCCGAAGGTGCCACATGTCCCGCGGGGCCGGACCTCCCCCTCCTCAGAGGAGAGCTCCGGACCCGCCACGTGGTCGACAGAAGCCGGACCTCCCCCCTCCACGGGGGAGAGGTCCAAAGGCTCCACGTGTCCTGCGGGGCCGGACCTCCCCCTCCACAGAGGAGAGCTCCGGGCCCGCCACGTGTCCAGCAGACAGCGCTGCCTGCCCCTGAGCGGTAGGCAGCGGGCGTAAAGACGCCCCATACCTTGCCCGTACAAGGTATTCAAGGCCCGCGCCTTCCCAAGACGCGGAGACGTGGAGCACGCCTCTGTCAGGTGCCGTTGCACCCAGTCACATCACAGACTGGCGCACGGTGTCAGAACCTGCTAGCCAATAAGCGCAGCGCACGCCTGTTAGGAGGCGCTGTGACCAGTCACAGTCAGGACAGACGTACAGTGTCTGAAGCTGCAGGCCATTGAAGGCAGCGACAAGACCGGACAAGACACGCCCTGCCGCCCCTGCCATCACCAATGACTACACGCTACACTTAGCCTGCGGCATGGGTAGGGCGGCAGGACGAGGACTTCGACGTCAGTGCCAAGACATAATAGCTGGTAGGAAATCACCCCGGGGCCACCTGTCGGGTCCCGGGCCCCCTTGTAAGCCACTCGAGCCTTGGACTATAAAAGGCTCGGGTAGGCAACGTTAGCAAGGGTTCGAACCCTGAGGGTTCGCATTTTGCAACTCATACGCTAGCCATACACTCTCAAGCTGTAACTCACCCCCCAGATCAGGCCTCCGGCCCTGAGCAGCAAGCAATACAACGAGCTCCATAGCTCGCCGTGGACGTAGGGTTTTACGCTCCGGCGGCCTGAACCACGTAAAACTCGCCGTGTCAAGCTCTTACTAACTCGTCCATCTGCGCAAGCTCTCCGATAGAGACTAGCCCCACCGAAAAAAGAACCTCCACGGGCTGCCCAGTGCAGGCCCGGGGGAAGTGTCGACTGAACACTTCGACATTTGGCGCATTAGGTAGGGGGCTTTTCCCCTTGCGCGACGAGTTTCCACCGACGAAGATGACCAAGCTTCCTTCAGCGGCAAACTCTCCACCCCCTCGTCCCCGGCAAACCGCGACCAGGGGGGAGTACATGTCAACACACTCAGGACGGAGTGTGTCGGTACAAGCTGGGAGCCAGCAACCGGCTCTGACAGCGCCGACCCCGGCAATGCAGGCTCCAACCAGCGTCAGGTCTTCAGTAGCGCTGGACGTACCCGGTGGGGGTGCGCTAGCTGCAGCAAGAGCGCTACTGCACAATCCACCTGCTGAGATGCGCCTCAGGCAGCGACCCAGCAGTGGATTCGCGAGGTAGACCGTCTCGTCGTCGCCGCCGCAAACCCTCGACTTCAGCGGGGACGACGCTCTGGCCAACTGGCTGTGTCGCTGATGCGCACGCCAATGGTTGACGAGCAGACGGAAGATTCCAGCTCCACCAGGCTCCAGTCGACGGATCTGAGGACAGAGCTGGAACGGTGTCACTTGGGCCAGGATGCCCGGGCGTACCTCGAGCGACGTCGAGAAAGGCGTCGCACTCAAGAGGCTGGCGACAACATGACGTCGGCCTCGACCCAGCTTGAAGAGCAGACCTTCGCCACGCGAGCTCTGCCCCAGGCGTACGCCGCGCAGCATAAGCCACAACCATGTGCTCTGCAAGTGACGTCCCCGGCCTATGGCGCAACCTTGCCCATACCGGGGTACACTGTGTCAGGCGCAACCAAGCGTTCGCGGTACCAGTACCTGCACTGGGAGCCAGCAACCGGCTCTAGCAGCGCCGACCCCGGCAATGCAGACTCCAACCAGCGTCAGGTCTTCAGTAGCGCTGGGCGTACCCGGCGGGGGTGCGCCAGCCGCAGCAAGAGCGCTACTGCGCAATCCGCCTGTTGGGGACGCGCCTCAGGCAGCGACCCAGCAGTGGATTCGCGAGATAGACCGTCTCGTCGTCGCCTCCGCAAACCCTCGACTTCGGCGGGGACGACACTCCGGCCAACCGGCTGTGTCACTGATGCGCACGCCAATGGTTGGCGAGCAGACGGCGGACTCCAGCTCCACCAGGCTTCCGTCGACGGACCTGAGGGCAGAGCCGGAGCGATGCCACTTGGGCCAAGATGCCCGAGTGTTCTTCGAGCGACGTCGAGAAAGGCGTCGCAACCAAGAGGCTGGCGTCAGCATGACGCCGGCCCCGACCCAGCCTAAAGGGCAGATCTTCGCCACGCGAGCTCTGCCCCAGGCATACGCCGCGCAGCATATGCCACAACCATATGCCCCGCAAACGGCGTCCCCGGTCTAGGGAGCAGCCTTGCCCATACCGGAGTACACTGTGCCAGCGGCAAACCAAGCGTTCGCGGCACGAACGCCTGCGGCAACAGGGGCTGGATGTACGGCCCTGGAGCCCCACCTACGCCTCGCAAGGTAGCCGCGCAAGTTTCGGCCTCACCTGCCCGAGAAGTACAACTGCAGTGTCAACCCGGCGGGGTTCCTCCAGATCTACTCCACCGCCGTGCTTGCCGCAGGAGGGGATGAGGCCGTCATGGCCAAACTACTTCCCCGTCGCCTTGACCGGCCCAGCCCGGTCTTGGCTAATGAACCTCCCTCAGGGTTCCATAACTTCCTGGGGAGAGCTCTGCCGGCAGTTCATCGCCAACTTTGGCAGCTCCTACACCCGTCCCGGCACGGAGCCTGACCTCCACGCCATCAAGCAACAACCTGGGGAGTCGCTGCGCTCCTTCATCCAGCGGTTCTCCCAGGTACACAACACCATTCCGCATATTCAAAGTGCTTCTGTGGTCGCGGCACTTCGACAGTGTCCGGGATGAGAAGATGCTTGATAGGCTTGCAACCAGAGAGGTCTGCGATGCCTCCGAGATCTTCAGCCTGGCGGACAAGTGCGCCAGAGCAGCCGGAGGGCGGAGTTGGCACTCACTGCCAGCTTCCGAAGCCGGAAGACAGCCCGAAGACGGCGGAGTTCAAGCTGAGCTCCCGACCATGTCAGACAGCCAAGAGCCAAGCACTGGCTGACTTCGTGGCTGAGTGGACGCCAACGAAGGCTGACCCAGGGGGCCGCGAAGACGGTGAACCAAAGTACCGAGCTCCGGTCTTCACTGGGCCTCACTGGACGCTCTTCTTCGACGGCTCCTCGCGAAAGCAGGGGGCCGGTGCCGGCGTACTGCTCCTCATGCCATCGGGGGAGCAGTCTGGGTACATGGTGCGTCTCAATTCCAAGGCAACCAACAACTTGGCAGAGTATGAAGCACTCATCTTTGGCCTAAAAGACAGTCCTGTCTCTGGGCGCTCGCCAGTTGTTGGCGCAGGGCGACTCCCATCTAGTTATCAAGCTAGTTAAGGGTGAATGCCCCTGCAATGACCCACAGCTAGCTGCTTATCTGCTCCACGTGCGGATGTTGGAGAAAGACTTCCTCGCCTTGGACCTGCGCCATGTACCGCGCGCTGGCACGGCCGCAGCTGACGACCTCTCAATGAAAGCCTCCATCAGAGCCCCTGCGCACGAAGGAGTCTTCGAGAGGACGTTGCTGTGGTCCACAGCCCGTCCCGCCGAGCCGGGCGAAGGGGGCTGAACCAGTGCCTCGAAGCTAGGCAGTCCCGGCGGCCCTTTATGCCGCCAAAGGATCGTAAGAGTCACTGGGGACTCCGTGCAACCCAGCGCTCAAGATCCAGAAGCTCAAGTAGTCCCGATGCATGGATCACGGAGGTCCGGGACTCCTTGAAGGACATCCTTCCTGATGAACGTGCATCCGCTGAACGGGTGGTGCGGATGGCTAAGTGCTACGCGCTGGTATCTTTACTGGCGTGGCGCCACGACATCCTATTGCGGTGCATAACCCAGGAGGATGGCTGCGATTAGCTCGCAGTAGTCCAAGGAGGCGAGTGCTGGGAACGCTCATCGTCCCGCACGTTGGTCGGTTAAGCCACCCGGCATGGCTCCTACTGACCGAGAGCCACCTGGACGCCGTCAAACCGGTTAGGGATGCAATGCGTGCCAGGTCCACGCCAAGCAGACCCACACAACCGGTGCAGACGTGCACCCAGAGCCGTCGGGGGATACCGGCTCCTCCATGTCGAGGGCCAGCCGGACTTCCCAGGGCCGGGTCACGGGAACTACCCTTCCACATGGTATGCGGGGCCGAAGCCATGCTTCCCCCTGATATAGCCATGGGGGTCCCCCCGTGTCCGGCGTACGACGAAGCCACGCATGACCCGCTCTGCGTGAAGACAGGCGCTCCGACGCCACCCAGTAAGTTCACCATGCTTACTTAGGTGTTTATTTAAATTACGCATTAATTTATATGAACACCTCCCCACGCTCTAGACAGTGTGCGTCCATTGTACACTCGGTTCCTCTTTTCTGCTCTCATGCATAGTCGATATTTGCCGTCCTGCCAAAGGCGGTAGTGCTTGGGGTACCTGCCAGAGGCCCGGTGGCCTTTTGGATCTCCCCCTGTAAGGATACTGTACCGCCAGTTGGTCTCCTCCGAGAAAAGACCTACGCTAGACCGGGGGGTCAGGAGCCTTGCTTTGCCCGGTCTTGCACCCAAAGCATGCGCACTCTGCCCCCCAGCGCTACGGTCTGAGTACCAGGCGGCCAGACGGTTACACCCTGACTGGGGCTGGGGCCGGACCTCTGGGACCAGGTGCACTGGATTACCCAAGCCCCGTATTCTGGCCTGGGACAGTAAGCCAAATGAGACTAAGGGACAGGAAAGCGGGGACCACTGAGCAGTGCCGGACTCCGCCTCCACAGCCAGGCCGAGCCCCAAGGCAAGCTCTCGCCCTCCATTCAGAGGCGAGCGCTGATGCCGGACCTCACGCCCTTCGTTGGCCTGAGCTCCGATGACTGCCAGACTCCGCCTCCACAGCTGGGCCGAGCTCCGAGGCCAGCTCTCGCCCTCCTTTCAGAGGCGAGCGCTGATGCCGGACCTCACGCCCTTCGTTGGCCTGAGCTCCGATGACTGTCGGACTCCGCCTCCACAGCTGGGCCGAGCTCCGAGGCCAGCCCTCGCCCTCCTTTCAGAGGCGAGCGCTGATGCCGGACCTCACGCCCTTCGCTGGCCTGAGCTCCGATGACTTCCGGACCTCCGCCCCCACAGCTGGGCCGAGCTCCGATGCCAGCCTTCGCCCTCCTTCCAGAGGCGAGCGCTGATGCCAGACCTCACGCCCTTCGCTGGCCTGAGCTCCGATGACCTCCGGTCCTCACGCCCTTCGCTGGCCTGAGCTCCGATGACTTCCGGACTCCGCCTCCACAGCCAGGCCGAGCTCCGAGGCCAGCCCTCGCCCTCCTTTCAGAGGCGAGCGCTGATGCCGGACCTCACGCCCTTCGCTGGCCTGAGTTCCGATGACTTCCGGACCTCCGCCCCAACAGCTGGGCCGAGCTCCGATGCCAGCCCTCGCCCTCCTTTCAGAGGCGAGCCCTGATGCCGGACCTCACGCCCTTCGTGGACCTGAGCTCCGATGACTTCCGGACCTCCGCCCCAACAGCCGGGCCGAGCTCCGATGCTAGGTTTCACCCTATCCTAAGAGGCTGAACTCCGAAGCCGTCAAGACCCTGCCAGCACAGGGAGTACTCAAGACAAGGAAGTGCGCGGGTAGGAGAAGGCCTCACCTCGGGCTCGTTACCTCCCCCGAGGTGAGCCCGGGGGCCACTGTCGGCACCCGCGATATGGGGTACCCTCGCGCATAGGGGAAAATGCCTAAGGATCTCGCCCTTCTCCACAGGGAAAGCTCTGGAGGCGTCACGTGGCCTACAGCAGCCAGACCTCCCCCCTCCATGGGGTGAGCTCCGAAGGTGCCACATGTCCCGCGGGGCCGGACCTCCCCCTCCTCAGAGGAGAGCTCCGGACCCACCACGTGGCCGACAGAAGCCGGACCTCCCCCCTCCGCGGGGGAGAGGTCCAAAGGCTCCACGTGTCCTACGGGGCCAGACCTCCCCCTCCTCAGAGGAGAGCTCCGGGCCCGCCACGTGTCCAGCAGACAGCGCTGCCTGCCCCTGAGCGGTAGGCAGCGGGCGTAAAGACGCCCCATACCTTGCCCGTACAAGGTATTCAAGGCCCGCGCCTTCCCAAGACGCGGAGACGTGGAGCACGCCTCTGTCAGGTGCCGTTGCGCCCAGTCACATCCAAGACTGGCGCACGGTGTCAGAACCTGCCAGCCAATAAGCGCAGCGCACGCCTGTCAGGAGGCGCTGTGACCAGTCACAGTCAGGACAGGCGTACAGTGTCTGAAGCTGCAGGCCATTGAAGGCAGCGACAAGACCGGACAAGACACGCCCTGCCGCCCCTGCCATCACCAACGACTACACGCTACACTTAGCCTGCGGCATGGGTAGGGCGGCAGGACGAGGACTTCGACGCCAGTGCCAAGACATAATAGCTGGTAGGAAATCACCCCGGGGCCACCTGTCGGGTCCCGGGCCCCCTTGTAAGCCCCTCGAGCCTTGGACTATAAAAGACTCGGGTAGGCAACGTTAGCAAGGGTTCGAACCCTGAGGGTTCGCACTTTGCAACTCATACGCTAGCCATACACTCTCAAGCTGTAACTCACCCCTGAGCTCAGGCCTCCGGCCCTGAGCAGCAAGCAATACAGCGAGCTCCATAGCTCGCCGTGGACGTAGGGTTTTACGCTCCGGCGGCCTGAACCACGTAAAACTCGTCGTGTCAAGCTCTTACTAACTCGTCCATCTGCGCAAGCTCTCCGCTAGAGACTAGCCCCACCGAAAAAAGAACCTCCGCGGGCTGCCCAGTGCAGGCCCGGGGGAAGTGTCGACTGAACACTTCGACATATGTGAATTTGATTTTTAGTGTCTGTTAATTTTAGTAATATTTTTCTGATAATGATCACACTATTAATTGCCTCATAATTCATGTTATTATTTTCTGTTGCGCATTATATATGTTAATTCTTTAAAATAAATTGAATCAAGGAGACATTTATTTAGAGAGTTTATGCTTAATACTACAGGAAAAACGATCATTGACGACGGCCAAATTTATTAACGACGGGGCTGTCGTATTTAACTTAATCTGGGGCCACCCGAGGAGTTATTGACGACGGTGACCTAGGACCATCGTCAACAAGGTCCTTATAGACGATGGTTTCCTAGCACCGTCGTCAATAACGAGACATATAACCCGTACGCGAGCCGGGTGGCGGCCAGTGCCGCCTCTCGACTCGATCGCGTCGGCCGTCCCCGTCGCTGCCGCCTATCCCCGCCGCCTGTCTCCGGCCCGAGGTAAGTCCCCCTCCCTCCCCCCCTCCAGCCTCTTTCCTCGCCCCCCCCCCCCCCCCGCTTTCCTCGATCGCCCCCACTTTCCTCCCCCGCTTTCGTCGCCCCCCGGCCGCGCCGCCGGCCACCGGCCCCTCCTCTATTCTAACTAGTCTAAGAATAAAACACACTAGAGCGGTGGATGCCAAGAAGAGAAAGACGACCAATACTGCAGCATGCGAGCAGGAGATTATCGACAGCAGCCAGCTCTCGATCTCACTCTCGCTGTCGTCGCCACCCGCCGCAGCTTCCATGCAACAGCAGCACCCGCCGAAAGAAAAGACAAGTGGAAGCAGCAGCGAAGCCGTTCAGAGTACTTTGGATCTGACCATGTCGATCAGGGCATTGGAGTGAGATCTTTCAAGTACTTTGTCCCCAAGGTCTTCCAAAATCTGCACATTGCACCATGCATGCATGAGATAAAAAAACATTGTTTATTTGGACATGTCTCCACCAGTGTAGATAGATATATCCTATGTGCATATATGTCATTGTTGTTGGTTAGTATTTCTAGGGTGACCGCTGCCTCTAGATGTATATGTGGCTCATGCGCATGGACGACCACATGATCCATTGCATGCTAGTTTGTTCTCTTGTGTGAGAGCATCTTTAGGGAACAAATCCTGCAGCATGACTTCCAATCGTATCGACACAGCAGCTCTATCACCATTCACCACTAGTAATTACTACTGCTACCAAATTTAATTGCATGGAAAGCATGAGCATATCTGAACTGTAGAGTAGTTCTGACAAGATTATATACATCTTTTTCCATTTTGTATTTGTGTGCAAGTTTGGTTGTAATATGTTGTTGAGTTGTTGTGTTCAGGTATTTAACTATAGTTAATATAAATCTGCACAAAATCACTACAAAGGAGCACGCACACACCATCCAGGAATTCTGTCATGTGTGGTGCAAGATGCTTCTTAAAAGGCTCCTTAATAAAAACTAAAAAGAGATGATGCATGGCCAGCGTTCCAAAAGGTGGCACAAGGCGCTCGCCTAGGCGCGCTTTAGCGCTAGGCGAGCCTCCGACGCTGCGCCTTGGGGGTGAGGCGAGGCGAGGCGGGCTCAACGCCTAGGCGGCTCGCGTCGCGTGCCCAGGCGGGCGGAGGTGGCGCGGAAGTGCACAGATGCGCGCGGAGATGGAAGAAAATGAAGCGGGGTGGTGGTGGGAGCGCGGTTTTTGTTTTGGCGGGAGCGTGTCTTCTCGCACGCGCGCGTCCCGCGTCTTCGTCTCCTTCCCGCCTGCTCGAATCGGTTCACACTCACTCGCGCTCGACTCGGTTGCCTTTCCGCTCCGTATCTGACTGAGTCCAGGAGTGCACCGCCGCAATATCCTTCCCCACCACCCTCTGCTGTGTGCCGCCTTCTCATCCCCCGCCGCCTCTGCTGCTCTCTTGCGCCACCATTGGCAGATGCGCCTCATGCTTCCTCTGTTTTCTCGATGCCTTCCCTGTTTATATCATCTATTTTCTTACCTGTTAATGTTTCTGTAATCTGTAGTCTTTACATAAGCCTTTGTAGGGATGATTCTTTAATTTTTATAGATTAAGTTCTATTCTTGTTAAGCTCTGTTGTCTGTGCTTAAGCATTCTGTTCTTGTTAAGCTCTGTGGTTGATAGTCTGAACTTAAGCCTTTGTAGATTAACAGAACAAGAGTACAGTATGAATAAGCTAGGTCACATTCATAGAACTCGTAAGCAGGTCATATTGTTGTTTCCGTAAGCTTAATATTGGTATACCTAATGATACATTGTTGTTTTCCTTTTTTATGTGGATCATTTAGAGGTCATGGCACCGTCAAAGTTGCCTAGACGGCAGATGGACTATTTTGTCGAGGAGTGTTGTAGGATGGTTTGGGATGGTTGTTCACCACATAATATGGGCCACTGTGGAGGCAGGCCGCTGGCCTGCAGGTGGGCTCAGAGAGGTCGGGGTAGCGTAGGGTAGTGTGGCGTGTGTATAGTGTTTTTGTGCCTGTCTGTGAGTATGTTTTGATTGTCTGTGATCTGGCCATCGAGCCAGGCTGGCCTCGAAGCCAGGGCAGGATTTTCTGTTTTTTAAAAAAAATTGCAAAGATTATTGACGACGGTTTCTGGTACCTGGCCATCGTCAATAAGCCATTAGTATTGACGACGGCCAGGTACCAGAAACCGTCGTCAATAAGCCATCGTTATTGACGACGGTACAAACCCTGGCTGTCGTCAATAAGCTGACGACGGTACAAACCCTGGCCGTCGTCAATAAGCTAGCTTATTGACGAGAGCCTGACCCTGGCCGTCGTCAATAAGCTGCTGTAGCTTATTGACGACAGCCAGCTTTAGCTGTCGTCAATAAGCTTATTGACGACTAATAATTGACGACAGCCATAAACCGTCATCTATAACATTTTACCGTCGTCAATAAGTTATTGACGACGGTACTGTGCTTATTGATGACGGTTTTCAGCCGTCGTCTATTGTCCGGATTCCTGTAGTGTAAATTTAATGTTATGGAATGTAATTAATTTATGACCAATGTTGTTTTTAATTATATGTCGTATTTTTCTAACATTAATTTTCACTTCTGTTTGACAGTGATGTGAAAATATTATCTAATATGCATTGTTTTAACCAAACCAACGCCTGGATTATTTTTATGCATATTATATTGTTGTCTACTAATGTTTTCTATGTTAATCAGCTCTAAATATCATTTCCTTGGTTAGTGGAATTGAGAAACTTTATGGAACTAACTTTCCCACATGGAGAAATAATAGTGAGATAGTTCTTGGTGTTCCTGAGCTTGACTACACGTTTTGAGCATGATGTTTCTACATCTCCTGCTAGTGACATGAAGAATTATGTCCAAGACATGGCAGTGTGTTTTCTAATCTTTGGACTGAAAGCTTGATTGCATCAATTGATCTCTAGTGTGGACAGTGCTGCCTACAGTAGAACATCTTTCTCAAAGAGTGGGAGTGGCGCTCCAGTACAATCACCAACATGCTCGATATGTGCCACAGATGCATTGGGAAATTCATCATCCAGCGTACCCTGATCTAGGATGACATGGTGCCCGAGTGACTTTACATGTTGTCCCAAAGTGGGGTCATTTAGGAGCTTTTCCTTGAGACGCCGCATCCCGGCCCTATTGGGCTTTCACACACCATCTTCAACAACAACTCTGTTCATTGAGCCTCTCCTATTTTCACTAGCCTCGAAGCAATGGTCAAACAATCTACTCGTTGGAGTGGACGCTCTCATGGATGATTGAGCTCACCCTGAGCCACATGAACATGACCATGGAGGTTGTTAGAGATCTCTTGATGAAGTGTCTGACATTGTTGATCCTATTTCTTGGTTATCCCTGGCGTTATGTCATACTAGACATCAAATGCTAGGTATCCCCCTAGTCTGACCAAAGTGGGGCACGAATGGTATGAAGTGGTGGTGCCCAAGCTTGAAAGGAAGTGCTAATGGTTTTTGACACTATAACTTACCTTCTAGAAGAATACGATCGTACAAAGTCCGAGGTCGCATACTCTTGTTATCTTCCAGCATTGCTCATTCATGGACGGGTACGTAGTAATGTTGGAACATGATCGGAGCATCCCAAGTAGAGAACTAAAGAGAAACAACATAGTGTTTCCATGCAACTTCTACCCTCCTTCCACTCTTGTATGGAAATCAGCAATAAATGTGTCAGAATCTTAGTTTACTCGTATATTGTTTACTCTTCTTTTTCTTTCTTTTACTTCCATTTTTGAAAAATAGAAACTGAAATTGTTGGGTTTTATATCTAGCCTACCCCAACTCCAACATTCTTGATGAAAAGGGTTTGTTGTTGTTGTTATTGTCATAGGCCCAAGAATTGAGGGTTAGTATAAATAGCCTCTAATATGCTAACACACACACACACACACATTTTCAATATACAAGCATCTTCTAGTAAAAAAAACTATTATCATCAACAACACGTTACAAAGCTCATGAAGACTCCACCCATGATATACAGGCATGTATCCATGAAGTACATACCATACATGATGGATAGGTGCGTACTAAATTGGATTATTTTAAAGAGTAACATTATGCATGAAGCATACTGTAAGTATTGGAAACTCTAAGTTATGAAAACATGATACATGTTAGATGTACGGAATATTTTTAAATATGGGTTAATAGTGAGGATGGATGCATGTTTATTATTTGTCATGTTATTCATCATTGCAATCTTGCCAAAATATTTATGTCATACCATACACATTTTTTTACTTTGAAATCTTATCAATTCTTTCTCCCTAGGATAGCGCCGACTGCAGAAAAACATCATGAAACAATTAGAGTGGCGCTCCAACGAAATCACCTCTTTGCTTGATGTGCGCTAATGCTCCATATGTCAGTGTATCGTCCAATGTACCCTCATGTCAGATGGCATGATTTTCGGGTGGCTTTGCGGGCTGTCCAAAAGCAGAGTCATCCAGGATCTTGTCCTCACGATGACGCTTCTAGACCCTATTGGGTTGTCACACTCCATATTCAACTACAGCCCAATCTGGTCACTGAGGCTCTACAATTGTTGTTGGCCTCGATGTATTGTTATATCAATCTACTCGTCAAACTGGTTGCTCTCGTGGGTGACGAAGCTCACCGTGTGCCACATGAACATGACCATGTAGGGTGTCAAGGACCTGTTGATAGAACAATACATCGAGGCCAACATCTAATTCTAAGAGTTGAGGTAGCACTCTGGTGCAATCACCTCCTTGCTAGATGTGTGCCATATATCCATCCATCAATTCATCATCAAGTGGACACTCACGTCAGATGTTGTGGTGTCCAGGTGGCTATATAGAATTTCTCAGAGGGGTTGTCCAGGGGCTTCACTACAGGAAACACGACAATGTACGACGGCCGACTTAATTTACAACGGCTCTAGGGTTGGCCGCCGTAAGTTAAATTAATTACGACGGCCAAATTTGGCCGTCGTAAATAAAGAGTTCTTTACAGGACGACTCAGGGTGCAGTGTGGGTCAACTTCTGGGTAAGTATGTTTAATATATGTTTTAAATTTAGTTCTTCAATAGCTACAATGTTTAAAACTTAGGTTTATGTCTTCTTGTAGAGACGGTACGATCTAGCGGATGCCGACCACACGAGAGCCGTCTTCAACAAGAATGCCAGGAAGCTTGTTACGCGGGCAATCTCCTATGCCCGCATTCAAGCAACAAACGGTTATTTGAAGAGACATCAAGGGCAGGAGCTTGTGGCGTTCAGAAACGGCTCGGACACATACTTGACCGAGGAACAGTACGTCGAGGTAAACTAGTAGTATTTTACTTAGGAGTACGATTTCGTAACGTCAACGTTATTTCAATCAATTAAATGCATGCAGGTAGGAATTTCTTGGTTGGAGGACCATCCGGAGGCTTACCGGGCCCTCTGTTGCCTATGGTCCAGCGAGGACTTCTTCATCAAAGTCCAAGAGGTCCCGACAGTGCAGAGGCTCTACCGGAGGCCATACGTATGGTCCGGATGGCCATCTACGTCTTGCTAGACGAATGGTAAGTAAAATACGTTCAAAACTTTACTTATAGTATATTTATGCTACTGACTTGAAATTACAGGAAAACGAGCTCGATGAACGACCGAGCGACGTTCAGTTGTATAAAAGAGGTCACAGGGCAAATGACCCTTCACAGCCCGACCAGCTATGCACTCCGGTGGCCACAGAAAGACTGGTGAGTACTTTAAATAACATGTTGTTTTACTTGTAACTGACATTGCTACTGACGCGTTATTATGTATTGCTTGCATTTGTAGGAGAAGTATGGGGTGGAGGCAGTGAAGATTCACGTCCAAAGATTTTGATTGGTAGAATGCACCAATCAATGTGAACGCCGTGTATGCGAGCGGTGGCGGTAAACACCATGGACGGTGAGATGCTACTTGTTTATTTTTTGTCAATTTGACTTACATTATCTAACTTTTAATATTTTTTGTATAGTTTTCCAATTTTTTATAGAGTGGTTGACTCGAGGGAGACAAGGCCTTCGAGGGGCTTCTCCTCGCAGTCTTCGTCCACTGGACCCAGCCGGCGGATGTCTGCGACGGAGCTGGAGCTTCTAAGTGGAGCTTCTAAGTGTTCAGGAGGAGCTACGCCGGACATAGGAGAAACTCTAGGAGCAAGAAGCCTTCTTGAAGGCCACTCAAGACTCTCAAGCCACCTACAACGCACAAATACAAGCGACGATATAGGTAATAGATTCAAATACAAAGCAATTACATAATTTAATTCCTATTCATGTTCTAATAATTTTCTATCATAGGCTTTAGTACAGGGACAACAAATTACCATTCCCACATGGTCGTCGCCAATGCTGGAGCCACAGGTGCCTTCTTCTGCGGCACAGGTAAGTACTATTTATTCAAAATATCGTACATTACATTACTATAGCAAACTAGGATAAATTTAGTCAACAATAGCAAAACTTAGCCAAAACTTAGTCAAACTTAGCTATATTTTCTCAGACTTGGCCATAATTTGTAAAGGTCCCAAAAATATGAATACAAAGAAACTCATGCTTGCACAAAGTTGGTTTCATATGTATGAAAAATGGGACTCGTTTAAACTTTTTCACATGTGATAATACACATGGGAGCTCTCTTCACACAAGTTCAAATATTTATTTGAAAAACTTGGAACCAAAAAGGGGGTTTGACACCAAGGTGGGAAGTTCCCATATGAGTGAGAAGGCTAAAATCAGATTTTTGAACAAATTTGTTCAACTCAAAATTCAAATGAGAGCAACACATCAAATTTCAAGACTGTTGTGCTAAAAATCTCATTTGCAGCAGCCAAATCAAGGATCAGGTTTCATATTTGAATTCTTAAGGTCCAAATTAAGGGGTAGGCAAAGTCTCATGAATTTTTGAAGATATTTTCTACCCATTTTTCCAAATAGACCTAAATGTGCAATGAATTCAGATACCTATTTGAATTTGGATGAATTGTGCCCAATTATCCAAATACAGTCCAGTTTTCAACTCCACACAATTGAAGTTCATCATTTGCAAATTTTGGGATATTTTGGAAGAGATAAGGGGGAGGTGGGACCCACTTGTCATATGGACACAAATATCTCCACAGAAGTAGTTGGTCTCTGTTTTACCTCCCCGGGTGAATCGACACCGAGGTGCAGCGCCGGTCGACACCGAGCCACCACCTGCTTCATTGGCTGGCGCCTGGCGAGCTGCTTTTCCCTTCTTATCACCCCAGCCAATCCAGCGCTCGGCAAAACGAGTTGGCCGACCCTCTCTCGTCCTCTCTCACGCCCCTGAACCGGACCACCGCCGCCACGTTCGATCGGCAGCCAGCTCAATTGAGCGCGAGCAGCAGCTAGTGAGTATCCAAATGGCACCGGTGCATCTTCCTCTCCATACTCGACGCGCCCCGACTGGTGATCGGCTCTCCAACCCCGGGAACAACGCTACCGCGCGGAGGCCGAACAAGAGCCGATGAGGAGGCGTCCGTGGACAGCCCAACCTGGTGGTTGTCACGGCCATGTACCGGCGCCCTGGGACGCGCTAAGGCACCGTGCTGCTCTCCTCCCAACCTCAGGCCATGTCATGAACGACCGGGAGAGAATTTGGAAAAATTTCTCCGGCGTGCTCAGATCGACCTTCCGGCATGGTAACCCCAAATTCCACCTCAATTGTTATTCTTAGTTCGTCAAAGTTTGCACAGAGGGCCCAAAGTGGTAGGCAATCCTTTGCTCTTCACAGTTCTAGCCTGAAACTGCACCTAGATTGAGTATTTCGTGGTTTTCTAACGGCAACCGAAGCGGGGGACCGCGGTCGCACGGTGAAACCATATTTGCTGTCGGTCCCGAGCGGTTTTTAGGCTAGGTCGAGATCCCTCATGGTTCACTGGTGCTGTAGCATCATTTTACTGAGTTGTTAACGCGCTAGGACGGCCGGCCGACGTCGCTGATGGTGTGCCGAGCTGCCACACCGCCGCTAGCTACCGTAGAGGCCGTGCCGGCTCGGGGAGACGTCATCCTCGTGCTCAGCGTGGCGGGTTAGGCCGTGGCGGCGAGCAGGGGCTCGGGCAGAGGCCGGGAGACCGATTTCCGGTGATCTCCGGCGAGGGCGGCGGCGCGGGCACGCGAGCACGGGAATAGACCGAGGTTGAAGAAGGGTTCCGGCGGGCCCAGCCATCAGTGAGAGGAAATTTAAAAACCCTGATCTTCTGTGGCTGTTGGATCCGGTGCGACTGCACGTCTGGAAATGTGTGGCCCCGTGTGTCTTTGTCCCAGGAGTGACACGTGGCCCGGACCCACAGTCAGCGTTTAAACATTTTAGGATTTCCAGTTTTCAGTTCAACCTTTGAAGAGCCACAACTTTGTGTAGGAATGTCCAAAAATTTTGAAATAAATTTTGTTGTATTCCTATCAAAGAGTACTGTCCATGGGTGCAGCCCAATTTATATGAAAATCCCTGAATTTGGCTCATTAATTCATATAAGGAAAATTTTGTGGGATTTATTCCAGGAGTTCTATGTGTTGGAAAATTCCCAAATTTGGGCAGAATGTTCTTCAAAAAATACTTGAACTCCAGTAAAAATTTCATAGGCATTGGACCTCATTTTATTGGTCAAATGTGGTGTTAATTCCTTATGTCTCTGAAAATTTGAAAATAGAACAGAGCTCATTTTCAGATTTTCCCCAATTCATGTAAAGCTCATATATTTGGGTAGAAACCTCCAAATTTAGTGATTCAAATTGTGTTAGATTCCGGTACACAAACTCTATCCAAATATGCAACCCAATTTGTATCAAAGCCTTTAGTTAGTTCTGGAAAATTCATTAAAGCTTTTCAACAAAAGAATTTTAGAGGGAGTTTGGTTTATCCAAAAATCCTCAAATTTTGCCAGGATATTCTTTAGGGTGTTACTAGACTCCTGTAAAAGGTTCAGCTCATTTAGAGTTGATGTGATCAGGAAAAGTTCAGATTTTAAGTTGCTGTGTTCAAATGAATACAGAAACATTTCAGAGAATTTCCAAAACTTGGAAATCCAATTCTGGGCAATTCTTAGCTCCAAAAACCCTAGGAAAATTCATGCAGACTCTATGAACTATAATTGAAATTGTAGTTCATTAAGTTGGGCATGAACATGTGAGTTAATTCAGAATTAATTTCTTTGTGCTTAATTGCTTAGGGAATTGTTCTGAATAAAAAACTCAATGAAAAGTGTTCATTTTTGGTCCAGAGCACTTTCATGTGACCAGGAATTCACATGCAAATTTTCAGATCAAATTGAGCCTTGAGTCTCCCTGTCCTTGTCCTCCTTTCTATTGGATGTGAAGAACAACATGGGGGGTTAGTGTGGAAATTGTGGGAGACACAATGTCCTTTCACTTTAGCTGCAATTTAGCAAGCTAAGTACCTGTGTAATATATAACTTCCTGTAAAAATTTCGAAGTCACTGGAGATCAGGATCTTTAGTTATGTCCAAATCATTAGAGCTCATTCTATATGTCCTTAGACACTTAGCTAGAGATGTAATGAAACATCTAAGGTAGATTTAGTTTCTTTGAATTCTTTGCACAACAGAGGCAACAACTTCATTCTAGGATCTCTGCACAGCCTCTGCTCTTAAGACGTTTTAATCCTTAAGTCTTTAAATTACAGTATAAAATACCATGCATATACATGTCGCTAGGGTTCACGGTGAAGGACTTCGACGGAGCCATCCCTTGACGTGTGGATCAGTTGAGCAAGTTCAGAAATATAAAGGGATTGAAGATCACTAACTTCTATTATATACTACTACCCTACAAAGCAGGCAAGCCCCGGTTTGCATTAACCTCTTTACAAAATTTTAATGTTTTGAGAACTTACTTTGAGTACCATTAATTCTTGCATTAGTCTTGTTTAAAAACCCAAATGCATAGCCAAGAAAACCATGGGTTGGGATTAGGAGTGAAAACCCCGTTAGCTACTGCAATGCTAAGATAATGTAGGATTCGGTACAAGTCGAGTAGTTGGAACTACTCGCGAGGATAGGCTAGAGGCACTCGACTCGGGTAGAGATAGCACATGATACACATGGCAAGAACAATGAGACCGAGCGGAGAGTAAGGGCAGCAGGACTTTGGGGCCTGGGTGCTATGGCTCCGCTTGTGTCGATTGAGGACCGAGCCGTGTGCGGGCCTGTTGAACAAGCTAGAACAGTACCGAAGACCTACCGGCTATATGGGAACCGGGAAACCGATGTAACTCGGGTAGCTGGGTGTTGAGGCATAGCTGGTCGTTCAGAGTGTAGGTTGAGAGCTCGAGGTGTAAATCGGCTGGCGGCACTAAGGATGCGCGCGCAAAGACCTCTTGCTCGGGATTATTGGATCGGTTCAACATTTGGCTAACGGGTGAAAGGTGGTTGCGTACAACGTACGTGATGGTTGCTGTAGACAACATCAAGTACGGGCGTACGTGACGGGTTGTTCGGGTAACCCTGCAGGTGTAAATCGATTATAATCGCCGTCCCTCACGATCAGTGAGTACCACTTGTTCACTATACCGTGACGTAGAAAGAACAGGCTAGATACATGTTAAAATGTTGCTGATTGAAAGATGAACTTTAATTGTTAATGATTTGTTGTAGTTTAGAGCTAACTAAATTCTTTTCAACTTTGGGCAAAGTGTAAGGGCCTCAGTTTTTGACACCTATTTGAAGCGTTCATCACCACACCACACACCTCATTGGAAGTAAGTTGATGAACACAAATGAAGAGCAAGTAACCACCATCAACATGCTCATTAAAGAACAAACTCACATATTGCAAAAGTGGTATTTTCGACATGTGATATAGGTGGGCTGGACATACGAAAACTCCTACACATTGCTAAGGATGTCCATGCCAAGTTTCACCCAAATTCAAAACCTTTTTGAGGTCATTTTGGGCATAGTTAGAAAGAGGGCAGTTTGAAACCATATTCAAATTCAAACTGTTTTTATCCCATGAATTTAAAAGTGGGAGGCATATTCTTATTCAGCACATTTTTGTGAGCTCACACACCAAGTTTCACTCCATTTGGAGTTGATCTTGACATGAGCTAAGTCGGACAAATTCAAACTTTATTTGAATTCCAAACTGAACTTGTGCTGAAATTCATTCAAACCAAACCCAATTTGAATTCTACTCAATTCAAATGGCTCATGGGTGAATAATTTGAATCACCAGGGGTATTTTGGGGCTCACTGTTTACAACAGTGATTAGGAGTAAATTTCAGAGGTTGAAACCCCAGGTGGGACCCACATGTCATAGAGAGGAGGAGGCAAAACATGCACACAAAGTCACAGCCTCAGTGGGAAATTCCACCGAGCAGCTGTCGGCTGCGCCACCGAGCAGCCACCGGCGCCACCAGCTGCTTCCCCTCTACGCGCGCTGGCGCCCAGGCGGTCTGCTCGCGCCCCCACGCGACCGTCACCGCCTCAGCGGGGTGAAGACCGGGTGCCTTCTTATCCCCGTGGGCGACACTGGGCGGCGCCATTCCTTTTCTTCCTGAGATCTCGGTCGATCGGGAAAACACAGCAAACAATCGTGTCCTCGCCTCTCCGAGTTGCCAGGCAACATCCTGAGCTCGAGCACCACCCTCCCAACACCTGAACCACCGGGTTTCGGCCCCTGTTCCCATGATCAACGACGACCGCCGCAGTTTAGCTGAAGGACGGCGATCGGTCTCACGTGGGCAGCACACTACAGCCACTTCCACGGCCGAGCAAGGGCGGCAACAGGAGCGCATGGACTCCGTGCTGCTTCCACCTTAAGCTCAAGCCACGCCGTGAGCTCTCACCGGCGAATTCTCAGTTTTTGCTCCGGCAACCTTAAACTGAGCTTCCGGTACGGTTTCTTCAAATTCTCGCTCTATGATCTTTCGGAGGTTATCAAATCTTGCACATAGACGCTGGACTAGCCAGCGATCAAGTTCTTTTCTGCATCCGTGACGTGAAACTGTCTAGGAGTGACGAATTTCGAGCTCGATCGAGGGCGGTCATGGCGGGCACGATCGGTCACACGGTGCCGACCGACTTGCCGCCATCCCTGAACCCTTTCGACACCTTGTCGAGCTTCCTAGAAGTACACTGATGCTGTAGGACCGTTTGTTCGAGGTGTTGGCGGGTTAGAACCCACGGTCGACGGCGCCGAACCTCAACCGAGGCCGCGGCACGTCGCCGGGCTATTTCCGGTCACCCCCAGCCCGACCCGACACCACCGACGTGTTCCTCGACGTCGACAACCCCCTGGCGGCGAGTTTCAGACCATGGGAGGTCCGGCAGCGGAGAGCCGGCGAGCTCCGGGTCTGCTCCGGCGAGGTCGGCGGCGCGGGCGCGAGAGAGCGGCGGGAGGAAGACGAAGCCGGCTGGCCCACGTGTCAGCGGCTGAAGAATTTTAAATCAGGATCGGGTGTGGCCAGGATCGGCTGTGCTGGCACGCAAATACTCTGTAGGCCTCGGTGTGCCGGACACCTCCGCGCTCAACACGTGTTCCGGTAGGCCCCCGAGAGTTTAAACTTTTTCCCCCGATTTTCAGAATTCTTCCAAACTTCAAATCCTCATAACTTTGGCTAGAAAGCTCGAAATCGAGTGAACCAAATTTTGTTGGATTCAGCTCCCTGAGAACTTTCCATCAAATTAAGTTTCACTTCATGAAAACCCTTATTTCTCCAGAATTAATTCCTCAAAGTTTAAACTGTCAGGAATTTTAACTGGAGAATCCTTTAGAGGAAAATCCTGAAATTTTGCTGGGATGTTCACCAAAATATTCCTGAACTACCATAAAAATTTCAGATCCATTTGAGCTCATTTGATCCACCAATGATGTGATTAGTGAAACTGTTCCAGAGAAAACAGAAAATGTTCAGAAACATTTTTAGAATTTTCTCTGAAATTGTTTAGCTCATATCTTTAGCTAGGAACCTTCAAATTAAGTGAGACCAATTCCATTAGAACCATCTGAAAACCTAGTTTTCAGAAAGTCATAGTTTGTTTCATGAAAATCCTTAGAACACCCTAAAAGCCTTCAATTAAGGTCAAGTACATGATTAATTGTGGAGGGCTTAAATGAGCTTTGCTGCAACTAAAACTTGACCAAGTCTCTGTTTAGGTTGTAACCAAGCCACAGTAAAAAATTCACAGTCATTGGGCTTGTCTAGTAAGAGTTATAGACTTCACAAGTTAAAAGTTAATACAACTGCATTTAAATTAATACATGTATTGCTTCTATCATGTAGTCGCTAAGGTCGAGGAGGAACCCGAAGTCCTAGACTTCGTTACTCCGGAGGAACAGCTAGCCTACGATCAAGAGCAGCAAGGCAAGCTCCGGTTTGCATTAACCTTTTACAAATTTTTATTGTTTTGAGCACATACATGAATACTATTGTTCCTTGCATTAGAGTCTTGTTTGGAAACCCAAGTGCATAGCCAAGAAAGCCATGGGTTGGGTTTAGGATTGCAAACCCCGTTAGCTACTGCAATGCTAAGATAGTGTAGGATTCGGTACAAGTCGAGTAGTTGGAACTACTCGCGAGCATAGGCTAGAGGCTCTCGACTCGGGTAGAGATAGCACATGATACACATGGCAAGAAAAATGAGACCGAGCGGAGAGTAAGGGCAGCAGGAATTTGGGGCCTGTGTGCTATAGCTCCGCTTGTGTCGATTGAGGACTGAGCCGTGTGCAGGTCTGTTGAACAAGCTAGAACAGTACCGAAGACCTACCGGCTATATGGGAGCCGGGAAACTGATGTAACTCGGGTAGCTGGATGTTGAGGCATAGCTGGTCGTTCAGAGGGTAGGTTGAGAGCTCGAGGTGTAAATCGGCTGGCGGCACTGAGATGCGCGTGCAGAGACCTCTTGCTCGGGACGATTGGACCGGTTCAACATTTGGCTAACGGGTGAAAGGTAGTCGCGTACGGCGTCCGTGATGGTTGTTGTAGGCAACATCGAGTACGGGCGTACGTGACGGGTTGTTCGGGTAACCCTGCATGTGTAAATCGATTATAATCGCCATCCCTCGCGGTCAGTGAGTACCACTTGTTCACTGTACCGTGACGTAGAAAGAACAGGCTAGTTACATGTTAAAATGTTGCTGATTGAAAGATGGACTTGATTGCTAATGACTTGCTGTAGTTTAGAGCTAACTAAAGTTCATTTCAACTTTGGGCAAAGTACATGAGAGAAATGCGTTTCTTGTTTGATTGCGGCTCTCTCATGTGCCTTAGCGTAAGGTTCTCCACAACCTGCTGCTAAAACTTGAAAGTAAGGTTCTACTAATTAGGCGAGTCCTTGCAAATGATTTTTACCTCATGTAACCCATTACCCCTCATGTAGAAGTTCCATGTTTAGGTGAGACGGGTCAGACTTGCTGAGCCTTCGTGCTCACTGCTTGTGTTTGAAGCTTTTGCAGGGCTCTATGAGGAAGGGACTCCCGAAGAGGAGACGGAACCCCAGGAGGGGAACCCCGTCGAGTGGGAGTCGTGCACGCCGCAGAGTTAGTGTGCGTGTGTGCTAGCAAGGACACGTTCAAGGGCTGAACGTGGACTTGATGCATAGTCTACGCCCGTGAGTGTAGACTGGAACTATTTTGATGTAAACATGTTCATAAACTTGTTTATGTAATAAAAATTTCGCTTCCGCTTTGTACCTTTGATGTGTGTTATCCAGTGCTGTGCAACGCAGCACCCCTCAGCGTGATCCTGGCTCGACAAGACCGTGGGGTCGTGTCAGCGTTGGTATCAGAGCTCGCTTGAGGTTTAACGCACTACAAAGGTCATCTTTTTCAAAAATCCAGTGAGGAACGAGTTAGTAGCCCGTATAAGGATGTTATTAGCATATAGAAAGTGGCATACTAACCTAGTTGTTTATGTCGGAAAATCGTGTATCTCGGTACGGTTATGTCTTGGGGGGTACACGTAAGCGCTGTCCACCAGTGCGCACAAGCTGAAGGGTGGAGCCCCACGGGTGGCAGGTAACCCGACCCGCTTTGATATCCTCTGCGACTCTTCATGTCGTTTGGGGTATTCGGGCAACGTCTGTCCCTAGCGTGCGTGGTGCAATTTGGGAGACCCAGTCACGTGGTCTGAAACGTGAACACGTAACTCAAGGCGTGTTTGGCTTGAGAACACCCGGGCGAGTGATGACGGCCGGTTGTACTAACTGTATGGATTCCGGGCTCGGTGTGCAGCCGAGTCTGACGATTGTGTGAGTTTCTGCAGGTAGCCTGACCACGAAACGGTAGACGTGTAGCATCCGTGTTCGAGTGACATTTAGTGCCACTGAATTAACGAAGCCGGCTAAGTCCGGTATAGGTTTTTTTCCCTGTGAGGACGTAGTACCGACATAATCTGGTGACGCATCGACGTCACACCCCATTAAATTAACAACTTCATTTAAAACTTGAATGTTTTGATCTAAAGTAGTAAAACTTGATGTAACTCCTTCCCTTGAACAAGATATTCAAAGTTAACAAGTTTTCAACTTATAGGTTGTTAAGGACAGAGCACTCTGTTTTCAGCTGAATCAAGGCTGAAGTTAATCAGAGGTTAGAGGTTGAGTTCTTTCGAGGTTGGGGTCATATGATACATTTCTGGAAAAGCTTTGGAAGAGCTTTACAACTCTTCTGTTTAGGTCCAGAGGTGTTTCATCCCTTAACCAATCAAAAAATGCAGTAGAGTTGAAACTGTCCAGAAAACAGGGCAGAGCAAACACTCTCTGTAAACTCTCTGTAAATTAAGCATAACTTCCTGCTTAAAAATCCAAAAATAGAAAATGAGGTAGTTCTGGAAATCTTATGAGATGGGTTACTACTTTGTAACAGAAAGTTTTGTCATATTAGGAACAGAAGTAACTGGAATTCTTTGATTAAATCAGTACCTAAAGCAGGGAGGTGCTGTCCAGATTTCCCCAGAAATTCTGTTAACTTTGGCATCTCATAACTTTTGAGCCAGGACAGATCATAGGCCAAGAAAATACTTTCTGGAAAGCTATTGAAGTTAACTTTAACTTCGATGTTGAGCTCCAGAATTGGTTTTGCCTTTAGTATGGCCTAAATCAGGTTGATATGGAAACTGGTCAGGGCTGTCATGTTGAACAGCAGATCAGCAGTCAAATTTGCTTAAAAAATTGAACTATGTTTCCAAGCTTTATGGGTTCAATGACATGTCTTATGTTATAACTCAGTGGTTTACTGTTTAAATAAATATTTTACATTTCTAAAATATATTTTTACAGATGACAGCACATAAACAGTTGGAGAACAGGTGGGTGGTGTCCCATTGTTCTCACCGTAGCGGCTACCTGGAAGCATTATGGCAAGTGCTCCAATATTTCGGGTACAACCAGATGCTGCAGTACTTCACCAAGGAAGAAGGCGAAGAGGGGAACAAGACGTGGACAATCCATGTCGAAGTCCCTGCAGGACCTACGCCACCCGGTTGGGTGCCGTTCACCATCACGGTGAGAGGAAGACAACCAGAAGGGATGTGGCAAGTGGCAGCCCGTGACACCATGTCACGTTTCTGCCAACTGCACGTTCAGGCTATGGAGGGCACTCCATACGCGCTCGTTCCGGTGGAGGGACGGGCTCAGCATGTGTGGGAAGAGAGGTACCGGGAGGCAACGGACCCGAGTTGCCCAAGGTACAGCCCCGCGGAGGCAAACCTTAGCCTCCAGATGAGGGCGGGAAACGCCGTGATGGACAGCCAAGCTGTTCATACGGAGCATCTCGCCACAAAGCTCAAGGAGAGCACGAGCCGTGGAGACCATTTCGAGAGTGCTCACAGCGCACTCCGCAATGTGCTCCTTCCGACGATCAAGCGACTGAATGAACAACACAATCAGTTGCATCGTCTGAAGAAGGCAAAGAAGAAGAGCTGTGTCGACATCGCGGCGTTACAAGAACTGGTACAGAATCTGACCCAGCAGAATGAGGAACTTACTCAAGAGCGGGACGACGCTATTGAGGAAGGCCAAGGCTGGGAAGAGGACTACAACCAGGCTATGGACGAGGTGCATGCTTTGCAGGACCTCATACCTCCAGTATTGGGCATACTGGTGGTCTTGGGTCTTCCAGCAATGGGAGAACCCGGGATGGGAGAAGAGGTGGTAGATCCAGAGCCACCAGCAGAGGTACCGGAGGAGGATGACCTGCAGGAGGTCGAGTTCTACTCCGAGTAGGGGGTTACAGTTGCCATGTAGGGCAGCTAGGGTAGTGTAGCCCGAATTTTGTAATCGGTGACATGTCGTGTAGACAGTAGCGTATGTATAGGTAGTGACGGCATGAGCACGACTTCTCGGAGATCCGAGAATAATGTATCTTGTATAAAGTTTATTCTTTAACAATATATGTGAATGTTGTGCAAACTAATCATGTGTCACTTCAATACCTACTGTTGCATATGGAATTTTAAGTAAGACATGTGCTAATCGCTGCTGTTTTGAATTTCAGAATGACACGTACTCGTGCCAACCCTGACGTTGGGGGTACTATCCAAGGGGGAGAGACCTCCCAACCACCTCCCGAGGACTCCTCAGGACAGCAGCAACAGCAAACACCGCCACCGCCACTGCCAACGATTACATTGGCCGACATTGTCGCGGCAATGGCGGGTTGACATCAGCAGCACACGGAGTTGCTGCAAACTCTCATTGCGAATACGTCTCGCCCAGAGAGACATCAAGACCGTGAAGAGCGTCAACAGAGCTCCTACTCCGACTTCCTAGCAACTCATCCCCCGGTATTCTCAAGGGCGGATGAACCTCTTGACGCGGACAACTGGCTCCGCGCCATAGAGATGAAGTTCGGGCTGCTCCAGATAAGTGAGCAGCGCAAGACTCAGTTCGCGGTCCAGCAGCTCCAAGGATCCGCGAGCGCGTGGTGGGCCAACTTCTGTGCTTCACAGCCCACCGAACGAGTGATGACCTGGACGGAGTTCCGGACGGCCTTCAGTGCCTATCATATACCGCCAGGTTTGATGAAGAGGAAGACGCAGGAGTTCCTGCACCTGCAGCAAGGGAGCCAGAACGCGTTGGAATACTCCAGGGCGTTCAACGATCTCGCGCTGTACGCGTCGTATCACGCAGATACTGACGAGAAGCGGCGGGACCACTTTTATCAGGGGCTTAACCCGCTCCTGAAGGACAAGTTGGCGATGTTCAATCGCGGCAGCCTCAACGACATCATTGATGCTGCGATTGTTCAGGAGGACTCCGGCAAGGAGTTAGCGGCGGCAGAGAGAAAGCGAAGCACGCCGCAGAGCAGCGGAGAAGGAGGCGGTCCTTCTCAGAAGTTTCGGATGGTGAATCGCCCACCATCAGGTCCACGCTGGCAGCCACCCCAGAGGTCGATGCCTTTCCGCAGTCGGCCGTACTCTTCACCGGCATTCAGGCCGGCACTGCCAGTACCACCACCGCAACAACAGCAGCAGCGGGCGATGCCACGTGCGTATGCACCTCAGCAACGCATGCCGGGCTTTCGTCCCCCGAGCACTACACCAGCAGCGGCCACATGTTACAAGTGTGGTCGTCCAGGACACTTCGCGAGCAGTTGCCCGGAGAGGCAAGGCGGCGGAGTGGCACCGCAGTTTCCAGGGAGGAATCAACCCCGGAACCCTACTAATGCGCGGCGGGCAAACCCTAGGCCCGGCATCGTCCACCAGCTTGCCATTGAGGACGTGCCGGAGGGCGAGCCAATCCTTGCGGGTATGTTCCAACTCCACCAGCATCCCGCTATAGTACTGTTTGATTCAGGCGCCACGCATAGCTTCATTAGCCAAGCTTTCATTGATAAATATAGCTTGCAAATACTACCCACCGATAGTCCTTATGTGATCTGTTCGCCGGGTGGGAAAATTTCAGCAAGCATGATGGTCCCAAAAGCGCCATTGTGCTTAGAGGGTAGAGTCTACCCTACGTCTCTCATAATCTTAGAGGGACAAAAGGTCGATGTCATCTAGGGAATGTTGTGGCTAACCTGCCACGGCGCTGTTTTAGACACCGTCCTTCGAGTTATGCACTTGAACTCAGAAGTGCACGAGTCTCACTCATTATTTCTAGACAGTCCAGAAATAAAACTTCCAAGTGTCTATCACGCCACAACCATCAGATTGGAAGATATTCCAGTAGTCCGAGAGTTCCCTGACGTGTTCCCGGAAGATTTACCGGGGATGCCACCCGATAGAGAGGTGGAGTTCAAGATTGAACTTGCACCGGGAACCATGCCAATATCCCGAAGGCCGTACAAGATGGCGCCCAAGGAGTTGGCTGAACTGAAGACTCAGCTCACGGACCTTCTGGAGAAGGGTTTTATTAGGCCGAGCTCCTCGCCATGGGGCTGTTCGGCATTATTTGTCAAGAAGAAGGATGAGACGTTGTGGCTTTGCGTGGACTATCGTCCACTAAATGCCGTAACCATCAAGAACAAGTACCCGTTGCCACGGATCGACATGTTGTTTGATCAGTTGGTCGAAGCAAAGATCTTTTCCAAGATGGATTTAAGATCCGGGTACCATCAGATTAAGATAAGGGCTGAGGACATTCCAAAGACAGCTTTCTCGACAAGGTACGGACTTTATGAGTACCTGGTCATGTCCTTCGGCCTCACCAATGCTCCAGCTCACTTCATGTACTTGATGAACTCGGTATTCATGCCGGAGCTGGACAAGTTTGTCGTGGTCTTCATCGATGACATCCTGGTATATTCCAAGTCGGAAGAAGATCACAAGAAGCATCTGCGTATAGTCTTGCAACGGCTGCGGGATCACAAGTTATACGCGAAATTTAGCAAATGCGAGTTCTGGATATCGCAAGTGCCTTTTCTCGGGCATATCATCTCAGCGGAGGGTATCGCTGTAGACCCGAGCAAGATCACTCAAGTGCTGAATTGGAAATCCCCGAGAACTGTTCACGAGGTACGGAGTTTCCTCAGACTCGTGGGATATTATCGGAGGTTCATTCCGAACTTCTCAAAGATTGCCAAGCCAATGATAGAGCTGCTGAAGAAGGCTACCAAATATGTTTGGAGTCCAGCATGTGAAGCAGCGTTCAAGGCTTTAGTCAAGCACCTGACATCAGCACCGGTTTTGGCGCAGCCAGACACAACAAAATCATTCGATGTGTACTACGATGCATCCGGCATTGGGCTCGGATGTGTGCTGATGCAAGACCGAAGAGTGGTCGCGTATAGATCACGGCAGCTTAGAAACCATGAGCAAAACTATCCAACTCACGATTTGGAGCTCGCTGCCATGGTACTTGCCCTGAAAATGTGGAGGCACTACCTACTTGGTAACCTCGTACATTTATATACCGACCACAAAAGCCTCAAGTACATATTCACTCAGGAGTTGAACATGAGGCAGCGAAGATGGTTAGAATTGATAAAAGACTACGAAATAGAGATCCATTATCATCCGGGCAAGGCAAACGTAGTGGCAGATGCGCTGAGCCGCAAGTCACACGTCAATAATCTGACCATCACACCGTTGGAAGAGAGCGAACCACCACTATATGTGATTCCACACGGAGCTCTCTACAACCTAGCTTTGATCCCCACCATCTGTGAAGAGATAGCGGCAGCCCAGAAGAATGACAAGGGCATGTCGCATTTGCGGAGACGTGTAGACAGTGGGGAGTTGAAATGTTTCCGGAAGGACGGAGACGGCGTCCTATGGTTCAAGGACCGGATCGTCGTACCCCGTAACCCGGAATTACAGAAGAAATTTTTTTATGAGGCTCACTTATCAAAATTTTCTATTCACCCCGGCAGCAACAAGATGTATCAAGAACTCAGGAGCAAGTTTTGGTGGACACGGATGAAGCGTGAGACTGCAAAATACGTGTCCGAGTGTGATACATGTCGAAGGGTGAAGGCAGACCATATGCGGAAACCGGGACTGCTGCAACCACTGGGCATTCCTGCCTGGAAATGGGAGGACGTGAGCATGGACTTCATCGTTGGTTTACCCACTACCTTGCAGAAACATGATTCTGTGTGGGTGATCGTCGATCGGCTCACCAAAGTTGCCCATTTCATCCCGGTCAACACCAACTACAACGCCAAGAAGTACGCTGAACTGTACATCTCACGAATCCTATGCTTGTACGGCGTACCCCGTACTATCATATCGGATCGGGGCACTTTATTTGTGTCCCGTTTTTGGGAGCAGCTGCACGCTGCCTTGGGGACGAAGTTGATCCGTAGTTCAGCATACCACCCGCAGACGGATGGGCAAACGGAGCGGGTAAATCAGATCTTAGAAGACATGCTACGAGCTTGCGCTATCAACCACGGCAAGAATTGGGATGATCACTTGCCGTTAACCGAGTTCCCGTACAATAATGGGTACCAAGCCAGCATCAAGATGGCACCTTACGAGGCTCTATACGGTAGGAAGTGCCGCACACCATTGAACTGGTGTGAGTCTGGCGAAAGGGTTACCTTCGGGGTTGACCTCGTCAACAACGTGGAAGAAAAGGTTCGACTGATTCAGGCGAACCTAAAAGCCGCTCAATCCCGTCAGAAACAGTATGCGTACCGGAGGAGGCGCCCATTACAATTCGAAGTTGGAGATCACGTATATCTACGGGTGTCTCCAATGAAGGGCGTAAACAGATTTGGGGTGAGAGGAAAGTTGGCACCCCGATTCATCGGTCCATTTCAGATTACCGAAAGATGTGGATCAGTGGCATACCGGCTGAGATTACCAGAAGCACTTTCCGGTGTGCACGACGTCTTTCACATTGCCCAGCTGAGGAAGTGTCTTAAGATATCAACTACCATTCAGCTGGAAGACATTGAAGAACTGCAACCGGATCTCACCTATCGAGAGGAACCGGTGCAGATTATTGATGAAAAGGCCCGAACCACACGCCACCGCACGTTGTGGTTCTACAAGGTTCTATGGAGTAATCACTCCGTGGACGAAGCGACATGGGAGAGCAAAGGATTTCTTCGTGCTAACTGTCCCGACTTTTTCACGTCGCATATCCGGTAATTTTCCACCGTCCTCTCTCTCATTTTCACCTTATAATCTCGGGACAAGATTCTTTTAAGGGGGGAGGAATGTAAGGGCCTCAGTTTTTGACACCTATTTGAAGCGTTCATCACCACACCACACATCTCATTGGAAGTAAGTTGATGAACACAAATGAAGAGCAAGTAACCACCATCAACATGCTCATTAGAGAACAAACTCACATATTGCAAAAGTGGTATTTTCCACATGTGATATAGGTGGGCTGGACATATGAAAACTCCTACACATTGCTAAGGATGTCCATGCCAAGTTTCACCCAAATTCAAAACCTTTTTGAGGTCATTTTGGGTATAGTTAGAAAGAGGGCAGTTTGAAACCATATTCAAATTCAAACTGTTTTTATCCCATGAATTTAAAAGTGGGAGGCATATTCTTATTCAGCACATTTTTGTGAGCTCACACACCAAGTTTCACTCCATTTGGAGTTGATCTTGACATGAGCTAAGTGGGACAAATTCAAACTTTATTTGAATTCAAAACTGAACTTGTGCTGAAATTCATTCAAACCAAACCCAATTTGAATTCTACTCAATTCAAATGGCTCGTGGGTGAATAATTTGAATCACCAGGGGTATTTTGCGGCTCACTGTTTACAACAGTGATTAGGAGTAAATTTCAGAGGTTAAAACCCCAGGTGGGACCCACATGTCATAGAGAGGAGGAGGCAAAACTTGCACACAAAGTCACAGCCTCGGTGGGAAATTCCACCGAGCAGCTGTCGGCTGCGCCACCGAGCAGCCACCGGCGCCACCAGCTGCTTCCCCTTTACGTGTGCTGGCGCCCAGGCGGCCTGCTCGCGCCCCCACGCGACCGTCGCCGCCTCAGCGGGGTGAAGACCGGGTGCCTTCTTATCCCCGTGAGCGACACTGGGCGGCGCCATTCCTTTTCTTCCCGAGCTCTCGGTCGATCGGGAAAACACAGCAAA